>JBBPDC010000001.1:35953979-35971880 GCA_037974485.1 Hemigrammopetersius urotaenia
GAAATTGTTCAAATTGTTCATGGAAACGTGCATGTATATTTTTTGCAGTGGGTTCAATAAGATCCAAGTTACCACACCTGTTATAATAAAGCCTCATAAAAGTAGTGAGAACTGGCCAGAAACCTGAATATTGTTGCTGTCAGAAAAAAGTTTTATATTTTCATTTTTTATTATTTTATTAATTTATTATTTTGTCCATCCATCCATCCATCCATCCATCCATCCATCCATCCATCCATCCATCCATCCATCCACCTACCTGTCTATCTATCTATCTATCTATCTATCTATCTATCCATCTATCTGTCTGTCTGTCTATCTGTCTGTCTGTCTGTCTCTCTCTCTCTCCCTCCCTATATATATATATATATATGTGTGTGTGTGTGTGTGTGTGTGTGTGTAAAATAAA
Source organism: Hemigrammopetersius urotaenia (assembly GCA_037974485.1). Lineage (NCBI taxonomy): Eukaryota > Metazoa > Chordata > Actinopteri > Characiformes > Alestidae > Hemigrammopetersius > Hemigrammopetersius urotaenia. The sequence goes on from JBBPDC010000001.1 coordinate 35,954,389, forward strand.
TGAAAGCAGTCAGGTGATAGTTAATCTCTTTTGGTCTTTAGGAACATTCTATGCAAAGTGAATAGCAGATTATTCATTCAAAGCAATGCTCACTGCGGCTTCTCAACACCACTCTTGCAAAAAGCTCTAAAAGCTGAGGAACTGAACCACTAAATTATACTAACATATTTTGTGGTGAGTGCTTTAAATAATGAACTGGCATCAGAGAAAAGTAGAACGAGATGATAAAGTAATAAAATTGTGTAGGCCAAACTGCAGGAGAGGCTATTTACTGAGTATAATAATCTCCTAAAAGTTCCCATGATCAAGTCTGCAAGCCAGCTGATGTGTGCCCAGTCTCTGAGTCTTTTCTTCTGGTCTTTGATGTCGGCTATGTGCCTCCTGGAATGCTTCTCAGCACAATAGCTAACCCATTTCTGATTAAAACCATCTTTGCTGTTGAACACTTACTTGTTCTGCATCACTTGCACAACATGGATGAAGTCTGAAAAATATGGATGAATCTATGTGGCTGGAAAAGTACCCTAATCATACACTTAGCCTTGCAGCCTTTGGCTACAGATGATGTGCTAAGTGGAGCCCTAATTCCTAAGGGTCAGCTGGCTAGCAGTTAGGTCTGTACCAGAGCCGTTAAATCAACTTAAGTTAAAATAGGCTTAAAATAGGCTTAAGAAATAAAAACTTCACCAGCATTTGTATTTCATTCCGGATATCTCAGTGTTTGTACTGGAACTCTGTGTTTCTTCATAGGCGCTAAGTTTTACATTTATACATAACAAAAAAATAAAATATGCTGATGGAAATCGGGTTCTGTACATATTGTTAAGAGATATATGATATCATTCCAACATGCAGCAATGACATACAATATTTTTCACAAAAGCATTTTTTTACTCCCCCACAGTACGTCAAACCATTTTATAGCCTTACTTTGACTGCAAAATGGGATGCCTAGTTTGCAACTCTTTCAAAGATATACATTTGTTTACATTGCACAGCTGTATGCCTACAGGAGTGTGCTTCAGCAGCTTTTACTGTTGCATGGCAAAATGGAGTTAATGGGTGATTTGCACGGAATTAAGATGGAATGCATGAAATGTACACAGAGTAATTTGTGTCTGCCTCTGACTTTCTGCCAGAGTGTTAAATAAACAGGAGATAGGAGAAATGCAGAGAATGAGGGGGAGATTTTATGTGATTGAGAGAGCTTAGTAGATCAGATTCTACTTCCCCTTTTTAAAATCCCAATGGAACTGACCAGTTTGGTCTATAATACTTAATGCTGAGGGCATTCACCCATCTGCTTGTAGCGAGGCAAATGGACATTTGTTCCACTTATAACACTATTATGAAGTTGCCTCAGGGCCTAAGAACACTGTAACAGGTTTGATTCAGTATGTGGCGTTCTTACCAAGTTCTAGTACTGGCAATGATGCTTCATAACAGCGTTATAAATTAAACAAATGTCTGTCACTTCAGTTTAAGGCCTGTTATATTAATATAATAAATTATTAAAATATCTTATGTTATATTTTAAACATAGACGTAAGATATTGATAAATGCTCAAGTATTACTTAAAGAACGGATTGTGTAGTGCCCTATATAGGCGCTTTCTAATGAAGTGTTGTTACAGGACTTTTGTATTTGTGGATTTTGTATTCAGCAGAACTCATTTGCATAAACACCAAACAAAGACTTATTTTTTCAAACAAATGCTTCACTTCAAAAATGCTAACATTGCTAGTACAACCTTGTTAGCAATATGCAAATATGTACACACTGTTAGTTGCTGAGCCACGTTACCATTTTATGGGGAAAATAGTCTCTTAATGATCAAAGGTAATCTGTTGAGGAGTCTGGCCACCATGCAGGCCACACAGTGCAAAACTGCAAAGGTGGATTCCCTTCAGATTTGGACACATGTGGGCGCCCACCCAGCTCCAGGAGGCTGGTCATATCCATCACCAGCATGTCAGTTTAATGAGGTGTGTTCATGGGAACATGGGGGAACACCCCCTCTGCACCACCGTTCATCCTCTCCTCTTTGGAGTGGCCAGTGCTTTGGTCACTTTTGGGGACCAAATTAAGGACGAATAAAAGGCTTTTCTAGTTGCAGGGCCCTTTTAATCAATGTTAGTCAATTCGCCACCTTCCAAGGACCCTGAGTCTGGGAGGCGCTGAGAGTTTGGTTTAGCAATAAATGAATGTTTTTGGATTGGAGATGCTGAGCTAAAATTCAGTCAGAACTGGACGTGGAAAAACAGGAACCATCAGCCTTGCAGGCTGAAGGCAATCTCTCTGCAACCACATGTTCTGAAGTGTTTGACATTTCCAAATCGTTCGTGTTGTCTTGCGTTTGCCACGTACGCACATGATTTATATACTGATTCTGATTCTGCCTCATCCCTTTGGACAAACCAAAAGACCTCATCTCTACCTAAACAAGGAAAAATAATAAATTTGCTTTGTTTGTCATTTCTAGGCTATTTTTTTCCCTCTCTGAAAAGTTCCAGACATACTCGCTGTTGTTCGACATCTGAAAGTTGAGCATTTCACCATAAATCATCCAAAACAGTGGACCAGTCTGATACCAAATAGTCAAGATAAGGCAGCAGTGTAACCCCTGTGCATGAAAAATAAGACATCCGCACATTTTTAGGCATTTCTCCAGCTCCATGGGTAGCTGTTAGGGCTGTCATGAGCATGAGATCCTGCCTTGATTTTAGGAGAAAGAAGTCACCGGGAAATGACGGCCCACCGCAACAGCGCTCAACAGGCCAAGTGGACCAGAATTCCCACTCAGTCTCTCTCTTGTTCGCACACAGCTGATGGAATTCTTATCAGCTAACACTAATTACTGCAGACAAGTTTACAAATGAGAAACATTACTGCTATCTGATGCTGAGAAGATATGGTCTCTGCGTATCTGTACCCAACATGCTGAATAACTGAAGATGGCTGTCTGACGTCTCTCATAAATCTCACTTGGCTGAGTTCCACAGCGGATGTCACATACTTCCACACAGACCTATGTAGTCCCATAACAATCTACATTTCTTGTCCAAACTGATAGATAAAATGCCATACAAGGCACATTTTAAATCAAGGGCCTACCTTTTCTGGGCAGCATTGAGACGGTCATCTTCAGCTGCATACTCTGCTTGTGCTGCCGAATAACAGACAGAACAGACAGAAGAGTTTAGCTGTGCTTCATCACTTGTAAAAACAAGATTGTACTGTTTGGCACTTCTGTTTCCATTCACACTCTTAAGAAACCACACTTTGTTTTCTACAGAACAATGTTTAAGACCTGCATTTTTAAAGGTGGAGGTACCTTGTAAAGATGTACACATGTATTCATATGTATAAAAACAAACAAACAAATAAATAAAAGTAAAATAGGTGCCACAGAAGCTACTTTCTGTTCTTTTAAAACATTTTTTGGTGAATAGTTTTAGTACATTTGAGAGTGTGAAGGACGTATAAAGCATCATCCTCATCAGCATCTTTGCCGGTCATTAGCAATATTTTTCAAATATTTCTATTTCTATATTTCTTGCACTAGAAGTTTTATAAAAAAACATCCTGACATCCTGTGGAATTATGTTTGTTTAATTGCAAAGATACACTCCAGAGAAATTATTCTAAAGAGAATACTGAAATCCTATTGTTTCATTGTTTAATTGATTTTTGAAGGAACAATTTAAAGAATGGGCTAAAAAAGCCCTACCCAGTGACATGCAGCATTGGTGTGAATTCTGTCATTAGTACAAACATGCATTTATGGTTATTTATTTAAATTCTACAGGAAACAAGCTGTTATACAGCAATTAGTTCTGACAGCAGAATAGGATTGGTTGAGAATCGTTCTACCAGACACATACATGGCATCGTAAATAATGTGGTTGCATATGTTAACGTAAATAACAGCATAGATTTTCATAATAAATATATCATTATGCTGAGCAGCAGAGTAAGGACACAGAAGGTAACTGTTTCTCTTTTTACAAAATCAGAAACCAGATTACATTAGATTCCTTCTAACAGATAATGTTCCACCCGCAGCACATCTGGTCAGAGTCTGAAGAACTGTGTGACATAGACATAAAGCCTACATGAAATTATAATATGACACTGCCCCAAGCAAACTTTCGGGTTATGGCAGCAGAACAACTACCCAAACTGCAAAACAAGATTGGCTTTGAACAGATTTACAGATTGGCTGGAGCAATTTAACATTACTCTAAATATCCTCATATTGATTAAGCTGACCTTGATTTTTAGACACCTTCATGGCTCTACCCTTAACACTAAGGGCTCTACTTTTTTGGGTAAAAGGAACTGCCAACATTACAGAATGTTCAAATTGATGTTTGGGGCTTCTTTATTTTGCTTAATTTTTTCTTTTATTTTGCCAAGCATAATTGCAAAAATTTTGCATAATTTTGCAAAAACCTCTGTACTTTTGTGTTCTGTTGCAATTAAGCACGGTGGAGCTTAGACTAGATGTGGAAAATTCTGTTAAAGGCAAGTGGAGACAAATTAGCAAGTGGAGAACATAAAATAGAGGTGCAACTTATTTTAAAAATGGCACCACCAAAACCCTCATTTGTGCCTGTAGTGTCTTACCCTTTGGGTTCTTCCTATAGCCTTTACATTATGTGGAGACCCTTTAAACTCTAAATTGTTTTTCATACTTATTTGACTTATTTCATCTTATTTACCAAAAATGTTTCTCAAAAGATCCATCTATTGAAAGTTCTTTAGGGAAGCAAAAGTGCTTATTTTATGGCATCACACAAAGAAATCATTATTGGCAGCATGATGTGCAGGTCTGCACTTTATAATGGTTAAAGTGCCAATCAGGTCACGAGGAAAGTTAGCATGTGCAATGTACCACAACAGCGCTACAAGATTGAGCTACATGTTCTTGGCATATGTGAGAAGCTGTCGAAGTGTCCACAGCTTTGGACACAGTCAAGGCACATTAGTGTCTTGTGATTGTGTGTGTGTGTGTGTGTATGTAGCAGGAGTGAGGAGTAAAGCTTGGGAACTGGAGGCTCCTGTGGAGCCAGGCCATGTAAAAGTGTCTAAATGCAAGGCAGATGTGTACGGCGGGCCAGGCCGAGGTGCAAGAATTTATCTAGGGCCAGGGAGAGCCTGTGATCTCAGATTTATTGCATTTTTCCAGATTCATCCTTTTTTTAAAACTTTGATGGGGGGACCTTTCCCACTCCAAAGATTTAAGAGGGGGAAGTCTCCAAAAAATTGTTCAAAGGCTGGTTTTGGGGTCTTTGGTGGGGAGGCTGGGGTGGGGGGTATTAGGGGGGGCTGTATGCAGCAAAACACTCCTTTCTATTCGGTGTTTGTGCGTGTGTGGTTGATTATCAGAGGTGAGTCTAATGATGGGAGAGGGGCACTGTGGTGGAGTAATGGACAGAAAGGGGCGGGCCATGACCAATGGCGTTGGTCTCAGCATGGGGTGGACTGGCGCCGGAGGTCTCCCTCTCTTGCTCTCTCTCGTTCTGTGTGTGTGTGCCTGTGTGTGTTTGTAGGTGTGTGTGGAGGTGGCAGGGCCACTCTTGAGACACGGCACGGAGGGAGAGAGAGGATGTGTGAATTTTCTCTACCCCCAAGCTCCCTCTGTAAACATGAAACCAGTAGTGGCTAACTAGAAAGTTATGGGACTCGCACGCTGAGAGGTACAATAAATTAAGCCTTTAAAAGCGCCACTCACTTCTCCGAAGCATCGCGCTCACTACACCTCCTGTAACCACAGTCTCCGAATTCAGCCATAATTATGAAGAGCTCTAAGTGCACTTGACATGCAACACATTTACAGGACTATCTAGATTTGTGCAGAATTTATACTTAATAACAAATATTTTCTTTTTATAAGTGTACATCTATCAATATGAAACGTTTTATTGCCAAATGTTCTTGTTGTATAATGTTGTATAACTGTTGTATAAGTTGTATAATGAAAAGAATACCAGCTAATGTATAGTGGAGAAAATACAGGTGGTATTTCTCACAATACAGCATTAATACTTATTGTATGTATAAAGTCTACCCCCAACAACATACATACATGAAAATAAAAATCATGAAAGTTTGTAATGCATTTTTATTTAGGATAACTAAGAGAAATGTACCCTTAAAGCACTGTATCTATATTTTTATTTATGGAAAATAGATACAGTGAAAAACTTAATCCTTGTCATAAAGATTGATTAACAAAAACAAGTTAAACACAAGAAATTTAAAGTATTTCATTTTTTCATGAGCAGATCGTATATGATCTATGTTGTAAAGATTAAAAATGATCTTGAAATAAAATAAAAATCCAAAATGACTTACATTAACATACGCTTAGGAGGTCAACAAGTGTCTTTCCCTTACTTGTAAAGCTGCTTTTTAGAGAGTGATTTTCAATAATGATTTTTATCAGCAAGTTTATATATACACTACCAGTCAAAACACACCTAAATAAATATCCATTTTATTAACTTGAAGACATTTTCAAACAAAGACGTTTTGCTTAAATGGAATTTATTCAAATTAAAACAGTGAAACGAATGCCTACGTATGATTTCTGAAACAAAACAAACTATAAAAATAAATTTAATTGAAATAAGAAGGTCCTGGCGTGTATGTATCATTGTCAGTCTTGTAGCTCCAAATGATGATGTATGATAAAATGCCAAGAATGTATAAACCTGCATTCATTCCAAAACATTTAATTCTGTTTTAGTTTGTTTTTTAATACTGCTTTTGGTTTACTATGTATCATTTTGTAGTTTTCATGTCTTCAGTGTAATTGTAAAATGTGGAAATTGGCCAAAGGAGCGAAAACCGTCTATGAGTTAATATTAAGATGCTTAATTACTTTTTTGAAACCCTGAATGCAGATTTAGCTTTGCTTCATTAAAACAGTGGGGACAAAAAGCCGTACTTTAGTACAAAATCCCTTTTGTTCTGTCTTTTTAAACCCAGTCCTTAATACCACCTCTCTAAAGCACAGCTCTGACAGAAGCTTTTAAAAATCTGTTTTATTTGGATCTACATTAATTGCTTAATAATATAAGACTGAATGAATGTCTGAAAGACTGAACAAACAAATGAATTACTAAAAGAAAGAACTAAATGAATTAAAAGTGTGGAAAAGAGAGACTCCATGTGGGTTAGAGGAAAGGTAAACAGATTGGAAGAGAATGACTAATTAAATGAGTAAATGAGAAGAAGGCAGGCTCTCCTATGGAGGCAGCGGTAGGGGCGGTCTGTTATAGGGGACGGAAAAGAAGGGAGGTCGCAGAGGTGGGAGGGGGAGAGGTAAATGGATTACAGCAAAATGGATGAATGAGTTTTGAAGATGTAAAAGCTGCTCAGATCACAGGCGGGTTTAAGAGCCTGTGTGCAGGTCGTTCGAGTTCACCTGCAGCCCCCGCTAAGAAAGACGCTGTCACTGAGACCGGACCGTAAAGCATTCATACGTGAGTTATGGATTACTGCTGTGTATATGCACACACACACACACACACACACACACACACTCACACCACACCAAACATACATACGTTCAAGCAATCAGGGGCAAATAGCCTGGAATGGTGGAGGTACATTGAAAAAGACTGTGGCCAACTCAAGCCACCACAAATTCCTGAAAGAATACTATAAGAACATAGTGATTCAGCCGCATCAATTATGGAATGTTTAACATCAGCCCGATCAATAAACAGCATTAAATAAAGTATGCACTCACTTTTAGGAGGCAGATATAAAATCCTTGAGCTATTATCCAGTGGAAATTGTAACTGATCGAATGTTTATGTTTTATTGCTCAGGTGACTTGAATGTGATGCTCCTGACTATTTAGGAGATAAAAACATTTGACACATTGGACACATGAGATACTTCCAGTCTAGATAAATATAATACTATTCTCACAAAACATCAAAAACAATTAATGATGTTAAATATTGGATCAATGCATTTACATTTAGTTTCATTTGTTTATTTTTTACTTTATTACAAAGTCGTTGTTAGCAGTTATAGCTTAAATGTCACAGAGATTTGAAATACTCTATAAAGACTTTCAGTTGTTGTAACAGCTTGAAAAAATCTAAACAAAAGTTCTAAAGTTCTCTTTTGTCCTTCAATCTGATCTCATCACTGTCTAGAAGAAACTACAAAAATATGACATTTTTCATTCCAGTATAAGAATACATATATACTTCTATGATCCATGTTCTTCTAATGCATAAATAGTTCCACCAGTCACGTGTGTATTCGGTGTATTTTTAAGTATAATTGTGAATTACATAGTACAATTGTATGAAAAGAATCAAATGTAATTGAATTGTACTACAATGCAAAAACAATTGTAATCAAATTGAATTGTTAGAAGATTTATAGCTCCAACAAGAGCAAATCTCATCACAACAAAGTGGTCCACGTGTGGCTGAAGTTCTGCTCTAGTAGAGTGTGAAAAATCAGAGGTTCTCACACATACACAGAGTACTTCCCACTAAGGCTTCTTCAAGCCTGTTCCACCTGGCCCATCTAAGAGTGCTCCAAACCCCCAAAATGCATAATCCCTCCTAGAAGCTTCCTTGGATTACTGAGCCAAGCAGAATCAAAAATACCTGTTGCCCATTCTTTTCCCTAAGAGCTCTGACCCAAAAACCCTCTCCTCCAAAAGGCCTGCACAATCTCTCACTCCTTTTTTAAATGCTTTAATCTCCATTTGTTTTGTGTATTGAAGCCATGAAATCAGCTCCTAGGAAGGCTAATGTCACTGCTAAGCTCCTAGTGCTTCAAAAAGCAGAAACAGGGCGACAGCCAAAGGAATTCTGTTTATAAAAAGAGCTTTACTACTGGAAAGTTTGCACTCAAAGATGTGGCCCTGTTCACTTACTGTAGCCAGTGGCAATTGCCTTGCTTTTACTGTCTGCTTTGAGGTTTGTTGATGATTTAAAAACACAGACATCTTTAAAGTATGCACTCAGATACTGTATATTATTAAAAAATTTCCTGGGGTGACTTTTAAAATATTTTATTTCATACAAAATATAAATGTGTATTCTAAAATGTGCTATAATTTTAAATGACAAAAATACAATAAATGTGTTTATCATATTCATTTGAGCATCATTTGATAATAACAAATATATTAAAAACATCACACACAATGCGATATCTATATACTTGAAAGAGACTCTTGAATGGCTAAGCTTAAATTAATTCTTTTATATCAGCAGAGGCTAAATTCAAAATTTACAATATTTAACTTCGTAACAAAACTAGCATCTCTTATAGCACTGTGGTCTCTCTGCTCTGTCCCTCTGCAATTTCAAATTCTTTAATTTTCAATGGAATTTAAGTAAGGCCACGCAAGCACTTGCTCCTTTTTAGAACCCAGTCTTGAGTTATTCATTTACATGTTTATGCCAGTTTGACTAAAGTACATTGTTCCAAAACAGATTTTTGCAAATTCTAGGTGTGCATCGCTGTGCTTGTTTATTAGGAGGAGGAGTTTTGTGTGAGATTAAGGAATGGAGATAATCACATTTCAAATCCATTGCTTATTGTTCTCTGTGTTGAACTGTTTCTCACTTACCATTAGTTGTGTTTAAACTGTGGATACCCGTAATGGAGGCACTTTGTTTTCCCTCACTGTATGGTCAGATAGAGCATACATTTGCCTTTTATATATGGGCCTTTGGATATATGTGTGTAATGTATTCAAACACCCATATATAACAATAGGGCTCAACATTACTAATAAGTCAGTTTAGATAAGTGATCAATGTGCAAAGCAAGTTTTTGCGACACCCTCGAAGAATTAGACCGTCAGAGGTGTGGAAGTGCTGTGACATCCCCTGCCATGGTGGTCCCCCAAACTGTCGCTGCTGGGGCAGGCCAGGCTTTACGAGAGCCCAGTCAGAGATGTCCTGCCAGTTTTATAGCAGGACTGAGTACATACGGCCAGTGTAGAGCAACCTGATCCCCCATCCCAGTCCTTTAAGCCGGCGTACAGTGGAGCTTTACTAGCATTGCAAAAACTAATGGACAGCTTCAGTAAGTCCAAAACTAAAAGAAAGGGTCAGACCTCAGTCACAGTGTACAAGGGTCAGACAGGGCACAACAAAACACACTGAAAAAATGGGGTGAATTGATTCTAGTGTGTCATAATTTCCACACAGTTATTGCTAAAGCAGGTAAACAAGATGAACTGTGTTTGATTCATATGAAAAATAGGTGCATCAGGTACATTGAATTCTCACTTTTTTCAGGATCCTCTATGGTGGCTACAACATGAAAGATATTGCATTATTTGTATTATATCCTGTGACATAGTAGAGTGTTTAGGTAGTGGAGCTTCAATTTGAAGCTTCACAGTTTTTTCTATATAGCCGATACGGATATCAATAACGGAGAAGATAAAGCATTCCTTGCATTCCATCCTTATTAGCAACCTTAGCAATTTTGATTGACATGCTCTTTTAATTAGCTCTTTTACAACTTAGTATAGTTTTCTTTAATTAGTAATACAATATGATGTGATGACTACTGGCTGCAACTAAATCTTTACAATACAAGATATTTTAATATATTTATACTTGTATTGTAACATGTGGAAAGGAAGGTCATAGGGGTCTGTTTGGAATGAACAGTCAACCTCTTTGAAAAAGCTCATTTTTCAAAAGTGCCGCCACAATAATATGTAAATCAACCAAAAGCATTCAGTTTACAAGCTTCCCTACTGTGGTTCAAACAAGAAACCACGAACAGCTTTAGCCCTAGACACATACAATGCAGCAACATCCCCCTCTTTAGCAGGAGGCAGTCCATGCCAACCTTGCCCAGACTGTACCTATAATGGTTTTGTTCACTTACCAGAAGCGATGAAAGCTTCCATCTTGTCTTTGAATGGCTGGAGGTGTTCATCTGAGGAGTTGGCACACACTTTTTGCACACCCTTTTCACAGGCTATGGGGAGAAACAATAAAAATGTCTGTTTTAGTTCAGCATTTGACATGACTTACTTTCACACAGTGTCTGGAGTGAGAAAGAAAGAGGGGAAACTAAGAAAATAAGCGCATTTGTAAAGTGAATGATAAGCAAACCAGAGGCAAAAACACACCACAGCATTGACATTTGTTTACTAATTTCCAACAATCAGTATTCAGTGAGTAATTATCTAACGATAAATCATGAGATTTGATGAGGCGGGATTGAAGCTACAGGCTTTAATTGCGTGACCAATCAGACTATCTACGGAAACTACACCGAATCCAGATGTCAGTGGTGAACAGCTGGATTCATCAGGTCTACACAGAGTATAAAACAGGCAGGAGATTAATGAAGGGCATATGAGTTTGCACATCATTAAAAACACTTTCATAATGAAGTTAAATAGGGTCTGGTGGGGAAAACAGATGGAAGGGCGAGCCGAGTGTGAATGTGCACAAAAGCATCCTGAACATACGGCTAATAAAGAAGCTCTTTTTAAACAGTCTTGGGCCGAGTTCAGAATGTAACAAGAGAAACGATGCTTTTCATTATCAAACCAGTTTCCTGTAATCAAAAGCATAGATTTTCACATTTTCAGCAAGATTTTATGGCTGAGCAACTTAAAAGTAAATCAACACTTTCATCAACACTTTCAGTATGCAGCGATAACATGAGTCTGCATTTCAGGATCCTTTATGAGATCCTTTTTCATATCGCAGTGTTTGTGATTAATCCCAGTCTTGTAAATTCCATCCATGCATTTTTTGACTTTGTCCTGCACTACTACACCTGATTCAACCAATCAGTTAATTGAATGATTCAGGAGTTCAGTCGGCTTTTTAAACAATACACAGAATCTATTTTTATGATTGGAGGAAAATGTAACTCAGCAGAATTAATGCAGTTGTATGCATAGGTTTAAACACCTGTGGTCAAATTACATTTTGACTTACTAATAAGTATAGACTTCTTTCTACACATTGTAGAGCTCTATTTATTTAGCTCTAAATACTTCTTGATAAAAGATAAAAACACATTGTTCAACAGAAAAAAAAACCAAAACATTTTGCACATTTTGTTTTCCCTTACATTCTGCTGATAAACAGTAACTGTCTATAAAATGTGTGCAGAAGTGTGTTCTCTGCCAATGATGTATTTTCACACTGATCACTTTATTACCAGCTACAATGTAACATTAATGAAAGAGATTTAATTTTGTTTGAGGTAGGGGGCGGCACGGTGGCGCGGGGGGTTGCGCTTTACAGCAACAGGGGCGCAGGGTCTTTAAGTGTGGAGTTTGCATGTTCTCCCCGAGACGGCGTGGGTTTCTTCTGGGGACTTCTTTCCTCCCATCGCCAAAAACATGCGTGCATTGGGAATAGGCCTATTGAGCACTCTAAATTGCACCTAGGTGTGAATGTGCGCATGAATGGTTGTCTGTCTCTGTATGTGGCCCTGTGACGTGTTCGCCCATAGCAGCCGAGGGTGGGACATAGATGGATATCTGAGGTATGTTTCACAAAGTCAGAATGTAAAATTGTGTCATATTTGTTTGTGTGACATCTGGTCAGCCTCAGTCTCACCATGTAAGAAGTCAGTCACCTGAAGTTTAGGAGATACTAGTTCTGCCCATGGAGTTTTCGTGTTTTGTGTTAGGAGTGTGTGGTTGTTAGGTGCTTAAGCAACTTGGGTGTCGAGGAATTGCAATTATGCAGGCTCTGGGTTGCTGGGTACCTAACCATCTGTCTTGAGTACGTGTCTAAGTAATCAGTGATTGTCCTCAACGTGTGATTGGCTGTGAGATTGCATGTGTGTGCTTAAAACCTGGCTGAGCCAGAGATCTGATGCGTGGCCACCCATTTTCTCTGGAAAGGTGCTGAGGTAAACTATGTAATAGAACTTTTAAGAAACTGTATCGCTCTGTTGTTTTGCAAGTAGACAGGAACCAAGGAAAGGATGTGCTTGTAAGTGCCAGCTAAATGTTGGGTTCTAACGTGGACTTGTGTGTATTCTTCCCGTCTCTCTCTTCCTCTCCTTCTGTAATCATTACAGGCATGACTAGAAGAGCCCCAGCCCCACGGGTAGTGGAACATCAGTTCAGGCTACATGTAAAGAGTTGAGAGGCTGCTGGACTGTGTGCTTTGTGTTAAAAGATGCTAAAAGTTAAGGCCCTCAGAGAATTCCTAGTACTCCGCCTTCTTGAGTTTTGAGTTTGTATGTTGTGAGCCTGTTCTGATACCTGTTGAAGAATCTATTACTGAAATATTCTAAAGAAACAATGTGCTGCCTGCTGCTGTGTTTTTTCCCTCAGCCCACGTGACAGTTTGCTTCAAAGTAAATTGCTGAATTAACATCATCTAATGATCCCATGCACCTCATGAAGTCTGAGTTCATATTTCTTAAACATATCAGAGGTAAAGGGCTGATCTAACATCAGTTTTCCCCAATACATCTTAATGAGAACAATTACGTGCACAACGGATGACTTCATCTTAGATCACCGAAATTAGTTGAAGACTCTTAATAAGTCCGTACACCATATGGCAGACTGGGTTTGACCCATCCTGAGTCTAGGACACATGTTTGTGTTGTTTGTGCCAAAGCTTGGCTTTGTTGTCCTGCCAAACGACTGTTTTCTCTCACACACTAAATACTTGGCACCCTCTAACTTTATTATTTTTTTTTTATTTCTTCCAAATAAGCATTCTTAGGTTACATTTTTTGCTTTTTTTTCATCTGGTAGTTGTTAATTAGGGCCATAAATAGACATACTCAACAAGAGCTGTGCTGCTAAAAATAAAAGGCGCCACAGCACAGCCTAAACTGAGCCATCAATACTGTAAAGAAGCTGTCGGTAGTCTTCACACATGGCAGGGGCCTGAGGTGGGGCATTGGTGGAAGTGAGCACTGGGTGGCTTCATTTGTAATGGACATTTTGTGTCTGGTGTTAGAAAGCAGACATGCACCTCTAACTTTAAAACAGTATGGTGCAAAATCAAACTCAATACATATCAATATATCAGTAGACATACACCAATTAACTTTATTAGGTTCACCTACCTTTCATCTGTAATCACTGTACATTTCACATGCACCACTAAGCATTTGGGTATTCTTTGTAATTTACAGTTACAGACTGTAGTCCATCCCTGTTTATCAATGATCAGGACCCCTCTAGGACCACCAGTGAGCAGGTATTATTTGGGAAGTTAATCATTCTCAGCCCAGGAGTGACATTGACATGAGTATGTGTGTATGCTGAGCAGAGTGGATTACTTTGTCACAGTCCATTTGATCAGTTCCCTTTGCAGATATAAAGTTACTGATGATACAGTAATCCCTGCTTTTCGCGGGAGAGCATCTGCTTATAGTGAAAAAACGCATTGTGTTTTGGTTAAAAAAATGCCTATTTTTATAGTGTAAACCCTAAAAATGCAAAAATATTAAGGTAAGTCCATACAAACCGTACTGTAATTCATGTATCAGGCATTTTATTTGGTATAAACCGGTAAATACAGCAATAGTGTAATTTTTAGTAATAAGAATACAGTAAAATGTAGGGTTAATCACCGATCATTTTTACAGTTTACTGTTCATCAGCGGCTAATCTTATTAAGGATTCTTCAGGAGGAGTGGAGACCCGCTGGTTAAAGCAGACACTGGACGGCGACTGAGCTACTGTAATTAATTTACAGTAATAAAACTACTGGACTTTAAGAAACAAAAATCAAGAGAAACCCTCAAGATGAGTCAGGGGCGGACTGGCAATCTGTGCGTTCTGAAAAAGAATGTCTGTTCAATGTATATCTTTCTCGGCCGAGACGCAAACATTATAAACAATAAGTAGTTTTAATTAAAAATATGGAATTCTTTGAAACACACTAAAATAGAAATGCAAAACAATAGACAACAAAATGAAAAACAAGAGAAACACTCAAGATAAGTCGGGGCGTACCGGCAATCTGTGCGTTCTGAAAAAGAACGGCTGTCTTCCTCAGCCGAGACGCAGACATCTGTGCAGCTGGTGAGGACAGTCCGGGCTGTTTTTATTTGGATGATATTTCCACGAATTTGTTGGAGTTTTCACCAACAATTATAAGTCCGGTTCTAAGAAAAAATGACTGAATCCAAAACACTTTCATTTCATTTTAAACTCCCTTAACGAAAATGTAAATGTTAGCCAGTGTCCCGTCTCCCACAATTAATTAATGCAAGCATGTTTTCTTTGGTATGCGCTGCCGTACGTTGCTGTCATTGACTACAGCGCCAAACCTTTTTCCTTCCTGGAGCATTCCTCCAGGTTGCTAGAGTTACCGTAGGTTGCAGCCCCCCTAAACGTCCCAGTCAGCATTCTCAAAATAGTCCTGAAGAGCAGAGATGGCACTTGGGAGCAAGATTTCTGTCTGCTTTAGAAAGAGCTTGGTATGTTTGATGAGTGATCAGCTTGACAGGCCAGCGGTCCAAGTGAGGAGCAACTAGGGACCAGCACAGTGTTACCACCAGTCGGTGTTGATATAAACAAACCACCTTTGGTTTGTTTTCCGGGCAGCGCAACACTTATGTCTAACCAGCATCTTGCTGGTCTGGATAGTCTGGAATGCTGTCACTGAGCCATGTCTCCATAAAAACAAAAATGCTGGGTGATTTGCTGGAGTATGATTTAGTCCAGGTTATTGTCCAGGGAGCAAACACTAGTAAGCAGGATGGATGGGATAGCCATTCGGCTAGCGTTAGCTTGTAATCAAGAATGGACCTCAGTCTGCTTCCTGCACTTCTTGCAATGTCCCCTCCCCTGGCAAGGCAGTCTTAGGCAACGGTGCAGTCGCCTGAGAGCCTGGTCTCCCTTTTGTAGAGTAGCTGGTTATGGGTATGAAACTTTGGGGTTTCCCTTTTGATGGTATCCCTCCTCACCATTTTAAGGAGGCTTTTCCTACTCTGGGTCACTTTTAATTTTATCCTGTTGCTATTCTTCTTTAGTCACATTTGCATTTATATAGATTTTAAAATGACAATATCTAAAAAAACATTAAAAAAACATTTATCTAAAAAAGTTTAGATAAGGTCAACTCTGTTCTAGTGTATCAAACTGGTAGACTCTCCTATGGCTCAGTTCCCATGAGCTCTCAGTTTCAAAAAGGTTGGTGGTGACCCCTGCCATAGACCATGAAATGCTTGTTTCCAGGTTAGAGCAATGGGTGGGCATTCCAGGTTGAGCTCTCCAATGGTTTAGGGTCTTATCTTTCAGATAAGATGGCAATACATTTTTGGGATTTTACTAAACTGAAGTCATGTTGTTTAGATATGTAAACATGTAGCCCCTGTTTCTTATCTCTTTTCTTTTCTCGACCTTGTTTCTTTGGCCCCTTTTGGGACCTAGGTGTTTGAATGGACCCTACTCTAAAATTGGATAGCCAGGTAAATACTGTGGTAAAGTCCTGCTTTTTCCATGTCAAAAATTAAGCCTGTTCTGTCAAAATGCAACCTCGAAACTGTGATCCATAACTACTCGCCTTGATTATTGTAATTCACTTTTCTTCTGAACTAGCCAGGCCTCCATGAACTGCCTTGGTGCAAAATGCCACAGCTTTATTTTTAACTGGTATAAGCGGGTGAGAGTACATTACCCGAACATTGGCTTCTCTTCACTGGATTCCAGTTTGTTTTAGAATTTGTTTTACAATTCTGTTATTTGTTTTTAAGTCTATGAATGGCTATAGTGGTTATATAATGGTTATAGGGATTTTTCAATCGCAAGCCATGTTAGGCAGGCCCGTTCACTCATGGATTTAAAGCTTGTTTAAAACACACTTTTACTCCCTGGCTTTTGACCCAGTGTGAGGTGGTGACTTATGTGGTTTTTGTACTTGTCTTATTATTCTGTAGATATTTTATTATTTATTTTATTACTTATTTGTATTGGTTTCTTTTATTCATTGTCCTGTGTGTCGTCATGTTTTATATTTGCTTGTATTGTACAGCACTTTAGTCAGCCTTGTTGTTGTTTTGAAAGTGCTTTATAAAAAAAAAAAAGGTATGGTATGTTATGGTGAACGACTACAGTGTAGATAATGTTCCCCCTTCAGCTTTCATGTTGTCCAGCTCCTCAACTACCACTGAGACTGCTTTCTTGATAAGTTTGTTTAGTCTTTGTATGTCAGCCATTTCATGCTGCCACCCCAACACACCACAGCACAGAAAACGGCACTGGCCACTACAGACACATAGATCATCTTCAACATGGTGTTACAGACTCTAAAGGTTCGAAGTACAGCCTATTTTGACTACTAAGTCCACCAACAGTTCTTTGGTCTTTTGGATGTTGAGCTACAGCTGATTCAGCTCACACTTGTCCATAAAACTGTTCATAGTCATCCAGCACTCCAAGTCTCTTGAAGACCTTCATTTACATTTACATTTACGGCATTTAGCAGACGCTCTTATCCAGAGCGACGTACATCAGTGCTTAAGAATTCCA
>JBBPDC010000001.1:35974419-35986953 GCA_037974485.1 Hemigrammopetersius urotaenia
GCAGACTGGGTGCCTTGCCATACTACCTGGTACCTCCGGTCATCGAGGTACGATGCGAACCATTGCCAGGCTGCGCCGGAGATACCGAGGTCGGAGAGAGTGGAGAGGAGGATTTGGTGGTGGGAGGTGAGTACAACTGGCCTGTAGTCCGATGGGACACTGGCTTGCACCTTATTTGGTACAGGAACCAGACACAGCACAGATACTTTCTCGGTATTGAGGCTCAAGTTGAAATCTGTTTATTAATATCTGCCTATTAAAATCCACTTTTGTCTTGGTGTCAGTCTACACAAACTCTCTCAGTGTACGATATAAGCCTTAATTTTCCAGAAAATTAATAATGCTAATCATAAATTTGAATGTGAAATTACGATTCCAACTAAAACCATAATCATAGTCTACTACAGAGGCCGGCAACCTTTAACATTCAAAGAGCCATTTGGACCTGTTTCTGCAAAACTGTGTCAACTGACGCACGCAGCCATTATAGTTATAGCCAGTTAGCCGTCGTTCTAGTGTTAAATTATTATTTATTTTTTTCAAAAGCCACAGGGAGCTGCAACATAAGAATGAAAGAGCCACATGCGGCTCCAGAGGGTTGCTGACCCCTGGTCTAGTAGAAGGTGCTTTAAAGCTCCATATAAAAGTTTCAGTTCTTTTTGCGACACATAGCTGCTCCCTCTCTCCACATACCACATACCACAAAAAGCCTCAGGTGATTCAGCATAAAGCATAGCAAAACCTTAGAATCTATGGTGGAAGCAACATAAAAATTGCAACAAAAAAAACCCCGCTTTTGGATTCTGGGGCCCTGTTTCCTCATAGTGGTCCAGACAGAGTGCAGCCACAAGAAGAAAGCCTCAAGAACAACAAAGCTTAGAAAAAAACAAACCAAAACCAGAACTTCATTGTTTGTGGTCGTCCTTATGCAGCATCATGCAGAGCCAAGCTCAAGCCGAAAGCTCGTGGGGATGCTCCAGTGTGTGCCAATGTGGTATCTAAGCATGGATTTCTTGAATTTTCTTGCCTTTATTCAGCTCCTGCTTAGAGCTGTTTCCCCACAGTCAAATAACCTCATTAAACTAAACAAGATCCATGCTGTTCTTAAAACGGGTGGCTAGTGTTAACCGAAGTAGACACACCCGTGACAGTTAATCAGTGGGTCTTGCCTCAGCATATTTTTTTTTCTAGATTGTTGTGTTTGGCTAAGCTTTCACATATGATGCAAAACCTATAAATCCATGCATCTGAAAGGGTTTCCCCAAAGTTGAAAGCATTTAATTGTAAACTAACAGGCTGAGCCCAAAACCTGGAAAACAGACCCAGGCTATCATCCTACTTCTACCAAATGTCTATGCATTTTAGTTTTGTGGTGTTCTCCTGGCACACATCAATCTCAGATTCATCCATTATACAGCCAGATTCCAGAGAACATGTTTCCACTGCTACAGAGCACCAAGACAATCACAAAGTTCTTATTTGCCAAAGGCGGATCTATAGTTAAAGGTGAGAGGAGTTATTACAGAACAGGTGTGTATGTGTACCAGTGATTTCTCTGTCACATGGATAGAGAGCTTCTTGTTCTAATTCTAAATCTGAGGCAACGACTATATCACCAACAACTTTCCATAGAGCTAGACAGAGTTTGCCTGATGATGTACTGTTGCGTAATGCCACTTCAGTGTAAGGGGGATGCTTACCATTCGAGGAAGAAGAATACACTGAAAGAAAAACAGCAAGAGCTCGTTTAGCGTTTAAGGGTGGTTAGTGTTTCAGAGAAGGGTCTGAGTAAGGTTAAAGCATCCATCACCTTGGCAAATCAGACAACGGGCTCCTGCTTTAAATGACCCTAAATGTCAGGAGCGGACAGGGCCTTTAAGCTCTAGGGCCCTTTTACAGTGGAACAAACGGGGCAGTCACAGTCTCCAACACCCCATGTGTTCAGACAAGACTTGTGAACAGGGCGCCAGGGATAGATTGCTTTTTTGCTTTTAAATGTTTTGGTAGTATTCTTCAGTCACTCTCTCTCCAATTTAACAAAAGTCAACTCTGCCCTGCTAAATATGTCTAAATGTGTAGCTATTGAAGTGTATTCTTAATAACTGGACCTCATTAATAAAAAAAATGAATCTGATTTCAGTTACAGATCATATTGCAATTTAAATATGATTGATTACAGCAGAAGTAGCCAACCCTCCTATTGGAAATATACTTTAATACATTTTAGGCCCTGTTGTCACTAAAATGTATCCTGGATATGGTATCTTTGAAAGACAAAAGTGTTTGGAATATGTGTAGTGTATGTGATTGGCTGCCTAATTCAAAAATCAGTTTGGACTGAAACACTTCACCATGAAAGGACGGGGGTAAATGATTGTGTTGTGGATAGGTGAATGTGTGTAAATGTGTTGGTATACATTACTTTACAAAACTACATTTGAAAGGGGCAAGCGTGAACATTCTTGATTGGTGTCTTGACTGGCTGATGATCTGATCCTTGTGATTCGATGTCAATGCCAAGTGTAAACAGGGTCTAAGATGCTGCCGCCCTTTTACCTCATACAGGGTTTAGAATGTGGATCAGGAGTGCTCTGCCACCATTTACAGACCCAATTTTAGGCTTTAAAAAGCAGCACACACATACACCCAAGCATGCTTCTATCATGTCCTCATCAATAACTTTCCATCAGCAAAATGGACCAACAGGTCAGATCTGCTGGATTTAGAAACACCTTATTTGTGTAACACATTTTTTGTCCTGTAATTGATTCTGTTCCTAAAATTCTTCCTGTTACCATTAATGTGAACATGTCTTGGGAAAAAAGTTGCTAGATGGGTACTTTAAGTAAGCTTGTTTTATACATTCATAACATGTACGAGACAAAACCAACACAAACTTTCATACTCACTCTGTCTTCCATAACGGTAAAGCCAGAGGTGTTCATTTTTACCAAGTCTCAAGTCTTTGTGGATCAGTGGATCAGCGGATCAGCGGAGGCTATTATGCCAATGTGAGGTCTTGTAAAGAGTGCGACATATAAATAAATAAGTCCATGAAATGAACTGGTTCACAAGTTATGACTCACGAGACACAACACCCAAGTCCAAGTCAAGTCACAAGTCTTTGATTGTGTGACTTAATTGCGACTCGAGTCCAAGTCTCAGACTCGAGTCCCCATCTCTGGGTAAAGCCATAGATGGCATGTATTCCAACCTTTAACAAAATGAGTAAACCTCTGTAAGACATCAATCGACATCAATCATCTTAATAGTTGGCAGTTGTTAGGGTGTGTTAATACGAACTAATTCGTTGCTAAGTCATGTATTGGGGAGCCACGCAGGAAAGTTTTTACATAATTTTATGTATGACAAATTTCCCTGACTGTGGCAGGTTTTACTGAGTGTTTTTTGCCCCTTACCTGTTAGCTACCATTCCTGACTGCAAGGTAAGTGACCTTAATAAAGTGTTCAGTAGATATATTATTTTGTTTTGCAATGTTCGCATCATAAACTCTAATGCAAAGGTTTAATGACAGTATACTGTGGCAAAAGACTCCCGATGTTCACCCTGGTTTAAAACCAATGTCACAGATTTTAGCTAACCGACTTCTGTGGGCACTGTGGTGTAGAAAGCTGACCGTGCAGTGGGGTAGAAAGGGACCAAGTGCTGATTTATGTAGGTGAGCGGGCCTTGGCCAAACTTAAGGTAATAGCTGGGATTTATACTGAGCCCTGACAGCGCTCTGGGCTTGTATATAATTGTGGATTATCTGCTGAAATGCTTCGGCTTCGCTGTGATGGAAATGATCCACCGCGTGGTTTATAAATAACCACAGAGTGCCTAGCCAGACAAAAGTCTCCTCTCCTGAAACATTTTCCAAAACATGACATCTAAAGCAGTGTGTGTGTGTGTGTGTGTGTGTGTGTGTGTGTGTGTGTGTGTGTGTGTGTGTGCATTCACTCATTTGACTCTTTCATCATCAAGAACAGGATTGAAAATATGGAGTATTTTTTTCTTAGCATGAGGGACCAATTGATGTTTGTCATGTTTTGTTATTTCAAAGTAATGCCCAGCAGCCTAATGCCTGAAATAATACAACATTGTCTCCAAACTGACAAGTAGTTAGAGGAAAGGAGCGTGCTGCTTGCGGTGCCATTAAGGATCATCATCATTAATGGCAAAAGACTGACGCAAAAAGAATCAGGCTGAGCTCTTTTCCATTCATCTGGCTTGAATGTGTGGCATGAGTTCCTGCAGGAGTAATTCTGAGAAGAGTCATTTAATGTCTTAAACTGCTTAGGCCTGTATGTAGGCCTATATTCTTCTTTTAATTACATATCTCACAAACTGGTGTCCAAATAAGTAGTAAATCGTTTTAATAGCTAAATAATCTTGAATGGCGATGGGTGGTCTTAATATTGGACGAGAGATCTATAAACAATACGATGCTTCAATAACTCACATGCTGCAGTATTACGTTTGAGAGCCCTTTCCCAACTACAGCAATAAAATCGTGAAATAAGCTATTGAACTAGCTACTGAGCTACTGGTCACTCTTAAATGTATCAGTGTTGATGTGTATCATTATCTAAAGGCTACAGCAAATTAACAAACCCTTAAAGGTGTTTTTAATAGTTATGGCCTGAAAGTGTATCTCGCTGATACACACACACAAAGCGCAATATTTAGTGCCACAGGCTGTATATTCTGTCTACATCTGGAAACAAACCGCCATCCCTGTCCACAGCCTGTAACTCTTTGATAACCATTACTCATCTGTTTGCCTCTGGTCATAAATTTTAAGTATATATTCATTAATGAATTAAGTTGCCCACTTCATGAAGTGGGTAATGTAGATTAAAAGTCTGCGGTTTTGCTTCCCATGGTAATTACATGCCTCATGAGCAAGCAATCAAAAGGGCTGACAAGTCTGGTCAGAGAAGAAAAAATAACAACATGGGAGCAACACGGGGCTGTTTTATATATTGTTATGCTCTCTTCTAGCCATGATTAATGTCTGGCTGTTCATGAAAGACCCTTCCCATCCCCAATAAACACAGAACTGACCGCTTTTGTTTTGCCCCATTGTTCTTAAACAGAAAGCGTTCCCGGAGGCTTTGGGACTAGAGCTGGGACATGATTATGCAAGGAAACTGAGAAGGCTTAGTGTTGGTTAGAAAGTATAGGACTGGAGTAGCATAGGTTCTGTTCCAGTCCTGTTTGTCCTGTTTTATTTCTCGTTCTTAAAGAATAAATCAAATCTGTTTAGATCCTGACTTGGATCCTGATATACAACATGAGAAGGACTCAGTTCACAGGACATCAGTTCACAGTCACTTTTGAAATGAAATATTTAAATTCTTTAGACTGAACTTGTAGGAGTGTGGTTTCTATGCATTGTTTAGTATTATTCTGCCACACTCAGAGCAATTCCGGGAAGCCTTGTAAATTAGCTGGTGAGTTGAAATGTGTGTTAGAGCCGGGTAAACATGTGCGGAGCAGGGATAGTTTAGTGCTACGTACACTAACCCTAGATCTGACACTAACCCTGTCTACAAATAAACAGGAGACCAAATGAAGCTCAAGTTTCTGATGAAGTAGTAGAAAGCAAGTGGTGGAGAGCTCAGAGGGGTGGTCAGGGCCGTGGCATGTCTGATCCAAGTCTCACACTTCAGACACCTTCACTGCCCTTAAGGGCCTTGAGGCACCTGAGGCTGACCCCTGCCCTGGCCCATGTTCCACACCATGGGTGCTGGAAAAACAGTGTAGCATCCCGCAAGCCACTAAACACACAGATAACTTTCTCCCATCTTGGTTCCTTGACATTTCTCTTTCTCTTGCTCTGTCTTTCAAGTCGGAAATTCATTTGAAAGCTGAGTTGGATAAATAGTTATATATAATTACAGTTGAGAATATGGTTTACATTCTTCTTCTTTTTTCTTCAGTTTATTACATCTAAAACTTCTATAGTTCAGTTAATGTCAATCACATTATCACTTTCTGACAAGGCTTACATTTCATTCAGATAATTCAAATGCCATGAACTAAAGGTCGGAAGCTTATTCCCACCCAAAATAAACAATTTAAATAAACCTGAGAAAATTAAAAATACTTAAAACAAATGTAACTGACTGGTTTTCAATATTTTAGAGTTTGCAATACAACATTATTCACAAAGGCTCAAACTGTTGGTTTTAAAGTAGACAGATCAGGTATGCCTTTCGTGCATTAAAATTTACTGTGTTGGATCATGAAAAAACAAAGAAAAGCATGACATTTTAAAAACGTCTTGGCCTCCCCAGTCTCCAGATATTTCTCTCATTGAGCTGCATGGGATGAGCAGGACTCACAAGTTCAAAATGAATGTCAAGCAAATGAAACTTTTTGCATGCTTAAAAAAGGTTTGGACACAAGTTACCAATTATTGTTGGAATGGATGTCACAAATCTGCGCTGCGGTGGTTCTTTCGTTTCGCATCCATTAAATTATACTTTCGGTGCATATTATTACACTACATTTCAAAACCAGTCAGTTACAGGTATTTCTAACATTTTTTGTAAAAATATTGTGAAAGAAAAGTTGATTTTTTAAATGTAAGGGGGACCCACATTTCTGGCCTGCACTTTGAAGGAACCATTACCGATCCAAACTAATTGATTTGTAAGAGCTTTGCTTTTAACATGATCGCATTCTGGCCATAAATAACGCTTCACATGGACTCTGTGTATGTATTTTTAGCTGTAGCAGGTGGTAGAATGTTTGAAATCTTGCCAGTAAAACATGACTGAATATTCGATTTTAGACCAAAGCAATTCATTCAGGTCACTTAAAGAACCCATATTGTTTAAATAGGTTCTATAAGTAAAAGACTAAAAACAATGTGCAAGTCTTGAATGGCAATTAGGAATAGAATTGAAGCAACCAAACCAGTTTCGAAATCATGGTGTTTTGTCATATTCAGGTAACAGAATGTCGACCTGAAGTGTTGTGTAAAATGAAATATGGTTGTTTTTGGTAAGTAAAATGTA
Source organism: Hemigrammopetersius urotaenia (assembly GCA_037974485.1). Taxonomy (NCBI): domain Eukaryota; kingdom Metazoa; phylum Chordata; class Actinopteri; order Characiformes; family Alestidae; genus Hemigrammopetersius; species Hemigrammopetersius urotaenia. The sequence continues at coordinate 35,981,449 of JBBPDC010000001.1, forward strand.
GCTTTTTAACTATGGATTAAATTGTTAAAACCGCACACGCCATGATCTGCTTCATGATTTCACGCACAAACTGGGATTAGAATAGCTTAAAATTATGTTTACTTCAATGTAATTAATTTAGTACTACAATATTATATATTTTTTATATTATCAGTTTTTCCCTGGAGTAAAAGAGGCACCGCACTTCAGTAAACCTTCTACTGACTCATGACACAATATCAAAACTCAAGGAATACACCACCAGGCCGTGTTAAACTACCGTCCCAACAAAGGGCAACATGAAAAAGGACTTTCTTCCACATGTGCAGTTTGTGTACTAACCCTTTTTCAGTACCACAGTCTCAGCGCTGTATTGTCAGTGGTATAATTAAGAACACTTGCTTTCTTTAGGGTGGTTCATGATAGCACAGCATAAATATTTATCTTGCTTAGTTCTTGGTGGGGATATAAATAAATAAGATGAAGGTTCTCATTCCAAAGCACTGCAATTTCTGTCTTACAATTTGGTGCCAGTACCCTGAGGACTTGAAGGCGAGACGTTTAAAGTTTTTTGTTGCGGTCCAGATCAAATGCAAAGGCCCTTATGTTGTATTTATTGTCTCCTAGTCTTCCATTTTTTTCCTAATAAATGACTAACGGACAGCTCGGGTGGGTAGGCGCCTCTTTTGTAGATTACTTTGTGTTTTTCCCCCCCAGGTCAGTGAGGATCAGAGTTTTTTTAACTGTGATTTGTGAACAGAGGAGAGAGGAGCGAGAATGTATCTAATTGGTTTCGTATGTCATATTATTGGTTGATTTAAATAATCACAGAACACCAAGGGCTGGTGGGAGCATGACCCTCAACCTCCCAGCTGCTAATAGACGAGTTAGGTAGACGGATGGAGGGCAAGAGACCCCTACATGTACACACACACGAACCTCCGTTCATTGTGAACCAAGTTACTACTGTTCCATCGGCAAGTTTTGCAAGATGGTGTTTCAGCAGTTCAGAACTTAACATGAAAAGGGAGAGTGGTTGTAAACCAAGGCACATAACCATTTCAACGTTTAAAGCTGCCTTGTGTAGAAACTACATATACATATATATATTTCTACATATAAATACATATTTACATATTTAAAGCAGTTTCCCCAGGAATAAGCAATTTGCTCCATGGTCAATAACGTTTCCTTTTTTAAATTGCTTACTTATATATATATATTGTTTTACTTATTTACTTATTTACTTAGACCCCGCCTCCACACCCACACCCACCCAAACTCAATAATTAAATACCTGTGAGATCCTTCTTTAGCTTTCGCAGGTCCTTTGAGAGGTCTTCAAACTTGACTTGAGCAGCCAGGAAGAAGTCTTGGGGCTCAGGAAGAGGAAAAACACTCTTATCTGTCCCTGCATTCTGGAACAAGCACAAAAAATGCTTATTTCAAAACCAGAGAAAAGAATTTTAAGACACATTCAGTATTTTAAGTAGTACTTTACCTCATCTAGGTTTCGTAGGTAGTATGACACCACGTAATCCACCAGACTGATCCGATTGTCCTGTGAAAGGAAATGGAAGGTAAATTGTACAAACGTTTAAACTTTGTGTAAACTCAACGATAAAAAGTTCATATGGTTTCTAATTCACTGCAGCACAATTTTAAATGAATAATAATTAGTGCTGGGCCGTTAACGGCATTAACGCGAGACTCTTATCGCGCGATAAAAAAAATATCGCCATTAATCTATTCACAAAGGTGGATTGTGAGCTGGGTCTATACTACGCAAGCTATGATGACTTTCACCTTGATATTTTAGCGCGGATTTACTTTCTCTCTCTGTCTCTCTGTCTCTCTCTCTCTGGTTTGTGACTTTTCCGGATTGCGCCGTTTTAAACCTGTCTCACTCTCTCTGTCGCTCTCTCTCTCGTGCACTCTCTGTGCCTCTCTCTCTCTCGTTCGTGACTAATTGTAATCTTGAGATTAATCTAGATTAAAAAAATTTATCTATGCCCACCTCTAATAATATTGTATTTTCATGCCACTGAACTGCTTGTGTCGCTGGGTAACTCTCTATTTAACATTCAGCATTACTGGCTGAACACAAATCACCACCATTCTTAATACAGAATAATGTATTAAAACTGTTAGAGTATTGGACCATAGAGCAACGGAAGAAGGTGGCTTGGTTTCATAAATCACATTTTCTTTTACATCGTGTGAACTACTGGTTGCTTGTGTGACAATTACTCTGGAAGTGGAGGCAGTATGATGATATTCAATAAATAATAAAAGTAAATATAAAATTACTGAACACAATTGTATCAGATATCTTAATTTTTAGCCTCTTAAAATCAATGGTCATCGTCTGAGCGCTATAGTACATGCAGGACATTATATTCCATAAATTAAAGATTTATTAACTGAAATACTTAAAGATTTAAAATAAATCAGTCATTAATTAATACAGGGCCACGGTAGCACTCTACAGAACTGTGCGTTGATGTGTGAGTACCCTGCTCTTGACGTCCTTCAGTTTGGGAAGAATTTCCAAGCCAAAGCCATCAGCTTGCCCTCTGGTCCTGTTTCCACCATTCATATAGTTCCCAAAAGCTAGGACAAGGCCCATCACTTCTTTAATACTACTGTCCTCCAAGAGTCCCTGTGGGAATACACAAGCACAAACAGACATTACAACAAAAAGATATACAAATCTATGCTAGTAAATACCATCCTCCTATTGGTTCCACTTTACTAGTTGTAACGTAAATCACTACATTTGCTATGGTATATAATAAATTAATCATAGCAATAAAAAAACAATGCGTGACCCCTCTGCTTGATCATACCTTACACACTGTTGAGATGATCTTAACTTTGCGATGAATTGAGGATATGCAGTCCAGAAACACTGACTGGAATATGATGCAGTAAGCTCGGCCAGCAAAATCTGGAATCTGGGCAAGCTCGTAGAGAAACCTTTCCAGAGAAGATAAGAGAACAAATGAGAGGAAGTGACACACTATCCAAAATAACTCAGAGACGGGTTACTCCTTTTTAATTTACATACTAACTAGAAGAACATCAAGGCGGATCTGCTTTTTGTCAAAAACTGCAAAATCTGGATGTAACTAAGTGTAATTAAGTGTGATTAACTGAAGGATCAAAGATATGATACGTGCGGACTCTGTTTGAGGGGAAGACCAAGGCTCAATTACTCAAAACAATGAACGCTAACAAGATGAACACTCCTGACTCATGCTCCTGAAAATGGCTTGTTCCAGTGTAAGGCCCGGTAATTACTGCTGGTTACCTCTGCCTCTGAGCCATTAAAAAAATAGGAACCTCGATAAGCAGGGTTTTAGACTAAAAAAAATCTAAAATGTTGAAATAAGTCTTGTTTATAGCTTTTTCCATCCTTTTCAGACAAGCAAACTGTTGCAAGGAATTTGTACGCCAGTAAATCGTGGGAATGTGTTTGTATAATAAAAATCGCATAAACAGAAATTATCTGGATCATGAGTCGTACTGTTCAGGCTTGTCCAGTAGCTTGACTTCATCCTCTTTTGATGTCTCATAGTGTTTCTTGATCTTCGCCAGTTCATCGCTCTGAGCTCTCTGTAATGAATTTGGAACAGTTACTGACAAAATACAACACAGCCTGTGAGGGCAGTTAACAAAGACAAAAGCCAGTCCTAAAGATACAGACAGAGCACAACGCATCTAGTGAAGAAATGGCTGTTGCAGTCATCACACAGTACTGAAATAATAACAGCAGTACACGGTAGTAGTGAATGGTAGGTGCATATTAACCAAACAACCAGTAAAACAAGTTAAATAATTGAAAATATATATATATATTATATATAAAATATATATTTGGAAAATTATAGGAATGTAATTTATCTGGTAAATAAATATTGGCTCACAAAAACACTGACAATAGAATAAATGCAAAAAACAATAAAGAAAGAATACATTTTGATTTGATGTGTGAGTTTGTTAGCTTAACCCTATATCCGTGGTTCAGCCACAACATTAAAAGTGAATAACATTGACTCTGTGAATTAGGCAGCGAGTGAATGGTTCCTAAAGACGATTGGTTAGAAGCAGGAAAAATGTGACAAGGGCCAAATTATGTTAGCTAGATAAGTCGAAAACGGCAGGTCTCGTGTTCTCAGTGTGTAGTAGTTTGTGTCTACCAGAGGTAGTCTAAGGAAGAACAACAACTGACAATGTCATGGGTGTCCAAGGCTCACTGGTGCACTGATTCAATCCCAAAGCAGAGCTAATTGCTGAAAAAGTTAATGCTGGCTCTTATAGAAAAGTGAATCCCCGCATGCTGCATGTGGAGTTGCATAGGTAAGTTGACTTGGCTCCAGCCTGATTGACCATCTGTGAGATGTGCTGGACAAACTAGTCAGATCCATCCAGGCTCCACTCACAACAAGGATCTGCTGGTAATGTCTTCTTGCCAGATACCACAGCACAACTTAGAGCTTGTGCAGACCTTTCTACCGTGTTATTCCAGTTTTAACTGGCTTTTAACTCTCCCTGTGTGCAACATAGCACATATATGCAATATAATTTACAATTTAGAGTTAAAAGACCTGCACTCATCGGCTGTTGTCTTGGTGCCATTTACCACAATATACCTTCAGAACTCTTATGGAGCCAACGTCTGGAGTGGGATGCACCATGAGGGGAGACCTACCCAGTATTAACCAGTTGGTTTTTATGTTATACTTGATAAGTGTATGAGTGTGTGTGTATGTGTATGTGTGTGTGTGTGTATCTATGTATATTTGATACTGCTTGTTAAGTGGACCAACCAAAGTAAGGAGAACAGTACGCTTGCCTGAATTTTTGACCGGTATTCCATTACAAAATTACTCACATTTTCATATAAAGCCTCAATGGTCTCCAGATCCACCACAGAGTTGTCCACGTTAAGAACAGCTGCAACAGTAAATCAGTTTATTAGCAGCTCTTATACAGAGACAAAAAGAAAAAAACAAAACAAAAACATAACAGCAAACACGCTGAACTCGTTAGCATTAGCCCTTGTTTTGGAATGCCTGCACATTTTCCCCTAAAACTTTAATCATTTATGTGCTGTACTGTTTCATGAGCCTGTTTGTACCTAGGTTTACTGGATGGCAGTGCCACTAATACGTAGACTTGGAAATTCAATACCAATAACCTCATGGAACTGCTGCCTTGAAAAGCTGATATTCAGTAGGTTATCAGACTGGATACAGACACAGAAATCACACGCAGGTGAACATATGGAACCAGACTTCAATTTGACAAATTAAGTGTAAGTTTGAACATTTTCTGAAAACTAAAATGTCATGGATATATTTTAAGAAGCATGTGGTTGATATGCTTTGTTGAGATTGGAGATATATGTAGGAGAGAGGCATTTATTACTGCATTAACAGATTTTATCTTACACACACACACACACACACACACACACACACACACACACACACACACACACACACACACACACACACACAC
>JBBPDC010000001.1:35999236-36017041 GCA_037974485.1 Hemigrammopetersius urotaenia
GTGGTCATGTCTCCATTCACACAAGTCACATGACATTGATACAATTTAGGGGAGACAACCTCTTTTTAATTTTTTTTTTAACTTGCATTAGCTGCCCAAAGCCAAAACAACACTTTTAGAGCTTCCAAAATAAAATAAAAAACAACAGTCACAATTGTTACCATTGGGATTAAATGGGTTAAGGTCATATCCACTCGTGATCCTGCAATAGGATCATTACACCACTCAGGAGTACCATCCTCAGTAATTAGTACAACATAGTGCCTAACATTATACTAAATACCTACTATAAAATGTACTGTTCATCAAGGCACACAGGTATTACACCTTTAGGTCTAGTTGTGTACCTTAAATATGTTTCCTCAGGGGCAAGGGGCATGTTTGTACAATTTAATACAACAATGTTTTAAAATAGAACAAAAATGAACAGCTGAGTGTCAAGACAGGGTAAATGGAGTTAATGCAGCAAAAATATCTCCAACAGAACATCTGTCCAAAACCACTGAACTACATACCCTTGAGGGTACCAATGATGTGAAGGATACCAGGCCAGTTCGGTACCTTTTCCCTTAGAATGTACAGTTAAACTAAATTTAAAAATAAAACAAATATTTCCACAATTTTATTCCTTTAATCACCGAGCTCCTGAATGAAGACATTTGTTTGTCTGATCAGTGCAACAACATGACATGTTTACAGTGGGTAGAAAAGAAAAGAATAACATTTTGTTGCTTTGCAACCTGAAATGAGGACACACGTACAAAAATATTTATTTTTTAAGCTGTATTTCTTAAGTTTGACTGCAATCTTCTTCTTTTTATTGTGTACTGCAATCTTCCTTTCAATATGGTTTGGGCTTTGCCTAGCCCAAACAAGGACATTCACCTTTTTTCTCCTTCAGCCACTGTGTGGTCAGTTTTGCTGTGTGCTTTGCATCTTTTCTGTTGGAGGGTGTTAGGGCCAAATAGTTCAACACCATTACATTTTTTCTACATGGCCCCGGAAAGGTGCATTTTGGCAAAGCTCAATCAAGACCTAGTGTGGCCTTTTTTGAGGAGTGGCCACTCTTTGTCATAAATTCCTGTAAATGCTTCAAAGGTGCAATAAGTCTGCTGGTAGCTTCTCTTGTCAGTTCTCTCCTCACTCTTCCATCTGGTTTGGAGTGACAACCTGATCCAGGGAGGGTCCTAGTATTACCAAACTTTTTCTATAGACTTTACTGTGTTCCTAAGGACTGATAAAGCCTTTCATTTTTTATATTATATTTCCTTACTTGATTTTGTGTTTGTGTATGTGTCATCATTTGAGGCTGAAAAGCAACAAAATGTAAGTGTGTTGAAGGGTGTGATTATTTTCTATATTGACTGTACACTTTCATTACAGTGGAAAAGGCAGTAGAGATACTGTGTTTCAAACCAATAAGAATAGATCTGGAGTACTTTTATGATGTCTTTTTTATTTATGACCTGAAACTGTACAGAGTTCCAGTCTCAAGAGAGTCACAGAACGATTAAGTGCTGGGTTTGCAATCTGTGGAGAATCGAGACAACAGACAGCTGGCAAAGTCCTTCCCTGTGGCCACTTGAAATCAGATCAAATGAGGCCAACTCTGAGGCCAGAGTGACCAGACATGCACACACCAGCAACTTGGTGCCCTAAGTGATTGATCTAAGGGACTGTCTATAGATTTGGAGCAGGGCTAGACAGGGCCAGTTGGGCCAGTGGCTGAATTTTTAACTGCCCGGACGCCAGACCAAAGTGCTGACTTGCTAAAAAGAACCATTATTGGCAATGGTGTACCGCCATAGCTAGTAGCTAATGATACACTTAACCTGGTGGGTTATGAAAAGTTAGTTCAAACACCATCTTTCTTTATTAAACGATATTTAAAAACTGATGTAAAACTGATGTAAACATTATTGCCTATGCGGCAGTACCATTAGTTTAGCACAGAGGAAAAACCTGAGTATATGCTCTTGAAACAGTTACGAACTGAGCATGTACTTCTAAATTCCTTTTTTTGTTTTTTGGTGGCATGTGTGAGTGGCATTAAACAAAGAAAAAGTACTTCCTAAGAAGTGCACAAACGTACAATCTATATGATATTCATTCATCCAGTTTACTGATTCAATAGGTCAGCAATATATATTCAAAAATATATAAAACCACTTATTATGCTAATACATATCTAAAGTAAAGGTCTCAAACTATTTGTCAGAAGCTAAGAAAACATAGAGCTGTAATTGATCAGACAATAAGAAAGCCATACAGGATTGAGAAAGACAATGAAACAATGAAGCACTGAAAATTACATATATTTAACAAAACCCAATAAAATGTATTTCCAGAATGGCTCATACTCAAAGCAGGGACCAAACCCAACAGCTATTAATAGTTATTTTAAGTAAGGAAATCATTATAAATAGATCATCTTTGTTTATTATCTACTTGCTGACATTTACTTGGTCTCCCTAAAATACATTTGGAATAAGCTATCCGTTTATTTTTTGGTGTGTAGATGATGAGTCATTATTAAGTGACAAATTATTCTAAACTTTTGAACACTTGTGTTTATCCTAAAAATGTTAATATTACCAAGATGGAGGGGATTACTGATTGCAAGCTGTAAAACATTTGGGAAATTTATAGCAGATATGACATTGTTCATGAAAATGTTTTATATAAATATATATAAAATAATACATGAAAAACCACATTAGTCAGTAAAAGAAACAGTCAGCTGCTCTCCTACTAAAATGACACCCATAGCCGACCAAACATCTGAAACAACCATCAGCAGAGACTCACCTCTGAAGTGAAAACAACTGCACAAAAATTATTTGTCCACATCAACCAAATGCAAAATGGCATGCTGTAGCAAAATGAACCTGAAAGATAAATGTTGCTAAAGTGCATGCCACCGTGTGCCTCAGACCTCCCCTAGTGGTATTAATGGGCTGCTTTTCCATCAACAGCATGGTCTTTCCATACTATACTGCCCTACAAAGCCAAAGTGCAGTAACTACGCCAAAGCTGAAACTGAAAATGGCTTTATAGTTTTAGTATTAGTATGGATTTTGTAGTTACTACAATTTTGACACCATAATTTCTCTGAAATGGGACAACTTAGAGCCAGGATATTTTCTCACAAAACAAAGGAGATGTCCTAAACCCCATTTATAGCCTAAAGTCAATTTTGACCAAATATGTAGTTACTGCACTTTGGCTTTGTAGTGCAGTATAGTGTTAATTTAGTGAAAGCCACAAGGTGCTCACAAGCATGCCAACACAATGGGTCATTTGATATTGCCAGGCAAGTAGGCAAGCAATGCAAATTATATTGTGTGCTCAGACACAATATAATTTGTGTCTACAATACAGTGATGGTGCAAATAGAGACATTAAGCTGCTAATTTAATGCAGATGCATTGCAGTGGGAGGATGATGGGATGAATGATGGAAACTTACCTTCTTAGCTTTGGCCTTCTTCTCATAGGTGTCAGAGAGAGGCTTCTTTTTGGGCTGCAGTGTGGCTTTGGAGAAAAGCTCTTCAAACTCCATGGTGTCAACGATGTCTGGCTCTTGCAAAGAACCCCACAGTGTGTTATTGCTGGAAAAGAGGCACACAATTCAGGTGCATACAGTATTTCATCTACCATCAGAGAGACAGCTAGTGACAGCAAGGACACATTATACCCTCTGGAAATACCAAAGCTAACTGTTCTTTCTCAGTTGCGAACAATGTTTTTAATTTGCTTTGTTTTGCTCAGTTGGACTAAACTTTATGAAGTAAGCTCTGAGTCTAAGGAGAAAAAGTTTTCCAGGTGCTTCTGAGAAACTCTGTGTTCTTCTAGAAATGCTGCATCTGTCTGTGGCAAACGACTGTCTCCTGCAAAACTACTGCGTCATTAAGGATGAGAGGTATTTGATTTCGCCTGTTGCTGAGTAACATGGACAATACAAACAGACGGTCGTGAGCGTTGGAGTGTCTTGTGACTGCCTTTGCTACCATCCTTTCCCACTCCTTCTTCCTAAAATTGGAAAATAACCTCAGATGATACGGCAGCTCTTCTCCAAACACTCACTCACACACATTATAGCCTACATCATCATCATCATCATCATCATACGCTGGGGAAATTTCAAGCTTATACCAAAGGGCTTGTGAAGTGCCTACAGATGACCTGAATCAGTAAGAAGCAACCAAATACCCACACAATGTGTATCTGACGAGATAATAATTAACTATGCATCCAGCATTCAAGCCTCTGAAATTCAAGCCACCATAAATCTGACATTTCTGCCTGGTAATCTCAACCCAGCGAAGGCACTTACTGTTTACCTTTTCATACTGATTTTAAATAGAAAAATAAAATATAAAATTCTGAAGTCAAGACAGTGCATTAAATCAACACAGCTTAAAACATAAATTGAGAGCGCCACCCAGAGACAGGAGAGATATTGCCTCATGACAGTTTAATGTCTTTTTGTACTTTTTTATCCCTTTACACCAACGTTTTTCTAAAGAAATAAAATTCACTTAATTTAAAGGGGAGAATCTAAGGTTAAAAGTCACTTAAGATTTTTTATGCATGTCCCTTGCACATTCATAGGAAAATCACAGACACAATATTGCTCAGAAAAATGCATATTAGATATCCTCAATCGATCGGACCTTATTCTATCTACTTTATCACTACTGGTCCTTCAGGCTTTTGGTAATTCTGTCAGGTGGGTACCCATCACTAAGCAAAAGTTAGTCTGCTTGAGCTGCAGGTGTTGCATTGCCTGCATAAAAACATACATGCATCTGTACTGCTTTGAAGATATTTGGTTATTTGTATGAGAGTAAGGACATATCTCATTTTAAACATGGGCTCCTTGTCAGTACAATATTCTATTCTATATTCTCAATATAATTCACCAAACATAACAAGCAAAACTTTAGCAGGGTGCATTGGACCCAGTGAAAGATTTTACGAGTGAGAAATGAGGATTCTCGGAAAAACAAAACGAGGAATTTGTTCATGGATACAACACTGCAGCAATCAACCGTGTTGCCAATGATTCAATTAGGACAAGTGAGTCTAATCTGAGGTGTCTGGGAGCCTCATATTGCAGCAGGCTTGTTCTATCTGAAAGAACACAAATGAATGTAATGCACACTGATTTGCCTGACATTTAGGATTTGGTTTAAATAGCTCTAATGGAGCTTATTGTTCCACAAATAGCAGTAAAACAGTTGAAAGTGTAATGGTGGAGACCAGCCAAAGTTCACACAGTTGTTTGGTATTTTCCCCTTGTTTGGCTGCTTTGTGAGAGCCACTTTTAGGACTACATACAATATAATGCTACTACCATACAAGGCTGCTTACTGGATGTCAAAGCTTTAAAGCACATTGAATACTCACTTGAATGCATGGGGTGTCACAAATGCGCAGAACGGATATGCAACACTGGGACATTAGTTTGGTTTAGCACTTAGACTAACAATCATGTACCCTTAAGGCTCCTGGAGCAAGTGAGTGAGAATTATGAAGCACCACTGTACATCCTTTTCTAATCCCCCTTACGATACTACAAGGCCATAAAGCTCCTGGGCTGGCACTCCAAGCTCTCCAGCTGTATAAACCACAGGCACTTTAAAACAAGCACCTCACACTCTATTTTCCTCATAACCACTAGCACTAGATGTTGAGGGCTACATGCACACTGTGAGGTGAGTGTGCATGTGGGTTTTTAAGATAAGATAAGATAAAACTTTATTAGTCCCACAAGTGTCAAATATGCAAAATTAAATAAAAAAGTTAAGAGAATAAAAATGGAAAATTAGAAAGAAGCTCAGAAATGAGCAGAGCTGTCGTAACTGGCTGCCACACGTTGAAAGTTCCATAGCTCAGATTTTATCCTTAAATGTGGCATAGATCTCATTTTAGATCTTTGAAAAAAAAAAAGGTATTTTCAAATCAGATACATATACAATACACAGACATACATCATATCAAAAGCTGTCATCATCGTCTAGTCTTGGGAACAAGTCAACAGAAGTGTGTTACCATATAGTTAAAATCACTCCCATATATGAATGTGAAAAAGAGGGTTCAAAATCTGAACTGACCAATAAAGCTCATATTATGTATCACCTAACGATATCATAAAGAGTGCTTACTTGTTATCTTGAATCTGAATCCTAGTCCAGTAGAGGGGCTTCATTGGACAGTTGGGCTCTACCGCTGCCTTTCGAGGGGGTTTATCAGAGGCTTGGCCAAACCCAAAGCCACCGAAGGCAGGTGGAGGAGGTGGAGGCCCACACCCAGGCATGGGTGGGGGTGGAGGAGGGAGCCCGGGCATGCCAGGTAGAGGGGGTGGGGGAGGAGGCAGAGCGCCAAACTGGGGTGGGGGTGGAGGTGGTGGTGGTGCTAGTCCTAGTCCTGGCAAAGGGGGTGGAGGGGGTGGTGCTGTGGATCCGGGGAGTGGTGGAGGCGGTGGAGGTGGTGGTGCTAACGGAGGTAAGGCTGTTGAACCACGTGATTGGCCTGGCAGAGGAGGAGGTGGGGGAGGTGAAGCACCCGGGGTCACACCCAAGGTTACAGTGATAGAGTCCAGGTCAAGTTTTTTGGGTGGGCTGAGACTGGGGCTCTGGGTTAGCTTGGGCCCCTCCCCCTCTGGAGGTGTCTTGATAAAAGTCTCGCGGTCAGTCTGGATGCACACAGTCCTGTAGGTTTTGGGGGGTATGTCATCTTCAGTAGAGACACAGGCCTCCCGCAGCACCCCTCGCTCCCCCACTGCCTGCTTCCGCTGCATTTTGGCAATGGTTTCTTCCAGCCGGGACACTGCCACAGCATGCTCTCCCCGCAGCTGGAAGACTCGGAGCTCGAAGTCACCCTGGATTTGCCAGACATGAAAATAATAGATATTTCTGTTAGCGTGAAGCAGTGTTATGCAGTAGCGGGAATACATGTTTAAAATACAGATTCCAACAAGTTACATGTTGAAAAGAATACAGTTACGTTTTAGTAACAAGAAGATCATTTACCAGCCTCTCTACAGCTCAAAAACATTAAATGTTTCGTAGTTCTACAGAGAACTTGTTTCAGAGTCAGCAAAAAAATGTTTTCAATACAGTTTCTAACACACTTACATTTAAGAAGCCTATGACAACATTCAGGGTCCCCTGGTGCACTTACAAATATTATCCCATTTAGGTCATGATCATTTCAGAATTTCATTTAAGAAGTGTTTTTTCATGAAACATATTAACAGATGTTTTCTGCCCATTCACAAATCTAGCTGGAAGGTGATATGAAACATCTAGTCAACAACAACAACAACAACAACAATAACAACAACAAAAGTCAGTCACATGCACATGTTGCTCACATGTTAAAGCTGAGCATTTTCAGGCCTGAAAATGCTCAGCTGAATAGTTTTGGTTTGGCTGAAATGCAAAGGAAACTTTGCATTATATAATTTGGAGATGGTCTTACACAGTCCACAGTAAGACTGAAAAAAAAGTGTACTGCAATACAACATCCACATGTTTTTTGTTATGATGTGGTCTGCAAAGGACCAAGCTAGGCACGCTGTCTATTCCCATACTTTGCTTCTCCTTGTCAACACCAGATATCCATTGTCCATGTTGCATGTGCATATGACAAACACACACTAAGACACAGTCAGTTAACAACACAGTGCATTATACTACATTGCTGCATAGGAAGACATGAATCACTCTACCAAAGACAACTCTTTTCAAAAACTCAAACAAATAATGCTATATAAATGATGTATCACACATTAACTGATGTCTCGCTAATGGTTAGTTGCAGCCTACATGTTTAAATTATGCTCGAAAGAGACTCATTATGCAGTTAATAGCTCGTATGTTTATCACAGAATAAAGAACAACGAAGTATAATTTTATAGACACAAATCGTAACTTCTAAGTAGTAGTTGACCTGGTAGTTGTTGAGGCTGGCCAGAGGAGCATTTCAAAGGCTTTGAGTAACTGTTAGTATCTCTGGCAGAGTATTTGAATCCTTGCCCTTGAAACAGCCATTTTAGCAATTGATTTTTTGCATTAGGATTTTTTTGCTGTAATTCTATCCAGTAGGGGGCAAAATGTATTAACAATCAGCTTAGGCCCTGCCAGATTTTGCTACGGATGCCATGACTATAGCCTTTTGTTCTAATATACACTTTTTACATTTTTTGAGCCACATAGACAGTGCAGTCTAACAACATATATTAATTATATACCAATATATACTTTAATATAGCGATATCATATGAGACAACTATATTGCCCTCATAACAACCCTTTTGTTGAAAATTATACAAGATTTACAAATTTATCACAAATTTATGTCATCTGATCATTTTAATTATTCCCATATAAAAGCAGTGCAGTTTGTTGGCCCAAATGATATGGCTGCCTAACCAAGCCAACTTTATTTATCCATTACATTTAAAGCAGTAAGGATCACTGTCTTCATTGAATCTGCTACCAAACATTAAGCTAGCTTGTATACCAGTGTAACAAACACACACTGTTATGCGCCAGCCCTAGCAGCTACATCGACAAAGTACGCTTAGTTGGGTCTGACCATTACTTTGAACTAAACCTAGAACAAAATGGGCAGCGGAAATGGTTGATGTAATTCAACACCAATTCTGGGTCTCCCATAGATTGTAAAGGATTTTCAGTGAAGAATTGACAGGGTAATTAAGTTCAAGACTAGACATATCTGGCCTAATCCAAGCATAAGCTGTGCCTGGAAAAACAGCTCTGAAATAAAAGCTCTGTTTTATCTGTGACTGCCATTACTTCAGCGAATCACTTACAGCCAAGAGAGACAGAAAAAAGACCTGTATCAAATGTAACCTCTCCTCTGGAAACCCGCATTTGAAGAGCCTCTTTAGACGCCACAGTTTTGCCCGTCACGGCTCGGCTGCATAAACATTATCGGGAGACAAATCAGTGTGGACCAAGTAGTGTTTGCACTACTACTTTCGCAAAGCCACATAAATACATGAAATAAATGTATGAAGGAAAGTTTCCTGAAGGACAGAGACAGTCTAGGCTGCATGTTCCAAATGGATGAGATGCCGGGATGCATCCAGCTTGTGGACCATGATCTGGTTTCATAGGACGAGCTGGCAGGAGGTACACCTCCATCTGGAAACCATCACACATTATGGCTTCTTCACTCACTTCTGCCCTCATACCCAACTAGGCTGTTTACAGTCAGTGACACCATGTTCAGCCTTTGGCATGTGTTAGCATCTGCCACCTTGCAAAGTTTTATCATATATGTGTCCTCTGATTCTCTATGGTCTCCTTTATCCATAAATGTATGAAACAAAACAAACTTTTAAAAGTATAGTTTTAACAGTTGAACCTGCAAGCTTATTATTCAATTGCTATAATTATTAATTTGATTCCATGTTACAATAAGACCCTTTAGGAATGTTTATAATTAGTGCATTAGTGTTCATTAATTGGATCAAATATCATTAATAAGCTGTTATAACTGCAAAAGAAAACAGTGACTTATGGCTTGGCACATTTATGTGCTATAACTTGTGTTTATCTAATAAATTACATTTAATTATGTAATAAATTACATTAATAAATTACCAAAAATAATCAGATTTCAAACCATAATACATTTTTTAAAGGACAGTCTTACTGTAAAGCGCTACCAGTAAATAACATTACTTATTTTGTTAAGTGCTACTCATTATTTAGAATATATATCTGTGAGAGTAAATCATTGGAGAGAGTCTGGACCTACATATGTGCCCTCGCAGTTGAAGAGGTTAATTTTGTTGAACTGAAAGGACCATGCAATATGCATTCCATGCAGAACCTTTACTTCTAACACTTCAAACTTTCCACTCTCATCAGATTGGACATATCAAAAACCTGGATTCTGGGTAATCTGCACATATCCTTTAAATCATGATACCTGGGTTTTAAAAATCAAAAACAGAAAGTGATAGTCCCATCCTGGTGAAACCTACATTGGCTCTGCTGGCATACAGGCCCATAAACCCCTGTATGGAAGGCATTTAAATAGCACAGTAACTGTAAATAAATTTAAAATAATAAATTAATCATTTAGAACCGCTTTATTCATGTCAGTCATCCACAAAATAAGACAAAGTGCACTATTTTTCATGTGGCTGTTCCAGCTATATGCATGAGAGTACATATCAGCAGTTCTCCACATTTTTAGCATAAGGCTAAACTGCATGGATAGTAATTGTCCCTGCAATCCCCTCACTCCCCAGTCCCCATCCCACAATCCAAACTTTTGCCATTTTGCTATATTTCTCCAGCAACCATCTCATACAAGAGAAATGCTGTTAAGACAATGGCATCCCATGGAGGCATGCTATTTGACAGATCATCTAAAATATATAAATATAATGAAACTGAACTGAGCACAATTTGATAGGCTTCATGCCTTACACCACAAGTGATGTCAGTTAACGTATGCTCACATCAGTATACAAGGTTAATACGTCAGTGCCACCTGTTGGACATATTGTGAACTGCAGTAATGAATCCTATCCATGGTTAATTCAGAAACAATGTTATGAGGGTACTTGGAATTTTTTTATACATGTATATATATATATATATATATATATATATATATACACTGTATTTATGTATATATGTGTGTAGATATATACACCTATATAAATCTGCTCGAATGTTTTCATGCTCACACCAGAGTACTGAGCCCTGTTTTGGTTTCTCCTGCTAACCTGATGGTCAACACCTGTTCTGCATTTCACTGTCTTGCAACACACACCCAGCCTGAACTGGAATCTGGCGCCCATTCTCCATCATGCCAACTGGTTGCTATTTCCTTCCAAGTAGCTCCCGTGAGTGCATGATTTACCTGGGTTAGATAGCACTATAACAGTAGCAGCAGGAATATCATTCCTGCCAGAAGAGCTTCCGGCTGTTTTTCACCAATTGTTAGATCACCTTTGGCTAGCTAACCCAGACGCTAGCAGAGTCAGTCCCTGCTGTATGCCCCGCCACTGGGTTTCCTCAGGTATGCTTAATGCCACCTAAAGGTCATGTCAAGTCCATGGTTTCTTAGCAGGCCTAGTGGGTAGGATACTTGCCTCTGAACCAAGAGGTCATGGGTTTGAATCCTACCTTCACCACTGGCTTCCTGAGCAAGACCCTTAACCCCAGGTTGCTCCAGGGAGACTGCCCCCTGTAGTCAGAGAATGGAAGTCGCTTCGGATAAAAGCGTCTGATAAATGCTGTAAATATAAATCCAGCTGGATGTCAAATCTTCCTCCTGAGCTTTGATATGTATTTAGCATTCCCCTACCTGCCTGGTTGCAAGAAAATATCCATTTTAATATATTGCACTCACCAGGCAGGTTCTAGCAGTGTTCAGCCCTGAAATACAAACTGTGCTGATCTGTTGGGACGTTGACATTGACCTGGATGACGTTTTATGCTTAGCCATATGGCTTGACCATCACTTTTAGGCTAAGAGGTACTGAATTAATCACCAGCCGTCTGGTTCAGTATTCGCTCCCCTGGTACATTGCAGTTCTGTTTGGGACTATTTGTGGTGATCCAACATCAGATCCCATGCAGACAGAATCTTCCAATCTGACCTCTTTCTGTTACCTGTTGATTTATTAGTATTTAATCATTCTGTCTCTTTGTCTGCTCTTCCACATTCCCAGTTCGCTGAAAACGTCATATCCAAGCCCTTGGTCTCTTCTTTATTGATGCGTGTCTTTGCTGTAACTCACCCTGTTATAGTACATGCCCTTGAGTTCCCCTCAATTCCTGATCCTTTTCCAATCCCAACACCTGTTAGTTAAAGTTTACCTTGGTTAAGGCTGCGCAATACTTTGATAGATTGGCGCACACACAAAATGATATCCTGGTCCCCTCATGCCAGTCATATTGGGCTAAGGGGGGCTTTGCCGGTATCTAGTATGTCCATTCTCCATCAGGGACACTGGCTAATGTGGCAGGTTGTCTGTTTGTTTGTTGATTTGTATGTGTCTTCTTAAGCAGAGTAAACTGAAGTAGTATGCTTGGACGACCATTTAAATCTAACCGACTGAGTCTGGTATCCTCTGGGATTCCCTGCTCTTCCCTACAGTGAGCTTTATGGAATCTTCTGAAACTGTTTCTTCACTGTTTAGCTGAAGCAGCGCTGTATCCAGCACTTCATTCTGGCACTGCTTTTGTTTAGGTGTTCATCAAAAGCTATGTTGTGCTCAGTGTTTCCTTTGTTTGCGTTTGCTGCCAAGACTCCTGATATAAAATTTCACTGCGAGTACATCGTTTACCTGGGCTAGCCAGCGCTATGCCAAATACCTAAAAATGACAAGAGCGGAATCGTAAAGCGGGAGCAATAAACTGAATGCTGGAGACCTTCTCTAAGAAATTTATAAAATCTATTTATAAAATCTATTTTTCTTTTAAAGAGGACACTTTCATTTTACTACACCACAGTTGCACAATAACCTAGAGCCGTGTGAATATATTCAGGCAAGCTTCAGGTATGCACACAGATTGTTCCAAAGCCTTTTTTCCACCTCAGGCATTTTCTGAAGCTATTTTTGTGGCTAAACACATGGCAAATCTCTGCTACAGCCATCCATGCTGACATCACTGCCTTACAATGACATCTAGAGTGCCATGTGGGAACTGCAATCCATTATATCAACGTACAGATCACACTGACTTACATGCAGTTTCTCCAACTCCTCTTTGCATTCTCTCTTCAGCTGAAGCAGGGCAGCTTGGTGCTCTAGAAAGACATACAAACACTGTCAAGTCATGACTCCATCATGACAAATCCTAAGCAAAATACAACAATATACAGTTGCTGCGTATTATGACTCTGTCCAAGATGTGGAGCAGTACATCACTTAAGGGCCCACATCCAATTTTATTATAATTCACAGAGGTAATACATTATAAGGTTATAATATGGTTTTATGTACCAAAACAATCATCATTCATTTCTACATGACCATTTTCCAGTCTCTCAGTATTAAAATACTGTTATTGTGCCTTTAAGATTGACATATGTTTATGTGCAAATCAGTCTTTTCATACTGGCAGTCCCTTATTGTGTCACATACAGAAAACACTCTGAAGCACTCCTTATTTGTATACTAAATTCTTCTATTCCCAAAACGCAGCTTCCATGATATAAAAAATGTGCCAGTTCTGTTTAGTGATAAGTAAAGGCACATCCTGTTCTTCTGGATATTCTTCTCAAAGTGTTATTAACCACTTGATTACAATCCACCCCACCCTACTGTTAAACACCAGCCAAAATGCAACTTCCATGTAATGTTTGTCTCTACTCTGCATTGTAAATATTATTCATATTATGTATCTCTATAGAAGTATGATATTAATAAGAATCTGTCTAACACACTGTTTTTCTTATTTCTGGAATTTCAATAATCCAGAGAACACAGGAAAAGCTGAATAACAGTAGCTCCCAATCTCTGTTCTGGCATAGCCCTGCAATGCACGTTTTACTGATTTCACACCAGACTTAATCCTTAAGCAAAGTTATAAGCCTTTTGTGACCTTAAAACTGAGTGTATGAGGTTAACCCCTTTGAACAGTAGCTATAAAATGCAACTTGGCATGGTCCAAGAAGCCCACACTTAGTTCAATCTTGAATTTGAAAATATTTGACATACATTTTAATAATCATTTGAATAAAAATTCTTGATTGGATTACATTAATAAAGCAATCCGAGGAAACATTTTTTTAAATTCCACCAACTGAATGGTCACCAGGAGGTCCGCAGAAAGCGGTTAAAAACAAACAGTGAATGGGTACTCCCACAAATTGGAAACATTCATACAATCAGGGGTTTCCAACACTGGTCCTGGGGAAACTCCCTAAACTGTACATTTTAGAGTTTTCCTGCTTTATATTACTTTATACTACTGGGTGTGTTGAGATGTTGATATGTGTGTTAGGAGCAGAGAAAACATATCTAGAGCAGGGCGTACTCACCAGGATTGGGAAACGCTTGCAGAAATATACTTATAAGAATTTACATACAAGATTTATCAACGGTGAGGACATCTCTAAACAGTGGCAGAAAATGTTTTAAAATAAATTATTTCAGTGCATGCTCAACAAGTCGTCTCACACTTTCAGAAAGCAGTCAGAAAAAACTCAATGGGCTAGATCCAGGGTCTTACTTATAAGCCCTGTAAGTATTTTGGAGTGCTGGCAGTGAGTAACAGGGTGCTTTACTTTTTTCAGCTTTGTACCTCTGACACAAACAGAGATATCATGGCCAGGGACTGCTTAACATGCATTCCTCTTTTAAATGGATTTAAACTAAAGAACACCCGTGGCTCTGATGACCACCACAAAGGCAGTGTTGCTTCTCCTGTTTGTAGCACCTTAGAATTAGATTAAGTTGTGCGAAGCGTTCTGAAACAGGGAGGTTATGTTGCAGAAGCAAAGTGGGGGTGGGTAAAGTATATTTCTGGACTGGGACAGATGCTTATGTTAAACTTACCTGCTTCAGTGTATCGAAGTCCTACTTTCTCCTCCTCATCCTTAGGCTTGGGTGGGGGCCAAATCGCTTGGAGTCGCCCAGGTGTTCTGTCCTCACTGTCAGTTGGGGAGCAGACCTCAGACTGGGAATTGGAGAGAGAGAAAAGAGGAATAGGTCTCAAGGAGAATACATATTCAGTTTGTGAGAAGGTTGAAGTGACACTGACGAATACAGCTTGAACAAACACCAGCTATTTTTTCTGTTCAATTCCATATGCAGATTGACTGTACTTCTGTTATTCTGTGCAACCATTTACATTCAAATATGGAATGATTCCAACATGACAGTCATAAAGACCGAAAGTGGCAACTTGACTGAACTGCACCTTGTAAACGTGACCTAGCCAAATTTCAAGAGCATTTCTTATAAGATAAGGCAAAACTGTTTAAGTTATACATACTTTGATCTCTGCTGTACTCTTGTCACTACTAGGTGATTTGCTTGTAGATTTCTCAAAGATGGACTTAAGCAACTCTTTTTCATTCTTTCTCTTCCGTCTGACAGACTCTAGATCCACCGGTGAATCCCCAGGATCCTTCTTAAGGGGTTTGGGACTGAAGAAAAACTTGAAGGCATCAAATGCAGTATCTGTGCTCTTGCTGCTGTCATTTAGTTGATTGTCAGCCTCTGTAACATTCCCTGCTAATTCCTCCTTCCCTGAGCTGAGGCTTCCAATGTCCTTGGACTCTCTGTCTAGGTTCTCCTCATTACGGACATCATCAAAATTCAGAAGCCGCCACAACCGACTCCTTGGCTCAGACACATCTTTGGATTCAGCTTTCTTTTTAGGGGTCAAGGTGCTTGCTGTTTGCTGCTCAGACTTTGCCTTGTTGACATGCTGTTTCAGACTCAGTAATGCGCGGTCAGTATCCCTTTGCTTGATCTCAGACACTGTCTCTCTCTCCTCTCCCGCTGCACCCTTCTTCAACACACGTAGTCCACTGAACAGGGCCGGCAGCTGGAAGGGTTCCCTGGGCGTGGATGCAGCAAGTGATCTGGAGGAGGGAGTGGAAGAGGGGTCTGTGGTGGTCCTCTTGGTTACAGGCATTTCCTGACTGCTGCCTTGTGAAGGAAGAGAGATGGCACTTGGCATTGAGTCAACTGGGGACTGTTCCTGGTCTGAACATGAATGGCCCTCTGTTATGTTGCTCCCTGGGTGAGGAGCTGAGTCTGGAGAGATAGGGCTACTGTAGTCGAGGGACTCTGAATCGGTGTGGCTGATTTTCTTAACTGAAAGAGAAGCAGGCAGTTGAGATGTTCTCCAGCTCTGTTTTTCATGGGATGATATATGGGATGAAAGCAATGAGGAGTAATTTCCACTTGAATAGGGTACATAAAGAGGATCCTCAGACACATATGATGAAGAAATGTCTTCATTTCCATGGTAGTCTTCAGCCACACCAGGGTTGGTATGGTCCCTTGCTGTATGACTGCTGGAAGATGACACATCTGAGCCCATATCGCCAGTGGCAAGATCTGCACCCTCCCAATGCCTCTCATACAGCTTTGAATTGCCTGATAGGTCAAAAGAAAAGTCCATTTGCTTGCTGTGCCTCCTATTAGAACTTGACGTCTTCAGAACAGAGCTGTCTTTGAAAGATTGCTTCAAAATACTTTTGGCAGTGAGAACAGGCACTTCTAAGTCTGTCTGAGACTCATTACCCCAGCTATCATGATGGAGCACCTGATCTGAGTTATGATCAGCCTCTTTATCCTTATGAAGACAGAAGGATGTCTCAGTGGTCTCCCCTTGACCAGTCTGGCCAAGGTTTCCATCACTATCGTCCTCATTTTCTGTGTCACTGTAGGTCTCCACTCTGGTTACCTGCACCAGGTCTGGATCTGTCACAACAGGGGATGTAGTGCCAAAAGGTCTTCTCCAAGATGGAAAAGGGGAGTATGACAGAACACTCTCCTTACAAGACTCAATCTCCCATGATTCAACGGTTCCCTCGAAAGTACCGCTGGCATCATTTTGGGCTGCTGCCTCTGGAGGACCTATGTCCACACCATCAACACTACAGTTGCTTTCAAGATTTCCATTGTTTATGGTGTGTAGACATGACTCTTCCTCAGGCAGTGTTCGGAACGACTTAAGCACTGCACCCTTCTCTGCCGGCTGCTGAGAGCCTGCCCTTAAAAACATAGTACAGGATAGTAGAAAGAGCCAAGTAGATCTCAGGATCGGCACTAACTGTATTCAAGGATCATTTAACAGACTTCTCCAAACCACCTAATACTCCGCAGGTAAATGCAGAAAATCACTCCTGTGTCACAAAAAAATCCCCTTTTCTCACCTGCATATGCTACAGTTTCTTTCGGTCGAAGAAACAATAGCCTTTTGTGAGGGAAAAGCCCTTGGTTTCTCTGGGTTTCTCCTCACAAAAGGAGCTTCAATTACTGCCCCATAAAAATCCTGGACTCAAGTTGTTACTCTTCACAGAGCAGCAACTTTATACTCCTCCCACAACATACTTTTGTCTCCTCCAGTATACAAAAATAACGTTATCCCAGTTTTCCAAGATGTTTGTGGTTAAAAAGTATTCTTCATTTTAAAAATATCTCTGGAAATCTGAGACAGAACTTCAGAGGCTGCTGGGTAATACCCAATGTAGACACTGTGAGAGAGAAAAAAGTTTCACTCCAACTTTAAACATTGGCAAGCAGCGTAATCCCAAAATGTGGCCTCTGTGTGGTCTTCAGCTCGCAGAGTAAAGGTAAGCTCCCGGAGCCATGTCGTCTTCCTATTCCTCGAAAACGTCTGAGAATTTGTGTGTCCCCTGGAGAAAGATCTGTGCAGCTTTAAAGACACACGGGCTTGGTGCAGAGTGGCTCGCATGAGTTTACCTATGCTCCTGTCCCTCCCTCTCTTGCTCTTCCATGTGTACTTCCTGGGAAAAAACTTCAGTAGCAGGTGTCATATTACTTTAACATACTTCCTTGTAATGGCGTAGGGTACAGCCTCTTTCTCTCTTTCAGACTTTCTGTGTCGCTAATCTCCTTGAGGGTCAGGTGGAGTAGGCGGTACTGCTTGGCTCTGTACACAGCATTACACCACCGGCTATAAGCTGCTCTGCCTAAGTCCACACCTCTGCTGTTCCATGTCGCCACAACAACAGACCAGCTTGCCTATTAGCCTGAGCTAAGATGGTTTTGAAGTTTGGAAATGTTCACATTTTTAAATATGTGTATAATTATTTA
>JBBPDC010000001.1:36017141-36041396 GCA_037974485.1 Hemigrammopetersius urotaenia
GTGTGTGAATGTGTGTGAATGAAATGCCTCTGATGAGCAAGCCAAGAGTAACGGCGACAGTGGCAAGGAAAAACTCCTTAAGTGAGTGAACTATGTATGACCTGGGTGAGTGTACACAGAGATGATGAGTGAACGATGAATGTTTGTTTTTCCAAAAAATTGGATCTTTAAAATGCAATCACTTTTCTATTAACTAATAAAGAACTCCAAAAGCTTATTCACCAAAAACACAAGTGTTACTTCTGCTACTGAATCTTGCACTATCATACATAGTGCATGTCACGTAAATACAGCCATTCTTTATTACTATGATTAATGAATGTCCAGTGACATCTTACATGTTTCTTGTTGAGACTGTTGCATAATTTGTGTCCGGGATTATTTAAGGTAATGTGAACAACAGCAGGATGACTATGAGTACAGGGCTGCGTGACTGGCAGAGAAAGAGATCATTACTGAGAATCGGATTATACAGCCCCCATCCCCCCTACACGAGTTCCCCCTCCCTCTCTTATAGGATCCCAGAAAGCTGTGTGTTTGCCAAACAAAGTGGCTTTACCATCCCTAGTGTTTAGTCCATCTATTACCTCCTCATGCATGTTCTCCCTTAATAACCAAGGGTTATTACTGTTAAAACCAAAAAATAGCCTGCGGTCAAGTTAAATTATTTCTGCAGATTTTGGGGTCAATGCCGAATTTTTTTTTACTATTCTGTTTCTTTTTCTGATGTAATGTATCCCGTTTTTACATTCAACATGAAGACATTAAAACATTTGTTCCAAACTATATTTTCAACTAAGTAAGGCTGAATTACCACAGCAGCAAACAGATCCTACCATGGACAAATCATGACAATGCCTCAAATACCAATGCACTTGGCCTGGGTGAGTGTACACAGAGATGATACAGAAACAAGTGTTGAGGAGCATAGTGCTTCCAGTCTGTCCATTTATCTCTGGAAAAATAAATTGATGCCCGGTTAGAAATATTCTGGGTGATAGTCTGGAAACCAAATCAGGCAGAGTCCCTGACAGCGCCATTTGCATCAGGTCAGGATTGTACCTCTCTCTTTAGAGAGTTTCCTATTCATTCTAACCCACTCTTCCACTAATATTGTGCTCTAAATGCAAGCAGAGCATATTGACATTCCCACATTACAGGATGCCAACTGTAGTGTGTCTGTGCGTGACTGATTCAACAGACATGATGGAATGCTGGGACATGATAAAATGCTGGGATGGAATGCAGGGACTTGCAAAATCAGCAGACATCAATCCCAATTCTCAGTTTCATGGAACACCAGTAAAAATTTGCACCTAGTTTGAAAAGAGTGGGTCAAAATCAGCAAGATTACTCTTAACAGATTGATGTTGTTCTCCCCAGGCAAGTTTGATGCTGTTATTAAAGCAAAAATACATCTATTACTAACAATTTAATACCATGTATTAGAAAGGAAACAATGCACTTAGGAATAAATGTTATGCATTATAAAATAATCAAAAAGCACTTGTATGCCCACATGTACTAACTATCATGTGCATTACATGATGCTTCTGAATAAGAAATGGTCAAGGAACATTACCATGAAGTAAATAACAGAATATCGACATTAATAAAATCTATGTGTGATGCCTGATTTACTTTACTGAAAGAGCAAGCTAAGCAAGCTGGGTTGACATATCATTAGTTACTCTATGGGTCTAATATGATCTGGACCTGACGACTTTAGCAAAAAGCAAAGGACTAACCTTTCCACAGTGTTCTCTGTCTGACCCAACAGACAAAAAAAAGAAAAGCCAAAATAGCCAGAACCGACATTGTGCTGCATAATAAATAATCTATTATCAAATCAGTTGGAAACTTTCCAGTGGGGCATGGAGAAGGGGGAGGTGATAGCATTCATTCTGCCCCAAGCAAAGGAAGCAAAGGGGTATATTGTCTAGTAATTAATCAGAAAATCACATAATCTATTGAACTGAGGCTAGTCATGTTTGCAAATGGTTTTACCAAAAGATCTCATAATAAATTGTACATATTTCTTTCATTGATGCTGTCGCTGTCAGATGCTGTCAGAAATGTTTTGATTGAGCAACACAGAGCCTAAATCCCCTTTTCTAAGTAATGTTGCAGAGCAGCCAATCTGGATCTTTAAAATCAGTGCTTCCCTATCAACAGGATATAGCTCCAAACATGCAGAGCAAAGCTTGAGTTGACATTACTTTCATGAGAGCAGCAAAAGTGTTTGTTGATCAACTTACTTTGATAGGAAGGGTCCAAAAACCAACAATTTTGATCAGTTTCAACAAACTGTACTCTGACAGTGCCGTGCAAAAGTCAGAGACCATTTGTTTCATTTTGTTTTAGTTCCAGACAATACAGCTATTACAGGCATTTTTTTTTCTGTAAATACCTGCAGACATATTTTTTTTTGTTTCTGGTACACGCCTCAAAAGTTTGATATCAAATGGCTGTGTTTTATAGCAAATAATCTTATTTTCTGTCAATTTCCTTTTTCAGTACTACAGTAATGACAGCTACACATCCATTCAGGCCCTCGGTGTTAGGATCTTTTCACCTTGAAAGGATGGACAGGGAAGTGATCTTGTTTTATACCATTTGTTTTATTCTGAATTTGCATTTCCTTATGCAAATGGACTATGTTCTATCTACTCTGCTCAGAAATCTCAGAATTGTTTCTGCTGTTTTCTGGCGCTGGAAAATGAAAATAATGTCCTTAATGGACTTAATTGACTTTAAATTAAAAAAACAAAAAGGTGGTTTCAGACTTTTGCGCAGCACCACTGAGCATATTTTTATTTGTGTCAGAAAGGAAAACTGCAAAAATGTGTGAGGTAACACATGACTGCTTTATCTATACTTGAACATACTGACTTTTTGACTCATTCAACACATGGTTTAAAGCTAGTAGCCTGGTGGTTCGGGAGCTACCCCTGTGAGCAGAAGGACACGACCGCCAATCGCACTACTGATGTACAGTGTTCTGTGGGTGCCGCATTGTCAGCTGCCCAGTGATTCCTTCAGATGAACAGGTAAAATATCACAGTGTGTGTTGTGCTATGGTGCGTTCATACAGTATGTGACAAACAGCAACTTTACACTTTAAACTTGAATAATCCAGTTAATGCAAGTGACTTTCATTTCCTCAAAATTCTGTTCTCTTTTGAGTGACAACATAAATAAATCTTACCTTACACTCACCTGTGCTAGTAAAACCAGATGCTCCGGCAGTACTGAATGTAGAGTTCCCAGCTCCTTGTTGGCTAAGGTTCAGGTCCAGCCTTGTAATTGTCCTACAGTTCCCGTTTTTGTCGATGACCCCTGTAGTGACTTTCAGCTGATTTTCAGCTTCTGACCAATAGCCTGTTGTTTCATGAGACTTCTTCTCTCCATCTTTATCCTTAATGCCATCCTCTTCGGGCAGCAATAAAATCCTGTGGTTCAGTTGGGGGCTTGATATCATGGAGGACAGTGGTGAAAGAGCAGGAGACATACTTGGTAGACTGTTGGTTGTTGGATAAGACACATTGAAAACCCCAGAAAGAGAAGGAGATGTGGGAGTTTTGATCCAGGTTCTTGATTGCACTTGGGTGAGAGGTGAAAGAGAAAGCCTCATTGCCTCAGAAGATCTGTTCTCTGTGTTTGACCTTGTCTCATGGCTCTGAGTACAGTTTTCATTAGAGGCACTCACCTTTTCTTGTTTAAAGCGTTGGTAATCGTGGCCCATGACAGATCTGTCTTTACTGGTATGAGGCACAACATCTACAGCATCAGAGGAACCTTCTGTGGTCCCCAGGACGGAACTGTGGCATGCACTATCCACTATCGTTTGTTCCTTAGTCACCACTATGTCCCTTCTGTTGATGTCATCGTACAGCTGAGCTGTAGTTCTGTCTCCAGACTGCTCTTCAAATGTTTCATTCCCTATAGAGCTGCTGAAAATACTGGGTCGTATGTTATTTCCAACATTGTCCATGAAAGTACAGCTTGAAGCTCCATAACTCAGACAGAACTGTTCCTCAAACTCTGTTAGCTCGGTACAGAGGTCAGTTTCTGAGTCAAATAGGCGTGGGTCCTCCATGAAATCCCAGCCTTCCTGAGCAGTGTGGAAGGGTCCTTCCATTGGGAGAAGTGGTTCGTTGCTGACATAAGAGCCTGGTCCTGGGGTGGTGGATGCATGAAAAGAGGGGGTTCCATCTGCATCCAGGTAGGTCTGTGGAATCTCTGAAGCTGTGATGCACCCTACTTCCTTCTTCATCTTGCTCTGCATGAACTCTTCAGCACTATAATTCTTCTTGATGCCCAATTTTTTCAGCTTCCGAACACGAGAGGCTACTCTTTTATGCTCTGGGGACAAAGACAGTGCATGTTGCAGGTTGCTGCTGCTAAGACTGTGCAAAAGATGACCTGCATAAGCTTCAGGCGGACCCTGGAACTTGCCGTCCTGGTTGCCCATTGTGACCCTGGATGCACAGTCACCACACAGAGGCAGGAGATCCACTAGCAACTGCCAGTGCTCTGCAGACAGCCACTGAAGCTCAGCTAAAACTCCTTTTGTTGCATTGCAGGACTGGGAGGCATCGCCTGCTGGCGTGTAAGACTGGCCTCTTTGTTTAGCCCTTGCAGGATCTTCATCCTTCTGGTTACGCTGATTAGCGTACAGGGGCTGGCAGTCACGAGGAGCACGGATGCCATACGTAAAGCTTCGGACCCTCCCAGTGGGGAAGTAGAGGCTGATGTGGCTGAACTCCTGGATGGGTTTGTGCAGACATAGTACTGTGTGTGTTCCTTCCATTATGGGAGTCATTTAATTAATCACACACTTACACTAAATGAACACTCATTCCACGGCTCTAGCCTCTGCTGGAAAGAACCGTCGGAGTGAAGTGTGTCCATCACCTGGCCAATCGAAGTTCTGTAAAGAGGAAGAGGTCATTAGAGAGAACAACAAGACCATAAATCTGTTCAAGTACAATGGCAAGTAAACGAAAGAACAGTTTGACAAAATGTCAGTGCCTGATATTATTACAGTGTGGCTGAAAGTATCTGGTTGATCAAAATGACATATAGACATATATGTTAGTCTGCAAAGAAATATCTGATGTCTAATTCCAGCTAACTATTTTAAAATATTTTCAGCATAGATGTATGCTGTCACACAAGGTGATTGGAATACAAATTAGAATCACTGCTGTGTTAGAATGCAAAACATACAAAATATTATGCAATGATCAGCTTCTTGCAGCCAAATAGTTATGAATGAGCATGTTCTGGAATATTGTCAAAGACTGCAAGACATTAGACTAATATAATAATATTTGGCCAGAAAAGAGCATAAAGCGAGCCAGCACAGTACCTCTTAATTTTGCAAACGTTATTGCAAATTTTGTAATATGTTTTTCCCAATATCTTAAACTCAGCAAATAAATTGAAATTGTGCACTAAATTAGCAGGAAACTGACTTTAAATGACCACATATTAAATGTGTCATACTCTTGAAAAGGGACTTTTAAGACAAGAAAATGAATCTTCAGGGGGTATCAAATAACATCAACAAGAGATCAATAATGTGAAAATATTTTTTTAATTCAAATTCAGCCATAAATATGGTGTATATATATACTCTTAAAACATGCCATAAAAGACTCATGGAGCAAAGCCATACAAGAACCACTTATTGTCACTTGTGTGTCTTTCTTTTTTTAGAAACGTTACATTATGTGAAGGTTCTCTAAACGTTCATTTCATTAACAAAATGATTATCTGTAGAACCAAACAGCAAATTGCATCCTGCAAAAAACAGTCACTTTCATGTTTAAGAATGTAAATAAATAAATAAAAACGGCCTGTGTTAACACATGTTCAGAAGTTGTAACACATTTAGCTGCTTCCATCACTGTTGGTCACTTGCCCTAGAATATCTGCAGCTAGTCTTTACCACGTGTGAAAAACACGTCCAGCAAAGCACGTCTTGCACTTCAGGACATAAGCAGTCAGATCATTATTATCCCTATAAAAATATCCGAGAGAACACAGTGCGGCATGAAGTTGTGCCTCCTCCTGTTATACCTCATCAGAGCCGCATCCATCCTCTACACCGCGCGCTTGGGATGCAGTGTTACACAACACGAGTGCCACATGCAATAGCCAGGTGTGGAAAGTGCAGAGTTGAACGCACTTACCCGTTTCGCCTGCATGCCCGGGTTGTTTTGCCTCTCCTCTCCCCCTGAAGCGTGCGACCAAGCGCTCGGCGCCCTGTTCTGAGGGGTGGGGACACTTAGACCGTGAATGACAAGCGCCTGAGCCAGTCAGTGAGGGGCTCTGGCTGTTAGGGCCGCTCTGATTGGTCGACCAGATCTTCTCCTGGCTCAAGCGCAGGAGCCGCTGCGGGCAGCTGCGGATTTTCAGGTGCAGGCGAGATCAGGGAAAAGAGAGGGGGAGGAGATCCACTGCCATGCGAGCTGCCGCTGAAAACTTAAAGGGGACCAGCCGGAGCTGTAGGATTAATATTTATAGTCTTGGCAAGCCAGGCGGCCAGCAGTCCTGCAAGTGTAGCATCAGAGGATAGGGAAAAGTCATTAAGCTTGCAAAGCGTTGGTTTCTGGTAAATATCTTCATTAGCTGGACTGTTTGTAGCACTATAACTGCTGGTGACGCACTAGACTCGAGAACAAGCATGAAGGTTGCCTGACTGACCATATTCCAAGCTGTAATGGTGCTTTTGATGATTGCATGTGGTCAATATGAAGATTACAGCTACTGTTTACTAACCTTTTCCCCTGTAGTTCATTGATAACATTTGTGGTTTCATGTGTCAAGTCTATTTTATTTGTATAGTTATACTCTGGAGGTGTCTGAGAGGAGAATGTTGAAGAAGCTTCTCTGTATCATGGACAATCCATCCCTCCCACCCTATGCACACTTTCTTAATAGGCCATCTAGCACACAACAATAGACTCATTACCTCTAAATGCATGACTGACCGCCACAGGAAATCCTGTGGCCAAAAGACTGTAAAATGTTCATAGGTAAGTTAGAAGATTTTAGTAATTACTCTGTTCTGAATTTGGATTTGTACAATATACAGCTCAACTGTTTAATCTGTGTATTGATAGAATGTTGAATGTAGTTATTAAATAAAGTTCTTTCTTTTTTACTGACATTGACGCAAACCAGTTTTACAGAATATGAGTCAGAGCTCCCAATGAGCAAGCCAAAGGTGACAGGTGCAAACTCCATAAAGCTGGAGGATGAAACCTAAGGATGAATCAAGTCTCATAAGGGGAACCCATCCTCATCTGGTCTACGCCAGGTAGCAAGAGACATTAAAAGAACGACAATATGAAGATAACTAACAAGATAGTGCCTTAGTGTACAGACTTAACCAGTTGACCCTTGTTAGCAGTAGATTGATCAAATAGAGTCTATAGCTAGTAGTAGTAGCTTTTGTTGGTACCTGTGAGTAGATGTTTTGGTTGGACACGTGCAGGCGATCCATGGTGGTTGATCTGGTTTAGAGTACACATAAAATCCTGATTATGGTGATCAAGCTGAAGAAGACAGACAAATTAGTCAAACAGGTTTATTGTCATTTCAATTATATACACAGTATGCAGTGAAATAAAACAATGTGCCTCCTGGACCAAGGTGCAGCACAAGAACAGAAACAGAAACATTAGACAAGAAATATACTAGAGCAACAAAACAACATGACAACATTTAGTGGACAACAGCTAAAGTACTTATTTAATGAATGCAGAACAGAGGTAGAGCACAATCAATATAATTGAGCAAATATAGCAGCAACAGGACAAAGAACATGCATTTTGCCAGACGGAAGAAGGGAGAAGAGGCTCTGTGAGGGTTGTGTGTGGTCATCCACAATACTGGTGGCTTTGCAGATGCAGCATGTGATATTAATGTCTGTGACAGAGATGAGATGAAATGAGAGATGATCTTCTCAGCTTTCCTCGCTATGCTCTGTAGGGTCTTGCGATACAAAATAGAGCTGGGTCTTCTTGGTAGCTGGTGTTGAGGGTCCTCTGTGATGTGAACACCAAGGAACTTTGTGCTCTGAGGGGATGTTGATGTTCAGTGGAGAGTGATCATCAGAAGCAGAATCAGAAAACTTTATATTGCTTAACCGTGTCCGTCCTATTGAAGTCTCTTTGGTTTATCCACATTTAGAGACAGGTTGCTGACTCTGCACCAGTCCACTGCTGTCACATCTCCTCTCTGTACCCCACTTTATCGTTCCTGCTGATCAAACCCACCACAGTCGTGTCATCACCAAACTTGAACATATGGTTTAAACAGTCCATTGTTGCACAGTCATAGATCAACAGCATGAAAAGCAGAGGGCTAAGAATACATCCCTGGGGGCCCTATACTCAGCATGGTGTTGCTGGAGATGTTGCTGCTAATCCTGACTTCTCTCAGTTGGAAGTATCAGCTTCTCAGTCAGTGGCGTTGAATGGTCTGCACATCCTCTGAATACGGCCTTCCCTGGGTTGACTCTGAGTTTTCCCTCACATCAGCCATGGTCAGACAGAGAACCTGGTCTTCTTTGCTGCCATGTTATTTTGTACTTCAAACCATGCGTACAAGTGATTCAGCGCATCTGGAAGGGTGGCCTCAAAATCACAGGTAGGTGGAGATATCCTGTAGTTGGTAATGGCCTGGATGCCCTGTCACATGTGTATTCCATGGATAAAAATTCATCTTTGCCATTCACATTTCTGTAACTCAAACATGTCACTTCAGAGGTTTAGGGGTTACATTTAGATGGACAGTCTGACAGTACTTTCATGGTGGCATGAACTGCACTAAAATCTAATGGATATCCACAGTCTTTTGTGTGGTTCTGAGGTCTTAGTCTTGATCTTTGTTTGATTTTAGTAAACTGATAACATTTTCATTTTACAGGAGGAGCTCTAACTTTTTGTTTGCAGGCAATTCTGTTAAGCTAAGACTGTGTGTTTGCAATCTCTCAAAGCACTTGGATCATTGGGAAGTACAGCACACTTCGTTACTGGACTGACTAGATGCTGTTATTTTTGTGAACAAAAACACATCCTGTCTGTGCTGTGTTATATTAGTCATGCCAGTGCTATTGTTAGACAGTCTTACGTTACATACAGACCACATCCAGACTACAAATCCTCAAATCAGATTGGTTGTCTGTATGTGGATTATATGCTTGTTGAAAAATTATTGTCTTGACTAGGTGTTGGTTAGAATATAATATTATGAAATATTTTCTGGCATTTGATCAGGATAAAAAACTATTGCATTAAAAATAAAATTATTATTATTTTATTAAACATTTCACACAATGTGCTGCTTCAATTTAACAACCAATTATGGTCTGTTATAAAACATGCAATTAGTCTAAAGCAATAATAATATTCATGCTCAGAAAAACCTATTGTGAATTCGTCACAATAAGAATGAATATAGTCACATACTGGCTTTAAAGACCAAAGTCATGTGTCTCTTGATTTGTTACTAAAAATATCCCTCTATTGCCCAGTGAAATATGACACAAACTACCTTGTTGTTTTGCAGCATTACAACTAGAGGGCAGCAGATGATCATGTGTCACATAGTGCCAGCGCACAGCCCGTAGACATTCGTTATACAAGGTGTTAGAAAGATCTACCTTGGACTTCCACTTTATTTGTTTCACCTACTTTATTGGTAATTATATATATGTACAGTTACAAACTATAGCAGTCCTGCAAAATTTGTCAGTCTGCCACTATTCATCATTGGTCAGTTTCTGATCACAGGACGGCTGACATGGTCGTGTGTGTGGCTCTGGTGTGAGTGTATCAGACACAATGTTCTTGAGATTTTTACACATGTCAGTGTCACATCTTTGTTGAGAGTTGTTCATCACCCAAAAAAATCCTCAAAGAAGAGCCC
Organism: Hemigrammopetersius urotaenia; assembly: GCA_037974485.1. Lineage (NCBI taxonomy): Eukaryota > Metazoa > Chordata > Actinopteri > Characiformes > Alestidae > Hemigrammopetersius > Hemigrammopetersius urotaenia. The sequence goes on from JBBPDC010000001.1 coordinate 36,027,087, forward strand.
AGACTGTGAACAGAAACACATTAACTGTAGAAGGGAACTTCAAGGGATTGAAAGATACATTTAATAGATAAATAAATAGAGTAGCTAGTGAGTGTACTGTAGATATGTATCCTTTTAAACTCATCCTTGCAACTTTTACTTGAGTATTTCACCTCAGAAAACACACTGCTGTTCCAGCCAGGTTGTGATTCAGTCTGTGTTTTTCATGCACTGAAAATGCTGTAATGATGTGCACAGTATTTGTGGTAGCCCAGGTTCTATGCCTCTAAGTAAGGACCACAACTCTGAGCAAGTGCTCTGTTTCTACACTAGGGACCCAAATATAGCACACTTGCACTCGGATGCAGCATGTATATCCTACAGAACACTGCACCATCTAGAACTTGCGCTGCATTCTCTCAGTGATGTATTATGCTTGCAACAATGCATCAAATGCAAAAATGTGACAATATTCCCCCAGCCTTCCAGCTCCAGTTTTATTAGTGAAATGTCCCAGAACTGATTGTGCCAGAAAATTGTGCCAGAACATTTTTCTTCATTCAAATTTAATTCTAAATATTGAATAGTCTTGCTTTGTTGATTATATCAAACCTTGACCCCTATATTGCCTACTGAACCAAATCCTGAGTCGGCTGTATCCTTACACTCCAAACTGTGTACCACCTGCACAGAGGTTATCTGTCATGTATGCCTTTAAGGTGCAATTGTGAAGGAAGTGGCACCTCTCCATTTGGACAAGCCTAAGAAAAAATGCTCTAGGGTTGATAACTGATGTGACTGAAGACCTAAGGACCTCTGCCGGGACAGTCAGGTAACCCAAACACAAAACTGTGCACAGGAGTGAAAATGGAGATGTCATTTGCCTCATGTCTAGTGAATGGCTCCTCTGTGAAGTTTCAAATAAAGAGCAGCTCAGATCGAGCCTGGTCTGAACCTGAGCATCAATAAACGCCAGCGGTGACGTCAAAGACCAGAGCAGAAAGCTCGTGCGTTTCCACCGCAAGAACGTGCTGGAGCCTAGAGCTTGTTGGAGTATCGCAGCAGGAGCACCCCCCACACCACACACACACACACACACAAAAACGCACACACACACACACACACACACACACAAAAACGCACACACACAGCATCTTCTACTTGAGTGGAGCCGAGGGACAGGCTGCGGTCGTAACCCTCCCCCTCCCCCCTCCGCACACACAAACACGCGCACACACACCTCCTCTTCTCTGTATGGCTGTGGATTTAGCAATGTGCTAATATCGCCAGGAGGAGCGGCCGGTGCGGAGCGACGAGCCCTCGGTGGAGGAGGAGGAGGAGGAGGCTGCCACAGTCCTAGCAGTCTCCGGAACAGCCATGGCTGACGGCGGAGAGGGAGAAGACGAAATCCAGTTCCTGCGGACGGTGAGTGGGCTCCGTTTTAGTGGAGAGGAGGTCTATGAGACAAAGGGGTTGGTGTCTGGTTCTCCTCAACCGTGCGAGCATCGCCTCGTGCCGTCCTGGTTGCGCGAGGGAATAGACGTGAACGGGCGCGAAATTGGGGCTAGTTTAATTATTTTGACAGAGAAAAAGAAAGTCATTCACTCCACACATCTCTTCACTCAGCTCTCAGATACAAACGAGTGCTGACAGGTTGTAAAATCGAAGCATTCTCCTCTGCTGTCGCCCTGTCAGATGTAGGCTTCTTTTCAGACAAGAAGGAAACTTAGGTTTGACCTCCAACTGTCTCCAGTTGTTTTTGGGAGGGTTTTTAAATATTTTAACCTTTGAGTTCTGAGATGGTCCCGAAGTGAGCTGACTAGTTTCCCATCCCCACAACATGAGCATCCTCTGGCTGATCTAAAGCTGACAGCTAACACGAACCAAGGTGAACAGCTGCTCATGTCTGTTAGATGCTAAATGGTGTAATAATAAAATATATTACAATACTTTGTTTTCCCTTTTAACAGAGATGGTAGAAGTAGTGGTATTTGATGCAGGAGGAAAAATAACTAAATAAGGGGGAAAAGCATTCCAAGAGCGTAAAAACTTGTTGATTTAGTATTTAAATCCTCAAACAAGAGTTTTATCCAGCCTTATCACGAGCCTCATCCAGACAGTGTGTAGACACAATTGGGCAGTTGGTGAAGCTTTCTGTTTACACATTGAAGGAAGCTGGCTGCGTCCTGCAATACCTCTTTTTTTCGGTCTGCTCTTTTGGTGGATGGTTGCGTGTTCTCAGGATTTGCACAGCTGTTTTGCTATCCCTGGGTCGTAAGGTCACACTGATGTTAAGAATGGTCTAAAGCTCAGTGGGAAGCTCATGTTTTAACAGTTAGAGCAGCCTGTGAGTGTTCTACAGAGGTTTGAGGGGGTGTACTGGAGTGGCTTGTTTATTGGTGTTGGTCATTTGCAAATCTCGTGTATTGAACTGTTTTTAACTCTCCTCCACCCGTCCACATCAGTATTGTTTTTGTTCTGAGAAAGCCAAAATAGTGCAACAAGTGCAAGTCACCTTTCTTTGAAAAGTGGTGGAATATCCTAGCATTACAAGAAATAGGTTTCCCAGTATTACCTAGGACATCCACTGGAAGAAAAATATGTTGTTGTTGAGACATTTGAGGCAGTTCTCTTGAGGCAGTTTATAAAGGGCATGCATACTCCCTTCAGAAGCATGCATGCCAACAGAAACTTGATTAAAATAATTTGGGCTCAGGTGCAGAAGGTCTCCCTGGCAGTAACTTTAGGAATGTATTAGAAGATAAAAGAGACATTTAACCCATGAATGTCTACATTTAATAAGCAAAAATATAAACCAAAAGTCTCCAGATTTGTGCTTAGGAATTAATCAGAAGTTCATAATGTGAAGACTGTTTTATGATCGCAGTCCTGCAAAATGGGACCCTATACAGTCTGATAAATGTTTTTTTCTGTCTTCTTGTGTTCTCTTACTCCTGTGGTGTGACAGAAAGTACATGGGTGTTGTAAGTTTGATGTGTTGTAGTACTGTACCCAATTACTGTAGGCTCACTCTACAATCTCTCCTAACAGCACTCATTTCTGAAGCATTTTTGCAGCCCCCTATCTCTAATAATTCAGTAGATATATATTCAGATTTTGTGCATTGATACATTTGATACAATTTAAATCTTGCATATGTCTGTGGTTTGTTATAAATGTCATTTTTGCATATCTAGCTCAGCACTGTCTGCATCAGAAATGAAGAGAGATGTGAGTCACAGTTTAATGTGTGAACTAACCACAGTTGCTGGAGGCTCTTGACTCCACGCAGTATGTGTGAAGGGAGGGATGCAGACAGCAGAAGAGCTGTTCTCGTCCTACAGATTCACCCACGGCTTCTTACTGTAAGCTGGGATGTTGCTATACCATAAATATCTGGAACAAGGTTGCCTTTTTTTGCATGGACATTAACCCCATCAAGTGCAAGGGCCTATTTATAGATCTACATTTCAAGGATCCTCACATTTTGCACTCCTAGGTAGAAACATAATAATACAGTGCTTACCAAATAACCAGTCTTAGGACTAGTAATTAAATAATTATTTAATTATTAATTCTTTTATTACTATTTGGAGATACATTTTTTGTGGTACATATTACCTAGAAAGACATAGAGATCAGGGAGTTAACAACAGACAAAATATGACCCTGAATAATGAAGCAGAGCTGGCATTAAGCATTTTTTGAGAAGCCAATTTTAGACCTGGCCTGGCTCTTCTCCTGTGGAGGTCTATGAGAGGTCCATTTCAAGCACATGACCCTGTATAAAATTACACAGCTAACATAAAGAATATTAGCTGTGTAAGGACAGTTGGCCTGATTTTATTCGAAAAGTAATCGAAATCGACATTCAGAACCTATAATCGATCAAATTTTTCCAGGTCGATTTCCATTTCGATTACATTCCCTTTAAAAACACTACCGCGTGTGGAATCACGTGACCCTGCTCCGTTATGTTACGTTATTCTGCTGACATGTCGAGCATGGAGAACTTAAACACTGAGACAACTGAGCTTGTCAGTGAACTATGAGGGCAAAAAATTTAAATAAATAAATAAAATAATTGTTCATTAATTGTAATCGAGTTAAAATGTTCAATAATTCGAGATTTTGATTTTAGGCAAAACCGCCCAGCCCTAGGATGGAACAAGGGATTTAATTGCAGCTGTTACTGGCATGTTTCTTTGGAGTGTTGATGTGACTAGAGCTTTCAGCTTTCACTGGGTGTTATGAACCTAGTCCATGTCTCCCTGGCTGAATCAGGGACCATTTCCACCTGCTCTTCACCTTCATTTCTTCCTCGAGCAGCATGATGATTCCTCTGCAACCTCTTCCGACCTTGATAGCAATATCGGTTCTGCGGCACTACCTTGAGTAATTTGGACTGTAAATTCAGCATTTTTGGCAATAGCTGTTGAGGAGTAAAGCTCCCTGAAAATTAAGCATTTAGGTGTGAAATGGCATTACCATGGGATAACGATGCCTTCCCTGGATTATGATCTGAGGGGGCTTGCCTCCATTCATCCTCTTGCATCACCTTCAGTGAAGGTCAAGCATCTGTGCTCCGAGCTTTGCTCATCAGTGTTCCATGTGTCCTGCTGGACAGCACCTTACTTAGGAATCTTTAGAGGAATATTCAACAGTTTTCAGACTAATCTCCATCTGCTGCAGGTGTAGCATGCAGCTGATTAACTGATTAACAAGGCTCAGTTTATCCAACTTTGTGTCTGAAGACTCCATCCTGCACATTTTAGCATTTTCCCTGCTCCCAGCACACCCGATTCAACTAGTCATATCATTAACAATTGCTTACTGAGTTAAAGTGTGTGAAAAAGCAGTTTGTGGGCCTCCAGAACCAACATTGTAATCGCTGTCTGAACACTAATTTTGTTTCACTGTATTTAGTATAAGAACTGAAAACCTGTTTATTTGCGATGTTTACTTGACAATAAGCAGGCAATGAAACGTCCTGACAATAGTTTTGACATGCCCTGGAACTAAGCACACAGATGTTTGCCTACATCATCACTGTTGTAACTGTACACCAGATATGTGGCAAGTAGAGATTAAGTTTTGCTTGAAGCCTTTGCGTTGCAAAAGGCCACTGTGCCTTTAAGACACGCTCTAGCTTGTTGCATTCCTCTGCAGGGGGCAGCAACTGACTGGTTGGTTCTGGGAAGACGTTCAGAGCTTTGTTTGTGTGTGTGTGTGTGTGTGTGTGTGTGTGTGTGTGTGTGTGTGTGTGTGTGTGTGTGTGGAGAGATTGCAAAGCAGGTATGCCCTGTGGTGCAGAGTGAGACTGCAACAGGCAGAAATAGTAGTAGCACTAGTAGGCACTGCACAGTCAAAATCTGCTCAGTGCAGCAGTTATTCAGCATCTTTATATCCTATATCCCACTAGCCTACAAATACCCCTCCCTCTGTCTCTTGTTAACACATGGGCACTCTCATGTACAAATAAATACACCCTTGTGATGTGTTACGAGGGTTGTTGATTCTCTGTTTTTCTCTTTTAAATTTTAGTTGCACACTTTCATGTCTTCATCCTGTAAAGTGCTGGGATTTGTACTTTATGTTTTAAAGAGACTGATATTAGGGTTGTTACTGAATGTTTCATTCTTACGGTCTGCTTTTATAGTAGAAGCTGAACGATCGATTGCACTACGACACTTCTTCTTAATTAACATGATGGAGACATATACAAGATGACAGACTAGTTGTGCCAGATGTGACTGTAATTTCTCTGTTTAAAAAAACAACACACATGCGCACACTTTTCCATGTATCTTGTATTAGCCATTTGTAAAGCAATTTGTAAGTGTGGCTTCCAGCCAGCTCCATTGATGAACATTACAACATGCTATTTGTCTTCATTCACTTCCTGCATGTCAGCAACACAGGTGTGTGTGTGTGTGTTCTGTATCCCCAGCAAATCTCTGTAGTCCAAAACTGCTCACCCAAAGCTTCCTGGGGTGTGGAAATCTGACATCTCTGAAATTACTGTTAACAGTGAGGTAGTGGGCTGACCTCAAAGCAAAGAGGAGAGGTGTCCGTTGTTAGATTATCTTTCTCAGACTGACAGGAAGGTGGGTGATTTGTACAAGTTAAATGTGTGTATGTGTGTTCTGTTATCTGACAGCTGCTAAGACAGGAGATGAGTGAAGACACAGTTCAGCCCTGTGGGGTGAATATTAAACACTTTTCTTGCGCCAGGAGCTACTGAGCTATCAACCATGGTAAAACAAAAAACAATCCCAGTATGTAAACGTGATTAATCCAGTGTGGTACGCCTCGAAAAAGCAGACTTTGCCCTCCTGACCTGAACTGAAACTCCAGTCAGATGGTTTGTGCATATATATTCACTTAATGATGATAATGAAGAATGACCTCGAAGGAAACACAAGCTTCTACCCCCTGCTTGTGGAAGCATCTTGTGCTTAGACTAGACTACTTTTCCTATTCTGTTTCTTTCGTTATTGTAGAAACATGCAGTGAGATCTGATCTGGTCTCACACTGGGAGTACCATACAGGGTTCCTTAGTGAGAGCTGCTTCCCTTTCGTCTGGACTTAGAGTTCCACTGAGTAATGGGTTTATTCTAGTCTTAGGATGTGCTGAGCTGTTGGAAGGGGTGTTATGGAACCTCTCTGGCACTCTAAACCCACCCACACATTTACGCAAACTGTGATAACTTGAGTGCTGTAAGTGGGTGCTTTACAGCTGTTGCAGATGTATCAGGTGCACACACAATATATAGCATATATAGCTAGCATGTCTAGATTACATATCTCTCTTGGTATGCAGTGTTTAATTGGAAGAATTACATCTGCACCCAGTTTAAGTATATTTGATGACTAGTGATCTCCTGAGACTAGTGATCTCCTGACTAGAGATCCCTGATGTAAATGATTATTCAGGTCAAAAAGTAAAAGCTAGTTCTCCATAATTGCAGTCAGCTTGTATTAATTGTCCTTACTGCATTCAAGGAGATGATGTCTTGCATTACGTAAAAATGTAAAACTACTGGAGTTCTGGAATGTAGGAGTGCAAGGACCTTGTCATTAATACAGTTAACGTTCAGTACTGCCCTTAGCAGATTGTGGCAAGGTGCTGAATCCTGAAGGATATCCGTGTTGAGGGCTTTCTGTTCATTCAGTTGTATTCTATGCACATATTATGGGCAGCTGGTAGCCTAGTGGTTAGGGCATTTGCCTTGCAATCAGGAAGTTGTGTGTTCAATTCCAAAGACCTCTTAGCACCTCTCAGGTACCCTTGAGCCCACACACTGCTGCCCTGGGTGCTGTGTTCCTGACTGCCCACCGCTTCACTTGGTGAATAGGTTAAATGCAGAGGAAGAATTTTGTGCTGTGTTGTGTTCATGTATGACAGAATGGTCACTTTCACACATGTTTTTATTAGGCTTGTCATGACACTGAAATTTCAAACTTGATACTATTTTCGATACTACAGAGGGAGAAAAAACAAACATTGTTGTGCCGGTTCTCTGCTGAGGAGAGCCTCACGACCGGCCTCGTTCTATAGGTCTCGGGGAGCTGTGAGTCCCTGCGGTGCTAGGTTTGAGCAGACAAACAAAAAGCTCCGTTTTGTAAAGTGTCTTTGGGTATTTTGAAAAAGCACTTTATAAATGTAATGCATTCTTGTTATTATGAGCTGGATCAGAACTTGGCACTGCATTTAAAGGTACACAATGCTTTTTCCACCACTCTCTATATAGAACAATGGGGGAAGGTTTGGGGCTAATAACTCTGGACCCCCGTGGGTTAGGGGGCAAACGAGGACTCGTTAGAAAGGTCTCATGGAGATCCACCGGCATGTCAAGTTTGGCATGGCTGGGTGCTTGCCCCGCGGAGCTACATGCTCGAAAAGTCTGTGCTCACTGAACCGATGCCCCGTTTCTGCAGGGAGGAGAGCTTCGCCACTGGCCATGTTAGATTGGTCTGGGGGCTGTTCCCTGGTCGAGCTACATTTAAAGATGCGTACCGCTTTTTTTTCCTCTGTAGAGAGCCAAAGTCCCGAAGCTCCCACAAAGCTCCCACTGGCTCTCTATGGAGGAAAACAAGTGGCACGCAACTTTAAATGAATCCGGCTGTCATGTAAACATTGGGTAGCCGGGGGCTGCGCTTCTCTGGTGTCTCTAGCTCACCCTCCAGCACATTGTCTAATTCCTCCAGTGAGTCGTCAGCTCCCTGGCTATTCTTCATTTTTCAGGGAGCTCGCTCAGTAAAGGAAAACACGGCGTTCCGAACTCTGCTGGCCCAGGCTTGGTGGAGGGACTCGGTTCTCCGAACCGCGTACTACGAGGGTTTAACTCCCTGCCTGAAAGAAGAGCTGCCTCCAGCACGCAGCTCTACGCCAGTGGCTCCAGTGCCCAGCTCTCCGCCAATTGCTCCAGTGCACAGCTTCTCGTCAGTGGCTTCAGTACTGGTTTCCACACTGGCCTCTGGAGCTGTGACCCCAGCACGGGCCTCCTCCTCTCCTCGTTCCATTTCCTATCTACAGGGGGCAGTCTTGCTTAGGGACCCAGTGGTGGTTTGCTGAAGGTAGGATTCGAACCTATGACCTCTTGGTCCAGAGGCAAGTCGCCTACCACTAGGCAATCACCACCCCGACCTCTCATGCTCCAGCATCTCAGTCCCTGTACTGGTTTCCGCACCAGCTGACTTAGTTCCTGACCCTGCACTGGTCTCCGCACCAGCTGCTTCAGCTTCTGACCCTGCACCGGTTCCCGCACTGGCCACTTCAGTTCCTGACCCTGCACCGGTTCCCGCACCGGCCACTTCAGTTCTTGACCCTGCAGCGGTTCCCACACCGGTCGCCTCAGCTCCTGCAGCCGTGGCTCCTGCCTCAACGCCAGCTCCAGCAGCTGTGGCTTCTGCCCCGGCCTCTTTTTCTGTAGGGAGGTCACTTTCTTCACCACATCGTCTGCCACCGCGTTGGAGGGTGGACTGTGGTGTTCCCTCATGAGAAAGTGTTGAGAACTCCAGCAACACTGCTGTGTATGGTCCTCTTAGTGCAATACACTAACATCCACTGGTGATCCATTGAGTTTTCTAACCATGGTTGAATGGGGAATGGGGGCCAAAGAGATGAGGTAAAGACATGGATGGTGTAATTGTAAATTAGTAGGGGTGTAACGGTACACAAATGTCACGGTTCGGTACGTACCTTGGTTTTGGGGTTACGGTTCGGTACGGTTCACGATACAGCAGAGTTAAGCAACAAAAAGTTCTAAAGAATGAGGCTTGGTTTGTTTTCGTTTATTTGAAATAAACAGCAGTAAACACACACTCTTCCTTATATTTTCATGTATGTGTAAGCATTACTCCAGTAGGTGGCACTATTGCACCACACTACGACCCAGGTTTATGATTTACTTGCATTTTTTGGTCCCTCCATGATTCCGTATTACTTCAATCACGTCTTCTCCGTTGTACAGTGTATTCTTTGAAATTTACCGAACCATGACCCATGTATCGTGACCGTTCGGTACGAGTACATGTACCGTTACAGCCCAAGAAATTACCTATGTGGAAAGTTTAGTGAGTGTAAGGTAGGTGTATACCTAGTGAAGTGCATATCAAATAAGTAAGTATAAGTAAGTAGGATGTTACTGATAAAATCTTGAATCAGGCTGACGACATGCTTGCATTTTAATGAAGGAATTTGTCATTTACAGAGGCTGAGGCATTTTCCCAGTTGCTACATCATAGTTCTCAGTCTCTTCAAGTTTGTAAATGTGTTGTTCTATGTTGATATCTGCCTGCATTTTTGTCAGTGCAATATTAATTCATTATCTGTGATATTAATTGCTTTTTCACAATTGTTTAATATTTGGAGTAGTGGTTTGGTTTGTTCTACTGTCTCAGCAGAAAGTCTTTTTCTTTAACTCAGCTCCATGAAGTTGGAGACTGACAAATGAGCCTCGTGTGGAATGAAGCCAACACACAGAGCACTAGAATGCTCTAATGATCTATCGATCCACCACTAAATGAAGAAATTTCCTTGACCACTGTGAGTGTCATAGTACAGCAAGCATTGCTAGCCTGTCTGGGTGATAGATGGTTTGCTATGTGTCACTATTATGCAGTTCAAACTGCGTTTTGTACTTTGCGTGCATTTTGCTGTGGATACAACTTACTCCATGGTTGTTTATTCAGTTAAGGCGCCATCATATGCTTAGAGGTAAACTTTCTCAATGTGAGTGAGTTATGAGAGGGCACTTACATGGAAATAGCTAATAATGGATTATGTCTGTTATTGATGCCTAAACACATTTCATCACATTTAAGGATAAATATCTAGGCAATACTTACATTTCTAATAAGTTAACTTGTGTTGATGTGCATTTTCTACCTGTCTGTCTTACAGTGAAACAGAGCCTTATGGACATAGTTGTTTTTTTTTTCAAAATAATGTTTTCATAAAATGCTCACAAAACAAAAACGTAATAAAAACATAAACAAGTCACTGACAGCATATTTTGTACTGAAATTTTTCTAAGGCTTTCTGGTGTTATTTTTTCCATTTAAGAATATCATAGGCTTTGCATTGTTTGTTATTATTTGTCTATAAAACTATGATTACTTGATTAATCATGAAAAGAGTACTCAATTTTTAGTATGAGCAATAGTTGGATATAAATATGTATTGACACACTTATTCCAGACTAATATAAGACTACTATAAGCCAGATGACAGAGATATGGGGTTCATTACCCACCAAATCTGTTTCTGAGCATCATAGGACTGTCCCTTCCCCCTTTTCTGCTTGCGACCGCATTGACCTCAGCAGTGTCAGTGTCACTCATCTCTGGAATCAAAAGCTAGTCAAAAGTCACACTTGGAATTGTGTTCCAGCAATAGCAGGCTTACATATGTAAAGTAATGCATTTTGGAACTAAAAACTCAAAATAGCCAGTAGCATGTAGTTGCCTGCTTGCTATGCAGGACACCAGACTGATTGGCGATTGAGATTGGATACAGGTGATATTATTTTCCCCGTATCACATCTTGATCCATGTTTGTTGCGCTAAATAATGTGTTAAGCCGTTGGTGTGTAAGTACACAACAGTAACACTTGTCTTCAAAACCTGCCCTTATTATGTTTCTGATGCACACCTAAGACAAGAAATAATTATGTTTTTTTCTGTGATTTTTTTATTATTGCTGGACCAATACTTATTTTCACATAATTCCCTATATTTCCCATAATTTGGACATTTCAAATGGCAGATGTGAAAATGTTATGATAATTAGCCGGAGGAAATGCCACAAAAGCATTTTGAAACGTACATTAACTTCTAAAGCTGGGTTTTTTTTCCAGCAGTGTCGACAAGAAGGAGCAACTCTCTACAGAGCTTGCAGTCTTATGCTTACATTACATGCAAAAGCAGGTTTACAGTGTGCATGATTTAACATGTCCAAACTGTTTGTCAGCCACTCAGAGCCTTGTGAAGCAGTCATAAATAAAGACAGATTACTCTAGCTTTGCTGTCACTGACAGAAAGATGAAACGACTCTAGAGCACATCTTATGGGTGTTGATTTTGTTGTGTGTGCCTTTACTGAATTAGCAGTGCTTGAGTTACATACGCTGTGGTTATGTAGGATGTAAAGTGGGTGCTGAAGGATTTTCGTTTCAAAACACAGCCATGACTAAGTCAATCACATCCCTAAAAATTCTACAGATTTGCTTAGAGACCTACAGCTGGAGGGATTTTTGAAGGTCACCACAATTAAAACAATGTGTAATTTTAGAAGTACTAGGGGGGAACCGGTATGGGAACTTACTTACATACTGATAACGATTTAGTAATTTATTATTATTTCTACTTTCTACCCAATTACCATGTGATGTCTTTGTATGTCTCAGCACACTTGCAGGAGAACATTAACTGCCATTTTTATTGCATCACCTAACAGGTGCCCACACTGGCTAGCATAATGCTGAGGAGTGGGAGAACAGAAGGGCCATCCCACCCATTCAAGGAGGACATGGCTGGTACTGCTCTTTTAGAACCTGGCCACAGATGGCTATGGCATCGCCAAGAATCAAACTTGGGATCTTCTGATGATAGGCTAACAGTTACCACTCGAGAACAACCAATACTGGTTTTAATGGGCAGACATTTCTGATAACTAACCACAGTAGTCACTTTGATTTAATATTTATATTTTGTATTTTAATTGCATACTCCATATGAGTACTGACACGGCCATCAGTTATCAATGCTTAAATTTCCTAAACTCAAATAAACAACAAATAAGTGAAAGTAACCATTCTGTCATACATGAACACACTACAGCACACAGTGTGAACAGCATGAAATTCTTCCTCTGTATTTAACCCATTCACCAAGTAAAGCAGCAGACAGCTAGGAACACAGCGCCCAGGGAGCTGTGCGTTGGAATGGTACCTTGCTCGAGGGTACACAGTGGTTTGGTTTCTGGTAATTCTTACTTGTTTTTTTTATTTTTAGTAGTTTGTTAATTCAGCTATGATTTTCATAATAAGCAGAACATGATCCAAAATATTTTTGGCCAGCTGAGAGAGTTGTTTGTCTCCTCATTTGTTTTGATTGTATGCAGTGTATTTGGAAGAAAACAAATATGCATGCAATAATACTTTGTTGGAGAAGATTTCATACATATCTCATGAACTGTGCTTAGGTGCATTTTCCGACACATTTTTGGCAGTGGGAGTTAAACTTACATTAAAAGCAGTCGCAAAACACACAGAGCAGGTAGGTTCTTGTCTGTGCTCGCTCTGGTCATTAGTTCTGATCCTAAACTGAATCACTATGCTTGTTATGCAAGTACAGTGCTGTTATTAGTGGCCTTTTTATAAACGATATTTTAAGAATATTTTCTTCCGTTATCCTCCCCTGGCCAATCTTTCCCACCCTTGACATTTAAAACACAGCTCTGTTACCACAGAAACGCTGCTCTAGAAGCAGCACCTATGTTCTTCTCATGCTGTTCGGTTTGCTGTGCGCTATCCCCCTACATGGGCAACATCACTCTTGGGAAGAGGCTAGGATGCTGTAGCATCTCAGCTCATTTTGCTCAGGTTCGACCCCTAAAGATGCCTATCATTAATATAGCTATTATATAACATACACTGAATAAAATGTAAGCGCAACACTTTTGTTTTTGCTCCCAATTTTCATGAGCTGAACTCAAAGACCCATTACTCAAATATTGCTCAAAAATCTGTCTAAATCTGTGTCGGTGAGCACTTCTTCTTTGCTGAGCTAATCTATCCCAACACATGGGTGTGGCATATCGAGGTACTGATTAGACAGCATGAATATTGCACAGGTGCCTTAAACTGCCCACAATAAAAGGCCACTCTGAAATGTGCAGTTTGATCACAATGCCACAGATGTCGCAACCATTGAGGGAGCGTGCAATTGGCATGCTGACTGCAAGAATTTCAGATCTTTGAGTTCAGCTCATGAAAATAGCAAAAACAAAAGCATTTATATTTTTGTTCAGTGTACAAGAAACACAATGAACAAGTGGGGCGTTTTATGTGCTGGCTGGTTTTTGTGGGGAGTCAGACGTCATATTACTTTTGTCCATATTGTAGCGAGCGGCACAGTGGGACTTTACCTCCCATGACACTTTGCGGTTGGGGGGTAGGTGGCTGGTTGGCCTATTCTGTTGTTTTTGAGGAATGTTAGAGGTTAGGGGTAGCTTGTGTTAGTAGCAGTAGGGATTTATTATGTGTTAAATATGTGTTTGTGTTGCCATGTAGTTAGTTTGAGTCCTTCTCACCATTCACCCTCCTCCAGAACGCTATTTGCAAGGTAATGGCGAGTAGAGAGCTGTGTGGTGGAGTAATACCTGGGCATGCCAGTGGGGATACAACATTGTCTCTGTGCAGAAGTCTGTTTCAAAGCTGACTGAGCTGACAAATGAAAAGATTTCATGTTCTCTTTCAGATTGTCATGATAGTAAATAGCAATGCTCGCATTACTTTGGTGAAAGCTTTGGTCTTTCAGAATATAAAGATTTTAAAAACCTGCATTAATGCGATAAAATAAGTAAAATAAATAAACAATGCGTTAAAGCGATAATAACGCGTTAACTCTCCCAGTCCTGATATATACAGTGAGGAGGAACATAATAGGGCTGGGTGATTTGACCTGAAATCAAAATCTCGATTAATTGAACATTTATGATCTGTGTTTAGTTATTCCTAGGAGTCTGTGTTCCCCCATGTTGTTCTGCTGTGTGGTTGTTCCTGTGTTCCCTTAGTCAACCTGTGCTGGTCGTCCCCTTGGTGT
>JBBPDC010000001.1:36041496-36057753 GCA_037974485.1 Hemigrammopetersius urotaenia
CCAAACTCTTTAAGAAAGTCGGCATATGGCCCCGGGGGTCTGTATACGGTGGCCATTGTAAGATATAGCAAGGGTTTTTGTAATATAACACCATCAAAGGAACCTGCATTTGTGCCTCGCCTCACTCCCCGAGCACAGCAAGTCGTGACAGCTTGTGTTCATTCAATCATTTGTTTGTTCATTCACTATTGTTTTAAATTTACAATGTGGACAAAAGTATTGGGACTTTACTTGATTATTATATCAACAGGGACTTTGCATTCAAACAAACAGACTTTAATATGGAGTTGGTCCCCTTGTGCAGCTAGAACAGCTTCCACTTATTTTTTTCCACAAGATTTCCACAAGAGTTTCTGTGCGAATGTATACCCATTCATTCTGTAGAGCATTTACAGGCCTGAAGGCCTGGCTCACTATCTCTGTTCCAGTTGATCCCAAAGGTGTTGGATGGGGTTGAGGTCAGGGATCTGTTTGGGACAGTCAAGTTCTTCCACAACCATGTTTTTATGGACCTTGCTGGGGTACAGTCATGCTGGAGTAGAAAAAGGCTTTCCTCAAAGTTCTGTCCCAATACTTTTGTCCATATACTGTATATGAGTGTCATTTTATAAATCTTCTTTCCAAAGCGTTGGGATATTTGCTGAAATTGAAAGTTTTTTTGTTTATTTTTTCAATCGTTCATAGCCAGAGAAGTCAGGACATTTGCTGTATGTGAACAGCTTCCAGCGTTCAGTGGAGAGAAATTTTAATCCACTGCAAGCTAGGCCTGCACTTCACTGAGAGCTTTCATGATAAACACTAACCCAGACATGTCCTTCAGCTGGAAAGTGGTTCTGTAACATCATCACTGCAACCGGAAGTCTTCAAGTGAAAGTGAAGTGAAAATCTGGTCACACCACAGCACACAGTGTGAACAGCACGAAATACTTTCTCTGCATTTAACCCATTCACCAAGTGAAGCAGGGGGCAGCCAGGAACACAGCGCCCGGGGAGCAGTGCGTGGGGACGGTACCTTGCTCAGGGTACCTCAGAGGTGCCTAGCGGTCTTGGGAATCAAACCCAGACTTTCTGATCACAGGGCGAATGCCCTAACCACTAGGCTACCAACTGCCCCAACTTGCCAATGTTACTGATGTCTGGAATGCCAGTGTGGTCCCTTCATGGTACCTTCATCTTCATTCCATCTAACCAATGATCATGCAGCCTCTTTGTGTGTCTGATATGTGTGCATGGAGCCATGCAGCACAATTATCTGTCCTTTGCTGCAGGGTGGCTGCTTTATTCCTACATCGCTCACCCTGCGTATGTCCCTGTGATCATTTCTGCTGCAGTGTGTGATCCCAATAATGCTGCCCTTACCTGACCACTGTCACCTGAGGGCCGCTGTCTGAGAGTCTGTGATGTTGTGTGTGTTCTTCTATATTTTCTAGCCTAAAATGTTCTGAAACCCTACAAGACCAAGCTGTAAAGCCAAGTGTAAAAGTATGTAGGCATTTATTTATTTGTTTATGTATTTATTTATTTACTTACTCATACTATTGTAATGCAAAATGTTCGGATTAACCTGTTTATTTATATCTCTATGGTATTTGTATAGTATACACTTTTTATAGTATACTGTTACGTTGTATAGTTTTAATTCTATTATTCACGCTTCTACTTTCTTCTCTTGCACTGTCGACTTTTCATCTGTATATATATTTAAATAAATGCAAACAAACATATATGTTTCTATAATATAACTATTTAATTATACTGTAGCATTGTACTGTTTTTATTCTACCATTTATGCTGCTCAGGGATGTCACTTGGACGGAAAAGGAAGGAATTAGCGTGTATAGAGGGCTGAAGACTTTTCACCAAACCTTTCCTTTCACTTAAGGACGCAAGTAAAGTTAAGCAGTGAACAGTTATGGACACTCATAGTATTGTTCTGTTGAGTACAAATGGCGCTACCAGAGAAATTTTACTAAACAGGCTCCGGTTGCTACTCGCTAACAAGCAGCTACGTGTAGCTTCGGCTGGGTCCTAATGCCCGTCTGCGACCCACTGCAGCTTCAACAGCCAGTACATCATTTTAGTTCAGTAATGATAGTAATTATTTTTCATTTCAATTCATAGTCTTGTTTCTATTTGTAAAGTGCGTATCTGTGCTCAGTGACATCTTGTATGAAATGTTTGGACATATAATTAAAAAATTGTAGAATAATGATTATATATTTAGGGTGGCTTCGGGATCATTTTGGGGGGGCTTCAGATCATCTCTCATCTTATCGTATCTTATTTAATCTTATCATATCTAATCGCATCTTATCTTGTTGTATCTTATTGTATTGTACCTGTGCAAAAGTTATGCTACATATAATTGATATATTTCCCATATATTTAACTTAGCAAATGAACGTACAAATATTTACCAGAAAATGTCATATTTAAGTTTGTATCCCAGATGAGCGCAGGTGCTGACAAGGCATAAAAATCAGCGTGTGTGTACTTGTGTGTGTGTGTGTGTGTGTTCTAGCCGAGAGTCATTGCGTGTGCCACTTGAGGAGAACCCCCTCAAGGTCTTGGGTGTTTTTAAAGCAGCGCTATGGTCACTGTAGGTGCGGGCGCTGTAAATTGCTATTGTCAGCAGGGGAGCCGACAGCGTTATTAGGTGTGCTTTCCTGGAGGTCGTCCAAGGTGAAATGAAATAGTAGTTAACCTGTGACATCCCCAAGCAAAGGCATATTAATAATGGCCGGTGCGCGTAAGGCCGACCATTATTTCTTTCTAATGAGCACTGTCAGTGCCGCTCCATGGGCAAAGCCGGCGCTGGCTGGACTCTCTTTAGATCGCGATCTATTTGTCATGGTGCGCTCCTGCTCATCTGCTGTACGACATTAGAAGCCTGGACTGAAGTGTGTGTACGAGCGCGCGCGTGTGTGTGTGTGCACGCAACGCATCAGACAACCTAATCTAGCTTTAAAATATGACACGCCGTTCGGTCCCTTGAAACTGAGGCCCTGTTCAAGGTCGAAGCCTCGCAGATCAGAGAGGAGTTATGACATAAAGCCCCCACAGAATATCCCACTTTCTGTGTTTCATAACTCAAGATTCATCCGTTCTATTCAGTTCAGCTCATTTTTATGGTCACTTCTCCACAAGGGTACGCAGACTTTCGACCCACCACTTTTGTGAACGCAGGGCCGCTGTGACCTGCTGTGTTTTGGTTGCTAATACAGAAAAAGCTCCTTAAGTGTTCATAGTCAGAGAGTCAAATCAGTGTGTACCGCTTTACAGTAAGACTACCGGTTAAAAATTAATTCATAATCAGGTTGTTAATTAGGTTGGAGACAGTTGTAAATCTTTCGTCAGCAAACTAGTAAACATGTCATAACAGTTGGCATAAGTTGATGCAGCTTGACTAGCTGGCTTATCCTGTCTTTATCTCAGGCAGAATGTTAAACAGTCAATCATCAGGTATTTGTTAACATGAAACTACCAGATCTTGCCAAATAGTGAGCCTGTATCAATGTATGACAACTGTTATAATGTGTTTATTACCGTTTACTTATGATTTATAAAAGGTCTACAACCTAATTAACAACCTGATTATAAATCAGATTATAATGTTATCAATATTTTAAAAGGGTGGTCTTGTAAAGTCTACAACCTAATTAACGACCTATTTAAAAATCACATTATACATGTATAAATATTTTATAAAGGTGGTCGTGTTGTAAAGTGGTACCATTAAGTGAACAGAGACAAAGAGAATGACCTTCTTATAAGGGGTTCAGAGAAAATAACTGCAGTTCACTAACCCTGTGAATTCTTTCACTGCCATATCCAAACTCCTGCACTTACAGTTTTACTACTCTGTAAAAGTCCGTTTCTGTACTTCTCACGGTTTGATAAATCAGGATGGATGTTCTTCAGAGGGGCTAGCAAAGTTTGGTACCTGAGCTCAGTGACCCCAATGAAGTAAACCAGATCAGAAGGAACACTGACACTGTTTATGAGGAGCTTTAAACAGATGCGTCATGTCGAGCTTCAGTTTTAGTTACCGTAGCTGATCAGTGGCATAGTTTTCATTTTGTTGCTCAACTGTGCACATTTCTCTCCTGCTGTCATTACACCAAGGAAGCACAGCAGATGTCAGAATTAAACCTTTTACCTCCAAAACAATGTTTACCTAATAAACTTTCAATGTAAATTCACTGTAAAGATATGTTCGGTTCTGTTCGGTTCTGTTACAGCACATAATTTTCCAACAAGGTGATTTTATGGTGTTTTATTGAAGAGAGGGACATTCTATAATACTGCTGCAGTTTTTAATTAGATAATAATGATAATAATAATAATAATAATAATAATAATAAGAAGAAGTAGAAGAAGAAGAAGAAGAAGAAGAAGAATATGAATAATAACAAAACAACAATAATGATACTAATAATACTACTACTAATAATAATAATACTAATAATACTACTACTACTACTACTACTAATAATAATGATAATAATAATGATGATGATGATGATGATGATAATAATACTAATACTAATAATAATAATACTAATAATAATAATAATAATAATAATAATAATAATAATAATAATAATGCTGTTTATGGGTACCTTTCAAGATACTTAAGAGCACCTTACAATATATTGTAAAATCAGACTTACAGTAGTGTGCAACAGTGTAACAAGACATAAACAGTTTAATATGTTAAAATAATATGATAGCTATTGTATGTATATTTTTCAGTAGGATACTGTCTCCTCTTTATGTATCTGACTGCACTCTTGTCCATTTTAATAACAGTACCGCCCTGTCTAAAAAACACATATGCGATGCTATACGAGATTACGTAACATCTCAAGACAGTTTGAAGTGAATGGGTGATGATTTGCAGTTTGTCTACTACTAACAGGTAGCAAGACTATATGGACAGAAGTATTGGGACACACCTGTTTTTCAGGGTGTGTGCTAGGCCCCTTACTTTATGTGAAGGTCAATCTTAATACTTCAGCATTCCAAGACATTTTGGACAACACCACAGTTCCAACTTTGTGGACACAGTTTGAGGAAGAACCTTTTCTATTCCAGCATGACTGTGCCCCAGTGCACAAAACAATCTCAATAATAACATGGTGGGACGAGTTTGGTGGGGAGGAACCCCATCTAACACCTTTGGGATGAACTGGAACGGAGATTGCAAGCCAGGCCTTCTCATGCCTGACCTCATAAATGCTCTACAGAATGAATGGGCACAAATTCCCACAGAAGCACTTCACAATCTAGGCTTTCCAAGAAGAGTGGAAGCTGTTATAGTTGGAAAGTGGGCACCAACTCCATATTAAAGTCTATGTATTTGGATGCAGCATCATTCAAGTCCCTGTGGGTGTAATGTCAGGCATCCCAATACTTTTGTCCACATTGTGTATAAGCTACTGTTACTTGCTAGTTAAAAAAACAAACAGTCTTGGTTGGTGGATAACTTTTATGGTAAGGATGAAATATTTGATATTTGGCTAAATCATCTCCACAGTGACCAGCATGTTGGTGAGTGTATATGAGATGAGGGGTGGATTAGGGATGAGGATGAATTGCGGGTGTGCAGGGATAGCAGTTGCAACAGTGAGCCGCAGCGTGAGTTCACAAATGATCACCCTCATTATGCTGATGAGCAGGGAAACTGTTCAAAGCCTGCCAGCCTGAGGCCACTCTGTCATCCGTCCGCTCCCTCAAGACTGGTACGAGCTGCACTGCAGTCGGGAATGTGTGAGATGTGATGTTCCCAGATGATAAAACATAGTTATGCTTTAATATTGGATTAAAAACACAGTGGTGGCTAAAATCCAGATTTCCAGCAGAGGGGTTTATGATGTCTGTTCAGCTGGGTTCCAGATGTCTAATTGAAGGTGTGTAAGAGTCTATTATGAGAGTCTCAGACTTGGTCAGTACATGTAAGGTCACTGGACATGGATTAGTCTTGGTCTGGCCAAAATCATCTGGCGCAGATCAGACCAAAAACAACAAAAAGGCCCAGCCTACTTACACTCTAGAAACCAGCCTTATAAAGCATTAATCCACCTTATAATGCATTATTATCATAGCATAAAGTGAGTCTGAAATTACACCATGTTCCAGGATGAGTGTACTTGAGAGATTCTGGTTCTGCTGATGCTCATCTGAACCTCTTAAAAAGGTCTGAACTAATCCCAATCCATTTTCCTCAGTTAAATTTCGTCTTTAAATCAAAGACTTTCTTTAGGAATTTTTTGGACGAAGAATAAAAAAGGTTTTATAGCATCAACACATCACTTTGTGGGCAGCAAAACAAACAGAAACACTATGTGGACAAAAGTAGGGGGCGGGGTGCTTTAATATGACGTTGTTCCCCGTTTGCAGCTATAACAGCTTCCACTCTTCTTGGAAGGGTTTACACAAGATTTTGGAGTTTCTGTGGGAATTTGTGCCCATTCATTCTGTTTATGAGGTTAGGCACTGATATTGGACGAGAAGTCTCGGCTCACAATCTCTGTTACAGCTGAGGACAGGGCTCGGTGCAGCCAGTTAAGTTTTTCCACACCAAACTCACCTATCCATGTCTTTATGGAGCACCAGGGCACAGTCATGCTGGAACAGAAAAGGTTGGAAGCATGGCATTGTCCAAAATGTCTTGGTCTGCTGAAGCATTAAGATTGTCGTTCACTGGAAGTAAGGGGCCACCTGAATGCAACAATTGAGAGGTATGTCCCAATACTTTTGTCCATATAGTGGACATACAAACATACTACCTGTCAAAGGTTTTCCTACATTTCAGTCAAGAGATTTTCTACATCTGCAAAATGTCTTGGTCTGCTGAAGAATTACGTTTGACCGTCACTGGAAGTAAAGTGTCCATATAGTGTATAAAAGCCAAACTAGACAATAAAACTGACTGGTAAAGTTGTCCTTTAAAATGATTCAAGTCTTTATTTGTTAAACAAATTGGCATTTACATTTTTTTACACAGTCCCCCATATTGTTGGACCATAATTAATTCAACAAATGAACATAATCTTGCAAATCCTTTACATTCAATGTCTGCCTAAAGTGTGCAACCCACAATCCAAGCAGTGGCTGGTTTTCTTCCCTGCCAGACCTGTATTGCAGCCACTTTCTGTTTCTACTTGGCTTACTATGTTTTTGCCTTCGGTCTTCTTCTGAGTAATGGAAACATTGCTCAGAGGAGTTCATGTCAGGGACTGACGTGGCTGCTCCTTGTAGTTGTTTTCAGGGAAGGCCTGTGATTTCTAGGAATAATATTTAATGTGTCTTTCTTTTGTTTCAGAGAATTATCATACATGCTCAATTTAAATTTGAAGGTACTATAATAATGTCTAATTCCATTGTTTAGATTTGCTTGAGAAGCTGGTTAAGACCCTGCATCACAGAATATTGTCCAATCAGGATTTTATGCCTGTGGTATCTATGTGGATCCAGCCAGGTGGACATTTATATTGATTAGGCCTTCATGAAGCCTCACATGTTTTACATTAACTACCAACATAATCAGGAAGTGACAGAAATAATGGCCAATCACTTTTGATTTACAATGGGTGAGATCAGTGTTAAGAAGGAAAACATCTCTCTAGGCCCCCTGGGAGTTCTAGTTATTAAAAATCCCATAGGAGAGCTAGAAAATTAGGGTTCTTTTTCTTGGCTTTGAAAGTGCTTTTGCATTTTCATCCTTCATTGAAAACTCTACTCTTGTAGTCACAGTTTGCCACTGAAGTTATTGTTCTGATACACAGTAAAGCAGAGTCCACTTAAGATTGAGGAACGTGTTTGGAATGGACAATATTTACAAATGATGTAACTCCACTCGTAACTATATAAGTCCATTTCATAATGCTCCAGATACTATGTAATATTTTTGGAATTATGAGCTGTCTTTTCTGCACATTGTCCTTATACAATAACTCTGATACAGACTCAACTTCATCCCTTATTTTCATAAGAATTCCATTACAATATGTTTAATGATATTTTAGTAGTTTCCATTAAAATTTGCCAAGGACCCAACCTCCTCAGCACTCAACGACTCACGTCCCTGTGGTTATTCTCTGACATCATACACTGTAGTTCAGAATCTGAATCAGAAACCATTATTTATCCTGGAGGAAATTGTTTATGCTGTACTGTAAATAAACTCAAAAAAATCTGTAGAAAAAAACTCAATGTGAAAATACACAGATGCTGGTTATAAATAAATGCATCCTCCTTGCCACTGGGAGAGCTACTGGTCACAGTCAAGATTATTTGAAGGACTTCTTGTTTATAGCACTATTAAGGACTGAGCTTCGAAAGTATCGCTGTGAAGTTTTGCCTTTCACTGTGTACTGACTGGTCTGTGCTCTTGTATTCTCCTTTCCTTGATTTTTGTTACTGATTGGTTTGTGTTCAGTTTCTCCACGAACCATGGTGCAACGTTCAACAGAGTGCAAGTTATATAAGAAACAATGAAACACCACAACAACGTAACAGTGATGTAAAGTAAAAATACAGATGGCAGCATTGAACAAAGTACAAGTGATGAAAAAACATTACAATAAATTGACAGTATATCAATGTGAAAGTAGTGTGAATGGGATTTCATCAGAGACTGTGGACAACATAGCAGTGTAACAGTGAAGCAGAAAAGGATTGTAAACCTTCCAGAATGAATAAAATTGCACCATATGTATAATAAAGTTTAAGAGTAAAGTGTGAAGGTAATGAAAGACTTTCTGAGTGAATAATGTTGCACCATACGGATATTATTTCAGAAGAGTTAAGCGTGAAAGGGATGTAAACCTTCCAGAATATTATTGCACCATATGTGTAATATTGCATAAGAGTGGTGTGTTAAAGGGATATAAATCTTGCAGAATGAATAACATTGCACCATATGTATATTATTGCATATTATTTCCCAGCAGACAGTTAGCACCCAGAACCACACTGAGTGGGTGTAAATTACATCTTATCAATTGAGTAACAGGACATAAGTGTACCAAAGTGACAGTAAACAGGAGACAACGTGCTAATCGAAAGTCCAGAGTGTAATGTGAGAGATATTTAAAGTGCGATAGTTCACTGGAGTGTGCTTCGTTAGACAAGGACTAGACATTTATGCCTCTAGCCTTGCCAATGGTGCTCCCATTTCTGGTTTTTGTCTTGCTTTTTGTCCTTCTTCAATTGCCTTAATGATAGATTTTGCTCCAGGACTACTTTACCCGTAATCAGGACTCGGATCATCTCTGTTATCACATTTTGTCCCCAGTTTCCGTTTGATGCTCCTAATTCTTCATATTTGATTAAACTCATAACTGCAGTTGAGTCATCTCTGACCATCATACCATTCGCTTCATAGTCATTTTCTTTCTGAAATGTCCCTGCTCTTCATATCGAAAGTCAACAGCAACACACTCCAGATGCAAATGCCACATCTGGAATCAACCCTAGACCATCTGTTAACTTTCTTTTAGAACTAATGGTGAATGGAACTCTTATAAATTGAGAGCAAAAAAAAAAAAGATATCTTTGCACTGGACATAAGTAATCACACTATTTGACTAACTGACAGATAGATAGATAACCAGGATGGACAACCTCAGACAGAACCCAGTAAATGAGTCTCAAGTCTTTGAGTGGCAACGTTTACAAATGACGACTCTAAATGTGGGATTTTTGAGCTGTAAATGTTGAGCTCTGAACGTTTAGAAGATATGCTAATTCGCCACGCCCCGTGATTACAATTGGCTGTTGCTTAGCAGGGGGCAGGACTACGTGCTGTGATATGCCCTCACCAACATGGAGGATTTGCCTTAAAACGATCTTAAATCTAAATATTAAATATGAAAAATATATCTTGCACTCTAAATGTGAAACTCCACAGTTAGATGGTGTACTGTGGCCCCTTTCCATCGACCCCTCGAAAACCGTTATTAGCTGAAAACAAAAAGTAATGGGACACCGGGGTGAATGGTTTTTGGGTCGCTGGAAAGAGTGCGAGATATAAATAAATAATTCCATGAAATGAATATTGTTTAAGAGTTATGACTCACAAGTCACAGACCCCAAGTCCGAGTCAAGTCTCAAGTCGTTGAGGGCAAGTCTAAAGTCAAGTCACAAGTCTCTGTTTGTGCGACTTAAGTGCGACTTGAGTCCGAGTCTCAGACTCAAGTCCCCATCTCTGATTAAGCTGACGTGTACTTATTGTACTTATTGTAAGGTGTAGTCGGTGTCCAAAACACTGCAGCTGTATCCATCCATTAAGTGCTGCAGCTTTGACAACATTAGCACCGTTGTCTGTTGTAATGGCTGAAAATTTTCTTCCGCGAGGGCCATTCAGAAAGCATATCTTTCAGACCTTGCGCAATCATATCTGCCGTGTGATCGGCTGGAAAATATGCCGTCTCAAGGCATCTCTGGCGCAGCTTCCAATCGTCGTCAATGTAGTGCAAAGTAAGGCTCAAGAATGGGTCCATCGTCCTACTTGACCAGAGATCAGATGTGGCTGCAAAGTGTTGAACATTTTTCAGTTCAGCATCTACATTTTTACAACATGTCTTGTACATGTCTGGCAGCGCCGTTTTAGAAAAATGTGATCGCGATGGCACAGTGTATCTTCTGTCGAGAGTTTTAACGAGGTGTTTAAACCCGCTTCGCTCCACTGTAGCCAAGGGAGTCATATCCTTTGCGATGTAATAACAAATAGCGTCAGTTATTTCTTTCCATCTTCTTGAACTCTTCTCATACTGTGTGCATTTGTGAACGCTTGTGTTATCGACATCTGCTTTGCGGAGGCACTTGTTGCTGGGCGCTTGTCAGTCTCTTTTTGTTTTTTTTTTAGCCATGCACTGTTCATATTCAGTAACGTGATTGTGCTCCAAGTGTTGAAACAAATTGGTGGTGTTACCTTTGGACGTCGAAACTGGTTTTCTACAGTGTCTACATTTGACTTCATTTTGTTCGATGCATCCTTACTGAAGCCAAAATTTGTTCAAATGACGGAAACTGTGTTTTTCTTTGGTACAAGCTGCTCTTGTTGCTCAGTTGTCTCAGTGTTAAAGCTGTCCATGCTCGACATGTCGGCGGAATAACATAACGGAGCGGGGTCACGTGACTCCACACGCGGTAGTGTTTTTTGATCGATTATATGTTCTGAATGACGATTTCGATTACTTTTCAATTAATCGCCCAGCCCTAGAACATAAGTATTTCACCCTGCAAAGTATATCACCCTGCGATTTTGCAAGTTCTCCCACTCACATTGTAGGTGCATTCCCACTGTGAGAGACTGCTGCACATAAGTATTTGAACACCTGAGAAAATCAGTGTTAATATTTGGTACAGAAGCCTTTGATTGCAATTACCAGCACACACTTGGTCCACTCCTCCACACAGATCTCCTCTAGATCTGTCAGGTTCCCGGGGCTGATGCTGAGCAACACTGAGTTTCAACTCCCTCCAAAGATTTTCGATTGGATTTAGGTCTAGAGACTGGCTAGACCACTCCAGAACTTTGATATACTTCTTAGCCACTCCTGATTGTGTGCTTCAGGTTATTGTCATGTTGGAAGACCCAGCCATGACCCATCTTCGGACTGATTGTTGCTCAAAATCTCACAATACATGGCTCCATTCATCCTCTCCTTTATACAGTGCAGTTGTCCTGTCCCCTTTGCAGAAAAGCACCCCCGAAGCGCGATGTATAAAGTAGCTGTGTCCGAACCCTTTCAGCCAGCCTGGCCAGACATCGCCAACCAGCAGCATCCCCTGCAGCATCCGCTGCAGCGGTAACTCAAACAAAATTCAAAATTACAAAACATAACTAAGCAACATGAAATGTAACAAAAGTTAACTAAATGTGTGCACTTCAAATAGATAACTTGTGTACGTACTGTCAAAAATAAAAACATTATAAACTTTATAAACTGTGTGTGAAACTTGTTTTGAAATTAACATAATTGAAATAGACAAAATAAATAAAGGTTTACTGAAATTTTATGTGATGGCCACAGGCGTGGCTTACATATTAAACTTACATGTGCTAAGAGCAGTTTCGGCCCCCTGCTGCTTGGTAATGTCTCTTAAGCCTGACATCTGGTTTTTGACACCATCACCGCCCCATCGCCTGCCTCATAAAAGATTCATGCCACTTTAATAACCTCTGCGTCGGCTTCTGCTCACCACAAGCTTCGGTTGAGAGATATCAGGGCTTTTTATTAGGGCCTTGGTGCTGCAGAGTCAATGATGTGTGTGATAAAACAATGTGTTATTTTGCTGGGGTAGCAGCTGGGAAGGAGGCGCGTTACTGCTGAGCTCTCTGGTGTGTGGGTCTGGAGTGGGGTTTTATAGTGTGGACAATGGTAATGGATCAATGTTTTCATTTCATTTGAGTTTCAGTTCATGCTTTCTACATCAAGAATCATCTCTAATTGGACCCTTAATGAGTGCACCATTCAGCCAAGAGCAGAATGGGGAATCCATTCTCTTGTGGTCTGCACTGGGTAGTGAGATTATAGCCAGAGATAGGGTGTGCATCAGTGAGAAAATCTCTTGCAAAATTATGTGACCAGTTTTACTAATGACCAAACTTAAATTTGGGTGAATTTGCAGTACAACTCTCTCTCTCTACTTCCTTTCTTTCTCAAACTACAGGAAATGTTAGCAGATGTTAGCTAGCTACTTATAGCCATTATAGCTGGATTGTGAGCAAAAGTTGGCTATTAGATAAACAAGAAGAACTACCTGCTAAGAGAAGAATGGTTCTTCACCACCATGCATGTATTCATGATGCCAACATGTTTTTGTTTCATGACTGAATTGTTTGTTGTATTTGAATGTTGTATTATGTTCAAGAAATCTCTGACTGAATTGTTTTTGTTTTATTTTAATGTTGTATTATGTTATATTTTATTTTACTAAATATTGTATTGTTTGTGGCCACTCACAATATTGTATATGTGATAAAAGCAATAAGCCACTCAAAACCATGCATCATGTACCCGAAGAGCATATTTTACACAGGATTTCATGGTTTGCTGCTTTAGCAATTCACATGATTCACATGATTGTATGAACCTACTGGCAACAGATCTTCTAAGCAGTTTGTTTTTTCCGATAAAGTTCTGGGAAACTGTGGCTGTTTGTGAATGGTAAGGTTCTTCAACCATAAAGTAAAACACAAAGTGATTTGTGCATCCTGTTTTCACAATGCACAAATTAGGTGTATAACAAAACAAACATGACAAACCGTACTGAGAATGCTTTGGTGTGGTCTGAATTTGGTGTGTTTGTAGGTCCATTTAAAGGGTTCTGAGTTTGTTTGCCTGTTTACATTTAAAAAGAATCCATGGTGTGAGATAGGGGTGTTGAAATGAATCGCATAATTGATGCATCGCGATGCAGATGTGGATGATTCTGCATCGATGCAGTGGCAGAATATAATCCATTAAATCATAATGTCATTGCTTGATTTTCTGGCGGCGGCTTTAAAAATCTAGTTAAAATGTGATCCTGGTAGTGATTGTGGTTGCCTGTTCTAAGTATGGCGCTTCTCTGGGTATCTCTGTCATCAAAATCATAGCGACTCGTGAGATAATTAACAAGTAATAATCCATCTATATTTGTACAGTCAATGGGGGACTAGTCCATTGTTCTTCTCACAGTTTCAGTCTGGTAGAGAAGTGTTGCTCGATCCCACAAGCACCACTGTGAGCCTTTCTGCTGCACAGAGCTGACTGTCTGTCAGACCCCAACAGAATGCCAGCTTTTAGCTTGGCACTCAAAAGTTTTCTCGTTTCTTCTACTAATGTAATCACAGTGATTTTTTAATTCAAAGACTTGGTGAATACTTGACTTACTCTTTTTAGTTTTGTTAATATTGGCAATAGTGAAAAATGTTATTGTTGGGTTTGAATATATTTGATATAGCCCATCCAATTAATGTAAATGCCATATTTATAGTTGTTATAATCTGATGAGGAACATTTCGTTTTATTTTTAGTTGTTTTATTTTTAGTTGTTTTATTTTTCAGTTTTTCCCCCTTGGTCAGGGGGTTTGCATGCCTCAGTGACCCTAAGAACTACACCAGCAGAAGCTTAGCCTTCAGGTGCGACACCCAGGTTGGTCAGAACCCCCGACCCCGACCCCACCACCACCACCCCCAGCCCACCCTTTCCCGGCTTCGGCGCCACCATGTGCCCCCTTCACTTTACTGTCTGCCTCCTCATATATACTTGTCTAGACCCGGCCCTGAAGTGAAGTAATGTAGAAAATTGATGGGATGCATTGTGATGCATCAAGATATCAAATTGAAATGTTGACATGATAACCGTAATCGAATCGAATTGTGAGACCAGTGAAGGTCTCTAGCATGAGAACCTATGAAAGTTTGAAAGTCTATCCCCAAATGACTGAAAAACAGTTTAATTATGTGTTATATGCCCTGTGTGACCTCTCCAGGCACTTAGTAGATGTCGGTCTATGTGCTTTCAGTCTGTATATAAACTGTCCATGATTTGTTGAATGGGTGCTCTTGTTTTATTTCCACACCTGTCAGACAAAGGTCAGCCTCCCCTGCTCTTAATACCTGCTAATAAGATTTGCTGACACTCTGCTGTAGAGAAAGCCGGGTCTCATGCAACACTTCTGCAGTAGAGAGTTCTGCACTGCTATAAAACACTAGAGTGCAGTCCCAGTTCATAGTGCTGGAGGACCATTAGCAGAGAAGCTGATGACACATATTCTGATTTTATGTTCCTTCCCAAGGAAACTGTAGCACTGGATTTACCAAAAATTTCACAGCAAGAGCTTGTTGTCAAATAAAACACTCTTAACTTACAATCAACTAGATATTTTTAGGTGGTTTATAATTCCCCTTTTGGACCATCAGCTTTAATAGCTTGTAGCTCTTTGTATTGTGGCCTGTTCATTTCTGAGGTTGACAAAAAACGTTATTTGTACTGGGATAGAAATGTGTCAGCTTTGCCAACTCTTTTCCCCTACAGCACCAGCTGAGCTGCAGAGAGCCTGCATGCAGCAATATGTCTTTACTGTCTCACTTACTTTATGTTAACGCTACCTTTGACAAACTAGAGGTAGCTCTAACTTTTTTCTCCCCTTTTTTCTCCCCCAATAGATCAAATAATGGTTATTATAAAGATTAACCTAGTAATCAGAGTTTTCAAAGGCCAAACAATGAAAATGAAACGAGTAGTAACAAACCAAAATTACGTCAGAAATGCTTCATTTAAATCCATAAACAGGATTTATAAATAGGTTATCTATGTTACTGTAAGACATTCAATTGGAAATTTTAAAGTATGAATTGTCATTGTCTATATCACCAAGTAATCACACAGCCAGGATAACCAAGGAGTGGCTCCGTAAGAAGCATATCAAGGTTCTGGAGTGGCCTAGCCAGTCTCCAGACTTAAATCCAATTGAAAATCTTTGGAGGGAGCTGAAAATGTTTATTTAAAACTAAATAAATACAAATCAACGAGAACAAAAAAATTCAATGGTTAACAATAAAAATGGCAACTAGTGCAATTTTAAAGTTATTCCTGAATTTTTCAAAACAGTTATTTTAACATGACAAAGTGCAATACTTTGTTTTTCCAGCATCGTTTTTAAGCATTTATCAGAACCGCAAAAGATAGAATGTAGTCTATATAGACCAGGGGTCGGCAACCTTTAACACTCAAAGGACTATTCGGACCCGGTTTTCACAAAAGAGAGAACACCAGCAGCTGCAAATCCTTTTTGACATCTAAAATAAAGATAACACAGCATATATTGTTTTTTACTTTTATGCTATATATAAAAGATAGGCTATGACAAGTCACAGAACGCTTATAGCACAAAACCGCCTCTCCAGCCGTGTGGTCAGGGAACTCAAAATTTTTCTTTCTATGCCAGAAGACATTGCTCTAGCACATTCTGGAATGTGACAGTATCCATGGCCAATATCAGTCAAAGCTGCTTATTAATACTAAATAAACTCAGATAACTGTTTAAAACACAAAAATAGGAGGACACAGAGCAGGCCCACTGCAGCAGGCTTCTTCTTCTTCTTTTTATGGTGGTTGACAACTTTTCAGTGTATTACCGCCACCTCTGGGCTGGTGGTAATAATTAGAGGTCGACCGTTGTATCGGTTTTGCCGATTAATCAGCACCGATAGTTGATTCCCGGAACTATCGGTTATCGGCAAAAATCCACGCCGA
>JBBPDC010000001.1:36066155-36078215 GCA_037974485.1 Hemigrammopetersius urotaenia
GTCTGGACAATGTTCTCCTTTCAGCCACAGCTATCTAGTTCCTCACCCACCACAGAGTCAGCTTTCCTGATCAGTTTTTTCAGTCTCTTCCTGTCTGCCTTTTTCATGCCAACACCCCAGCACACCACAGCATGGCCACAACAGACTCCTAGAACATTCACAACATGGTGTTGCAGGCTCTAAAAGTCTAGGGAATAGGGAGTACAGCCTACTTTGACCCCTCTTGTAAGTGGCCAGAGAGTTCTTAAACCTCCTGGTATAAATGTCCTGTAGGGAAGGGAGAATGGACCTGCTCTAGCGTTCTGCCGCACAGATGATTCTCTGGGGAGCTTTTCGGTCCTGAATACAGCTATTCCCATACCAGGACGTGTTGTTCTGTGTGAGGAAGCTCTCCACAGTGCCTGAATAGAAAGTCCTGAGGATCACTGGGGAAATACCAAACTTCCTCAGTTGGTACAGACGCTGCCTTGCCTTTTTTTGACTGCACCTGAATGTGAGCAGCCCATATCAGGTCTGAGGAGATGTGGACACAGAGATACTTGAAGGACCGTACCCTCTCCACTGGAGCTCCGTTGATGATGAGGGGCTTGTAGTCTCGCTTCCGTCTCCTTCTTAAGTCCACCACCAGCTCCTTGGGCTTGCAAACGTTCAGCTGGAGGCGGTTGTCCTGACACCACGATGCCAGGTTCTTCACCTCATCCATGTAGGCTGCCTCATCATTGTTGGAGATGAGGCCCAGCACCACTGTGTCGTCAGCAAACTTCACAATGGTGTTGCAGCCATGAGTGGTCACATAGTCAGAGGTATAGAGGGAGTACAGCAGTGGTGCGAGTACGCACTCCTGTGGCGCTCCAGTATTGGTGGTGATACTGTCAGAGACGCACCTATACACCACCTGAGATCTGCCAGTGAAGAAGCGCAACACCAATGCACAGCTGTAGAGGGCCTATCTGCCTATAATCTTGTTCATTAAGGCCTTCCCTTGTTATTTATTTATGTGATCACGTATTCCTGGCTGATGACAACACTGTCCTCCGCTGTCAGGCTGTAGTTAGCACTAGCCGCCTGGTTAACCTTGAAACGGGTGAAGAAGTCATTAAGCTTGTTGCCGAATGCAGAGTTGTCATAGATCTTTGTGGTGTCATTGGCTTTGTATTCTGTGATGGTGCACAGTCCATGCCTCATGCTCTGTGTGTCTCCCTGATGGACTCCAGGTGCCCCTGGTACTGATGCTTGGCTTCTCTGACCGCACATTGGACGCCATTTGCGGGTCAATCTGTCCACCCATGGTTTCTGGTTCAAGAACACCTTGATTTTCACTGTAGGTATCTCCTCTGTAAACTCGTTGATGTCGTCTGCGCATGACTGGTACGTGTCACAGTCTACATCATCGAGCGTGTCCTGATTGGGCAGACCAGTGTTGCGGTCAGTACATCATGTAGTTTAGACAAAACCATACCTGTGTGGTGATGACAGAGATGAACGCGCGGGGCAGGTAAAAGGGGCGACACTTAATGCTCAGGTATTCCAAATGAGGCGAGCGGCTGCTGGAGAGAGTAGAAACACTCCTGCCATCATGCCACTTTCTGTTGAAAGCCATGAAACACACTCCTCCACCTTTTGTTACAGCGTGGTCTGTCACGGTAGGGGTCAACCATGTCTCAGTGAAGCACAGAATGTTACAATACCATGTCTTGTTGAAAAGTAACTCCAGCCCTTAGGTCGTCCACCTTGTTCTCCAGTGACTATACCCAGCAGGATACTAGTCAGGGGTGCCCGGTGCGCTTTCTGTCTCACCCTGTTTTGGACGCCAGCATGTGCCCCTGGGCGTTTCTTTGTTCTGCACCTTGGGCGAGCATCGCATCCAAAGTTGTTGTCCGAGCTGCACAGTATCTCAGTCGGCCATAAAAAAGTGTTCGAAATTACATGTGCTAAGTTGTTACCGATGTTGAGAAGCGTTCTGCTATCATATACAGTAACCCCTCAGTTTTATGCTGATCAGCACTCGCGGATTCAGTCTTTCTGAGAACCAAACTGTATTGCCGCCACCAGCCCAGCGGTTCTGGTAATACACTGAAAAATTGTCAACCACCATAAAAAGACGATGCCTGCTGCAGCATGTAGCATGACTGCTCTGTTCTCCTATTTTAGTGTTTCAAATGCCCCCCCACATTTTTAACAGTTATCTCAGTTTATGTAGTATTAGTAAGCTGTGCCCTGTCTAAACATGTGGGTAGAAAGAGTTATTTCAACATTTCTTTTGTGTACAAGTCCTGGCACGCTGTTAATGCTAACCGCTAATGCTAATGTTTTTTAAGCAATAAAGTTTTCTGATCGAGATTATTTATTTACCTTTACGTTTTCTTTAAAAGTGTTCTGGGAGCATATTTGGGGTCAGATTTAGGGTTTACATTATAAAAATAGGCATTTTTAGGCATTTTTTTACCAAAACATAACAACGCACGTTTTCACTATGCACGTTTCATGGAAGGTAACCACTGTGAAAAACGGGGGATTGCTGTACTATTAAACCAGCTGACTTTGGAACATTAATAGATAAACAGAAAACTAATAAAAACCACAGTCTGTTTATGGAACATTAGTAGACAAATAACAAAAAAACCTAAAAAAAAAATAAATGCATGGTGTCAGGAAGGTATCTGGACGTAGCTACGCCATCCAGATTTTTTACATCCCGGAAGTACTAATAAGAAGGTGGGACTAGGGTTAGGGTGGACACTAAATTCAAAGCAATGACACGGGGCAGACAGAAGAATGACAGAAAATGGGGAAAAGATCAGAGAACATGCAAAGGCTACAAAATCATAAGAAAAGACAGGACGAACAGTACAAATAACGGAGGATAAATACAGGGAAAATGTTACATAACCCTCCCCCAAGAGTGCAACTCCCAGGCCACAAATAAAACCCCTTCTAGGGAGCCAGCCAGTAGGGGAGATCCTAAGCAGGAAATGGGGATGATGATTATTGTTGCGTAAAAAATCAACAAAGCATGTAATTTGAATGAAGCTAGTCAAGCTTTTGCACATAGCTGTCTAGGGCCTGCACAATTCAGTGAGTTTCTGGTCAAACACCCCTGGTTTTAGTCAGCAGCTAATTGCCTAGTTTTGATGGTGTATTAGGAGCAAATATTGCAACATGATTTCCAGGGTTTAAGGACTGAGCAACCATTTATAAGACTTAATACCATGCTTTATTCAAAGAATCAGACGCCACAGGATTTTGTCCATTTTCGTCAAGAAAATGTTATCATTTTCATGAGGTTGTCCTTTCTAATTACATTGTCCAGTGAGGCCCCATTCTCTACACTGTATTAAACCAATAAAAATCATAGGGAGATTATAATGAAAAGACCTTATTTTAGAAAAAAGGAAGGAAATGCTAGCAATTCTAGCAATACTATGATACAATTACCCATTGCAATGGAATATGCAAGTTTGCTCAGCTATTTGTTTTACACAGAATGACTTGTTTTGACAAGTGATTCCTTACATAACGCCAGCAGACCTGCTGAATGTGAAGACGCAATCACATTATGAACTCTGGAGCGGGACAGCCTAATCTAGTCATGGTTTGATTTCACGTCTCTCAGATACAATTTTGTTGGGAGACAGCTTCCAGATGCAGACCTTTGTTAATGTTACATGTAATACCTACACTTCATTTTCAGGTTGTAAGAAAAAATGACAAACCCTTCTAACACAGAATCTAAACCTCCTAGTACAGCACTATAATTGAACTCTTTACCAGACCAATAATGTACTTCTGACTTTAAAACACCTTTGCTTATGAAATGCTGTAGTTTAGGGTCCAGATTTTGGACAAGATACAGCTTGGGAATACTAAATAAAGAATCAAATACTGTAATGACAAATGACTACTAAAGTATCTAAATTACTCAGCCCTGCCCTGGTTAAAAAAACAGATGCAGTGGCAAAAACATTACCTGAGCAATGTGCTACTTCCTGTTGGCTCTCACAGTTTTGGAAATGCACAGCTTCTACATAATGTTCCTCTTAGACATTGTCAAACAAATATTCTTCCATTTCGGGTAGTGTACAGTAAGCCATAGATTGTGTACAGAGGAAGCTCAAAGCAGTATCAGAAGCAGCCCTCATCATCTTTGGATCTCCTGTTTTTTAGGACTTTGTTGGTCCTGGGCTGTCATGTGGTTCATGTGAATGTCAATGCTGAAGAGGACCTGAAAAAAGTCAAACTCCCAAAGAAGTAGGTTCTGGTTGAGAATCTTCTATTAACCTGCTTTTGAATTATACAAATGCTACAACAAATTCCCTTCCATTTCATCCAAAATGACAGTTGTGACACATGCTCTTCAGTTGTATCAAACACTCACTCTCACAGTCCACTTTATCAGTACAATTTCTGTAGCGAATCCCCTGTTATTCACAATTTGTCAGCTACCCACAGCCCTGTTTGACGGTCCATCACTGATCGGTTTGTGACCATAGATTCTTTGGTGACCTGATATTATTTAAATAGTGGACTGTCCCCAACACAGCTGATCTGGTATTGGTATGGTAGTGTGGCATTGGTTTAGTAAAGAATGGCTGTGTGGTCAGAAATCGAGTACTGATGAAGGGCTGAAGGATGACTGAAACAAATTGTGAATCATCAATTGGGTTCAGTCTCTTAAGTCAGTGGTTCCCAGACAGGACAGCACGTTCCCCCAGATTGGAAGGGGCTGCATATTTTTGCTCTCTATGCACTATTAGTTGGAACATAAAAGAAAGGAAACCATATAGGAATCATTTTCTTGCATTTGTTGTGGTTTCTCATTACATGTTCTTTGTTGTTTCAAAGCTACATGATGTCTAATGGCTATAAGCCCACCCCACTGGACTTGTCTGAAGTGAAACTGACCCCTGGTCAAGAACTTCTGGTTGACAAACTTGCAGAGAACGCTCACAACGTTTGGGCCAAGGATCGGATTAAACAGGGCTGGACATACGGCATACAGCAGGTCAGTTTCTGAGGGCTCCAGAGTTTACAAAGTCACATCAGTCAATGACCTGAATATACAGATTGCATTTTCTGTTCAGCTTTTATGGATGAGTCATCATATGCCTTTTCACCTCTAGAGCTGTTGTCACTATTCTATTCAGTGTTTCAGTGTTTTTACAAAGTTGCATTATTAATAACAATTATGCAATCATTTACATTTGCATTACATATTTCTTATTCACATCATGATAAAAGTTTTCCTCAATTATATACAAACACAAGTGATATTTCTTTAAAGTTTGCAATCCATGCTGGCAGAATTAATGAAAACAATATTACAAGTGAGGTTTCAAGGTCTGTACACTCTGAAGGACCTAGTACAGTTAATAAGTTATAGCTTTAATTATGCCTAGAGTAAGACAGGTTGCATGACTTGTTATGCTGTCTGCAAGTGGCAGTGGAAACTTTTTTCTGCCAAGAATAACAAACAATAAGAAATGTCAAATTAAAAATTGCATTTCGTGAAGAATCTGTATTGTACACATGCCCCCTAACAGTACCAGTTTGAAAAATAATGTTCTAGATTATACATTAGTTTACCAGACATATACTTTAACTTATGTTTTTTTTACCAGTGCAAAATGGTGAACTTGCTAAAAAGTGAATGTGAAAAACGTACATTATGCTCTTTTGTGTGATATGTGAGCATATGTTTTAATACAGTTAAGAGCAGATATGAAAAACGCAAGATGCGTATTTTCTGGAACTCATTTACTTATTTCATATGCCGGGCTATTAACAACCCCCTGGATGCTGTGAAGACAGTTGTATTTACTAGTTCTATAGCATTACACTGAGGACCTGTATAGGTACAAGAAAATTTTTTGCCTACTGACGATGGAATGATATACTAATTCAGACAAACGGGCAATTAATTTCTTAATTAGCCAAAAAAGCCAAGACAGGCCAGTCGCAACAAATAGCAGCTTGGAGTTCTATCCCCTAGAGCAGAGAAGTGTGAGTGCACAAGCACAGCTGAGCTCACTCTCTCTCTCTCTTTCTCTCTCTCTTACTCTATTTATCTCTGTAGGATCTGAAGAGCAAGCGTAATCCTCGTTTGGTGCCATATGCTTTGCTCGATGAGCGCACCAAGAAGTCAAACCGGGACAGCCTCCGTGAAGCCATCCGCACATTAATCGGATACGGCTACAACATCGAGCCTCCAGACCAGGAGGGGGGTGAGCGTGTTAGAGAGATTTGAATAAACAGCACCTGCGTTATACACCCTAAAATATTCAGGATTTCTTTTAGCTTCATGGTTTGAATTTGCACTTCGAAAGTAGCAAAAAAAAATATTTGCCCTGGTGATAGAGATGCATATTAAAGCAAGAGGGCACAATACAACTAGGCTGGCTTAAAGTTCTTTAAGGAATTACTGATAATAGGTTCTTAGATTTAGAAATGCATCATACTGCATTTCACAGGTGGGAATCCATGCTCAGAGTTCAGTGAGATGTGGGAGACATTTTTTGCAACATAAACTAAAAAAAGAATGCACCACCCTTACATGCATTAGTTGTTTGGCTTTTTCCATCATCCCCATGTTAATTATTGTATTGAGTGAAAAGGAAGGTGAAATACGGTTTTATTTCTGTAAGGCAACCAAATTTTTTTACTTAAAGCATTCTGGCATAATTGATGTCTCAATTAAAACATTTTTATTTTATTAGACGTTTAGACAAATCAAGAGTAAATGTAAGACATTGAACTGACCCTTAGTCAATGCATCTAAAGTGGCCACAGTATACTGCTGTCTGCGCAATGCACTGCTGGATTTCCTGGCCTAGGAAATCACTGTGCTTGTTTTTCCAGAAGTCATGCTTTCTCTTGGTGGATTGTATGACATTCTTTTCTCCAATTCACTCAGCACAAGACTAGTCATGATGTATGTTAGCTGGCATAACTGAATTGGCAGTTAGTGTTCTCCTCCAATCATGATGAGATGTCCAATGATTGCTTTAGTGGCAGTCCAGATAGATACAAGCAGCTTCACAGGTCTTGGAGGAAGCCCATGCTAGCCCTTACTTTCCCAGTGTGGTATCACGGTGTGACAGGTTGAGACCTAGCTTGCAAGTGAAACTGGACCTAGCTACGCTAGGGCAAAAATAAAAGTAAGAATGTAGAAAACCTGACATTTTGTAGTAAATGCTGTAGACACTGAAATCACCCGAATAACCTTGTTCATTCATCTGTTTGCTTCAGTATTATGAAAATATCAGCATATTAAACCATGCTAATGATATTAAAACAGTGACTGATTTATGTCACTTAAATCACAACAAGCATTTGTTTATGTTAAATCCTGTCTACCTCTCTCTCTCTCGATCTCTTAGGTCATGTGGTGGAGAGACTGAGCATTGATAAGATCCGATTTTTTCGCTTGGAGAGGACGTATGCAGTGAAGACGGGAAAGTGGTATTTTGAGTTTGAAGCAGTGACTGGAGGGGACATGAGAGTAGGCTGGGCTCGGCCTGGTGTGCGACCTGATGTCGAACTGGGAACTGATGACCAGGCCTACGTCTTTGATGGCTATAAAGTGAGTTTTGGATTCATTTCATTCCATGAGCATATACTTTGATTTGGTACAGGGGTTTAGTTAGGCTACCATCATGATTTGATTCATGACTGATAATTATCTGATGATAATCTGCAGTGATGTGACTGTAAAATGGAACTATGGGTGGCCAACTTCCAGGCACTAAAAAGATGTATTTTAGAAAATGGTATTTTAGAATGGTGCTGTACTAAAAAGGGCTTATGTAGCCCATTTAGCATTTCCAGCTGATACTTGTAGGGCATAGTTAAAATATTTTATCCAGTATTGACAATTTGACTTATTCTAAAGTTAAATGTATTCTGTTATAGGAATCAGCCTAATTACCTACTACTCTCTGTTGGTCACAATCTCTCAGTGCTACAGTAGCTAAATGAGTAACTAAGGACACACTCAGAATTTTTCACCTAAATGTCTTTCAACAGATAAACTGTTATGTTTCCAGGGTCATCGTCTTCACCAGGGCAGTCGTTTGTTTGGCCGTTGCTGGCATGCTGGGGATGTGGTTGGTTGCATGATCAACATGGAGGATAAGTCCATGATCTTCACCCTCAATGGAGAAATCCTCATTACAAATAAGGGCTCCGAACTCTGCTTTGCTGACTTTGAAACTGAAGATGGTGAGAACGAATGATGTGATTTATATTTTGCAACTGTAAATAGTATAAATTAAATTTGGTGTTTTGAGTTTTGAAGACTTCGTAGTAATTTTGATTGAGTGGTATTAGGATTATGGCCATACACAACTTCTTAGTCAATAAGGAGTGCCGTAAAGATGATCACTGTTCTGTTTCATGTTTAGGGTTTATTCCAGTCTGCAGCCTTGGGCTTTCTCAGGTCAGCCGCATGAACCTGGGTAAAGATGCAAGCACCTTCAAGTACTACACCATGTGTGGCCTTCAGGAGGGATTTGAGCCATTTGCTGTCAACATGAACCGAGAGGTCACCATGTGGTTCAGCAAGCGCTTACCTACCTTTGTTGATGTGCCCAAAGATCACGGTCATGTTGCAGTAAGGCCAGGTTTTCTTTGTTTGCTATTAAGGTGAAATTGCAGTTAGATGCAGAATTTAATTGCAATTCATTTTCCTGATAAATGAAATCGAATACATATTTGTTGAATTTGTTGGAAAAAATTAAACATGACATTTTGTTAAATTCAGAAGATTTATTACATTTTGGTGCATATGCGTGTACACTTTAAAGGATATATACTTAGTTTTAAGTAGAATCTCAACAAATTGTCATGTGGCCAGGGTTATATAACTTTTGCAATTGTGTATGCATTTTTCACTGTCAGAAAACATCGTCTTTCCAGGAAAAGGGAAAATACATTCCTAACATAATGAGAGTTAATATGATTCTTTTAACAAATTCATTTTTGAATATAATATCACAGATCATATCATTATATAATATCTGTATTCACACACTGTAAGCAAAATGACCTCTTTTAAGGACAGAGGAGAAGGACAAGTGAGAGGTTAATACCCTGATGTTTGCAGGTCACAAGGATCGACGGCACTATTGACAGCCCTCCATGTCTGAAAGTGACCCACAAGACCTTTGGAACGCAGAACAGTAATGCTGACATGATGTTCTGCCGTTTAAGCATGCCTGTGGAGTTCCACTCAAGCTTTAAGAGCAGCCCTACTATTGACATGAACGGAGTACACGAAGAGGAGCCACTCAAACTCAAACACAGGTGACTTGAAGCTGTCTTATTTCAAAGAGCGTTGTAAAGTAAAGGTACCCTGGAGGATTTTATTATGAACTGTGAAAATCTAATCTGTGGAAAAACATTTTTTTGAATATCAAAATTCCACCAGGAATTATTTTCAATTACTTTAGAACAGTTGGAAAGGGCTATATATTTTTGTGATTTCAGTGTATACAGACTCTTCACAGTTAATTGTAAAAAAAAAAAAAAAGCCTTAGGTACTAATAACCAAAATGTGTAATACAAAATAGTTTTTGTGAAATTTGTGAAAAACTGCAATCAATAAACTGTCCGGAGTCTGACACTCTTGCTGCAAGGCTCATTATTTACCTATAGATAATGAGATCAATGAAAGTATTTTCAGTTGAGTACTAAAATGTTGATTATTTATTATTCTGCCTGTATTTCACTAATGTAGCATAGAAGTTTGCAGCTCCATACTGTATTATGAATAATAAAGCACCTATACAGTGTTTATGAAATAATTTTCATTGCTCCACAGGCATGCAGTAAAATCCATGAAACATGCAGAGGATGGCAGGAAAACGGACTATAGTAGCATTACGACTGTAAGTGACTAGAAGTAGCATATTCACTTAATTTATAGGTTATTTATTTTAGCATATTGTAGTAGTAATGTGTTGTTAATATGCTCCGCAGTACTACCACTCAGTCCGGGTGTTTGCTGGTCAGGATCCCTCCTGTGTATGGGTTGGCTGGGTCAGCCCTGACTACCATTACTATAGCCACCTCTTTAACCTCAGTAAGAATCGTACTGTAACGGTTACACTGGGAGATGAACGAGGCCGGGTTCATGAGAGGTAGATGTTCAGTCATTAGTTAATCCTTCTGATTTCTTTGTTGTTATTGTTAAGGAAATAATGCCACTTGTGTTTTACAGTGTGAAGAGGAGTAACTGTTACATGGTTTGGGGAGGCGACATCAGTAGTGCTACGCATTCGTCCAGCAGAAGTAATGTGGATTTAGAGATTGGTTGCCTTATTGATTTGGCCACTGGGTTGGTAGGCTTCACTGTCAATGGAAAAGAGCTGCCAGTCTCATACCAGGTACTCCACTATGACCTGATAAGGATTTTTTACTTTGAAATGTATAAAATGTTGAGGTGGGTAATCCAGATTGTATTGCAACCACCTGTATCCTGCTACTGCTGGTTTGAAGGGACTAAAGAACCATGGCAGTTGGAACTAAATCCTGGGAAGGACTTTTACTCTTTGGACCTGGATTACCCACCTCTGATAAAACATACTGTACTCCTGAAAGGTCAAATGTTTACTTCTTTGGTAATAGAAGTGTGCTTTTAGCAAAGTACTAAATGGAGTTTCTTTGTACACAAATTTGTACACATATCCTGGCAAGTCAGGTTATCATAGTTGTTAAAAGAACAAATCCAACAAGTTTTTGGGCAACTTGTACCCTGCATTCATTATGATGGCTTTACACACCAGCCATTTTAATGGTAATTACATTTTTACATTCCCCACACAAAATTAGCTGGTATCACTCACTGAAGTCAGCTTCTACCAGGACTGGGTGAGATAAAAATGATACTGTATAACATATGGCAGTTTTTAGGAAAAGCTTTTGCTCACTGACACTTTGACAGTGATCGATGATAGAAACAGCAGCTTATCCAAAAGGACTGTTTCCACTCTTCTGAGATTTGTGAGCATTCCAGTGCTGACCAGTCTTGCAGCTTCAGCCTTGTCATGCTTGCAGTGTGTTTGTCCTGGGCGATTCCACTCAGAGTTCACACAGACTGAGCAAAACTCAGGCAACTCTCTCACTTTTAGCTCACTCACTTTCTCTGTATCTGTGTCTTTCTCATAGACACTGAAATGTGTTTGAACCTGATGTGGCCCATGTGGATTTGGATAAAAAAAGCTTAGATTTACACAAACAATTCAGTCAGATTAAAGATCTATTGTCCTGTTTCTCTCTGTTTCGATATATTATTTTATATATAACTTACATATATGCAAATGCTCACACACAGACACACACACATTGTATACAGTAAAACCCCAGTTTTGTGCAGACCAGGAGTCGCGGAGTCATGGATTCAGTCACAAACTCATTGTTTTGCGTGGAAATCCCCACAATAACTGCAAATATCCTCACCTTTTTTTTTGAGAACTGTATTTTTCTCTTTGACAGGGTTTGTTATGGTGTGTAACTTAGCCAGCAGTAACTTGGTTACATAGCTGTTGTTGATTTAAGTGTAGCTTTACAGGTTTAAGAACAGTTTTAAGCACTGATGTACGTCACACTGGATAAGAGCATCTGCTAAATGCCGTAAACGTAAAAAGAAGAAGAAGCCTGCTGCAGTGTTCCTGCTCTGTGTCCCGTCTGTTTTAACACCAATAAAGAAACTAGTTAAATCATTTGTGACAGAGAGGGGTGATAATGATTTTAATCTGTTTGGAGTTTAATTGGTGGTTTAGATCATTGGGAAGCTACAGCATCATAACTCTCAGGCCGTGGTACTGTGTTAGAGATGACCATGTTTGTGGTGGCCAGCAGTTCTGGAGAGGTGGTGTGGGGTGTGTAATGCACTGCAGGAAGAACCTTTTTCAGTTCTCTGGGTGTTCAGTGACGAGTTGATTTGACTTACTTGTGTGTTTGTCTGTTGTGATGCGTGAGAATACATTGAAAGTGAACATTTGTCATACGTGAACACACCACAGCACACAGTGTGAACAGCACGAAATTCAACCTCTGCATTTA
>JBBPDC010000001.1:36078315-36111334 GCA_037974485.1 Hemigrammopetersius urotaenia
CTAGTGGTCTTGGGAATCGAACCCGGACTTTCTGGTCGCAGGGCGAATGCCCTAACCACTAGGCTACCAGCTGCCCCGATTGAATGAGGATACTTTGAGGAACTTAAGTTTGTTTGCTCCTGTATGAATTATCCACTAAACTCCTTCGTGGCCCTATTTGCCAGCAGATCAACAACTTGTGAAATAGTTGGAATCCAGGTTTACATATAAAACTAGTTGGGAGTGTCTTTTTTATAGGTTGTGTTATCTAGAAGAGTTTGTGTTTGTTTCCAGGTTCTTTCTTACTCTCACTGAAACTATTCCTCAAATACTGGTTACTGGTGCAGTGACCTGATCTCCTCATGACTGACTGGTCTTTTTGTTGGAGGGAGGACAAAGTCCCTCTATGTAAAATATAGGCATATGCTAGCACTACAGTTTCTGGGTTGTCATAGAGAACTTTCGTTTTCAAGACTTTTTGTTGATTTGCTCGTTGTGTGTATCTTATTTCATAGTCCATTTAACTTGAGCAGCTGTTTTCCCTAACCATATCCATAAACCTCCTACCAGGCCTGGCAGATCCCTCCTCATTATCTTTCTCCCATTATACACAGTCTCTCCTCAGCACATGTCTCTGACTTTTTCTCCAAAAGATCCAACTCAAGCTGTCCCTATACGCCACTCTGGATAATGCCGTGAACATCATAAACTCATTCCTGATCCTGTCCATCCTCATCACTCCCAATGCAAAAATATTTTCACCTCTGCCACCCTTGGCTCTGATTCCTGTCCTCTCATCTGTGCCACTGTCTCCAAACCATCAAACCCATACACCAAAGCTGGTTTCACAAGTGTCTTGTACATCTTTCCTTTCACTCTTGCTGGTATTCTGCTTTTTGTTTCTTTGTCAGTGAGATCGAAGAATACATTTATCTATGTCAAGTGTAAAAAATTACATTTCACATAGATCCTTTTTGCATTCGAACATTTTTGCATTCAAATTTTTGCATCTCACATCATCACAAGTACAAGCTCACTCTTTTAAGGGAACCATGTAAAATGTTTTTGGCTGGTACAGGAGCAATTGCTGATGAAGGAGAAGTAGCAGAACTGTGTCTCTTCAGCTTTCTGAATATCTCGCTCACACGCACGCACGCACACACACACACACACACACACACACACACACACACACATTAGAAACTTTCTTAGCATTACATTACACACATACAAGGTCAGAGGAGAAATCTCAGAGTCTCTGATAAGGTGTCCTTATTGAAATCAGGCAGTGCCATGCCATGTTTGAAATATCTTTGGGCATTAACCTTGCATGTGTCATTTACAGTGGACAATATCTCTTGCTTACTTGTTTTTCCTCCAAGACGTTCAAACTTGCACAGCCTGACATACTGCATTCGGTCTGAGCAGCTGCACACAGATTTTGAGAATGTGTTGATTTAAGGATGTTTTGGCCTGATACACATACATTTTGCCTGCCTGTCATTATGTACAAGTGTAAATGTGCAGATGCATTTCTCTCCCTCATGCATATGAATTTGTCAAGGGATTGCACAACAAGGGACTGGAGATATTCAAACTGAAACTAAAGTTTGAGCAACTAGTTTGCTTTTGCAAAAGTAACAAGACAGTTTATCAAAGAGACAGTGTGTTTTAGGCTCACAAGCTAGATGTCTGTCTTATGATCAGTAGAAACTCTGGATGCTTTGATCACTTTTGACTACATGACTGACATGCCAAAGGGCCAATCACAAATCATTGTTTCTGCTGTTTATTGG
Source organism: Hemigrammopetersius urotaenia (assembly GCA_037974485.1). Lineage (NCBI taxonomy): Eukaryota > Metazoa > Chordata > Actinopteri > Characiformes > Alestidae > Hemigrammopetersius > Hemigrammopetersius urotaenia. The sequence continues at coordinate 36,080,091 of JBBPDC010000001.1, forward strand.
GATTCATGATTCCTCAAGCCATCTGGTGGCCTGGTGGTCAGGGAGTTACATGTATGACCAGGACTGCAAGTAAGACCTTTGAGCAAGGTCCTCACACATTGCTTCTCATGTGCTGCGTCACTGGCTGCCCGCTGCTTCACTTGGGTGAATGGATTAAATTCAGAGAAGAATTTCACGGTTCACACTATGTGCTGTGGTGTGATGTGTTCACGTCTGACAAAATGACCACTTTACTTTGAAAAGCTAGTAATTGTCACCCTGTAGAATAAACTACTGCATTCAGCATGATAAACAAAAGTTTACCATCACGTGGATACAACCTGATGCGTGTACACATGGATGTGTACATAGCCAATCAGAATTCAACTGACAAAATTCTGATGATGGCCAGCTTAGTGTACAATATGTATTTGTGACATTTTGTGGACTTAAGCGCCTTCATGACAGCTGAAGTAACACGTGGTGTAGAACTGTTCAAACAGGAAAAAAAAGTTGCTGTCATTCCTTCCTTTTATTTCACTGGCGGATGCTTGCTGAACCATGTTGCTTCTTGTTTTCATGTCTCTGTTAAATAAGACATCAAGTACTTCACTGCTTTCTTATTATTTAGACTGTCATTTAGTTTCTCTTGAAGGGAGAATAGTGATATGAAGATGTGTTGTGTTTGTTGACCAGGTGGAGCCCAACACAAAGCTTTTCCCTGCAGTTTTCATTCGACCCACCAGTCAGAATCTGTTCCAGTTCGAGCTGGCCAAGATCAAGGTTAGTGTACCAGGCCTGTCAGTGATTTAAGAAGTTATTAATTTTAGCTCTAGCCCAAGTTGGATTCCTCTAAATCTGTGTCAGATAACAGTGTGCATAGAGGTGAGGAGACTGTATTTTATCTTTCAAAGGGCCCATATCATGGAAAAACATTACTTAAATAAAAGAATTTGTTACTTGTAAATACTGTTATAGATTCAGTGAGGACCATTCACTGCGCAGTTCATGCAGTCAGTATATAGCAAATGTATCTGCAAAAATATCCTGTTTTAAATTCACTGTTTTTATGATATAACCCAGCATTTTCACATATATCTGGATTCACACTAAACAAGTCTAAATCTGGGCTGCTTTTTAAAGTACGATACAGTACATTCACTATGAAAAGAGACAATTAACATATATTTTAAAATCACGGTGACAAAAAGAGCCCATTTTTTCTTTGGAACAGAGTTTTGAGAAATGGTCATGTAAATATGAATCACTGGATTATATTTTTTTGGACATGAAACCACATGAATGGACTTCAGATGAAAAACAATAAAATAAAAGAATGGTGTATAATATGGGCCCTTTAATGAATCAGTTGAATTATAAGTAATTTAAGGTTATGATAATGAATGATCCATAGTGAATGTGGCATGTGAGTTTTTTTCAAGTCTTGTCACCTTCCTTAAAGTGCACTGCAGGGATATAAATACGAATCTATGAATCATGACGCAAAAGCAATTGATGCATCAATTTTGAAATTTTATAAGCCGTCATAATTTGTTGTACTATTCTCTTGCTGTTTTTTTTTTTTAATGAAAACTGAAAGTATCTTGATGAAACACTCATACTCACTGGCCATCTTATCTGATGCAATGACCATCTAAGTGTACTCTGCAGGTTTGACAGTTCCTGATATAGCCCATCTGTTTCGGCTCAATTTATGAGACCCCTCTACTTATCCATCAAAGGAAAGGGACCACAAAATAATCACCACATACCAGGTGTTATTTGGATGATGAACCATTCATCATAGATTTGGAACTGACATGGCAGCATCATGTTAGTGTGTGTTGTGCTGGTACTGATGTATCAGGGGCTTTAATCATTTAAGTGTGACTGTTGTTTTGGGGATTTGTCCACTATTGAAAATATTCAGGCAGTAGTTACCCTGTGGTCAGAAATGGTCCGATGATTAACAGAATTAACACAAAGGGCCGACGATTAACAGAAATTATGCAGGAAGAGCATGGGTTATAGTCTCTACTCATTCACCTGCAAGGTGCACCAACATGGTAGATGTTTTGGATAAAGTGTAAACAGTGTTTAAAAAATCTAATCGGAGGTTTACATACAAGCTTGCATTATGTTTACATGCTAATATGCTAACAACATTACAATTGCTTTATATTTTTATCCACCCGTCACAGAATGCTATGCCACTGTCATCAGCGATCTTTAAGAGTGAGCACAAGAACCCAGTCCCCCAGTGTCCACCTCGGCTGGACGTCCAGACCATTAAATCAGTGCTATGGAGCCGGATGCCCAACACCTTCCTGAAGGTGGAAACAGCCCGGGTCAGCGAAAGACATGGCTGGCAGGTGCAGTGCCTGGAGCCCCTACAGATGCTGGCTGTGCATATACCTGAGGAGAACCGGTGGGAGCACACTTAAACTCATACATATCTAACTTTTACAAGCCTCTCTACAGATTGCTCTTTTCTATAGACACATTAAATTGAATTTAATCCATTAATTTTACTAAAAATGTTAACCCCCTAAAATATGGCAAAATGTTAATGGTTCAAATAAATGAGTAAATACATTTACATTCACAGCATTTAGCTAACGCGCTTATCTAGAGCGATGTACATCAGTGCTCAAGTAGTCCACAACTGTTTCTTAAACCTGTAAATCAGCTTAAATCTATGTCCACTATTGGACAAACTGGCAGTTAAAAATCTAGTGTTAAAATGTTGGACTAGCAGTGGTACTATATAAAACACTGTTTTAGGGAACAGAATACATGATTCAAGTAAATGATTTACAATAAAGAATACATCTGAAGTGATATTAAAATGACATCTCATGAGAAATTATAGCTGTTTTATGTACACCCATAACAAACTGTTCCAGACTACTGTGGGATTGTTAGAGTGCACTACAAAAAGGGCAGACTCCTCAGCACTTCACAGTATATACATTATATTTGAGTCCTTAAAAAGTCTTGAATATAATTGAATCACTTTAAGGCCCTAAAAAGTCATGAGTCATTTTTATGATTTTCACTATGGTTGTTAAATATATATTGCTTAAATATATAAATATGTTACTGAGGTACTTGTCTGCAATATAATACAAAAAATAGTGTTGTTCATTTGGTTACACACTTGCCCTCCTGTGCAGAATAATTGACCAGATTGTGAGCTAACTGCATGAATTTTGTTGTGTTCTTAAGTGGTCTTAAATTTCATTACCTCTGATATTAAAAAGGTCTTCCAAAGCCATAAATGTAATTTGCCTAAATTAAATTAACCTTGTTTATAGTGAATGGTTTCGGAAAAACACGACTCTGTGTTCTCTGTGCAGTTGTGTGGACATCATGGAACTCTCTGAGCAGGAAGATCTACGCAAATTCCATTACCACACGCTCAAGCTGTACTGTGCTCTCTGTGCCCTCGGCAACACCCGCGTAGCCCATGCCCTCTGCAGCCACCTTGACCAATCACAGCTCCTCTACGCTATTGACAACCAATATCTGTCCGGCATGCTGCGAGAAGGCTTTTACAATGTTCTAATCTGCATTCATCTGGAAACAGCCAAAGCTGCCCGTCTTATGATGAACAATGAGTTTATTATCCCTGTTACTCCAGACACCCGCAGCATCAGGCTTTTTCCAGATGCTTCCAAGCAACACCAGCCCCCAGGTGTTGGACTTAGCACATCTCTGAAGTCCAAGCTTAGCTTTGCCCCACCTTGTTTCATCAGCACTAAGCGTGACCAGCACCTCTACAGTCCTGAAATCCCTCTTGACGTTCTGAGAGAGAAAGCAATTAGCATGCTAACAGAGGCTGTTCAGGGTGGTGGAGACCACATTCGAGACCCTGTAGGGGGCAGCGTGGAATATCAGTTCGTGCCCATTCTTCAACTGATTAGCACATTATTAACCATGGGTGTGCTAGCCAGCCAAGATGTTCACATGATCTTGCTCCTGATTGAGCCAGATGTGTTTGGGGAGCAGAAGGGGGATGGAGAAGGGCAAGCTACAGAGAAAGAGGGCGTAACCGGAGCAGAGGAGAAGGCAGTGGAGGCTGGGGAAGAGGAAGCCAAAGAGACCAAGCAGCCCATCAAAGGACTGTTAGAAAAGAGATTACCGGAGTCAGTCAAACGGCAGGTATGGAGTTATTTGTACAGTCATAGTACAGAAACATTTCTTTTTTTAAACAATTCTACTCTCATGCCAAATCCATTCAGGTAGGCATTTTGGTGTGTAATGTTTACTTCTTATTTTTGCCCTGGAGCCAAATAATCTAGCTATGTAATGGATGTGTATCCATCACAAATTAGCTACAGGCAGCAGCTCCATACACAGTTCAATGTTTCAAACTGCAAAATGATCTGCAAAATTGGACACCAATGCATTACATAGATAAAAAGCAGCTATCTTTAAGCCTTTATTTTGTCCATTTTTAAAGCCATTTATAAAATGCATATTGCACTAGAGATGGCATGATACCATGGTGCTGATTTTATTTTCTGGTGCTAGTAGTATGGTTGAATACAACTTTTTTTTTTAGAACATTTTTAATGATAGCACCTCACTGACAATGAAAAGTAGTTAATATTCAGTACTGTCCATATTCAGTCTAGCATTTTTGATTCAGCCGTCAGCCCAGTACCGTTAATCAGTAATGCCATCTCTACTGGTTAACAGTAGTGCCATCTCTATTTTATACGACACTACTTGGTGGGCTATAAACCTTCTTGATTTTTACGTGTATTAGCTTAATAGGTTCAAAAAGTCTTGTTCAGAGAAAATGCACAATACAAAATGAAATGTTTCTAAATGTTCTATAGATTAGCAAGAAAGAACACATTTTCTCGATGCACTTTTGTAGTGTAATGAGTAATACATTCATACCTTTTCTCTAACTTGCTCCGCAGATGTGTGAACTTCTTCACTACTTCTGTGACTGTGAGCTTCGCCACCGTATTGAGGCCATTGTGTCGTTCTCTGATACTTTTGTGTCAAAGCTGCAGTACAACCAAAAGTTCCGATACAACGAGTTAATGCTGGCTCTTAACATGTCTGCAGCAGTCACTGCCAAGAAGACCAAAGAGTTTCGGTCACCACCACAGGAACAGGTACATTTTCCCCCAGTTCCTATTGTTGAGTACATCATAAACAAAACTTGGCTTGAGGTAAAATTATTACTATAAGACTGTGAAAGTCATAGTCAAAAGAATAAAATATCTGGCCTTAATATCTGTAATAAGTAGTTATATGCTTCAAATTTCTGTGTCATAAGATTACAGTAAAGCTCATGAAGGTGCTCAGAAATTAGCACCACTGCACTTGAATGCATTGTGTTTTGATTTTTAAAAAAAATATTTGTATAAATAGAGGCTTGCTACAAATATTGCCTTAAATATTGTCAGTATTTCACAATTTGCTCGTATCTGGAACTCAGTGTAAACAAATATAAAAAGTTCATAATCAGGTGTGTATGCAGCATTTTACAGTGACTTTGATCATGTCTCAGCCAATCAAACTTTATAACTGGAACTATCCTAATCACCCAAAGGGTGTCACAGGCTTTAAAAACAGCCTGATTCATGTAGAGGGCATTTCAATACATCATAGCACACTTACAAATAATGTGAATTTACAGCTTAGGCTAGAGATGAATCTAAGAGAATTCTTAATTTTTAGGGGATAAATTGATAATATTCAGTCACTGTAGTCATAATATTCCTTATATCACCCCTGAGAGCCGGGTATCTTTTTCGCCTTCCCCCAAATTTACACCAAAGCAGCTGTTTTTTCAGAACTTTCTCCTAACAAAATACATCAGCTAAAGGGAATTTTCGTACTCTAAAGACAGTCTGGCAGACAGAAGACAGAATGGCAGTAATCATGTACTGATATAATGATTAAATTTTTCATTATGGCAAGAGTGTTTTTTTAATGATGATTATGAAAAGCATTACCCCATTTAAATTTGATAAACAGCTAGACTATTAATCAAATGTTTGGACACATTTACTCGTTTTTATTTATTTTTCACATTTCAGAATAGTAGTGAAGACATCAGCACTATGAAATAACACATATGACATAATCCAGAGATGGGATTTGCAGCTTTATATCCTCTCAATCATTCTTTTTAGTGTGAGGAACCACCTCTACATATATGCTGGGATGTTATTGCTTAAATACTTGCGCAAGCTCTTAGTGGCACATACCGCACATTCTCGAAGGCACCCCAGCACATTGAGCCTATCAGAGGGACAGCCGGCTGGTACAGGGGCTGTCCGTCCGTCTCCTTATCCAGGCTCCAAGTCACGAGGGCAATCAGCACAGATGCGGGTAGAATGTGTTTGGGTTCTTTTAACAGCTGTCATTTACAATTTTTCAGATTTTCACCTTAGTGGGTTTATAAGGGGGACTGTCTCAGAGCTGAAACCCCAGATAACAAGCAGTAGAAATTGCCTATACCCAGAAACTACTACATTTCCTTTAACAAGCAGGGCCCTTGACCCTCCATTACTGCGTACACCTTTGCTTCATCCATGCTGACCCCCATGAGCCAGAATCATGTTGATAGTGTGCTCCACAAGTATTTTGAAATTGATTAGGATACTGCCCATGCATTCTATTACAAGCCAGTTGAGAGTGTAACAGAGTGCATCATTCATGAACTCCTGTGTCTTTGCTCCAGCAGACAGGGCTATCTCTGATGCCCAGCAATACTAGCAGTGTCCCATGTTTTGCTGATCTTCCTGCTACTGAGAGGTAATCTGGTAAGCTCCCAGCTGCATGGGTTCAGGAGTGGATTTGCCACAGGGTGGCCCCGGATTGTAAAGCATGCCAGTAGGTTGGGTGCAGTGTCAAGTGGCTGGTGGCATGGGCTGGGTGGAGCAATGCATCTTAGCCCATAGATACTGGTCTAGACTGATGACCAGATGATGCTGTCTGGATTGAGGTGAGCGTGTCGGCAGGCCAGTTCAGTGTGTAATTCAGGGCTATGGTCGTGGAAGGGAATTCCACTGTCACCAAGCCACCATCCCTCCAGACAGCTATGGACCAATCCTGATTCCACCCAGTGAGCTGCTGGATCATAGAGGGAATGTTCTGGTGTCTGGCAGATCAGGGAACTCCATGAAGTGCAGGTGATGAAGCTTAGGAAGAAATGTTTGCGTCTGGCTTGATCTCTGCTGTATTGTTGAGGTAAGGAGATGTAGACCTGGTTGGTCCTTGGGTGTAGGAGATGGTATTACTTTTCATGCAGTTGATGAAGGACTAAAAGGACATCTTCTTGCAGTACCCCACCCCCCCTTTACCCCTCTATATGTAAGGTGACACACTTGCAGGAAGAATTTGTGATACTGCGTTTAAGGTTTTTGGCAGGAACCACAAAGGAAACACCTAATTCAGCATGGCTTCTGATATACAGTCAATCGAAATGGTTCCAGAGCGAGATGCTGAACTCAATGCTGCTTCAGAAACATAGACAAACAGAAACAGTTCCAGCCTCTTTCGTGGTGTAGGAGACAGTAGTTCAGGAAGCGCCACCTGCTGGGGTCTACCTGGTCAGTGTCCTCCAAAGTGGGAGAGGGCCTGCCAGTATACTTTTATCAACTTCTCTGCTACAAAGAACATAGACAAACAAACAGCCATCATAGCCAGAAGGCATAATGGAGAGCAGAAGCTAGATTCTGACTGGGTTTAAGTATTGAAAGTAAACACAGGTGCTGATAATCAGGTATGCAGGAGAAAACAAAACGAGGGGAGGAGGGTGGGAGGTTGGAAGTGGGGTAAGCTCATAGCTGGTGGTATGACATTTACATGTGAAATGTTTCTTAAAAAATAATACACTGACTGTATAAGGGAATTCCCTCGAGTGTATAAAAATGCCCTTAAGACACATTTGTGACCTATAGCTGCACTTACTGCATTTACAAAAAAAATCAAGATGATTCTACTAAAGACTACCAAAGACATACCCTGGAGGGTAGCATCAAGGGATAGATAAATATCCTTTTTCCTAATAGTGTAGGAAGAAATTTAATGTGCATTTAAGCAAAAGCTTCTGAATGAAATGCCTTTATGGTTATGAAAAATTATTCAATTAGGTATGCCTGAACTCACCAGTATATGTTTATGATTCTTTTGTTCTTAGGAAACACCACAATGTTCCTGGATTTTATGACCCATTACTACAGTCCAAATCTTTACTCCAGAGAGGCCAAAAGGCTGAGAGAATTTATTCTTGTCTGGAGTGTCATTGAGCCTGTCACTGAAGCTCGCTTTTGTTCTCTTCCCACCCCATTGTAACACCTCAAGGCTGTGGCTAGACAATATATTTTAACTCAGCATGTCCTCTCCCGCCACTCCACTGGCTCTGTCAGACTCACAGCATATATAGAATTTTCTCTAGGGGATTTTCTCTGATATTTGACCTTTACATTGTTTAATAGTGTGTTAGGTGTTTAAGCCATTCTTGGTCTGTAAGGGTTTTAATGCATTTCTGTAGCACAAATGAGTCCAATGACTATGCCGTCATTGTAATTCTTTGAAGGAGTGAGCCATGATGCAGATGTCAGATATTGAAAGATTTATTCATAGTCCCAGAAAACAAAAAAATGTTTTTCCAAGCATAGATAAAGTAAATGGAAGGTAGAACCAGGATCATTCTAAAAACAGGGTCAAAAAACAGGCAAAGCATTCAACGAGCAAAAGTAACTAGGCTTGGAACATGAACAGTTCAAATTGAGAATTATGATGAGTTTCTGTGAACCTAGGAGCACAAGTCTCTGAATTCTGGTGAATCAGAATTACATCTGGCTGAGGGAGGTGTGGCAGGGGGCTTATAGTATTTTTTGTCTGTCACAGATCAACATGCTGTTGAACTTCAGCATGGGAGAGGACTGTCCATGCCCTGAAGACATTCAGGAGGAGCTCTATGACTTCCACAATGAACTCCGTCTACACTGTGGTAAGACTTCCCACATATGTCAAGGAGTGTACGAAATCATTTGGTACATGATGTCATTTTGTTTTAGAATCCACTATGTTACACTCAGATAGGTATGATTTTACAAGAAATTGTGCTATACATAAGTTTGTTTTCTATAGAGGATGTGTGTAAGTTTACAGTTACTGACTGCAGCACATCTGCACAACTCCCTCTACCTCATCAAACATTGGACAGGGAATATAAGAGGACCATGACTGAGCAGGTGTTTTGAAGTATTACCCATTCAGCAGAGCAGAGATACATTCATGGTGGCAATGCAGTGTGTGTTGTGTTGGAATGAGTGGATCAGATATGGCAGCATTGATAGAGATTTTGCCTTGCTTTGTTCTCTGTTAATTTGACTTGCTGAGTTCCCTGGTTTGGTTTGTCTTATGACTCCAATTAGAATCACCTGTCCTCACAATTACCCTCACTCCTGCCTCTTTGTGGGTGTGGCTGATGGTTTATGTTTCTTTTCTAGTTCTGGTTTCTTTATGCCTGGCTTGTGTTTATCCTGTGCGTCAAGGTATACTATCCTATGGAAGTCTGCTACTCTCTGGGCCTGGTTTGTTTTGTTCATGCCAGCCTCACAGCTCAGGACCATGTGGCCTACCGTTTTTGTTTTTAATGTGAGGGCCTTAACCTCCTGATCTTTCTATACCCTCTCTGAATTATGTGTGTTATTCTGTATAAGCTAGTGCTCAATCTTTATTTTGCTTGCTTCCTGTTCTCCCTTATTTGCAATAAAACCAGGTCCATGACTTTTGCTTATGTGTCCCATTTACAACACCTACAACTCATGTGACACCCATGTTGAAATAATTTTTATAAACGGTAAAATACATAGATAGCAGTTTTATTCTGTCGTGTGTAAATAACCATTAATGTGCTATGACCAGTACACTTTCACCACACATGCAGCTATACTGTCACCATGCATCCTGTGCTCTGCTGAATGGTTCACCATATAAACAACATTTGGTCAGTGGCTGTGCTATATGAGTCTCCGTGCATTGTTGGATTGTCTTTTATTTTTGTGACATAAAGGGGACATATTATGCTAAACTTTAGTTATAATGGGTCTATGGGCTGTATGAAACATGTTCATGAAGTTCTTTGCACAAAATCACTCTCACATAAAGAGATCTTACCAGCTTTATTCTTCATGGTTTCAGGCCCTTTCAAAATGAGCCGTTTGGACGGCGAGCCCATTGTGACATAATACTGGCTCAATTTGCATAGAACCACCCCTCATCTGTTGAGACTCCACCCACTAGGTTAGTTGAAGATCTGCCATTTTGTCTGCTACAGGCAAAGGCAAGTTACACATGAAGTGTTGTGCTGTTGACTGCAAAGAAGAGTCAAATCCCTACACTTTCTGTCAGCCAGAGAAAACCAAAGAACTGCGTGGCTCCATTTCATTTTCGATGGCCATGTCCCAGGTTTCATTCCACCTTAAATACTGCTGTTTAAGGAGCTGTGAATAAGGAGCTGACTTCAGCATTGTGTGGGGATCTGTACCTACTGTCCGTGACAAGTCAACAAATGAGGGAGAAGTACTTTCAAAAAAGTGACTTTTCTATCGCAGTTAAGTATGAACTAGCTTGTTAATTTTGTAAGCATGGGATGGGTGAGGTGTGGCCAGCAACGCTTATTTGCATAAAAGTCACAGAGCCCTTAAATGGCTAATTTTGAAAGAGACTGAAACTGATAAAGGATGAATCTGGTGAAATCTCTTTATGTGGAATGATTTTGTGCAAAGAACTTCATGAACATGTTTTGTATAGCCCATAGATCTATAACTTTTTTTTAAAAAGTCAGTTTTGCATAATATGTCCCCTTTAAACCTCTCTCGCAGAAAACCTCTTTCTGCAGTTAAGTTCAGTGCCTTACCTGATAGCTCTGACATCTAACCGTTAGTCTTAAATAATTGAAAAGGCCCTTGCCCCTCTGGAGACCCATGGGAGGGGGTTGTACAATGCAGTGGCAGCAGTGCCTCCACCAATCATCTGCAAATGCATCACATTCAGGGTTCTATGGAGGAAAAGCAAAACAATCTTGGTCCCAAGACAATGGCATATATACCAGATTAATCTCACCGAGATTGCTATAAAGATCTTATTTTCTGTCTTCCTGTAGGTATTCCTATGGAGGAGGAAGAAGAAGAGCAAGACACATCCATTAAAGGGCGCCTGCTGGCTCTAGTGTACAAGATCAAGGGACAGGCACAGAGAGCAGAGGAGAAGTCAATGGAGAAAGAGCAAACTGCTCCTTGTAAGAAGCATTGCACAAGCAGTGATAGTGCATGACAGAGACCTTACATCATTTGTCTATTATCTTATAATAATATTTTATGGGTAACAAAAAACATTTACACAAAATTTCCCTAACCCCAAATTTAATCAGTCACTTCTGGCATATTGCCCGTAGTTGGCAGGTAATGCTAAAATCATCACAGATAAGTTTCAAATGGCAAGTTGTTTGGTAATCTCAAACAAGCTTCCCCATGTGGCTCTAACACATGACGTAACAGTCTGACAAAGAATCCTATATTCTGTTTGTACCTCTGTCCCTGCAAATTAATTTAACCTATTAGCTGTAATAACATTCTGAACCGGATTTAACTGATTAAAAATAATTTAAAAGTCTACAGTTCAGAGTTTTTAGTAAATGTGATTGAAATCTCCTCATTTGACAGGTTCTCCTCTGAGCTTAAGTCAGATGAGTTCTCCCAATGTTAAGTGGATGTCATCTAAAATATTCCTGCAGTATAACACCATTTCACTGTGTTGAAATTCACTAAAAGGAAACTACTAAAATTCTAACCTATGCTGAAATTATAACCTACAATAACACCACTGACAGGTGAGGTTAGTGACATTGATTGTATTGTTATTGGAGGCAAAAAGATCTGAGAGACTTTGACATGGGCCAAACTGTAATGAACCAGTGATGACCCAGGGAAGCTGAGACTGCTGGGCCTAAACACCTCCCTCTGCAACTGGGTCCTGGACTTCCTGACTGGAAGACCCCAGTCAGTCAGGATTGGGAGCAACATCTCCAGCACCACCACGCTGAACACAGGGGCCCCCCAGGGCTGTGTGCTCAGCCCTCTACTGTTCATGCTGCTGACCCACGACTGTGCAGCAATGCACAGCTCAAACCACATCAGCAAGTTTGCTGATGACACAACTGTGGTAGGTTTGATCAGCGGGAATGACGAGGTGGCGTACAGGGAGGAGGTGCAACGGCTAACGGACTGGTGCAGAGCCAACAACCTGTCCCTGAACGTGGAGAAAACAAAGGAGATGGTTGTTGACTTCAGGAGGGCACAACATGATCACTCTCTGCTGAGCATCGATGGCTCCTCAGTGGAGATCGTCAAGAGCACCAAGTTCCTTGGTGTTCACATCCCGGAGAACCTCACATGGACCCTCAACACCAGCTCCGTAACCAAGAAGGCCCAGCAGCGTCTCTACTTCCTGCGGAGACAAAGGCGAGCGCACCTCCCACCCCCAATCCTCACCATGTTCTACAGAGGGACCATAGAGAGTATTCTCAGTAGCTGTATCACAACCTGGTACAGAAATTGCAATGTTTCGGACCGCAAGACCCTACAGAGGGTTGTGAAAACAGCTGAGAAGATCATTGGAGTCTCTCTCCCCTCTGTCACAGACATTTACTCCACACACTGCATCCGCAAAGCCACCAGCATTGTGGATGACCCCACTCACCCCTCACACACACTCTTCTCCCTCCTTCCGTCTGGTAAAAGGGAGTAGTGGAGTGGAGGCCCGTATGCTACGGTACGTAGCTCTAATGCAATCATCAGCTCTAGCTAACAATTGCATTCGAGTTGCCCAAATTACCTATGCACATAATAACAATGCCTAGTTGCTTGTTTTGGCTGTATATTTAAATTGTAGGAATATTTAACTAGCAAAGTTTAAATTTCAGTGTTGGCCCACTAGAGAGCACTTCTGCACAAAAGGGTTAAACAGTGAATGAGCCAGCTAACAAAAATCACTTACTTTAATTGATAAATGAGCCAAGTAACAAAAATAGCTTACATAAAATGATAAATGATCTATGTAACAAAAATGACTAGCATAATACATGAAATGAGCTGAGTAACAGTATTAAACTGCCTATATCATGTAAATTTAAAATTTCCTTGATAATACTACATCAAATTGTTTAAATAATTAAACAATTTGATGTTTACGACGTACTTAAAGTGTTTAAAGTAGTCCACAACACTGTTCTTAAAACCTGTAAAGCTATACTTAAATCAACAACAGCTATTTAACCAAGTTACTGCTGGCTAAGTTACACACCATAACAAACCCTGTCAAAGAGAAAAAGCAAGTCAGAGATTAATACACAAGTTAAGAACAACAGTTAAGAGGGTAAGTGGCTGAGGGATTTGTTAAATATATAGGAACGGAGGTTCAAGACAAGCGGTGCTTGATGCCCTGAGAGGATGAGGAGTGACATGCTGCTTGATCAGTGCAGACAAGTAAGGAGGTGCAAGTCCATTCTTGGCCTTGAAGACAAGTGTTAAGGTTTTGAACTTAATGCGAGTGGCTGCAGGGAGCCAGTGAAGGTTCTGTAGTAGAGTGGTGGAGTGTGAGAATTTAGGAACATTGGAGACTAACCTCGCAGTTGCATTCTGAATCAGCTGAAGTGGTCTCGTTACCTTCATTATCAGTCCAGCCGGAAGAGAGTTGCAGTAGTCCAGCTTAGAGATGACCAGAGACTGGACGAGTAATTGTGTGGCTTCCGTGGTGAGAAAGGGTCGGATTCTTCTGATATTGTACAGAAGGTATCTGCATGTCCTGGAGGGGTGGTCCGACATGCTACAGGAATGAAAGTTCTTTGTCCAACATGACACTAAGATTTCTTACCTTCTTTGAGGGGATGATAACGGAGCTCTCAAAAGAAACGGTGAGGTTGTGGCTTGGTAATGGACACCCTTTGATGAAAAGCAGCTCAGTCTTGCTGGGATTCAGCTTAAGGTGGTGGGCCTCCATCCAATAGGAGATGTCAGCCAGGCAGTCTGAGATGTGTGTTCAGACCTGATCATCACTGGAGGCGAAAGACAGGATTAGTTGAGTGTCATCTGCATAAAAGTGTTAGGAGAATCCATGTGAGGCTATTACATCTCCAAGAGAACCAGTATATAGAGAAAAGAGAAGTGTGCCAAGCTGTGCCCGATATCCCAAGGCTGGAGAGAGTAGCCATGATTAACTGTCAAAGGCAGCAGAAAGGTCAAGAAGAATCAAAGCAGAAGACAGGTTTGCTGATCTACCTGCATGAAGCTCTTCAGAGACGCGCTAGGAGTGACGTTTCAGCAGAGTGCGCAGTCTTGAACCCGGACTGGTGAGGATCCTGAAGCCTGTTTTGAGAAAGAAAGATGTTGAGTTGGTTATAAGCAGCCCGTTCCAGGACCTATGAAAGGAAGGAGAGAAGAGATACTGATCTGTAGTTGTTGATATCTGAGGAGTCCAGCGTGGGTTTCTTCAGAATCGTTGTGACCACCGCAGACTTGAAAGCAGATGGGACATGGCCAGTTGTAAGGGAGTCATTGATGATGTAGGCGATATGCAGGAATAGTTCTGAAGACATAATCTGGAGCGTACTCGATGGGACATGGTTGAGCGGATGTAGTATGAACATCTAAAGAAGTCTAAGTAACAAAAATGTCTCATTTTAAATGCTAAATGAAAAGAAAGAAAAATGGACTAAGTTAAATAATACATACAGCAAGATGTTAAAACATCAGTTGATAGTCATAGCCAAAATTATCGACACCCCTGGAATTTTTCCATAAAATACACAATTTCTCCCAGAAGGCTATTGCAATCACTAATGGTTTGGTATACACAAGTTTATTTCCTTTATGTGCTTTGGATTAACCCAAATAAAAGCTGAGAAAAAAGCCACATTTGACACAATTTCACCCAAAACTCAAAGGAGCCAGACAAAATTATTGACACCCTCAACCACTCTGCTTTTGCAAACTGCTTAAGGTCTCTCAGATTTGAAGTTTAGAAAACCACGGCTACTTTTTGCGCTTAGCCCCGTGCATGCTGCATTCTGAATTTTACTACTCAGACAATTCCCTGCTCTTTTTTCTGTTCTCCATGCTTAGGCACACAACAGGGTTAAGTCAACTTTTCTCCATTTTAACTAGCTACAGGTGTGATTGCTATATTGCCAGCACCTATTTCTTGGCACGTGAAATGATTTACCCACAATTTTGAAAAAACGCCAATAGTTTTGTGATATTATGCCAAATTTGACATTTTTCTCAGCTTTTTTGTTTTGATCCAATGCATATAAAGGAAATAAAGGAAATAAACATTTGTATGCCAAAACATTTGTAATTGCAAAAGTCTTCTGGGTGAAATTGTGCATTTTTTGGAAAAATTTCAGGGGTGCCAATAATTTTGGCCAAGATTGTAAATGTGATTTGATTTAAAAAAAAACAAAACTTTAGTTTTCAATTTATGTACATTCTCTTTAAACTAAGTAATACGACACAAAAAACCTCCTTAATTCAAACATTAGTTGATTTAATAAAATCAAATAACTAATTTTAATTCATATGTATTTTTACTGGGTCTTTACTGGATCAGAAGGCTGTGGGTTTGAATCCCAGAACACTTAATTTGTGTTCTAATAAATGATAAGCGGGCAGAATTCTAGACCCAGTTTTGGTAGACAGATGGACCATAAACACATGCTGTTGTGCTAAACCTACTATTACACAATTAACATTAACAAGCTTTGTTTGTTTGGCTTGCTAATTCTGCACTTCTGTCTCGGTCTACAAAGTCACTTACTGCCCTCTGCTCACAAAAATCTGTGGTTATTCGGTCCAAAGTAAATGGCATCAATTATAATGTTATAGTGGAATTACATCATACACCATGATGTACCCGTACAATGATTTACGCAAAAATCTGTGCTCAAGCCTTCCTAGTGAAGCTCTTTGCTGAAAAGTATCCAGATGTTATACAATAGATACAACATACAAATACAAAATGCTGAAATGGCACATTACTAATGTTTAAAAGCAACCACCCACAACATTCTCTTGTAAGCTGGAGTAGCTTACAAGAAGTGTCTGTACCTGGTGTATGTCAAGTGCAGTTCAGGCCCATAATGAATGTAAATGTTCTCCTGAATATTCACATCCCAGATGCATTATAATTTTACAGTTTATTTCCCCGCAGTACAAGAAAAGCACTACTCCTGCATTTCCAAGTCCTTCCATCAAATAAAATGAGGCTTGATTGAGAAGGACTAAATAGTCAACCTTTACCATTGTATATTACACGTTAGTAATTAGTAAGGCCTAACCAGATGCAATAGCAGTAACTACAGCATCACAAGCTGCTTACTTATTAAGCTGTTTAACAGAAATGTTCTTTCTACAGGCAAATGAAATGCAAGCTCTTTGGCAGAGAGCAATAGTTGTCATTTCAATAACACATACCTCAGTCTGATTAATCAAACAAACAGCATCTCAATTGTGTAAATGTCTGTGTGTTAGAAACTGTGTGTTACATTGTGCACTCAGCTCTGATGCTTATTGTAAACTTACTTATTGCTGCAGTGCATGAATCGGCCTTGAACTGCTGTTCTGTTGCTATAGCTGAGAGCTGTTTACCCACAAGCAAACCTTAAAATCTAACTGCACTCCAAAATATGCCAAGGCCCTCCAGCTGGCAGTGACCAGGAGAAATTCTCAAAGTAGCTGACGTTAAATTTGGGCTGAAATATGTCCCAGCAATGCAGAGAAAGTGAAATCGAATACCCCCTAGACTTTTAACGCCAGTCTTTAAGGGTCATGCAATACTCGTCTATTGATTTCTTCAGGGACATTGTCTGAATGTCTGTGTCTGGGATTGTAGGGCGAAGAATGTGCTCTGGGTGTCTCTGAATGTGTGGGTTTTCAGGACCAGAATCAAATCAAAGTCCTCTGTGTAATAGCACAGAGTTAAAAGTCCATTTGTGTTTTTGTTTTTGAATTTTGACTGAAGGGTCACCAGGTTTGTGGAGACCGGCGTTTCTTTAAACGCCTGAGATCCTAAAACAGTACAGCAAACACTTTAGGCTAGACGCTCTTTTACGTGGTGCCATAATCCAGCTCAAAAGCCACTAAGCTTAATAAAGCAGCATTTATAACAAACACTCTAGAGCATTTTCAAAATGGACAAAAGTCCAAAATCTGTCATTTACACTGCACTGTAAACTGTAAAATTAGATTTTTACTGTTATGTTTCCGTCAAATGAAAAAGATTATTTTAAGCTACACAAAAAAAGAGATATTTTTACTAATACATATTACAATTATATGCAACATACAGGAACTGGTGTTTCAGATGCAAATTACATACAGCCACAATTTGTAAATCATAAACACTTTCACCATATGAATACAGTATATCCCATTATTCAAGAAAAAAAAGTTCACTATTTAAAATAGGCCAAAACTGCGCTGCCTACTGTGACAAAAGTTTACGAGTTGTTCCAGCTCTTTGTGCAGGAGCGACTTGAAATAGTTTTATTCAGAAAACAAAGGAAATGTCACATTTGCATTGGTTCCATGATGCAATCTCCACAAATACGTCACTAATGATACAGTCTCACACACAGTCCCTTAAATCAAGGTCACAGCACTGCACTCGGACACAGTGGAGAACAAGCTGGGCATATATAGGGAACAGGTACACGTGTAACTAATCTGGGGCAATAGGAAAATGTATGATGTACGAGTGACCAGGTTTAAATAGGACATACATATCCTGCAGTGTAAATAAAGCCAAAGTGCTCATAGCTGCAGAAACAGCCATATGCACTGCTGTAGTGTCACACATCAGCCGACTCATTCACTGCCACTCCACTGTTATTTATGTAGCCTGAGTATTTGTGTCGAGGCATTTTCTTCTTCCTTTGTTGTAGAAACAAATGCTGTCACACTGTTGTTTTAGCCTTTTAGATTTGCAGCTAATGATCAAGCAACCCTTCAGCTGGCATTTGATCTAGGTTTGACTCATCACTAACGTCTCAGTTCAGCATGTATTGGTTTGCCAGCTGATTTCTCCTTAGTGCAGAAAATACTAATATAATACACTGCGCAGTGCAAGTTCGAGTAGCAGTGGTTAAAGCAGCCTCAGTCAGTGCCCCAATAAAGGAGATTTGTCCAACAGGCTTGTTCTTTGGGAATGCACACAGCTAGCAGTGTAGTGATTTGCTTTTAATGAAGCCGTAAGGTTTACCCCCACCTGCCTATCTTCCCCCCAGCCCTACATAATGGCTTTCCAAACAAATCACTCGATCAAAACTGCTGGCAGTGTAATATTGCTCTATTAATAATCATCTCAGCAAGCGGAAATCATATTGCCTGGCGATCTAATCGCCTATTCATGAACCAGGGAGCTGGGCTTGGTCAGAGCATTAAGAATTTTAATTGGAAAATTAAGCGTGTAAATATATCTCCAGATGACGTGCTCACTAATGACAACCCCGTTCTAGCTTATACAATAAGGCTAGAAATAGAAAGTGTTTCTATAGTGAGAGGCTATGAAAGTGCTTGAATGTGCTTTAGAATGGAGTCATTGGGTTCATTCATGAGTTTATTTGCATGGCTATAGCAGATGCTGCATTGTGCCTTTGAGCTCTATTGGAGGACCGACTTTAAAGCAAGGTGTAACTGAACAAGTGTGTTTGTTGGCCTGCTCTCAACTACTTGAAGAGGAGCTTGGAGTATTTTCTTTTTGAGGCACAGGAGATTCTCAGGTAGCTGAAGGATTAGCTGCAAAAAAGAGGGTTTGCAATTGCTAGTACTATCTCTGAAGAAAATGGCCATTAGTTATGGCTATTATGGAATTGCATGTTTCACATAGTTCCCCACAGTAGACATGTATCACCCATACATATATTAGTATGGCGTTTTCTGCAGATTACTACTTATTTAACATACTTAGGGGACAAAACAGCACATCATTTTTAAAACCACTTTCTACATCTAAGTTTTGTGGTTTTGTTGTCGTTAAATATAGCATAGTTGCAAGCGGACATTAACACAAAAAAAACAAAACCAAAACATGTATCCTGATCACTAGTACCCAAACAATGACCTACAATTGTTTTAAGCTGTATTTCTAAAACCATTAACTTACAAGCTGATCATCAGCCATTTGAGAACCAGACTTTAGCAAAGGTGAAGAATTAAATACCTTTCTGTGGATATCGTGTATCAGACTGTAAGTAGCGTTCAAGCTACGAAGCCCTCCCCTCCTCTCCCCCTCTCCCCCTCCTTTACTCCAAACACCATGTGTTTCACATAATTCACCAGTATTCTTCAGTTTTAAACAGCAGGAAATTATCTACGGTCACTTTCGGTGCTGCATATTACAGTTTGTGCACTGCATTTCTCAGTGTAAAAAATTACAGCAAGGAACGCAAGTATTTGAACACCCTGCGATTTTGCAAGTTCTCCCACTTAGAAATCATGGAGGGTCTGAAATACACATTGTAGGTGCGTTTGCACTGTAAGAGACAGAATGTGAAAAAAACATTTAGGAAATCATATTGTATGATTTGTAAAAAAATTATTTGTATTGCACTGCTGCACATAAGTATTTGAACACCTGAGAAAATCATTGTTAATATTTGTTACAGAAGCCTTTGCTTGCAATTACAGAGGTCAAACGTTTTCTGTAGTTCTTGACCAGGTTTGCACTGCAGCAGGGATTTTGACGACTCCGCCACACAGATCTCCTCTAGATCTGTTAGGTTCCGGGGCTGGTGTTGATCGAGAGTTTCAGCTCCCTCCAAAATTTTTCGATTGGATTTAGGTCTAGAGACTGGCTAGACCACTAAATAACCTTGATATGCTTCTTACAGAGCCACTCCTTGGTGATCCTGGCTGTGTGCTTCGGGCTATTTTCATGTTGGAAGACCCAGCCACAACCCATCTTCAATGCTCTCACTGAGGGAAGGAGGTTGTTGCTCAAAATCTCACAATACATGGCTGCATTCATCCTCTCCTTAAAACAGTGCAGTCATCCTGTCACAGGAAAGCACCCCCAAAACATGATGATTTCACCCCCCATGCTTCACAGTAGGGATGGTGTTCTTTGGATGCAACTCCTCCTCCTTTTTCATGTGATGACTTCAGCAGGGGAACCTTCCGTGCAATGCATGATTTGAAACCATGACGGCGTAGTGTTCTACCGACAGTGACCTTTGAAACTGTGATCCCAGCTCTCTTCATGTCATTGACCAACTCCTCCCGTGTAGTTCTGGACTGATTCCTCACCTTTCTTATCATCAGTGATACCCCACAAGGCGGAGACCCAGTCCGAGGGAGACTGACAGTCGTCTTCAGCCTCTTCCATTTTCTGACAATTGCTCCAACAGTTAAGTCTGACTGACTGTGAGGTGGACAGGTGTCTTTAAAGAGCTCAGACAGGTGCTACCAATTAGGATTACTAAGTGGAGTAGAGGTGGACTTCTTAAAGGCAGAGTAACAGGTCTTTGAGAGCCAGAATTCTTGCTGATTGCCAGGTGTTCAAATACTTATGTGCAGCAGTGCAATACAAGTAATTTCTTTACAAACAATGTGAATTTCAGACCCCTCCATGATTTCTAAGTAGGAGAACTAGCAAAATCACAGGGTCTTCAAATACTTATGTTCCTCGCTGTAGTTAATTCAAGTGATTGGTCAAGACACATGCAAAAACCTTTTTTCCACCCTTTTGCATTCTACATGTATTTTGTCAGGTACAAAGTTTGATGCTGCAGTTTGTAATTTGAATGAAAGGTATTTTTGCCACCATCTTGTAAAACCTACCCAACCTCACCACAGCTAGGTTAAAAAAATGTATTTGTAGACACAGCAATCAATGTATTAAAAATCAGGTCTTCCTGTCCTCTAAAGTTTCTTCAATGGAGGGATACCATCAGTGGCATACAGTAAAGAACACAATTAAGACTATTTTCTTCCTCTCTGCAGCAAACCTGAAGGAGCTGATCTCTCAGACGATGGTGAGCTGGGCACAGGAGAGTCATATTCAGGACCCAGAGCTAGTGCGAGTGATGTTCAGCCTGCTGCGGCGGCAGTACGACAGCATTGGCGAGCTGCTGCGCGCAATGCGCAAGAGCTACAGCATCAGCGCCATTTCTGTTCAAGACACCATCCATCTGCTGGCCTCTCTGGGCCAGATCCGCTCGCTGCTCAGCGTCCGCATGGGCAAGGAGGAGGAGCAGCTCATGATCGATGGCCTGGGGTAAGGGGCTATGAAGAAAACAAACTAATTTTGTTAATGGTGAATGGAAGCTATTAAAAAGTAGTATCATGTTAAAGATATCTTGTGGATGAAGCTCCAATAGAGAAAAAGATTGAACGTTTTATATATAATTCTTTTTATTTTAGTTGTTAAATTCTTAGAAGTCTAGAGGTAATATTGCATTTGTGCTGTATTCTTGATTGACAATTACTGTTACGTGCTAGTTTACCTGGTAGTCCACAATACAGAAAATACATGGAACAGGTTTCATTACCAAAATATATTGAAAAGACAAATCCCATCACTTCACATCCATTTTCCCTAGGCCTAGGGGACAAAGCAAAGGTTTTCCAACACCCAGCAACAAACAAACAAAATAAATAAATAAATACATACATACATAGAGCACAGCAACCAGACCACTGGCTAAAAGGAATGACATCTTACTGTCCTTCACAACTTGTGGTAGGTTTTTGGCTTATGAATGTTCCAAAACGTCCGACTGCATGCACAGCAGTTTCCTCAAGAGTCCATGTGACGGCCTTGCAACCAGTCCAGTGGGAAAATGAGAAAAGGCCTTCAAGCAACCCTGTGTGGAACAGGGGCGCATCTGAGTCTGTGCACCAATGGACCTGCAACTTTCACCCAAACAGACCAAAAAGTCTCTTCACACAGCTTCTCCATGAAAAGTTCACCTGAATTCCCCCTTCAGTGAGCTCATGACCGTGTTGGACCTGCATCTCCACTGATGCCACACACCTGGGACCTTTTTCTTAACTCCTCCCCCCACATTTAAAGGCAAAACAGGAAGGGGAGGACAATACGATTACAAATACATACACAAAATATGTGCAACCATAATCACCAAAACAAAACCCAAAATACAGCATTTTTATGAATATATATACACACAGTTAAAAAGAAAGCAAAAACAAATATTTTATCCATCCATCACAATACAATAACTGATAATTGTCACCTCTTTGTGACTGATACTGACACCATAAAGCATTTACATTAATTGTTTTTATTACTCATTGCTTTACACTAGCTAGCAAGTGGACCACCTTCATGGCCACATTTACCATGAGCTATGAAAGTACTCATGCAAGTAACATGCTTTTCCTTTGTTTGTTGCTATTTTCAGAAACGTTTGGAACATATTGGAGTGCAATGTTAGCTTTTGGCTACGCTGCTTAGCATGTTCTTTTGTAGCAGCATTTTATTTCTCATACTCGATAAATGCACATATGCATTTGTGAGAACCTGTGATCAGAATGTGACTGCATGTGACTACCAGGACCTTGTGAAGTGGAAATTCTGTGTAAAAGCAAAAATGGAGTGCCATTTTGTGCCTATGATAACAGTTCCATCTGTGTTTAATAGTAGTAATTGTTGTGTCTGAGTACCAGCACACTACTAAGAGATTCATTAAGAGTTTGTTTGAAATATATATATATATGCTTTTGTGATCAGTGGGGATGACTTAAATGAATCAAAATCAGTTCAAAAATGAATCAAAATCAGTAATCCTTTCTTTCTTGTCTTGTGTCCTTTAGTGATATCATGAACAACAAGGTGTTTTACCAGCACCCCAACCTGATGCGAGTACTGGGCATGCATGAGACAGTCATGGAGGTTATGGTGAATGTCCTGGGGGGAGGCAAGTCTCAGGTACTGTTCAGCTGTTTTGCACAGTTTAATTGTTTGAATGAGAGAGAGTATGCATATCTATATTGTCTTTGTTCCTAAAATTCAATCTGTGTGTATCGGTACATTAATTCAAATGTAAAATGAAGTAGAGGAAGCATACCACTGGCAACACTTCAGGCTGCCCTGCTGCAAATTTAATGACATGGTATAGACATGGTATTAAACAGTCCTTTTGTGGCCTTAATAAGACCAAAGGGTGATTGCCTTTTTCCCCTTTTCCTCAATACATATGCATTCATCTCAAAACACAAAATACTGTTAGATAATTATTATAGTGTGATTTATTATTACACAGATTTATCATTGTAAATACTGATTGTTTGCTTTGTTTGTGCTCAGGGATGACTTTGTAAATACCTGCTGTGTCACATTAGTCATCATTTAGAAAAGTTTTAGTTAAACACAATTTTAAACTGCTATTGCGTAAAAAGATTGTTAAAAGCACAAACCAAACTCACAGCACATATGGAACTAGCTGTTATTTAATTACTTTGTGTGCTCTGCCTTCTGTTCCAGACACATAATACTTGATGCATGGCAAATATTTAGTAGTTTGCACTCACCAAGCATAATAACCAGAACATGCACAGTAAAATGATTAAACAAGGATTTTAAAATATCATGATTTTCAAATTCACTCAGCACAGAACTCCCGAATGAGCATGTTTTAAAAGAATGAGTGTGTTTCAAGTCAAAATAGTTTTATTTTCTGAAAAAGTTTGAATGATCACTTGCAGTTGAGTATAATATGAGTATGGCCTTCAATAATTTGGAATAAAAACATATTAATTACAATTTAAGAATATTTTTGATCATTTCAGGTTTTATTATGACAGCAGTGCTAAAAAGAGAAGTGATTGATTAATCATAGTGTGTGTGAGAGTCTTACAAGACAGTGCCATTGGCTGGAGGACTCTAGTGACAACATCATTATGATGTGGTCATTATGGCCTCCTCAGGTAAAGTACTGTGGTACGGAGGCTGTGTGTGTGTGTACACATACATAGGTATGTATATACTTTACTTATTTGTATTATATATATGTAGAGGTCTTGTCGGGACTGGATTTGGCCTGTGATTCAGTAACTCTCTTGTATTTGAACCTTAATTGGTTCATATATATATATAATCCTGCATCACTTGTGGTCAAATAAAGACACACACCCACGCAAGCCCCCACTCAATCATGAACACAAATAATGAGACTCCATGTTTCTGGGTGTTGCTTAATAGGCAAATGCAGAATAAACGCTCGCTTGATTTATTCAGTGGAAGTGGAATGGAAGTGCAGGTTTATGAATAGCAGGGATATTTTAAGCCAGTCTTTGGGAGAGATAGAGGTATCCTCCAAGAATTGAACTGAAAGGGGATGCATGTGACTTGTATAACCATCATAATTTTCCAAATATTCAATGAAATTGGTTTCCATGTATGAGCAACTGCAGACACACCTTAGATCACTATGCACTGGGAAGCTAAAGTGGTGTAAACCACACTTCCACTGAACTGAAAAGTGTTCTCTGGCATAATGAATCATGCTTCACTAGCTGACAATCTGATGTACAAATATCCCAGGAAAATGCTACCTACTGCAAAGCAAAGAGCCAAAAGTAAAGTTTGACAAGCAGGCATACACTTATATGGGCAAAAGTATTGCGGCACCTGTTTTTCAGACTTTGGGCTAGGCCCATTATTTTCAGTGAAGGGCAATCTAAATGCTTCAGCATACCAAGACATTATTTACATCAACCCTATCCAACACCTTACCTCAACCCTGTCCAACACCTTTGGGATGAACTTGAATGGAGATTGTGAGCCAGGCCTTCCCAACCAACTTCAGCACCTGACCTCACAGATGCTTTACTGAATGAATGGGAACAAAATTCCCACAGAAACTCCAGAATTTTGTGGAAAGAGGAGTGGAGGCTGTTATAGCTTCAAATGGGAGAAAACTCCATATTAAAGTCTATGTATTTGACTGCAATGTGATTAATGTCCCTGTCAGTGTAATGGTCAGGCATCCTGTTTTTTTTGTCCATATAGTGCAGCAGGCCAGCTAATCACTTTAGCTAACTAATATGCAATTTGTTCAGCTAGTAATCCATGCAAATGAATAAGATAACGTACTGAGTCGCCAATACTGAATTACATAAATTTGTAAAACTATTCTAATTTTAGAATGGTTTAAAAAAAAAAAAAGTTTTGCAAGCATGTCATTTTGGCTGTCAGTGACTGAATAGTAAACATTTTAGTTGATGTGTGAAATTGGCAAAGATACATTTTTCTTTGAACTGAACCACCTCTTCTCTCGTCATAGGAAATTGCTTTCCCCAAAATGGTGGCCAGTTGTTGCCGCTTCCTATGCTACTTCTGTCGAATCAGCCGCCAGAACCAGAAGGCCATGTTTGACCACCTGAGCTACCTGCTGGAGAACAGCAGTGTGGGACTGGGTGAGTTAAACAGCATTATTTCAGCTCTTAAAGCACAACTGCAGTGATGCCGCAAAATCACTGTGCAGCTTCAACCTGAACTGTTACACTGCACAGACAATTCACTGCAGGACCACTGCATTTTATCTAGTATATTTTCATTTGTGACCAGTATGAACCTATTTAAAATTCTTTGTGAGTGCAGAGAACAGGCCCTAATCAATGGCCCCTTTTTATCAGAAGAGATCGAAAGCATGAGAAGAAGGGTGTAATTATGATCTTTATCACTCAAGTCTTTTAGCATTGGATTTACCATATTTCACTTAAATCACGTTTTCTGGCACTTCTTTGGCCACTTTTTCAGGAACACTGACCTTGTACGTCAGCTAATCTGGTCTACAGTTAGATACTATAGTCCTTTTGAAAACATGCAGTTTGTATTAGCCATCCTCGACCTCTTCATCAACAGTTAGTTTCTGACAGGAACTGTAGGGTGAAGTTAGTAAAAAATGCCAATATCTGATGCACCAACTCCACATACTACCATATCATTCACATGTGCCATTGTGGCATGGAGAACTGTCCACAGATATGTGAAATGGGGAACTGCACAACAACAGAGTACAATCTGTGATTATACAGTGCAAAATATTGGACTCCCCAGTCAAATGGTGTGTTTCATTGATTTTGTAACTGAAAGTAAGTGCACATGCTCTACACTCTTCTGCACAGTGCTGAGTGTAACATGTTGAGGAAATAAGTAGCTGAAACACTGCCTCCCTCTGGTTGTCATGAGTTGCTACAACAGCAAACATCTGTAACTAAGAGTACTTTTTAAAAAATGTTTACACTTTTGTATAAGTGCAAATACAAATATTTTGTTGGTGTTGCTGTGTGTGTTCACAGCTTCTCCATCTATGAGAGGCTCCACTCCTCTGGATGTAGCTGCTTCATCTGTGATGGACAACAATGGCCTAGCACTTGCACTTGAGGAACCTGACCTGGATAAGGTATTTGTGTGTGTGTGTGCGTGTGTGTGTGCGTGTGTGTGTGTGTGTTTGAGCAATGTCATCAAAGGACCTGGCAGGTAAGTACACATAATAAATATAAAATAAATATAAATTAACAATGGATTTATTCAAAAAATGTTTTATCTTGACGAATGCATCATTTACATTATGGGGAGGTTCTTTGAACTTTAAAAAGGCTCCTAAAATACATGTACAAAATGTTTTTTGGGAACCAAAAATTCTCTTATGACATTTTACAAAGAACCATTATTCCACCTGCACACCGTATACATTTTTATATTATTATGGTAGAAGTTTAAAAGAATACAGTCAGAAGGGGACAGGTTTAGTTTTGAATAAATGGTAACCTTCAGTCACATGGATTTGTTCTCCTTTAGCAGCACCTGAGTGGTTAGCTGAAGCAAGTACGGTATAGTAGTAAATACTGGATTTATTAATTAATAATATTGGAAACTATTGGAAACTTTTGGAAATGGTTAAGCAAACACATCCACATACAGAAATCCTTATATTAGTGTTTCTGTAGACAAATGGATGAATGTTATAGGTGTATACTGTATGTAAGATTATGTTCTGACTGAGCAGCTGAATAAGCATCATAATTTGAGTGTGTGTGTGTGTGTGTGTGTGTGTGTGTGTGTGTGTGTGTGTGTGTGTGTGTGTATGTGTGCGTGGTGTGTGCGCATGCATGGGTTTGTCTTTAATCAGCATCTGTTTTGGTGGCAGGTGCCTGTGTCTTTTTTATATCAAAGGGTTTTAAAATAATAGCATCTGTGTGTGTTTAGGTGGTAACATATCTGGCTGGCTGTGGACTTCAGAGCTGCCCCATGCTGTTAGCTAAAGGCTATCCAGACATAGGGTGGAACCCCATTGAGGGAGAGCGCTATCTCTCCTTCCTCCGCTTTGCGGTCTTTGTCAATGGTAAGATTACCATAGCTAGACAGCAGAACACAGCATTCAGTTAATATGACATTAGTGCAGGGATGAAAACAGCAGTGAATGCATGAATCACTTCTGGAATATAAACAAATAAACATATTGGACACATATATCAACTTTTTGAGATATTTATGCTCAGATTATACCCATCCACATACAGTTCAGACACATGATCAGAGACATATTCAGAGTCATTCAGAGCCTGTGTGATGCTGTACAGGTGAGAGCGTGGAGGAGAACTCCAGTGTGGTAGTGAAGTTACTGATTCGTCGTCCCGAGTGCTTTGGCCCTGCTTTGCGTGGAGAAGGAGGGAACGGGCTGCTAGCAGCCATGAAGGAGGCCATCAAAATATCAGAGACGCCAGCACTCGATCTGCCCAGCACTGCCCAGGGCCTTACATCAGATGTGTAAGTAACACACACATACATGCTCTTTGTAAGATATAAGTACAAAACACTTTTGGTAATAGAAACTAAATGCTTTGTGAAGGGCAACCTATTTGGTGTGATGGTGGGTTCAGATTTAGAACTATTTAGATTTTCACCTCACTGTATAATAAATCATCATAAACTGTGTCATGTTAAAACTTCATATAAATCACAGCTTGTCGCCTGTTCTTAATGAATTGAGTGCATCCTTGCTCCTCACCTTAGTGGCTAGAGGAACTAATGGCTTCTTGTTCTTTGTCTTGAAGCTGTTGTGTAAAACCTGTTACATTTTGAATATACCTCACAACTTTATATTTCTAATACTAACCTTCTTACAGGACCAGCAAAATGTCCCAAACACAATTTCCTATCAATTTGGTCTCTTTCTCACATTCTCGCTCACCTTCGCTACATCTTTGTTAGCTGTTGTGGTTCCCATTATTTAACCCTGTCAAACAGAGCGTATTGCAAGCAGTCCATTCTGAGAATTTGAGCTGATTTAATTCTGCCACTGGAAGACTTACAATTTTGGAGCCTTCTGTGTGCCAAAATGTCTTAATCTCAAGATGCATTAGACTTTCTTTATTGTTCGATGCATTGTCATCTTGGCTGTGTGAGTGTGCAAGCTCATTCACAGTGCAGGTTGGATCACTAAATGCGTGTTTTGTTTAATCCGAGTAAACTGTGACTGTGACTGATGTGTGACTATTCATGAGTTTGAAGATTTTTCTTATTCTATCAAATAAATGTAACAACTGCATTGTGATATAATTTGAACAGAGAAGAGTGGATTAAATTTGTGGCATGTTTAAAGGCTTAGTATTAGAGTGTTAGAGAAACTACACAGTTATTTATTGATTTATAGGCTAATGTCACCATTAGCTTGGATTAATCAGGTTCATATTATCCAGGCATGACAGTATTTTGGTGAAAAGACTTTTAATGAGAATATGCCTGTTAAATATGTTTGTAAAGATTGTTTGATGCTGTCTGTCTGCCTCTATCTACATATCTATCTATCTGTCAATCAGGTCTACTGAGGATGACGAAGAAGAAGAGGTGGTTCATATGGGGAACGCCATCATGTCCTTCTACTCAGCACTCATAGATCTGCTGGGACGCTGTGCACCTGAGATGCATGTGTGTTAACCTCTTCTTTACCCCAAAGAAGATAGTAGCTTAAATATAATCAGATATTAGAATGAATATAATTAATACAGTACAGTAAATGCAGATTTTTTTTGCTTAAACATTTCCAATAGTCTCTTTGTAGCCCAGTATTACCCAGTGTTTTCCATTGAATTCCTGCTTTGAATCGATCAACATTTCTTTAGATTAAATCCAGTTTTCTGAAGATAGAATTTCACTAATCCATGCAATGTCTGGGGACACAGGGGAGACATCTATAACCAAAATTATGTTCTTCAATGTAATTACATAATTACATTAGTTCGTATTTCACTCCATTTACATTCAATTCATTCTTTATCCACGTAAGACTGCAGTTTGAGTCTGCATTTCTGGCTTTTATCCACTTTTTTCATGTTGAATCATAAATAAAACATAGTCCATTTTACAAATGCAAAAGTATGATAAAGAATACAATCTGTGCTTAAAGTGGCAGAATTTCTTTGCTTGTTTCAGTGAGCTACAGGTGTTAAATATCTGATATTAAATAACAGTGCTTTTATTGCCAGTGATATCTGAGACCCCTAAGGGTTAAAATGCTTCTGACATAAACCTTAAACTGTCACGGCATTGATGTTGGGAGTATGTTAGTCTTATGGAACTTTTTGCTTTCCTTCCCACAGCTGATCAATAAAGGTAAAGGTGAGGCTCTGAGAATCCGTGCTATCCTGCGCTCTCTGGTACCCACTGAAGACCTGGTTGGCATCATCAGTATTCCACTTAAAATGCCTGTTGTCAATAAAGGTATGGAATCTGGCTTTCATTGCTTTCAGTGATCGTTGTGAGTAATTGCTATGCACTGTCCTTTGAATCACAGTTATTGTCCATTTGACTTTCAATGTAGGTGCACTTTCTGGTTCATCATTACACTGTAGTCTGTTTCTCTGATTCATTTCATTCTCAGACCCATTAACATATACATCTATGGTCAGGGTAACCAACAGTCAGCAGGTGTTAAACAAGTGATGGGTAATTCACACAGTAGCCATTTTGTGTGTCGCATACAGAATATCAACAATAAAGAGGATAGTAAGTGGACACAGTGTTTAAAAATCTCAGAAGCACTGCTGTGTGTGATTTTGTCTCTCTGTGCATTACATATAGCACACATATGCAGAGTGTGATTTACTGGGATGTTAAAATTTCTGACCTATATTTCTGTGAGGATAACATCACAACAGTCATTGTGATACGTGCAACCTGCATTTACTGCTAAGTATCTGTAGAAAAGGTTTCAATCTAATGACTGCTAGTCAGTCATTTGCTGTCCGCTGCTTAAAGAAAACAGGTGGTCATAATATTTTTTGAATTTTGCTTGTTGGCCCTATATGCCAAGGCCTTCCATACCCAGGACACAAGCTGGGGGCCATGGTCAAACAGAATGTCCTCTGGGATGTCTTCCAGGATGCCACAATCATGGAACACAAACTGGAAGAGGGCTTTAGCCAGCTGAAGGGCAGAGGCAAGAGATGCTGTA
Source organism: Hemigrammopetersius urotaenia (assembly GCA_037974485.1). Taxonomy (NCBI): domain Eukaryota; kingdom Metazoa; phylum Chordata; class Actinopteri; order Characiformes; family Alestidae; genus Hemigrammopetersius; species Hemigrammopetersius urotaenia. The sequence continues at coordinate 36,110,590 of JBBPDC010000001.1, forward strand.
TATATATTGCTGAATATATTTGCAGTTGGTTGATGAGCACCAGATGCCGTGCCCTCTCCAACCAATGTTTCCACTCCTTTAAGGCCACTTTGATGGTGAGCAGCTCATGGTTTCCTATATCACAGTTCCACTCTGCCTCTGTAAGCTTCTGAGAGAATAAGGAGCAAGGGTGTAGGCCACTCAGTTCCTGTGGACAGCTTTGCCTCTTCCATACGGACTCCCGCTGGTCTGATATTAAAGCTGAGGAAAGAGATCCCCAGCATGCCGTAACACAATCTGTGCCCCACCAAAGACGTGAACAACATTCTGTATGGCCATTCTGGAATAACCCAGGATATCATCAGTGTACACAAAGACAAAGCAGTGGCCAAAAGAACTGCCACATTCCTCCCACTCTCAATGGAAAAATCTGTTATAGATTGGCCTCCTTGGTGCAGACAGGAGGTTGGTCACCGCTTGACTGCCCCTGGTCTGAATGGTCAAAGACCTTCTAAAGCAATGGAAAAAATCAACTTCAGACAGCTACAGCACAATCCTGAGTCGTTACAGCAGGTCTCTAAATAAAGCTGGACAGAATGCAGGTAAACAAAGACATTGTCACGAGGGCCGGATGGAATGGGCCCTCGTGAGCTACCTCGGGGCAAAAAAGCAGGCAGACAGGCTGGACCCCATGCTGGGGGTTTTATTAACGAAAAGGAGAACAAAACAAAATAGGCTCGCGGGCCTTCCAGATACTTTAAGCCGA
>JBBPDC010000001.1:36111434-36121724 GCA_037974485.1 Hemigrammopetersius urotaenia
CTGTTTTGTTTTCGTTTAATAAACATATCTGCATGGATCCCTGGCTGTCGGCCCGTTCCTGCACACTCCGAGGGAGTTCAATAAGTGATTGGACATCTCAGTACAGAACATAGAGATTATCTGTTAAGTCATCAGGGTCCAGTCTTTATTCATTTCCTGCTCTTGAAACATCTATGGCAGCTTTTGCTTAGCTGGATCAGGTGCTTTTGCAGATGGAGTGAAACAAATATGTGATTTGAGCATCTCTGAGGACTTGATAGAAAACATCTGTTGCAGAGTTTTGCTCTTCTGGCAATGTGATGTGTACAGAAGAGTGTGTCATTGGTTTGAATTAAGTGGTTCTGCTACTGATGTTCTACTGCTGCTCTGTATCTCTGCTAAACCTCTCTGAGGTACCCATGAGCAAGGTACCATCCCCACACACTGCTCCCCCGTTGCTGTGTTCTTGACTGCCCGCTGCATCACTTGGTGAATGGGTTAAATGCAGAGAAACAATTTCGTGCTGTTCACAGTGTGTGCTGTGGTGTGTTCATGTATGACAGAATGGTCACTGGAAGTTCACCCTGCCATCACTCTGTGTAATTCCCTTTAATGTGTTCTTATTCTGCCTCTTGTTCTGCACAAGCTGCTTTACAATGAGAACTAATACCTGGCGCAAAACCCAGCTGTTCATCTGTGCTTCCCACAGAGCACATGGAGACAATCCAAATCAACACGAAACACTCCGGGAGCATGTGTGCATATGTATGGGCATGAACCATCACATTTTCCTATAGTTTGTTAAAGAAACATGAATGGTTGGTTTGTGCTGTTTTTTTCATTGTACAGGGGGTCCTCAAGTTACAACAGTAATGTTACCCGAATTTTGTCTGTTTGTCGAAACACACCCTTACCTATTCTAACACAGTTGTAAAATCACAAAAACACAACTATGCCACAGAAAAAAGAAAAGGACTACTCCTTTTCTCATTCGCCGTGTTACTGCATATTCATCCACAATACGCAACCAAAGTTTCGCCCACATAGTTCCTAAGTTCGAGGCTAACGCTGTAAGCAGAGTAGGAGTGTGCATCGGAAACTCAAAATGTTGTATGTCTAGACTGTTGTAACCCGAGGACCCCTGTACTTGAAAAACCAGGACTGGTTGAAATTAAAACTTTTTTTTTTTATTCAACCTTCTTTTGCCCTACTGCATTTAGTGTTCCCTTTAAAACACAACTACTGTGGAAGTAGAAATTAGTGACAAAAGTATTTGAATAAAAAAAACATATAGAATTTTTGCGATTGAATAAATTGCAACACAGTACAATACAGCAAATCACAATCACATAAAGGAAATACACGGACAGCGGATCAACACGCACAAACAAATTAACAAAAAAAAAAAACAATATACAATGAATACAAGTAATTAATCATACAAAGAGAAAGGCAGATCATCTGTTCAATATTGTGTTGAGAAGGCATTGCAGTTTGTCATTTTTTGAATTATACCTAACTAAATTTAAAGATTTAATGAGTGTATCCATTTCTGAGGAAAACAGAGTGAAAGAGGGTTGCAATTTTTGCTTATGAGCCATGTTATCCGTATTTCTTTACGTACGTATCGTTTGGACAAAAATCCGGTTGTAGCTCATTGTCTACCTTACCGCTGTTGAATAGACCAGTATATTTTGTTGTAAGAGTGTTTTGTTTAAGATTTATTGAGCCTCGAGTTTGGAATCTGTCAATTTCTTTCCAACTTTACTCAACTGTTTGAGAGCTCCTTCAGCATGAACATGCGCGCTGCACTTTTCTCCTTTTCCTGTAGGTCCCAGATGTCAGACTAAATTTCTTACTGAATTTGTCCAAGTGAAATAGCCCTCATAAAATGGCAAAGCTAAGGCGCTTAATGATAATGATTAAATAATTAAAAGTTTATTTAAAAAATGTGTTTTTTACTGAATTTGCTGAATTTGAAATGTTTTAATATGGAATCATTGTAATTAAATAATTTTGTAATTACGATTGAAATAAACCAAGCATGTTTTTATTCAATTGCAGAAATTCAGTATTTTTTTTTCTTTCATCACTAATTTACTTGCGTAAACTACCTTTACAAAAAGAACTCATGAACACAATGGCTATGAACATTGCACAGTAGGTTGTTTTATTTATTTATTTTTTGTTGATTATTTGTTTTAGCACAGCAGCCCCCTCATTGTCCTAGCCAATTAGGGAGTTGCCCCTGTGATCAGAAGGTTGTGGGTTAAAATTCCAAGACTGCCAGTGGCACCACTGTGGTACCCTTGAGGAAATTACCTTCCTCACACACTCTTCCCTGGGCACTCTATTGGTGGCAGCCCACTCCAGAAAGAATTTCACACTATAAACACTGTGTGTTGTGCTGTGTGGTGTTCACACATGACATAAAAGCCACTACTCACTTTTTACACTTTATTACACAATTCTATCAAGCTGGGAGGGCTAGGGTTCACAAATGCTTCTGAGATACATTGTGAGGGGGCAAACTAGGATCTTCTGCTGGTAGGGGCAACTGGTGTCCTGGTGGTTAGGAATCTGCACCTGTGATCAGAAGGTTGTGGATTTGAATCCCAGGACTGCCAGTGACACCCTTGAGGTACTCCCCAAGCGCTCAACTGTGGTTAACAAGTAGTGAAAGCTTTATAACCCATAAACTGGCACCATACATTTCTGTCTGTGGTAGAAGCAGCTTCCTGGTAGCCGTGTGGGATGGGATGGGTGTTTTGGAAAATGTTATCACAGTGAAAATATTCATATCAGGACTTATAACAATAAGTGTCAAACGATTATTTCTTTCAAGGCCAAAGGCTGATTTTTTAAAAATAGTTTAAACTTCATTGTAATTTTTATTTTGTCTCAGTCATCACTTCAGGTTATAAGGTGCTATTTGAGAAAAAGACAAAATTGTGGAGTATTCAGGCAGGATAGGCAGACCAAGGGAGTGCCAAAGACAAATTGGCTAAATATGTGCAGCAGAAAGGAAAAGTTCAAGTAAACAAAGCGCTGGGTACAACGCTGTTTCAGATAAACAGTGAAACAGAAATAGTCCAGTCACAGACATCTAGATGCAAACAATCAAGTGAGCCGGAGAGCAGGCATAGCTTCACAGGTGTTTTAAGTGACTTGTATTTTTTAATCTTTTGAATTATTCACAAATTCAAACCAGATCATTAACTAGGAGTAGTGTGGTGCTATCACCATGCTTTAAAAAAATGCTGATGTCCTAATGCAAACTCTCTTTTGCCCTCTTTCAGATAGTAGCATGACAGAGCCTGACATGTCTGCAAGTTTCTCCCCGGACCACAAGGCACCCATGGTGCTGTTTCTGGACCGGGTCTACGGCATAGAGGACCAGAGTTTCCTGCTGCATCTGCTGGAAGTGGGTTTTCTGCCTGACCTGCGGGCTGCTGCATCCATGGACACGGTGAGTGTCATACAGTCATGTAGTGTTTTTTCATTTATTATTATTATTATTATTATTATTATTATTATTATTATTATTATTCTTTCCTATCCTTTTTTAGATTATTTACCATTTCATATATTTTTCCTATAGCCCCACATGGCTGTGTAAGAGATTTGTACCTATGTGGGAGGTCCTTTTTGTTAGTGCCCCTGAGGTGCTTTTTGAGTTTTCTGTAAATTTGTTTAGCAAGTTGACCTCCTGGAAGTACATGACCATAGTCAATTACAACTTATTTCAGGAGGGTCATCAGCCAGTAAAAATTGTCAGTGCAAAGAATGTGGCTTTTCACTAGTCATTTACTAAATTTACTAAATTAAACTAAAATGTAGAAATTTGAATATTCTTCTGCCTGACTGTATTTGCTCACCATTTTGTAGGCTTACTCACAATGACACAGATTCTATTTGCCCAGTTTCAAACAATTTACCCATAAGATAAAACAAGCTACAATGTTCCACTGTGTTCCTCTGATATGGTTTGGTTTGTTTTCCTGTAAATGTCCTTACATAACATTTACAAAATCAGTTTGTCTTCTTTCGCCCTTTGAAGTGGTCAAGCCATTTAACCTTTTGTTACATCGTACATTCTGCTTGTACCCCACTGATTGCTTATTCACTCAACTTCTGCTGTGGTCATGCAATGCAGTATGTCTGGTTTATCTTGTACCTCAATCTTGATGAATAATGATGTCTATTAGCGCTATTTAAACTTTGATTCCAAAGAGCCATATTTCTGCAACCCTGGTTTACTTGCTATACACTGCACTGCTTTTCCCATAGCAGGGATTTCATTTCCCAAATCTGTCACTGATAGAAAACTGGGGACAGTTACTGGGGAAACAAATTGAATCACTTCTCGTAGAACCTCATCACAGAAATACAAGCTGAACTGGTTAATACACGCTTAATATGTAGTTTGAGAATAATATAACACAAGATTATGTTTTTGCAGAAGAGAATAGCAATTGAGAATTGATCTATCGTATCAGTAAAGCACTGTGTAGTTAGAACTATTGTAATAATAATATTAACTCTAATGTTAACTATGAGAAGCTGGCCTTGAGTTTTTAGCTTTCTAAAATTGCAAAAAGCTATTAAAATTGATATTTTAAAATAAGTTATTTTAAGATCCTGTTGTAGATTATCTTGCGGATTTTGGAAGGCTTTGTATTCTGTGCTTATGCCAGTGACAGCTATTTCCTGTTTTCCGGTCAAAATCATATTTGGCTAAAACTGGTACACAAGACACATGTGACATTCTGTCATTTGCAGTTTCACAATTAGGGCCCCTGTGGTGATTCCCTGTTGAGTTGTGCATGATGAGGTCTAGAATTGCTCTGTCTCAACTTGTTTTGGACATATCATATGCAAGCTTCTAGCACAGACAGATAGCATTAAAGTGTTAACAGCTAAGAATAGCTCCGGATCTTCCAGCTGCTATGATTTCCACTAGAGCAGCAGCACTGCCAGCTGACAAGCGTTAAAGATCACATAGTCAGACTTCATCTAGCAGTTCTTGAATAAAAGTCTTCCCAGCCAACCGGAGGGGCCAAAGGAAATGCAATCTGACATTCAACCCATGTGTGTGCGTCTTCACTTCTCTTTCTCTCTATTCTTGGGGTCCTCTCTGACATGACAGAAGCTTTTTAAAGATAAACATCTTTATCGCTCTTGTAAAGCTCATTTTTAGAAATATTTGAAGTAACAGATTGAGGTCAACCCACTTGGTCTGCTTCACAAATAACAAACAGACTCCCATGGTTTCTTGATTTGTAGATTATTTATTTAGTATGCTTACACTTTAAATTTACATGCATAGTGTCACAAACATTTTGTCTTTGTAGAAAAACGTTTTTTATCCATAAGCAATTATACATATACGTTTAGAAAAATTCAAGATGTCTGTGTTAAGACGTAGTTAGCTTTTTGCAGAATTGTGGTAAAATTTTGACCCATTCCCCTTTGCAAACCATAATCAATTCCCCAAGGTAATGAGGGTCCCTCTGATTGAATTTTTGTGGGTTTTAAGATTGCAAGCCATCTTGACTTTTTGAATTTTTGTCTTGGATTATTTTAGCTGTGTGTTTGGGCTTGTTTCTTCCTTCTCTTCTCTCTTGATTGATTAAACACATTTTTCTTTTAATACCTCCAGTTACATCATGATGTTCATGCATCCTCATGATGTGATGTGTTCATAGAAGGAAATATGCAGCCCGTCTTAGTTCAAACATGATTTCATTGATTTTAGTTCAGCAGTTCTTTTTTGTTTCATCTGACCAGAGAATTTACCAAAGTGACCAGACACAAGAACAGAAAACCACATGACAACAAGAACACGTGACAAAAGCAAAAAACCAGAAACACATAAAAATAAAAGCCCCAACAGAAAAGCAGTGGCCCTAATGGCCACTGACCGAACCCTGACAAAATGAAGGGTGCTGCATTATACACTTTCATAAACATCTTGTTGTGATGATAGGACTTTTATACTTTTGCCATGCACTAATCTGTAGTATTGGATAATGTTCCACAATAAATAAACCAGATATAATATTTTTGTCGCATTTGTTTAATTGGGTTATCTTTATTTGCTTTTAGAACTTGCCTCTGGTGATGTTTTTAGGTCATATTATTCAAAAATATAGAACATTCTGAATGATACACTAGCCACAGCCAAAGCAATAGCAAACATCAACAAGATGATTGACTAAAGTTGGGAACATAGTAAACTGTAAAATATCTTGTGGTTAATCTCTCCGCAGGATGCACTCAGGACGACTGAGACTGCTCTGGCTATGAACCGGTATATTGGTTCAGCCATGCTGCCACTGATGACGCGCTGTGCCCCTCACTTTGCTGGGACAGAACACCATGCAGCACTCATTGACTCCACTCTCCATACCATCTACCGGCTGTCTAAAGGCTCCTCACTCACCAAGGCCCAGAGAGACGCCATCGAGGAGTGTCTTCTGGCTGTCTGCAAGTGAGACCATCAGTATATTGGATTTTGAAAAAGATTTGTTTGTTCTGGTTGCTGGATAAGAAAGCAAAGAAGATTTCTTAGTACTGTTACATGTATTTTTTTTTAGTTTGTTTGCTTGTTTTTTAAAAGGTACCTGAGACCCTCCATGCTTCAACAGTTACTGCGTCGGCTAGTGTTCGATGTGCCTTTGCTGTCTGAGTATTGTAAGATGCCTCTCAAGGTAATCCACTACAAAATGAAATTCATATTTTCTAGCTGTCTTTTGTTGCCACCTTTTCTCTTCTTCATTTCCTCTGTGAAATCTCTGAAAGTGCCATTTCTAAACGTAGTTAAGTTTTAGTTTAAAACAATTTGAATGCAGATACATGTATGAATCTAATATCCCAGCATGTAACTTTAAATAATTAGCAAAAAGCTAGAAAGATTGAAGGTTAAGGGGAGTCTATCATTACATTAAACACATATATTCCTATTCACACAAGAGTAAGACCACAGTGAATAGGGATGAAAAGAAATAAAAAATCCTAGATAGATCTAGACCTTGACTTCTTGCAAAAACAAAAGGCACTGTTTGTCCACAGCTTTTGGCCAACCACTACGAACAGAACTGGAAGTATTACTGCCTGCCCTCTGGTTGGGGCAGTTATGGGATGGCCTCTGAGGAGGAGCTGCTCCTCACCAAGAAGATCTTCTGGGGGATCTTCGATTCGCTCTCACAAAAGGTAAAGCTCCATTGTCAGTTTCACCTGTTTGCTGAATTTCGTTTTTGTAAAAATGTTAAATTATTATTTTGTTTGTAAAATAATTGTTTTAGTGTAGTTAGATCATTCAGCTATGATTCAACTAAAATTAAATCTACTATTACAGCACAGAAAATATAAACTTATGTTAAAATATAATTGAAATATTTGTATCATTTTACAATTTTCAGCACTTTCTGTCGTAAAACATGATGAAAAGCTTTCACACAGTAGCTGTCAATTGGTGCCGAAAGCAAGAGGCCTTGTTAAAATCAGTTTTTCTAAAAAATGAGTATTTTCATTAATTGGTACCAAAATTAGTTATTTTGATGTTTCTATGTGTTTGCATGTGTGGTGTGTAGAAATATGAGCAGGAGCTGTTTAAGATGGCCATGCCGTGTCTTAGTGCTATAGCTGGAGCTTTGCCACCGGACTATGTTGACTCATCTCTCAGCACCACTCTGGAGAAGCCCATCTCGGTGGACGCTCAGGGCAACTTTGACCCTAGGCCTATCCACACTTCCAAGTGAGAAGGGGAAAGGAGGCGTGTGTGTGTGTGTGTGTGTGTGTGTGTGTGTGTGTGTGTGTGTGTGTGTGTGTGTGTGCGCGCGCGTGTGTGTGTGTGTGGGTTACAAGTCTAATCTGATACTTGTATTTTGTAGAGAATAAAGGTACGTGGTGGACACCCTCCGTCCCTCCACACAATAAAATTACAAAGCTAAGCACAAAAAGTGGAGTTTTAATTTTCTACATGGACATACAGTGTCACTGTGGCAACACTGTTTGACTAAAGCATTGTTAATATATTGAATTATGCTTGAATCAGCTTTATTGCCTAGCTTCACACTAGATCTTTTTTCCAAGAGAATACTGAGTGAAAAGCTCCACCAAGTTGATATGTTTAGTGGGCTTTGCGCTGAGGTTATCTTGATAACTGAGTACCAATTTGACTGCAATATGTGTATGTGTAATTAAGTCTGAAGTAAAGGTTGTGAAATATACATGTGCATAAGATCAAATTGAAATGTTATAGTTTATTGTAATATGTGCGTAGACCACATAGATACAGTGATCAAAGTTTATATCTCTCAGTTTAACCATTTACAAAATAAAGCACTGTCAAAGTGTCATAGTTCATCAGCTCTTGTAATAAGACGTTTGCTCCGGTGTCCTCTTTTCACAGCATTTCTCTCCCGGAAAAGTTGGAGTACATCGCTGACAAGTATGCAGAGCACTCCCATGACAAATGGTCCGCCGAGAAGGTAGGATTACAGCACTCTAGCGATGAAGCCACTGGGTCTCAGTTGCTGGCAAATGAGCTGTGAAATGCACCACCGTCTTTATTTTCCCTCATCATTAATGACAGATCAATGGCAAACCAGTTTGAGGCTGTAATATATTAGGTCATGCTGTACAATCGCAATGGGCCAGTTATGGATTACTGATGGAGTATTTGTACTTGCAGTGGTAATATTGGGCTGCATTGTAAGTAATTGGTATATTATTTATATAAGGATGCAGCATTGGTTCCAATTTTAACATCATGAAGCAGAATTACAAACACTGTGTTAGATGATTTGGGTACCCTCAAACCTGAGTGTCTCATACATATGAATATACATAAATGGACAGAAATCCTGTATACATACAGTCCTGGACAAAATCTTAAGACTGGGGGAAAAAATGATAAGCATTTACATTTCATGCTGGTGGTTCATGACCAGGTTGTAGGTAGAGAGATTTAAAATGCAAAAAGAAGAAACAGGAGCAAAAGACAAAAACTAGGCTGTTCATCAGCTGATCAAATGTTTTAAGAACATATCCCAGAAAAACAAAAACAGAACTAAAAGTGTCAAAAAAGTAGCAGCACAGTTCTTGTTGATCACTTTGTTTAAGCATGCTTCATGCGAGTGTTTCCATATATTTGTGTGTGTGTGTGTGTGTGTGTGTGTGTGTGTGAATGGCATCTGTCAAGGGGTGGAATATATTGCGCAAGTGAGTAGTCAGAGGTTGTTGTGTTGGAAGCAAGTAAAATAAGGATCATGGGGATGATGCTTTGACACGCACCACCGACCAAAAGGTGGCAGAACAAGTAGACCCCTGCATTACAATGCTATTTCCTAATGCAAGTGTTTTATCAGGATAATGCATCCTGACTCACTGCACACTATGGATAATTAAAGGATCAGCTAAAGCATTGTTCATGTCTGGTCCATCCATTTCACAGGTTATTCTGGGATGGAAGTATGGTGATTCAATCGAGGAGAAAGCAAAGACTCATCCCATGCTGAGATCTTACAAGTCACTCACAGAAAAGGTATATAACAGGACATTCTCTTTGTCATCCATGATGCACTTTATTCACACCGGTGTGTATGTGTGCATGTTTATGCCCCTATGTTTTCTTTACCAGGAAAAGGAAATTTACCGCTTTCCAGTGAAGGAATCTTTAAAGAGCATGCTAGCCATGGGTTGGAACATTGACAGGACCAAAGAAGGAGAAACCATGTTTCAGCAACGGGAGAGTGAGAAGATGCGGAAAATCTCTCAGGTTTCTCAGGTATATATCTATAAGATCAAGGTCTCTGGGATACATTTCTGAGCCTTGTCTAGAGTGCTACTCCAGTCTTGAGTCTCAAGTCTCTGCTGTGTTAGTCTTGAGCCTCTAGGTTGCAAGTTCTAAAGCCTCTGGGGTCTGGGTCTGACACAGGTCTCTGGAGTCCAAGTTGAGTCTTGAACCTCTGGAGTGCTAGTCTGAGTCTGTAGTCTAAGGGCCGCAAGTCCTAAACTGGTACGAGTCCAACTTGAGGCTCAGATGTCTTGGACATGAGTCACAGTCTCAGGTCACAGATTGTATAGAATTTTGGTTAGGCTCATTTATTAATTGTATAGGAATAAACCCTTATTAACAATCTGGTTTGGTACAACTTTAAATAACAAGCCTCGGTACAGCTTTAAATAATTCCCCTCTGTCTAAAGGATGAGCTAACAAGCTGAATTTGTGCCATCTCCAGTAGATAAAGGCCAACCCTGCGAGGTTCCTGAAGCACCCAGAAAATCCTGCGAACCTTCAGCTGC
>JBBPDC010000001.1:36129678-36143456 GCA_037974485.1 Hemigrammopetersius urotaenia
AACCAGGGCAGGGCAGGGACACAGAACAGGCAGGACGACATGGAGGGAGAACGAGAACACAGGACAGGTGCACAGAACCGTAACAGCCACGTTTGATTTTACATGCTTTTTCTGGCATTTGGTGTCCAATTTTTGGGGTTGGTGACGGGTAAGAAAAAGTTTGAAAAACCCACAGCCAGTTCATCACCACCCTCACCTTAAAGGGGTCGATCCGAGCACAGTCCTTCAATATCAAGGGTTATTCCCCGAAAACCGTTCACCTCGCCGCAGTGTCCCAATACTTTTGTCCCACTACCTTCTGAGTTGCATATCTCCAAGGGGAATTTAAATGAATAGAAGTGAATATAGTTTTACCTTTACATTTTCTTTAAGGGTGATGCATTAAACTGAAATTAAAATGAAATTAAAGTGGTTTGGGGATATTTTAGGCTTTTTTTTTTTACCAAATGGTTTTTCACTATACACGGATGCTTTTGGAACATAAGCCCACAGCAAAGTCACAGTGAGGAACATGCACGAGGCCTGGGAGGTGCTTGGCCCATGATGGGCCAATGGTAACTAAGATGCTAACTAAGATCAGAATGAGATCATAATACTTCCCTTCCAGAGCTTAATATTCAGTCTCAGTTATGTCCTCTTACCTGAAGACTGTACCTGCTTTGTCCTCTTTGGTGTGTCTCAAGTTTGAGGTTCCATCAGCATGGCTGGGAGTAGCCGAAACAGACTGTGGGTGCACCTGTATTACTGGATGCCTGAGTGAGATTGTCTTGTTGCAGCCCCAAAGCAGATTGAAATCGTCAGGCTCCAGGTTTGGCTGAGCCTCTGTCAGGAATTGGCCTGGTGATGAATGCTGTAACTGACAACTTCTTCAGTGAATTAAATAGTTACTTAAAGTCTTTATTCAGAATATCTGATCACTCACTGTGAATGTTCTCTTTCCCTACATGGTAAATAATCTGTTTGTTGCTGAGAGACGCGGTTGCCTTGCAAAGGCAGCATGTTACTGCACAGATTTACTGCCCACATTCCAGCTGGCTGACTCACCCACAATCAGAATGCTCGGTGTGGTCTTTGTCTCAGCTGAGTGCCGCTGCTTGCTAGGCCTTGCATCGTTGCTAGCCTGCCTTTTCTCACCTTTTACAGTCACTTCAGCCAGTTCTGACATGCTGCTGCTGTGACTCTAAAGCTTCATTAGTGGTTTAATTGGTTTATCAGAGGCTTCGGCATCAGCGGTACTGTTGCACTGCTTCTCAAAGATATAGGAGTGCTAGCGCAGTAATTATCTCCAGCATTTTGTGGCAGTTTGAGCAGCAGGTGCTCTCCTTAGGGTGTGTGTGTCGGCATTCTCAGGAATCGGCTATTAATCCAAACTTGCTCTAAAACGCTGTTTTAATTATTTCTTTTTTAAACACGTATAATGGACACTGTTTAATGTTTATTGCTAAACAAAAAGGGGGTATAAAACAAACCAAAAATATAAACCCAAGAGCAGAGCAAAAAGGTAGCCGAACGGAGGTAAAAGCATAAAGTGAAGTCTCGGCATGAGACAAAGACTCAAAGACTCTTTACTCTAATAACAAAGCAAGATTAATATTGTAGTTGTCTGAGGAGTCTGAATGCATGCATACACTCATTTAGAAACTGTATACATTGTTTATTGGCCTGTCGTTTATTCTCAGTCTAGCAGAGAATGGAACTTTACAATGATCCACTCTGTGCAGCACACACACACACACACCCACACACACATGCACATAGACACTAGACTATTTTTTATTTTTATTCAGACCAGGAATTGTCAATCATATTTTGAGTTGCAATGGGATTTGAGAATGTCACTCTAGGGCTTCTGGTTATGTCAGCAGCAGCAGCTCTTTGTCACTCTAGATTGGAAAAATCACACACATCACACTCAAGCCAAATGGTATATGCTAATATGTTTGTTATGCAAGATGTCTAGAACAGATAAAAATGATCTTCAAGGCTATTGTATTACCACTAACAAACAGCTGGAATCTCGTATGGGTGCTAACAGAAATGAACAGAAGTTTTTTGACCCTGTGTTGTCATTTTTGACCCAGGCAGGAGATAGAGCTCCAATAGTCTCTGGGTGTGTCCGAAATCGTGCACTAGCGTCAGTGCACTGAGATTTAGTGTGTAGTGCGCACTACGCCCTGCCTTCTGTAGTGCGCACTGCTGTGGGTCAGTGCTGTCCTAAACGGAACAATGCTAAAAGCAGCAATGGAAAAGCAACAATGGAAATGACGGACTAACATTTGCTCGCGATTCTCCAGCCGTAGCGTACATCAGTAAAATAATTTTATTAACGTTACTTACATTTATACGAACCAGCTGCCTCCGCTCGGGCTTGTAATTCACTGTTTGTCGGCATTATCCAACTCGAAAACACGTTGAAAGTCCCGCCCCCTCCGCTACGTGGTCAAAATGGCGCCCGTTTAGTGCGAATAGTGTGCATTGTTCTGCACTGCGTTTTCAAGTGTGCGGTTTTGGACACTCTCTAATTGTCTCTAATCTAAGACCCATTCCTTTTTCACTTTCCTAACACTTCTGCAATACATTTTTCTCATTAACCCATCTGTCTGTGCTTCCTCATCTGTTCTCTTCCTTCTTCAGTCTTTTCTGTAAGCTGGCAGCTCTTGTCAGACACAGGATTTCTCTCTTTGGTAAGAGGTTCTTGCTTTCCCTTTCTCATTTGTGTGTTTTGTGCAGCTCGGTTTCATAAGGTGAGCCTGTGTACCTTTACTGAAGTCTTTGTGTAATTCTGTTTTTAGGAAGTGACTCTGCCACAATGGTTAGCTGCCTTCATATCCTGGCTCACACACTTGATACCAGGTACACGAATCTGGAACAGTATGTATTGTAGATTTAACTTAGATTTATGTAGATTTTAAACGGCACATATTTTAGAATTTTTTAACCCTTAGGTCCCTTTATTACATTTGTGTGGTTTTCTGCACCAAAAAATATGAATTCCTGAGGTGTGACTGAGATGCACATACCCAACAATCACCCCCATTAAGACTGAAACATTCCATATCAGTTAGCCTTGCTATTGACTGTGGCAGGCTAATGTTTGCAAAATTAATTTTTATGCACTGAAGCATTATTACATTTTATTTAACACATACTCAAAGAATAATGAATCCACTGAGCAATAATGTTAACAAAGTTATATATTTTTCCAACTCAAAAAAGAGCCAATAAAGTTGGCACTGTTCATCATAGTCTCTGATATAAAAGAAAATGTTGGATTAGTGTTCATGTGGATGAAGCACTTTTCGAATCCAGCATTAGTGTCTGTTGTAATGAAAATGTCATTTTACCTGATGTGGGCTCTTTAAATGCCTATGTTTATACGTGCATCTCTATGTGATTGTCCAAACACTCATTTGAGTAGCACCTATGCAGTTGGCTTCAAGCTTACAGTTATTTGTCCATGGAAAATACTTCTGTTACATGATCTAAACTCTTACTTTCTGCCTTCTCCAGAACAGTGATGAAGTCAGGCTCTGAGCTGGTAAAGGCAGGTTTAAGAACTTTTTTTGAGAATGCAGCAGAGGATCTAGAGAAGACCCTGGAAAATTTGAAGCTAGGGAAGTTTACTCACTCCCGCAGCCAGATGAAGGGTGTGTCTCAGAACATCAACTACACCACAGTGGCCCTGCTGCCTATCCTCACCGCCTTGTTTGAGCACATCACTGAGCATCAGTTTGGAGTTGACTTGCTATGTGAGTGGGGCTCCCTCTAGTACAACACAGTGGGATTTGTTGCAAATAATTCATCACACTCATCTATTGTGTGCTTTGTTTTTGTTACATAATGCATTACTGAAGCTTCTTCTGCAGGTGATTATTATAATACATTCACAAGGTTTTGACCCTACATCTGTAAAGCTCAAGTTCAAAAAGGACTTCTATTGCTAGAACAGCTTTAGAGTGATAAGTGATACCAACACTGTTGAATCTAATGCTGCATTTACATGTTGGTGCTAGATGTAAATGCAGCATTAGATGTCAGATATCCCAGTGTTTTTATTTGAATGTTTTAAGTGCTTTCTGTTATGCAGCATCTGGGAACAGGGACATTTGCACATAATTACTGTTACAGAAGTGCTTGTCTGTCTATATTTAACAGCATTTAAACAGTTTTGATTAATTCTAAAGCTTTTATCAGGGCCTAAAAATTAACCCAGCCAAATATTTTTTACAGCAAATAAGACAAAATATTGTAATTATACATAATGCTCCAGTAGTATTGCATTAATTTTTTTAGATGAAAAGGGCATGGGGCAGGTAATAATTTACATTTTGCAAGCGTAACTAATTAGTATGATCTGACGTTTTTTTCCAAATAAATAATTGCATATACATGTGCGTCTAATTTTTAGATTAACATAAAAATACAGTGAAGAAAAGGCAAAGATAACAAAGAATGAGCCACAGTACAACCAGCACTCCAGAAACATTGTTTGTGTAGGCCCACTTATGAAGAACACACTATTGGAAACATTGTTTAGCATAAAGTACTGGCTAACAGCAGCACCCCTGGCAAGACTGGTACCAATACCACTATCACCAGCTCAGTATTGACATGTCTACCTATCTCTGTCCGCTGCATACTATCAAAAGGTTCCGCTATGTGGTACAGAAGGACAGTTTTTCAACCCCAGAATGTAAATGCATCATAAAATTTGCAAGTTACATTCTCTGATAGTTGGTTACTTCTTTTGTAGTGGATGATGTCCAGGTGTCTTGCTATCGAATCCTGACAAGCCTTTATTCACTTGGAACCGGGAAGAACATCTATGTTGAAAGGTAAGCATGCCTTATCCTGTCTTTAAATTAATCATTTCTTTTATATAGGTTAATATCTGTAAAATCTGGTAAATATAAATGTACTTAAAGTGAGGGTAAGAAATATTAGATCTCATATAGACTCATATTTTCTCCATGTCTGCTTGGTTTTACTGTAGACAGCTTCCAGCTCTAGGGGAGTGTTTAGCCACTCTTGCAGGAGCCATGCCTGTGGCCTTTTTGGAGCCTCACCTCAATGCACATAACCCGTGCTCTGTCTTCAACACCAAGACGGCACGGGAACGGGCCAGTGAGTGTCAGCCTCTTTTACAATATAGCGTCTGATTAGCTGATCAGTACAGACTAAGGTTATTGCCGCCGGTGCTGTCACGTCCTATTCACTGTTAGGGTTCCTGATTTCACTGTCCGAGGTGATATGGCGTACATTTTTGGCGTGAATTTTATTTTGTTCTGCTGAGAATAACAAAATCAGTGTCATTTGAAAGTTTATAATATTCATTTAGAAAAAAAATTTTTTCTGCTTGTTTATTTGAGCCACAAAATCAAGAAAAAATTACAAACATAAAAGCTGAAAATGTTTAAAATGTTGGCAATCTACATAGTTCCCATCTTATTATCTACACATTCTTTATCCTCCAAGTCCTAGGCATGCCAGACACTGTGGAAGAGATGTGTCCCGAAGTGCCTCATCTAGACTGTCTGATGAAGGACATTAATGACATGTCTGAGTCTGGAGCCCGATACACTGAAATGCCACATGTAATTGAGGTGGTTTTGCCCATGCTGTGTAACTATCTATCTTACTGGTGGGAGAGAGGCCCTGAGAACCAACCAAAGTGTGCATTGACCGTCTGCTGTACTACTGTCACCTCTGAACACCTCAGTGTCATCCTGGGGAACATCCTCAAGATCCTAAACAGCAATCTGGGCATTGATGAGGCCTCCTGGATGAAGAGGATAGCTGGTAAGATCAAAAGCTGTAGGTCGTATTTAGGGTAAGGGTATATTTGCTTGGTCAACTACAGACACAGAACCCAGGTCAAGTCATGTGACCAGCATCTAGATTGTATCCTTTTAGCAACGTGTTAATTGGTAGTCAAATGCGTCTCTGGTCAGCCAGACCAATTACTATGTAAAGTAAAGTATAGTCACGGGTCACCACACCACACAACACAGCGTAAACAATGGGAAATTCTTTCTCTGGATTTAAGACATTAACCAAGTGAAAGTGTGGGCTTCTACTAATGAGGGTCCCCAGAGCCTTGCTCAAGTGCATCTCAGTGATTGCACTAGCAGTCCTGGGGTACGAACCCCCTGATCTTTTGACCTCAGGGCGACCTCCCTAGGCCACCAGCTGCGCCACAATGTGGTGGTGGTCACATTACTAAGATGTGAGGTTTTGGTTGTCCAATGTGGCTTGAAGGCATGAATGCAGTTGCTGTTATAAACTTGCTGTTATAATAATAATGTTTTATTCATGATCATGGTGAGAAAAACAGGCTTACTGCTTTTCTTCTATACTGTCTTATGTAGTGTATGCTCAACCAATCATCAGCAAGGCCAGGGCAGACCTTTTGAAGACACATTTCTTGCCCACCCTGGAGAAGCTGAAGAAGAAGACTGTTAAGGTGGTGGCGGAGGAGGAGCTTCTGAAGGCCGACAGCAAGGGCGACACCCAGGAGGCAGAGCTCCTGATCCTGGACGAGTTTGCAGTGCTTTGCAGGGATCTGTATGCCTTCTACCCCATGTTAATCCGCTATGTGGACAACAACAGGTAGACCCTCACACAAGAGTATAAATTAAAGTCATGCTTGTTTTTGCCCGACTGTGTTTCATGATGATCATTGGTCTGATTTTGGTTGTGATAAATGTCAGCTCATTTACAGCTGGAAATTCCCTCATTTTATTCCAGTGTTTCCATGTGATATCATTAATTATTAGTCAATTGGCAAGTAAAGGACTGACAAGTAAATGCAAAATGAATTGAACCATCACAAATAAAGTGACACAGAAGATTTGGTAAATAGGTCTAAAGTTCTCCTGAGTGTAGAGATTTTTCTCGGCCATCTCTTCAGGTCACGGTGGCTGAAAGAACCAGATGCTGACTCTAATGAGCTCTTCAGGATGGTGGCAGAGATCTTTATCCTTTGGTGCAAGTCACATGTAAGTTTTCTGCCTTCAGATCTCCACTGGTAGTGAATTGTGTTAAAATGAGTCGATTCAAATGTGTACATTATTTTGTCAATAATTGTGTTGCTGTAACATGATGTAATATGAAAACAGCTTTATTACCAAAGCTTGTTCTTCTGAGAGTACTTTGAAGGTGCTAAAAGGCTTTAGGCTGCTGCAACAATATCACAGCGTTTTACTGCCTTAATTAAGCATAGCAGACCTCATTTAATGTGTAACTTACACTAATTACTGTAACACGCATGGCAGATGCTTCTGTGTTTTAGGTATAAGCTGATTATGGCATTATTACCAAATTATAAGACTAACTTAAACTGTCTAAATTTTTACTCTAAACATGAAATAAATAATAAAGAATGACCTGTATGAGCTGTATGTAGAAATACATATAATTAAACTGAACAAGCTATCTTTTAGACATTTTGAACAATCCTTAGGGATTTAGGCTGAAGCTCTGCAGCTATTATCAGGCTACACTGGGATGTGCTTGCAAACAGCAAATGTACATCTCCAGCAATGTCAAAAGCTACCTTTGGAACCAGTTGTGACAATATAATTGGGTCTAATGGGCCTGGGGTTAGAACACCTGAAATACGTGTTATACACGTATATATGAAATACGTGATATACATTCGGAATTCAGTTGGAATATGCCGTCACTGTTGCTTTCCCTAAACAGTGATGATCGCATAAATTGATCACCCATCACATTATTGTATTTTTGAAGGTATTAAATATATTCTGCTCATTTTTTTCCACTCAGCTATAACAGTGTTCTGATTTATGTAGAAATAGATCTTTCTTTAGATTCAAAGTTGATTGATCACAGTTCATAAATTTAGTCATCTGACAGCCCTAGTAAATACAAAAGATAAACAACATGATCAGCCAGTAGGAAAATCATAATTGTACAAATATGTTTTAAATATGATTAAATATGTTTTATGTTAATTATTTTTGCATTTGTCTTAAACAAGCTACAGTTCTGCACTATAGTATGACTGATTACTGTGGGTTGTAAAATATTTTAATATTTTAAAGCATCAGCATCACTGCAAAGTGATTACCATTGCAAACAATTAATACAGTTCCCTGAAGACTCGCAAATCTCATTCGTTAATTTTGTAAGCTTTACTCTTGCTCATTCATTACTTCTGTGAAAAATATGATTGAATGAGGACATCATTTTCACAAGACTAAATTAAATGATGATGTATTTGCAGTGTCTGCTAATCTATTTTCTTGCAGAACTTTAAGAGAGAGGAACAGAATTTTGTGGTTCAGAATGAGATCAACAATCTCTCCTTCCTGACTGGAGACAGCAAGACCAAGATGGCAAAGGTAGGAGAACAGGTGTACCAAGGGAGTTGACATGAACCAAAGATTTCACAGCAGAGAGAGTGCGCCAGGCCCTGTATCACTGAGACACAACATCACACGGTGGCTTAGATGTATGCTGAAAGAACAAGCAGTGAAAGGGAAGCTTCTTTCTGTCGTTTAATGTAGAACTGGAGTTCTTGCTCTCTGTGTATTGTCACTGTCACGGCTGCGGGGGTTAACCCGCTGCCGTGTTTTACCCCTGGAATTACAGGCAGGCAGGCAGGCAGGCAGGCAGGCAGGCATCCATGATCGTGCTCTCTTTATTTACAGCAAAACATAACGAAAACAAAACCTGGCACTATGGCGATACATGGAACACAGATATATAAATGAGGTGATGGACCGATAACCAAGGCCCACAGAAACTGAACTTAAATACATGACACAGACAGAAACCAATCAATCAACAGAATCGCTTGAACTAAACACAGGACACCTGGAACTGAGAAACAAGACACAAACATGGACAAAATATAAAAATAAAAGCCCCAAAAACTAAATCAAACAGTGGCCCCTACCGGACACTTGCCGAGCCGTGACAGTCACCTTACATTTAAAGGAGTTGAGGTGGTTTTCAGCTTTTTGTAGCTCTCTTGAAGTTACTGTAAGTGTCCACAAAACACAATAGCATTGAAAGAGTAAGACAAATAAGGCTGAGGTAAACAATGGTTTATTCATAGCTCATGACTTTCACAGATGTGCACAAGTGTGCACTTAACTTCACAGAGCAAAGTAGCTAACTATTCTTCACCACAAACATAGATATTAAAGTGGCAGTTTGCACAATAATGAAATTTAGATGTCCTTTTACCCCAAATCAGTCAGTCAAGACTAGGGAAAATATACTGCATTGTTAGTGATTTTCCAGGGCAGGTCCACCTCTGCCTTGCACCTTTTGTGTTTTCCCTGCTCTAACACACCCACTTCAACCCAGAATACCCTTGTTAATGAGCTGATTAGTTGGATCAAGTGTTTTGGGAGCATATAAAGCACTTCATAGTTGTACAGAGCAGGGGAGCCTCCAGGTCTAGGTTGTGAAAACGCTGGCCTACATCATTAATTATTAAGAGAGCAAATTAAACCAAATAACACAGGAGAAATGAGTGGGGAGCTTTAAGGGACTGCAAATGGTGACTTGGAAAATAAGAAAACAACCCAGGCAGAAAATAAATATGAGCCAGGGATGACAAGGTTAAAACTGTAACTCGTGTTTGTGGCAGAAGCAAAAATGCCAGCAAAAATTGTGACACTGACAGGATTTAATCGCATGCCACTGTGGCAGTAAGGTGAACATCCTGCTTTTGAGCCAACCCATGAGTAGCAGCAGGGGATCAGTGACTGCGCCCCTTTACATGAACTTCTGGAAAAGGGGCAACAAGAAGCAAAGTAACAAAAATAATACATGGAACAGAAACTGTCCGAGTAGGCTGGACTGACAGGTTTCCTCAAAGGAAATTTAAGGTTATTAAATTCCAATGAAAATGCTGCAGATGGTAAAAAAAACTTGAGAAGGCCAGATCGGCCTAGAGGGTACAAGCCCGTAGGGATAAAATTGGGCACAAGTGAAAGCACAGGAAAGAGCAGAGAGACCTAGGAAAAATACAATCTTCTTTACCAAATTGCCAGCTAGTTTAATAGTGTGAGGAGCAAACTGCTTCACACAAAGACAAGTTAGACTGCAAATGGTGGCTTAATGGCCTGCAAGTGCCTCTGAGTCTAATAATGACGAGGGACAGGTTCTGATGATAATGATCGTAGGCACCTTCCTCCCAGCTGAAGCAGGGGCAGTGCTGGTTGCCACATAGTGGCTGGGGCAGTCCAGCTCCAGACTGGCCCTTGTGAACTGCCTGTAGATGAATACATAATTGAAAAAGAAATTTTTGGCACACTACGTCCAGCCACAAGCATAAAAAGTTGCTATGCTACTTATCCTGGTCTATTATGCTTTAAGTCAACAAAAGCATGTATAAAAAATCACAATGTCTGAAAGGGCTCTGTTTGACATGCCATGCTGCTTCTGGTCTACACATTCTAAATTATTAGAATTGCACTTAGGAAAATTGAACTACCATAACAATTGCTGTTAATAAGCTTCCATTAATTGTTAGCTACATTTAGCCTTATAGCTCCAGTACAAGACATACCAGATATGTCTTGGCCACATTTGGGGAAAGGTTAAATTGTGTAAAAATTTCCCCAAACTAACACTTTAAATCGTTTAGTAGGATTATTAACACTATTGCATATTGTAACTTTAAGATTCGTTTTTGCTAGAAAAAATGGAAATCTAGCTCTTGCAAGTATATCATTATGCAGATTTGATCCATGCATAATATATATAGATATATTTGTACTTCATGCAATACTTATGACATATTTGACCTGTGTTTTGACCCTATGGGTACTTCACACATGTAAATAATGTCAACACATCTTGCAACTCTCACAGGAAATTATTGTTTTTGTTTGGGTTTTTTTTGTTCAGTTCACAAGGATATTAGTTTTTGTTGAGATCGCTGCATTTTAATTCAGCCTGTTCGGGAGAAGATGCATATTTTGTATTACTTTTCTAAGTATATCCTGTATTTGCTGAATTAAAATGAAATTTTCTCAACTTGCACTGTTGGTGACATTTTCCTGTGCGAGGATGTGTTCTCTAATTCTGTTTTTGCTTGTGCTCTGTCTTTCTTTCTTTCTTTCTTCTCTATCTCTGTCACGTGAACACACACACACCCACACACAGTCATTTCTACCGAAGGTACAGTGAGGTTGCATAAGTAATGTTTTGCCTTTGTCTGCGCTCAGTCCTTTTTCTTTTGTGAAGAACTTTCATCATCATATATCATATGTCATTTGCTTCATTCATCATATCTGTTTGTCTGTATGACAACCAGCTTATGTAGCATTACAGCAAAATCTCCACTGTAACACCTGTAGGGCTGCGTTTCTGAACATGCATTTAGAATGGAAATCAAAATCTAAAATTTGCCTGTAATTCTTGTATGGGAAATCTGCGGGGTTTACCTGAGACCTAAAGTGTTCATCCCACACAAATGAGCATTGTGAAAGTGAATTTAATCCACTGTAGGTTTTATTTTAACATTATTGTCTGGTCTTAATGGGGACATATTATGCAAAACTCGGTTTTTGCATCCTGTTGTATTTCCATTTGGGTCTCTACTGCTTCAGCCTGAAAAAAAAATCCATCCGTTTTCTGAGTCGACTGAAAGATTTTAGTGTTAGTATGAGGCGTTTGGACAGCTCCCCTTATCCTGACGTCAGTATATGGAGATTTGCATAGAACCACCCCTCATCTGCCGAGCCCCCACCTACTAGATTAGTTGAAGATCCACCATTTTTTTTTGCTGGTTTTACAGGCATTCATAAGATGCAGAGCGCTATGGCTACAGGCAAAGGCAAGTCACACATGAAGTGCTGTGTTCATCTTGCTCGGGGTCCGACTTGGGCTCGAATATATAGGGCAGGATAGCGCCTTTGTTTTCACATGTGTTAAATGAACAATGTAAGCATTGGGATGAGTGGGGCATGGCCAGCAACAGTTTATTTGCATACAAGTGGCAGAGCCCTTAAATGGCTAATTTTGAAAGGGACTGAACCTGTCAAGAATAGAGCTGGTGAGATCTTTAGTGAGTGATTTTGTGCAAAGAACTTCATGAACATGTGTTGTATAGCCCATATACCTAGTATAGGTAGAGGTATAATATGTCCCCTTTAACTACATAGGAGTTTATGATAACATACCACTGGCATTGCACTTCATCTGAGACTGTTCAAGGAACCTGCTCTATAGGAAATTCAGCATGGGTTTTTGCTGTATTTTGTTAAACTGCTTTGGCAGCACATTTGAGGACTTTATAGTGACAAATACATTTTTTAAATCTTGATTAAATCTACATTGAACTTTAAAATTGCCTGGACTTTAAGTGGCCCATCCAGCCTATGTGATTTTCTTAACTATTTATTTCTGTATGTATTTTCTTATTTATATAGAAATGGTTGAAACCAGCTATAGTGCTATAATACCGTTATTATTTATATTTAGTTTTCAAACAGACACTATGCTTATGTGTTAAAAACAACAGTGGCTTTACTGTTACCCAGCAAAGCTCTCTTTTCAGGCAGTGTTTCCTCTTATTTGTCAACTCGCATAGATTTGTTTCTTTTTTAGCTGTATTGATTAAAGCAGCTTGCATAGGCTTTGGCTACTTGTAAGCTGCAAATTCCTAATTGCTGTCTTTCTTCAACAAAAAAAAGACTGCTATAAGTGATGAAAAACTGAGAAAAGACTTGTCTTGAATATACATTGACTGGATTTTGAGCAGGGATTTACAGGCTGGTGTCATTGTGTGTGGTGTTGGGTTTACTGCGTGATCATTCAGTGTCTTTCTGTGGTTTCAGCTCACTGTATGAAACTACTGCAGGTGTCTTTTATGTCTGGTTTATTATGTGTTATCAGTGAGCACTGTGTCTGTAGACTTTCTTCATTTGGTGTTTATTCTGTGTTTGTTAATGCATTTATTCTAGTGTGATTGTAGGTTTGTTGTGTGTTTTTGTAGTGACATGTTGTTCTTGTTTTAAATGACATTTGTGACAGAGAAATTATATACACTTGTACCTGAAACCTGTACCAGAATATGACCAAAACTTTAATAATTTGCTATGAAATTATACCATAATAATAGTAGTAAAATCATCTTAGAAACAATTTATATTGACATCAATTTAAAGAGATTGCTACTTGCTTTAGCACTTTAAGAAACAATCTGACATAACAAAACAGTGTACAAAACAGATTACATTTAAGACATGATAACATTTTAACAGGATCCAGAATCTACTAAATAAGATATGTACATGCATGTAATAATAATAATAATAATAATAATAATAATAATAATAATAAAAAGAAGAAGAAGAAGAAGAGTAAAGACAAATTAATATATGCAGGAATAAATCCATGGTTGTTTTGGGGTCCTGTATATTCTGTTCATTGCTAGAAACAGCCTTCTACTGCAACCTTATATAATTGATTGTATAACTTGTTTCACAATATTTGTTACATATTTATTTGATTTAGGTAGATTATTTGTCAAATAAAATATCTAAATATGCATCTGTGTGTGTGTGAGTGTATATCTATATAAGATATTTGTAATAATTATTCGCACCAGCCAGCCTAATCTGAAAACAAGATAATGACAGTTATTTCAGAGCTGTAGGGCATATTTATTCTTCGTGTATTCGTGTGTGTGTGTGGTGGTGTGTGTGGTGGTGGTGTGTGTGGTGGTGGTGGTGTGTGTGGTGGTGTGTGTGGTGGTGGTGGTGTGTGTGGTGGTGGTGTGTGTGGTGGTG
>JBBPDC010000001.1:36145072-36171375 GCA_037974485.1 Hemigrammopetersius urotaenia
TGTGTGTGTGTGTGTGTGTGTGTGTGTGTGTGTGTGTGTGTGTGTGTGTGTGTGTGTGTGTGTGTGTGTGTTCATAAGCCTCTGCTATGGTATCTGTTGACTGTTCTTTGTTCTCAGGCAGGAGGACAGGACCAGGAGAGGAAGCATAAGAAGCGACGTGGGGAGTTTTACTCCATTCAGACCTCACTCATAGTGGCCGCGCTAAAGAAGATGCTACCCATCGGCCTCAACATGTGCACACCCGGCGACCAGGAACTTATCTCATTGGCTAAGACGCGCTACAGTTTGGTGAGGGGGAATGGTTCTAAGGTCAGATGATTTGTGCGCTGTTGGCTTCAGAGACATTAATATTTTGCCTCTGTGTGCTGCTATTCTTTTAGAAAGACACAGACGATGAGGTCAAGGAGCATTTGAGGCTAAATAAGCACCTGCAGGAGAAGGTGAGCCAGATTCAGCCTCAGAAGTACAGAGTTACTGTTTTCATTCAGCTATATATATTTAAACTCAATGATGTAATGAATTTACACTTTTTGTGCAATGATGTAATGAATGCACTTTTTATTGTTGCTTCAATAATTTGAGTATTTGTCATGATGTGGGTAGGGAAGGGGAGAGGACGCAAGGTTAAACGGAATCTCAAGGTTTAATATCCAACAGAAAGTTCACGTAAACACAAGGGGGCAAACCAAACAAAGGAAAAAACCCAACTCAGGAACAACAGAAAAACACAAGAAAAAACCAAACAGTAATGAAACAGAAAAAGCAGGACTCGTGCTCCGGGAAAACCAAACAAAAAGGCAGAGCTGGCTCGAGAACAGGCGAGGGGGTTTCAGACACCTCAGGCGCAGAGGTCCGAACTTAAAATGGCCGGAGCACGAGTCTGCGAACACAGGGGAGAAAAACACAGAACATCAACAGCAATCTGGCTAAAAGGCAATACAGTAAACACAAAGCACAACCACACAAAAGAGAAAAAATACAGACACGTTAGACTCGTGGTCAGGCTGGGCTATATATGTGCATGGGAAAGGGGAGACAGGTGAGACGGGGATTGACAGAACGAGACACAGGTGCGATGGATAAAGACGGGGAGTGATACAAACTGAACTCGGGGACTCTAAAGGGAGAAAGGGACAAAGGGAGGAAGGGATTGGGATAAGGGCAGACAGGGCACGGAGACAGAGAAGGACAGAAAGGAAACGTAATGGAATGAAAAACTAATACTCAGGGGACAGAGAACGGTGTCTACGAGGAGAGGGCAAGGTGACCGTGACAGTACTCCAGTATTTATTTCTCGTGTTGGTAATTGGATCTGTATTTAGTATTATGAAGCTTTTTCATTTTTCAAGTCAAACATTTGAAGGCTAATCTTCTATACACTGTAAAAAGAGTAGTTATCTATTTATGTCTGTATTTGTAACTTTCTATCTGTCTATCTTTCTATCTGTCTATCTACACTTGCCCTTGCCCAAATACAGTCCGAAGATCCTGCAGTAAGATGGCAGCTCAACCTGTATAAGGATGTAGTAGTGAGGAATGAAGGGCCTCCTGATCCTGAGCGAACAGTCGACCGTCTGCAAACAATTTCTGCTGCAGTGTTCCACCTTGAGCAGGTTTGACAGCCATGCCATTTCAATTTTTTTTTTTATCCTTCTTATTCATATTTTCACAGATCCTACCAATAACCGTAAACATTAAACTCACTGAAATTGTAGATTTCTTTGCAGTAGAAATATGGCTGACGACTATGAAATATGAATTTATTTGTATGAGAGTAACATCTTATCTCTTATCCTCTCTCACCTCTCCCTCACACATACACACTGCAGGTGGAGCAGCCGCTGAGGTCTAAGAAGTGTGTGTGGCAGAAGCTACTGTCCAAACAACGTAAGCGTGCGGTTGTGGCCTGCTTTCGTATGGCACCTTTATACAATCTTCCCAGGTACACCACTCATCTGTCTAATTATGGATCTGCACTATTACAATTCAATCTGAAGAGTCAATTTTTTTGCAAACCATATCAGTTTCCTTTCACTGCGGTGAACCCTTTCCATTTTACCCATAAAGACCCAAAGCATTTGCACTGACACTTATCCAGATTGTGCTTTTTTGTATTTCTTTAGCAGGCAAGTGTAAACAACAAAATGGGGATAATTATAAAACATCCAGGGTAATGTAAGTTAAATAGTCAGGGTAGTGTGAGTCAGGGTGAGAGCATGGTGGACCGACAGACAATGGTACAAAGGATATATGTAACAAACAGCAAACAGGGAGCACCTGGGACAAGGCAGAGTTTCAGATAGACAGGTGACCACACTAACTAGGAGGGCAGAATAGGAAAGCTAGGGAGATCAACAGATGTGGAGGATAGTAAAGTAAAGGCAAGGCATGACAAAGGGGGCCCCTGTTTCATCTGAAGCTGACAGTAAGGCTTTAAAAGCCATTGAAAAAACTGTATTTTATGGAGAGGTCTATGATTGTAGACCCTGTTTACACCTTTATGTGCCTAGTATCTGGATTGTATCCTGAGCAAGTTTCACCTATATGCATTACAGCTAGTATTCATATGCATCTCTGGTCAGCCAGACTGAAACCTGATTTTTAAAAAAGCACAATGTAGCATAACACAGTCAGTGTTCACAAGGAGACAATTGTATAATTATCCTCCTGTGTCACTGCCATCATGGACCATGTGTGTTAAACACAGTGTACTTTAACAAGACAGTATAAGACTACAATGCAAGGTAAATGTTTAACTAAACAAGCATTTTATTAGGCTGGCTCATCCAAAGTGGGCTAAGGAATTTAAAATTAAACTCACGTTAGGAGATGAAAATGCAATGAAGGTCCCTAGCCTCCATAAGCAGAGAAAGGTGCCGTCAGTATTTGGGGGGGATTTGGTTGTTGTATTTTGGAGATGGATGAATTTACACTGCTATTAAAACAATCAGATTTATATATTTTAAATGCATCTGGGGAGCATTGCCACTTGCATTTTTACGTGACTTATCCAGATATAGTCTTAATACTCTAGTTGGATAAAACGACCAGAAATTAATGAGGCCATGATCACATACAGCGTTCAGCCTTTACTTCTACAGATTGTTTGAAGGGTCCAATTAAGAAATTAAACAGCATTAGGAGTTGTTTTTACTGTTGAACTATAACAGCCCTACTTATTACAATAAGAATTGTGGAAGTAAGCACAGGATATGTATATTGTATTTATGCAGTTCGCTTTCAGTCAATACACTCAGTACAATGCATATAGGAGCATATCATGCCATTGCGTATCTGGCTGAAGAGACCTTTATTCATATCTGTAAGGCTGATGAAACCCACATGACAATGTTGATTCTTGAGAGACCAATGACCTTCATCAAGAAGATCCTCAGGCAATCAGCAGGATCCCCAGTTATCTGAAAAGGCTAAGCCATCCCGTTCAGATATCAAAGGAGCGTATTCGGTTCGTGAACTTGACCTTAGCTGAGCTCAGAACATGAAGCGCTTGCATACGCCACCGTCTGCTCTCCTAAGCGATCTCTGAGCCTGCAGATGACCTCCTCTCATGGATGCATCACTCGCAGCTTACCTCATTCTGTTTCACAACCAAGAAGTAGCATTTACAGATATAACAGATATCCCTTCTAAGAGCTGACACTTTTCATTTTCTCCACTGGACAAGGTGTGTGGCACTGCTGTGAGTTCAGTGTTTTCTAGACATATCAGGTGATGTGTCTCACCAGACTCTGAGCCCAGGTTCCCATGGAGAGTCTGCTCATTGCTCTTCTCAATTAGAATTGCTTCGCATTACATCCTGGGCATCCTGTGCTGTGCTGTGCTATTGCTAAACATAGGAATAACAGTAACTTTGTTAAGCATCAGTTGTGGCTGACTCCGTTTGATATGCCATATAGAGATCAGGTGACTTATCTGCGCAACCCAAGCTCCTCTGCAGGACTATTGGCCGGTCAATCAAAGCCATTTAAAAGTTGACAAAGATACAAACTGAGACACTGCAGTCAATTCTGAGTGATGGTGAGTGATGAAGTCAAAGGCACAGGCATGTGCTCACAAACCTACACCTTTTCCTCCTGTGAAAGGTCTACAATAACAGTATCTCCAGGCAATCTCAGACCCAAGTGAGGTGCCACCATTCTCTTGTTTCTGGGCCCTGTCCAAAGAAGGGCCCTCATCACAGTTCCTAAAGCACCGGTTCTCTCAAGCTCTGTCACAGTTTACAGGCATAAGGGAGTTTTCAGTATTGTCAAGCCACTAGTTTGCCTGACTTCTTCCAAGCAGTGTCTTAATTAATCTTTATTATATGCCTTAGTGTGAAATAAAAGAACCTATTGTGAACACAATTACAGATGTGCCCAGAGCAAGCCTCAGAAAGTAATTGAAGCACTTCCCAATTTAGCCACATGGGGTCTCTATCATTCCATTGATTAAATGAGGATTAAATGTGTGGGGGCCAACCATTCATCCTGACATTCTTTGAACCATTAACATTAAATGCAAATTAATCATTTAATGACATTTTTTCTCAAAATTGCATACTTTTCACTTCTTCACATAAAACACAAATAAATCAAAACCTGTTTTTTTTTTTTTACCAAAATTACACCAAAAGCCTTTCATATTTGAAGACCACATAAAATGAAGAAAAAACTTTCGGGAAGATTAAACATATCTAGGTTCATTTGAAACATTATATATTATTCACTGTTAAATGCTCACTGTAAAAATGCTCTAAATTCAAAACATGTGAACAGGAAAATAATAACTTATTCAGAGGTACAAAACATTGATGGCCATATGAGTTCATATATCACCATATATTTTCAGTTGACAATCAAAAAATGAAAATATTTAAAAAAGAATTGCAGCTTATAGTTTTGAAAGTTCTTTTTTACCCACTTTACCCACATGTCGAACGGTGCAGTGATGGTTCTCAGAATGCAGGATATGTGTTTTTGCAGTTGCCTTGCACAGTTTTAACTGGAATTCAGAGCCAGTTGTTGGCAGGTTCTCGAGCTCTTAGGTTTAATAGCATCAATGACTGTGCCATTGGGTTTACTTCTAAATAAATTGACAGGAGGGTGACACATGTACCCATGTCACTTGATCCTGGGGATAGATCTCCGCTCCAGGGATGTTGATGCAAATCTGGGAAGAGATCTTTTCACATCCACCTACCCTCAATTAAATGAGTGAATAATGGTCTTCAGCTAGCCATGCAAGGCCATGAATTCCACATACTATGTGTTGTACTTCAGTCCTCTCCCTCAGGGAACAGTGGTTATATGCATAACTTTGTTATACATGATGTTAGGTATTAGTGGTACACAAGGAAAGTTTCATGGGACAGGATACCTCTATTTTTCCTCCCCTCTTATCTTTCTCTCACCGCCTTTTCTATTCTTCATCAAGCTGATAGGGGCATGGTCTAATTTCATGCTCTGTTGCTCTGTAACTCAGGGTTACAGTACAATGAACAGGAGCTTATGAGTTTAAAACAGTACCTTTCAATTAACCTTGTCATTCCTTTTTATCACTGATATACAGTTATTTGTTTTTTTTGTTGTATTTGGAATTTTTGTTTTCCCATCACTGAAGATTATTAGGCCTTATTAAAAAAAAAACAACAATAAATGCAATTAAAAAATAAGTTTTTCTTTCAGTTTTCATGCATGTATTCATTTATATTTGTTAAGCACCAAAGATGTTGGAGTCCTGTTATTTTGTCATTTATTTGCTGATGTTTAATGAATTTCATTTCTTGTTTGTAATGTCTTTTTTCTTGTTCTCTTCCAATGACAATACCATCCTTCTCTTTAGGCACAAAATTAATAATTACTTCCTGAATTCCTACCGACACTTTTGGCTGGGAAAAATGCATGAGAGTACAGATTATGACAGTCTGCTCTCCATGCTGACGGTAATGTAATGCTTGGGGAATGTTTTTTGGTTGCTATCTCAGTGTTCTCCATCTCTCAGCCATGGTTGGGACTGTAACTCATACTTCAGCTGGAGGTCTCACTGGTCATCTGTAAATGTGTTATCAGTAATAGACGTTTATCTGCCCCTTTAGAGAACAAAATTACTAAACTCTATAAAACAGTGTCAGAAAGAGTTCTTTGTGTGATGCCATAGAATAACTTTTTTGGTTCCCTCCCCGAAGGGCCTTCCAAAGGACGAAGAACCATATTTTAAAGTGAGATGTATGACAGTTAGAAGCCTTAATATTTGTGGTTTAAACATGATGTAAAGGTTCTTGAAGAACCTTTACATTATGTGAATATGTAACATAATTTTACAACGATGGGAACTAAATAAGAACTAAAATTGGTCTTCTCTGGTATTGCCAAAAGAACAGTGTTGCCTTTTTATTAGTGTTTCTGTCTCAGATGTTGATTAATATTGTAATGACACACTATTATCAAATTTTCAAGCATAACTTATTATTATGAGACAACCAGTTAGACTTCCTGTGGCTCATACTAACCAGTTCTACTTCTTCCTTAGCACTACCTGTTTTCCAGCTGTAACTTTCCTCCTCCTGCTCTTTCCTCTCTCCATGGTTACCCAAGTAACTTGTAGTCTTGGTGCCAACACCTAATTTCTTGCCCCTCCCACCCCCAGGCATCGTTCTATTAACCTGTTCCTCACGGGCTATCAGAGAATATGGATAGAGACAGAGACCTACTCTTTTGAAGAGAAGCTAGTGCAGGATCTGGCAGTAAGTAACTCTTAAGTCGACCGGTTCTTCTGTGTTCTGTGGACAAACCCGACCTGATGTCGCCAATCAGGTGAACTGCAAGTGCTGTGGTCATTTTTTGTGCACTGTTTGTTTTTGGTGACACTTTAGTTGAAGTGAACTACCTAAAATATTTACAGTATAGCCGATGATTTGTAGCACGTAATAACACACATCAACACTTTTTGTCAATTTCAAGAAGATCTCAGCTTTATTACAAAGTAAACCTTATTATTCAGTAATCACTTGGTGAACAATGCAAACCTGTTTGTTTTTAGTTATATAACTGAAATCAGAAAAACATTGGACAGTGTGGAAAATGCTACTTAAAAAATGCAGTTATTCTAAAAGTTACTTTTATGTCATTGCAGACAGTATGAACTCAAGGTATTTCATTCAGTTTTTGAGGAGCAAAGATGGGCAAAAGATCTCCAGATTTTCAACAAATGCATCAGAAAGTTATTGAAATGATTAAGAACAATGTTCCTTAAAAATAATCAAAAGGAATTTGCATATTTCTACCTCTACAGTGAATGATATCAATAAAGGATTCAGTGAATCTGTAGAAATCTTGGTACATAAAGGGCATTCTTCAGTAGCTGATATAACCACAGGGGCAAGGGATTACTTTGGCAATCCCTTGTCAACCACCACAATATGGAGCCACTTAAAATTTTATTGTGCAAAAAAAAAGCCTGGAGCATCTCAGGTGTACCATCTCACAAGTGTATATTTATTTTCTGGCTAGATTTTTTTATTAGATTTTTTATAGAACTCACACTATTATCACCAACAAATCCAAAATGTATAGTTATAATACTGTGAGAGCAGAATTAATACAGAAAAATGCATTGGAATTTTAGAGCAACTAAGAGTTTCTTAGTATATTATAAATATTCTGCGTATTTATTATTTTAACTCAATATTTTTTTACAGCACTTCTTTTCAATCCAACTCTTTTTTACTGTGTAAAACACCATCATGAGCAAAATGATAAAAACATTCAAATATAAAATAATTTATGTAAGGGAACATGAGAAATATGATAATTGGGAACTGCTTAAATAAAAAAAAGCACTGCTTGATTTTAAATTTCATCAGACATAACTTTTTAGCTTCTTACAATCAGTATCTGCATTTATCTGCAATTATTAACAGTGAGAACTGGAACCAATCATTTTGCTTAGATACAGCTTTGACGATGAATAGCTGAGGTTAGAGATTAAGTAGAGATCAGTAGGGCCTTCAACTAAAGTCTTACCTGTTTTGGTTTTTTTTGTGTCTTTTTTTTTAATTCTGGCTAGGAACGACTGTGCCTTGGGCACGCATGACATCTTGCGTATACAGATGTCAGCGCTTGTCGTGAAGAGTCTCTATTATCATAGATGTGCTCAGTGCTGCTGGTAGGGTTGTAAGGAGACATCTGAATTGCTTACTTTTCTTTGCAAAATTTATGGAAGGCTTTCTTTGGATTTCGAGAGACTTTCGTAAATTTTCAGGATGAAAATCGCGGCCTTGCTCATGTTCATGCGGGTTTGAGACGAGCTTTAGTTCATTCTTTTGAAGAAGGTTACATTGTAGGCAGAATGTGAGGATGAACTGTTCCTTTCATTGCCCTGATGCATGCTGCTGTTTGTGTAAGCATCCATCATGCTAAATGAAATGCTACATCGCTTGCTACATATACACAAAGCTAGCTGTGCCTTCTGTTAATGTGTGTGTGTGTGTGTGTACTGAAGAATGAGTGGGTATGTCTTAAATTTTGACAAATGATCATGGTCTTCAGAATGATCACGACAGGTGATATTTCAGTCCAAATTCAGTCAAAGAATTACATGTTGGTGCCTTTATCTATAACTCACTTTTCCACATTGTGTATATTTATAATTTAGTATGTAACATAATTACATAATTAAACTGCATTCACGTGTGACTGTTGACATGACACAATTAGTGACCGTGCCACACATCAACAGCCTGATTAGTCACCATTCAACTAATTTGTTTAAAGTTAATTCAAAAAAGATTGAAGAGTGGAGTAAACAGTGTGTACATTTCTCACCCTGTTATAACATGTCGTAACATGGTAGGTTTTATGTAAATTATTCCAAAATTTTTGTAATTGAATCTTATGTAATTGAAAAAGCAGCAAAGGCTTTATGCTGCTTAAAATTTCAACCACCCAAATTAAAATACAGTTCCACGTCATTTTAGGTAATGGTACAATTTGTTCTTTTTTTAGGTTTGATATTATGTTTTGTTGTGTTTTGTTGTTGGTTTTATTTCTTTATGCTTAGAGAATATTTTTTCATTGTTGTGTTTATTTATGTAATAATTCTTGCTAAGGACAGTAACTCACCTGTTTTCAGAATTAGCAAATAAAGGTTTTATAATTGCTTTAAACAAAAAGGGCTAGACGTTTTCCGTTTACTGGTAAAGACTTGGTTTCTTATTACAGTTCTTATAGCGTCAGTTTCTGGGCCTTGTTTTAGAATTAGAGATATCCATATTTAAAACAGCTTATCTTGGCAGTAAGTGTGTTTTAGCCAATAAAAACACCAAAAACATTACATTTATACACATAGACATACTACAGTGGGCACAGAAAGTATTCATACCCCCTTAAAATTTTCACTATTATATTGCAGCCATTTGCTAAAATCATTTAAGTTCATTTTTTAATGTATACACTGCACCCCATATTGACAGAAAAACACAGAATTGTTGACATTTGTGCAGATTTATTAAAAAAGAAAAACTAAAATATCACATGGTCCTAAATATTCAGAGCCTTTGCTCAGTATTTAATAGAAGTAGATGCAACATGTTTTTCACGCCTGGATTTGGGGATTCTCTGCCATTCCTTCTCGCAGATCCTCTCCAGTTCTGTCAGGCTGGGTGGTAAACGTTGGTGGACTGCCATTTTTAGGTCTCTCCAGAGATGCTGAATTGGGTTTAAGTCAGGGCTCTGGCTGTGCCGTTCAAGTTGTTGTGAAGCCACTCCTTTGTTATTTTAGCTGTGTGCTTAGGGTCTTGGTCTTGTTGGAAGGTAAACCTTCGGCCCAGTCTGAGGCCCTGGGCACTCTGGAGAAGGTTTTCATCCAGGATATCCCTGTACTTGGCCGCATTAATCTTTCCCTCGATTGCAACCAGTCGTCCTGTCCTTGCAGCTGCAAAACACCCCCACAGCATGATGCTGCCACCACCATGCTTCACTGTTGGGATTGTGTTGGACATGTGATGAGCAGTGCCTGGTTTTCTCCACACATACTGCTTAGAATTAAGGCCAAAATCTTGGTCTCATCAGACCAGAGAATCTTATTCCTCACAATCATGGAGTCCTTCAGGTATCTTTTAGCAAACTCCATGTGGGCTTTCATGTGTCTTGCACTGAGGAGAAACTTCTGTCTGACCACACTGCCATAAAGCCCCGACTGGTGGAGGGCTGCATGATGGTTGACTTTTTACATCTTTCCACCATCTCCCAACTACATCTCTGGAGCTCAGCCACAATGATCTTTGGGTTCTTCTTTACCTCTCTCGCCAAGGCTCTTCTCCCCCAATAGCTCAGTTTGGCCAGACGGCCAGCTCTAGGAAGGGTTCTGGTCATCCATTTGAGGATTATAGAGGCCACTGTGCTCATAGGAACTTTAAGTGCAGCAGATATTTTTTGTAACCTTGACTAGATCTGTGCCTTGCCACAATTCTGTCTCTGAGCTCTTCAGGCAGTTCCTTTGACCTCATGATTCTCATTTGCTCTGACATGCATTGTGAGCTGTAAGGTCTTTTATAGACAGGTGTGTGGCTTTCCTAATCAAGTCCAATCAGTATAATCAAACACAGCTGGACTCAAATGAAGGTGTAAAACTATCTCAAGGATGATCAGAAGAAATGGACAGCACCTGAGTTAAATATATGAGTGTCACAGCAAAGTGTCTGAATATTTAGGACCATGTGATATTTCAGTTTTTCTTTTTTAATACATCTGCACAAATGTCAACAATTCTGTGTTTTTTCAATATGGGGTGCTGTGTGTACATTAATGAGGGAAAAAAATGAACTTAAATGATTTTTGCAAATGGCTGCAATATAACAATGAGTGAAAAAATTAAGGGGGTCTGAATACTTTCCATACCCACTGTATGTTATGTTTGTTTGTTTTTAAAAATGTGAATATGTTGGTAATATGTTAAACTCCTGCAGTGCTAAAATACCGACGTTACCCCTAAATAGACTGATTGTACAGTAATTCATGCACAGGCGTTTTTTTAGTATGTGCTGTTTTCTTTTCAATAAGCAGGTAAATACAGTAATAAATTAATGTATTTTCTTTAGTAATTAATATACAGTAAAATGTACAGGTAATCAACAATAATTCTTACAGTTCAATAATTTACTGCTCATCGAGCACCGTGTCTTATTCAGGAGGACTTCCGGAGGAGTTGTATTGTAGTGACCCGCCGGTTAAAGCAGACACTGGACAGCAACTAAGCTCAACAGCCCCTTTTAATTTAGTTTAGATGGAAATGTAGATGGAAACATAACATATTTATGTTACAAAATTAGTAAATAATATTTTTCTTAATAATTTTGAACTAAAATGCATAAAAAAACATTTTGCCATGAAAAAAGCAATATATAAGTGCTTACTGCCCAGATAAATAGCCTTACACATGACAGATTTTGCACAGAACAACGTATTTTACCCTACTTTCTGACACAAAAACGTGTGTGTGTGTGTGTGTGTGTGTGTGTGTGTGTGTGTGTGTGTGTAGAAGACACAGCGGAAAGTGGAGGAGGAGGAAGAGGAGGTGGCGGAGGTACAGCCAGACCCTCTTCATCAGCTTATCCTGCATTTTAGTCATAATGCTCTGACAGAGAGAAGGTGAGACATGCACATATACACATATATTAATTCTCTCACCCACACACACCTGGACACCTGTCTGTCGCTCCATGTGTTCCATCTGTGCAGTGAAACATTGTCAGCAGCCCCATTCTCGCATTCTAGCAGTGTAAACTCAGTTTTCTAATCAGTATGATCTGAGGCGATTATTATGTATCATAAACTTGTCCTATGATGTCTGTCTTTTATTTCTCATTTCAGTTCCCTAGAAGAGGATCCACTATACATAGCCTATGCAGACATGATGGCGAAGGTACTGTGATTTATGGGTTGTTTTTTTTTAAATTAAATGCATTTTTCCTAAGTATTCCCATGTTGCCCTATGATGTTCTACAAAATTCTTACAGTGTTTTAATTTTAAGCCTCTGTTGTCCTCAAGAGTTGCGCTGAAGATGAGGACGAGGATGAAGAAGAAAAAGAAAAAACCTTTGAGGTTTGCTTTTCACCATTGTCGTCATGCTTTCTTTTTGTCCTGAGATTTGAGCATCTGTTTATTCTAATCTGAATAGGTTGATAGCTGGAAAAGTGTTGATTTTAGTAACTAAAACAGTGATTCAGAAAGAGGCCATTTAAGCAGTTGTGTTTCCTTAAATGGACTGCATGGACTTGGAGTAACTGGTATTTTTGTTAAAACACATTGTGGAGAATGTGGTTTACCAAGGTAAGAACCCTTTAAAATATGCACTTTAATTTCTTTTCTTAGTTTCTACAGTCACAACATACCATCAGAGAAACACACAGATAAGTGCAAAAGTTTTAAACACCCTGGAACAAATGATACATTTTATAGATTTTCAAAGAGAAAAGCAATAAACAAATTCTCTACATGAAACAAACATATGTTTTTTTTTACTGAAAATTATTATTTGCTAAATTTAACGTAGCTTTTGTTGGAGGTGTGAACCTTCAAAGGTCTCACGATTCGATTACGATTATCATGTCAATGATTCGATTTGATATCATGATTTGACATCATGATGCATCCCATCAATTTTCTACATTATTTCACATCAGGGCCGGTTCTAGACAGACATATACTGTATGAAGGGGCAGACAGAAATGTGAAGGGGGCACATGGTGGCGACGCAGGCGGGAAAGGGTGGAGGTGCTCTAGATAGCTGTTTTTGTCATGTAATTAGATTGCACTTTGTCAGGCCTCTACCCTAAGACCTGTCCAACCTGGGTGTCCCACCTGAAGGCTGAGCTTCTGCTGGTGTAGCTCTTAGGGTCACACGCAAACCCCCTCATCGAAATATTCCTCATCAGATGTAACAACTAAAACATGAAATTTACATTAATTAGATGGCCTATATCAAATATATTCAAACACAACAATAACACTTTTCACTACAAAACTAAAAAGGGTAGATCAAGTTATAAAAAAAAATAATCAAATCTTGTAAAATAAACTGTTGAGTGCAGAGCTGACAGCTGGGCAGGGCTTTGTGTCAGTGTCTGACATACACAGGTCCTCCAGTCAGCTCACAGTGGTGCTTGTGGGATCGAGAAAGAAACACTTCTCTACCAGACTGAAATTGTAAGAAGATCAATGGACTAGTTCCCTATTGGCTGTACAAATATAGATGTATTTTTAGTTGTTAATTATCTCACGAGTCGCTATGATTTTGACGACGGAGATTTGATGTCTCCCGCGAATGCAGCTCATTTTGCTCTGCCCCGCCCACCGATTGGATGTTTAGCTGGGGTGGAGGGTGATTGGGGGATCTCTGTGGAGTGCTGTGAGCCTGCACACAAACAGAGCACAGAGGGAAAGAGCTAATAAGAAGTGAAAACTATCATCTCATTTATTTCCCGAAGAAGTGCCGTACTCAGATCAGGCAGCTCAGTCACTACGGGGACCACTGCCAGAAAATCAAGCATTGTCATTATGATATAATCAATGATGTTCTGCCACTGCATTGATGCAAATCATCAATCATGCATCAATTATGTGATTAATTTCAACACCCCTAGCTTTTGTACAGGTCAAAATTATGTCCTAATATCTTAAATTCTGCAAATAAACAATACTTTTGAATTAAATGAAAGGATGTGGACTTTATTCACCAGTCTTGATTTTTTACCATAGAAATATCATACTAATTGTTTTCTCCTTTTTACCCTCATCATTTCAAATGTTCCTCAGTTAAACGTTTCAACTGTGTGTGTGTGTGTGTGTGTGTGTGTGTGTGACAGGAAAAGGAGATGGAAAAACAGAAGACACTGTATCAGCAGGCTAGGTTACATGACAGAGGGGCTGCTGAGATGGTTTTACAAACGATCAGTGCCAGCAAAGGTACACACACTACAACACACTGCAGACCTAGCATCTCTGACTTTGAAATGGTTTCACTGACCTTTGTCTGTTTCAGGTCGACTGGGCCCAATGGTAATCTCCACTCTCAAGCTTGGCATCTCCATTCTAAATGGAGGAAACATTTTAGTTCAACAGGTACTACACCTCCACTGCATGACATGAGAGCAAGAAAACAATCATTTAACACTAGCAGTTATATTAGTAATAACACTACAGTTTTATTAGTAATACACTGAACGAAGTGGCATTAGTGTAACACATATTATAGACAGATATTATACCAGGGTATGAAAATTGATAGTTATGATACCATATATATTTTTTTATTACTGTTATTTTAAAAAATGCCACCTTGACCACCTCTCAGACTCACATATGCAGTGGGGAAAATGACAGAGAGAAGTGAGACCTATATATGCATTTTCGTTCCCCCCAAAAAATCTAAAACGGGAGTTTTTAATTACTTTGGATATTCCAAAAGTAAACTGGTTGTCTGCAAGGGACACTTTTTAAACAAACTTTATTTAAAAAGTGTTCCATTTAAAATGTTTTAATACTAATAAAAGGGTTTGTTCAGCCAAAACAATTTGGATTTCATCCCTTTAAGAGTCTTTGTAACTGATAATAATGAAAAAAATGAATGCTGTATGCTATACAATTTTCTGGCTTGGTTATCATATTGTGAATATCCTATACCATTGCAACTCTTCCTCTTAAATGGTAGAGAAACTAGTACTGTCCAGTTTCATATGATTAGCTCTAAATCTCTCCACAGAAAATGCTGGATTATCTGAAGGAGAAGCGAGATGCTGGCTTCTTTAAGAGTCTGTCAGGATTAATGCAGTCATGCAGGTAATATGCAAGTACAGTAATTTACGCGGTTTTACGCGGATCAGGAGCCGCGGATTCAGTAACACACGGATTCTTTTAAAGAACCAAACTCATTGTTTTATGCGGAAATCCCCACAATAACGCAGAAACTGCAAAGATACTCGCCTTTTTTTGAGAACCGAACTATATTACTGCCTCCAGCCCAGCGGTGTCAGTAATACACTGAAAAGTTGTCAACCACCAGTCTTAGCATTAGCGGTTAGCATTAGCAGCATGCAAACTCACTCTCTTACTTACACACACACACACATACACACAAATAAACCAATATTTCCTACCTTGTCCCTGACGTAACTGAGCATCAGCACAGAGAGCTGTCATGTTCTTTTGTGTATGAGTCTTTGCACGCTGCTAATGGTAACGTTTTTTTAAGCAATAAAGTTTTTTGATTATGATTATTTATTTACCATTACGTTTTCTTTATGGGTTAAACTGAGTTTAAAATGAAATCGTTCTGGGAGCAGATTTGGGGGCACATTTAGGGTATTTTTGGGTATAGTTTTAACCAAAACACAACAACACGGTTTTTCAATATACACGGGTGCTCTTGGAACGTAACCCCCGTGAAAAGCAGGGGAATTACTGTATAGCTTTTCTTTCAGGCCTATATTTATAAAACACTTGTCTTGCAAAACTGTGATGTAAACTGCTTGTGTCTCCTGAATGTATCTGAGCCCAGGAAGCTTTTGGGGGAATTGCTTGAACTCATATTTTGTTCTCCGTAGTGTGTTGGATCTGAATGCTTTCGAGAGGCAAAATAAGGCAGAAGGGCTGGGTATGGTGACAGAGGAGGGCTCAAGTAAGTAATCACACATACTGGTGTCAACCTGCTCTGATGTGCTTTTATTGCCTTTTTTTTATCAATACAAACTACTGTATTTTATGATGATAAAAAGGTTGCTTACACTGTTAGATAACGGGGTCCATCATGGGGACCATAATCTATTCAACCCCATTCTCTTCGTCAGTCAAGTTCAGGTTAAGGGTTATGGACTCTACTACAGCTGTCAGGATCAATGCTTAGAGAAAGCCATGCCATTCATTTAAATACTGCATCATGATGCTATTCATTAATTGACAGTTCTCTAAAGTAGACTTGTAATTACTGTGTTATGGAGGCACGGGTGAATACAAAAAATCTAAACTCAAGCAGACCAAAACAATACGGGACAAAGGCTCGTGCTTCTCCAGATGCTGGGTTACATACACAACCAGGGATAATACCAGATTCAGAGACAGAACATTCAAGCGGATTCTGAAACACCAGAGCCCAGCAGACAGGGAGGCTGATTTCCTTAAGAAGCACGAGCCTAGAGGAACAGGGGAACAAAAAGACAAACACAGTTAGCATCAAGGACCAAACATTAGACAAGACCATGCACTCAACACAATGTAGACAAATACGGACACAGGGGCCGGACTGGAACTTAAATAACGCAGGGGAAACGAGGGACAGGTGAAAGTATTGATGACAGGGGAGTAGTACAAACGAGACACACAGACTAGAAAGGGAACAAGGGAGGAAAGGGGAAGGGAGGATGAGGGAAATGGGACAACCAGACACAGACACCGACTGGGAGGAACGGAAACAAACCAGACAGGAGACTGAAACTCAATACTCAGGGGAAGACGAGCGGGGAAGACAGGGAGGGGGTGAGGCGACCGTCACACCATACCTAATCATGTTGAAGTGTTTTAGCCTGTACTGCTTTTTGAATAAGCATAACACAGGATTGCCTGTAACATTGAAACATTTGAAATATGATTGTTAAATGAGTGATGTTTTTGGTACATTAAAATGCTATGAGTGGACCATGAAGAAAAAAACAAGAAAAACGTAACATACGCCCTTATCCTTTAAGACCTACCATGGGTGGTGGGGTCCAGAGACGGGCCATTGTTGCATAGTTTGATTTGTGAAATTGCTACATGATGCAGCATTAACTCATCATACATTGTTTATTTTGCCCGCATTCCCATTCACACTTTCTTTTAGATAATACAGGTTTAGGTAGCTGAAGGTTTGCACAATTTCTCTACTTCACATTAAGTTTGGGTAAACAATTACATTCACCACAGAAGAACCATCCTACACTCCAGATCAGTTTTTACTAGGGATGCATCGAATATTTGGCCGCCGAAAATGGCAATAAAAGATTTTTTTTTTTTTTAACGCGACCAAAACAGTGATGATGCAGTCAACAACCACAACCAGCACTCGCCAGATTGGATTATAGTCAACATGTCTGCCGTGTGGGCACATTTGATGTATCTAAGAAAGATGTGCAGAAAGCTGTTTGTAAAGCGCATAATGCCAAAATTTCTAGAGGGGGTGCATCCACAAAGACTTTCTCAACATCGGGATTAATTTATCATATAAAATCAAAACATCCCGATCACTATGCAGAGTATGAAGCACAGAAGAGGCAACACCCTTTGAGCATTCCCAGTCCGTCTGTGTTTTTGAAAAGGCAAGAAAGTGATTGCAGTTAATATATGCACTATGCCAGTCTTAATACACTATTTTGTTATAGGCCTACAAAGAAAATTGTTATATCTTTCAACAGTTTTTAAAGCACTTTAAGTGAGTGGACTTTGTTCATGCACTTTGTTCGGAATATTAAAATGGTCTTTGATTCACTTGTTTTATGAGAGAAGATATTTAATCATATAATATTTCAGCTATCTTGCTTTTAGGCTATTAAAATGTTTTATTTCAAATGTATTTTATATTGTGCATTGTTTGAATGCTAAATAAATACTGTCATAGTTTTGAAACAGATTTATTCTTTTAATATTCTAATAATAATTATTTATTTTGGTTTCCGGCCCAGTGTTTCCTAATGTTTGGTTTTCGGTTTCGGCCGAAAATCATTTCGGTGCATCCCTAGTTTTTACTGTCATTCAGGCATAAGTGATTGTGAGATGAATCTAGTGATGTGTCTCCTATATCTGACAAAAAATGTGAATCGTGTTAATCGCATGTCAATGTCCAGCCAGTTGATGTCAGTATCTCTCGTTCTTATTGAAATTTCAGTGTCTTCTCCTTTGCTTATGTCTGCCTTTTTGCCTGTTTCTATCTTTGTTTGTTTCTTTCCTCTCGTCACGTTTTTAATCTCATCGGTCGCAGTCAACGTGAGGGAGCGGGGTAAATACACGGTTTAGATTCTACTCGTTTCGGCATTGCTGCCCCCCCTCTAGTCCCTGTCTTGTCTGCCTTTTCTGTCTCTGTCTGTTTTGTGCAGAATGCAGTGATCAATTGCTGTGGTCTTCAGGACAAAATGCATGCCTCATAGGACAGACAATAGAATTCATAATGCGAAAAAATTCCACTGATTCTGTCTTCTCCTGTCTCTCTATCTTTCCTTCTGTCCTTCTCTCTTTTTGATCTTTCTTTACTCCTTTTTTACATAAAAAATGCTCGTCTTCTTGTCTGGGATTGGTTGTAAATTTAAATGCGCTAACAAAAGAATCGCTTACTGGTAATAAGAACCAGATGTCCCCGCTTTGCCTCTTTGCCTGACAAAACATATTAATATACGTTACCCGTTATCATCTGTTCAGCAGTAAGTATCTTATTGTATTTTGATGATGTGTGTCAGAATGTCCCAAAAGAACTGCCTACCATTCCTGAGAAAAAAAAATAGTTTTGGAAGGTGCAGGCTACATTGCATTTTTGTGGGGAACTGAGTGCAGAGTCAGATAAGCAGCCTTCTTTCTTTTCCACGAAAGTGATCATTTAATTATTTTTCTTTTCCATGAAGGTTCCAAAGTGCTCCAAAATGATGAGTTCACTAAAGATCTTTTTAGGTTCCTGCAATTGCTCTGTGAGGGTCACAACAATGGTAAGTTTTCCTGATAAATGGCCAAATAACTGTAAGCACCACCAAATGGTAAAGAATAGATTTGTATAAATTATATTATCTTAGATATGACCTATGTCCAAAAAACACTATTGTGACTTTAAAGTAGAACATAAAATTATTTTCTTTTAATGCATCACTCTAAAGCATTTCATTTGTATTAAGTAGCAGTTTCTTGGGTTCATTCATCAAATATTATCGAATATTAAAGAAGTCTAGTGGAAACTGAAATGTTATATTTGATGTACATCATCTGATCAAGTGTACATGACAACAGATGTACAACAATAATTGTACATCCTATAGTGACATAATGTAGGTGGTCCTCGTTAAGTGGTCAATGAGTGTCAGCACAAGAGAGGTGGTTCTACTAATGTTGATGGTAAGTGTTTCTTATTGACCTCATTTTTCTCAGACTTCCAGAACTTTTTGAGGACACAGACTGGAAACACAACTACTGTTAACATAATCATAAGCACAGTGGACTATCTTCTTAGACTGCAGGTAACACAAACTGCGTGACATAAACATCGACACATATGCAAACATATAGGCTAATAGTACCATTTACCATATTAAATATTAAGTGTTCTCATGTTTTCTTACTGTCATTGTAGGAGTCCATCAGTGATTTTTACTGGTATTACTCGGGTAAAGATGTCATGGATGAAGCGGGTCAGAGAAACTTCTCTAAAGCCTTGGCTGTGGCTAAGCAGATCTTTAACTCCCTCACTGAGTATATCCAGGTAACTGAGAATGGCAGTTATTTTTTTACACAATTATTTTCTTTCAATCAGTATATTTACTGCAACTATTACTTTACTCTTATTTTTCTTGATTACGCCTTTTAAGCTTGAAAACAACTTTTGCCTTTACTTTAATGTCTTAACGGCCTGCACTAATGCACCATAATAGCAATAGCACTTTTCAGAAGAATGTTGAAAAGGTGTATGTTT
This sequence comes from Hemigrammopetersius urotaenia, assembly GCA_037974485.1. Taxonomy (NCBI): domain Eukaryota; kingdom Metazoa; phylum Chordata; class Actinopteri; order Characiformes; family Alestidae; genus Hemigrammopetersius; species Hemigrammopetersius urotaenia. The sequence goes on from JBBPDC010000001.1 coordinate 36,164,766, forward strand.
AGTCCATGAAAACATTCCACAGCAAAGTGACTTAAAACGGTAGTTTAAGGGCTAAGCAACAGCTAGACATGTCTGTGTTTGTGTCGTGGATGAATACTGCAAATAATGTCCCTAACGAAAGTATTTTTATAACTAAACTACTGTTGAGGTATTTTATTTGTTTCTACCTCTCAGACAGTTCAATTCCATTTAGTACATTGTTGTCCTGAGAGTTATATTCATCCCTTTTACAAGTGAAATCTTACAAGTTCAGTAAGTTATCTTATTTTTAGAATGCCTGGTGGGAGCTTACTTTCAAATACCCACCCACCTGCAGAGATGCAAAGAGTACTGCCCACATGTTACTATTTTTTAAATCGTTTGAAACACTGACAGTACTTTGAAAAACCTGACAAAACTTTTACCACCTCCCTGCTTTCTCTACTTAGGGTCCTTGTATAGGCAACCAGCAGAGTTTGGCACACAGCAGATTATGGGATGCAGTGGTTGGCTTTTTGCACGTCTTTGCCAACATGCAGATGAAGCTCTCGCAGGCAAGTCTCTTAAAGAAATACTTCAAACAGTGCTAGGAATGGTCTGTATCAAACCAAACAGAACATTCTTGCTGATTAATGGTTTATAAAGTGTTCAGATCTGTTCTTTTTTTAAACAGTGATTTAAGAACACTGATTTTTGTGTTCTTAAATCACTGGTTAAAATATCAGTTTTCATAACATTTTCTGAGGTAACTAACAAAGAGAAGTTTTGTTAATGTAGGTTTTTTTGTCAGCTGTCATGAAAGCTTTATGTAGGCGTCACAAATGCTTATGAATACAGACATTGTGAAGTGTTACTTAATGTCTTTAAGTATTGCCAGTTTGTCTTTTTCATGGATATTATTGCGGCCACAAGATGTCTCTCCCTACACAGGAATGTTATATACATTTTCTGACTTTCCTGCCTATGTTTTAGACTTTTGGACCTAACAAGCAGGAATAAAGTGCCATGTTCTAATTTTGAGATTTAGTGTTGGATGATTTATTTTCTGCTCTTAGGGGTAGAACCGCTGAATGAATCAGTGCTTCACCACCATCTACTTTGTATGGAGTTCTTTTGGGGATATGGGAAAGGTATCAATCTGCCCAGTAACTAATCTGGATAGTTAAGGATCTGCAACAGCAACTATAAAAAAGACTTTTGTCCAATATCAGTAAATTAGCTGGTGGCATGGTGGCATGTGATCAGAAGGTCATGGTTTCGAATCCCAGGACTGTCAGTGGCACCACCTTTGAACACAGGTACCCTTGAACACAGTACTGTCCCCAGACACTGCTCCCGGGGCGCCATTGTTGGCAGCACACTGCCTGGGTTAGGTGAATGGGTTAAATGCAGAGGACTCAAGTAATTTCTTCCAGGATCAATGGTGCATTTAAAAGTGTCATCTGTGTAGCTTGGAGGATAAACTCCATCGTGGAGTAACACGAGAGAGTAGGTGGTCCATGCACTTTGATCTGAGAGTGCTTTACACAGAGTAAAGATTCCCACTGGAATTGACACTTTCATACACACAAAAGTTATGGCTGTGAGTACTCACGTTCCCAAGAAGAGAGGATTCCAGAGTTGATGGTGAAGACTCAATGAATGAGTAAATATCACCTCTGTTCCTTGGCCTTTTATACCATGTGAGGCTCTCATTTCCAATTCCTCCTGCGTGTCACGTGACCCGTGTATGTGACAAAAATAAAATAAATCTAAAATAAAATTATATATACTGAATATTATTCCCCTAAAGTTAAAATTGCCTGTTTGACAAAACTAACAGAAATAGCTGAAATATTGAATGTATACCAAAAGCTTTATTGATAGTAAGATTACATCATATTGTTTTTTCTTTTGGTTGAATTCTGGCTTCCTGCCAGAATTTAATTTAATGTTTTTATTATTAAAAAAGCTTTTCATGGCATGACATCAAGCTAAATCTCTGACATTAGCCTTTTCTAATCAACCTCTCAAGCCCGACAGTCCACTAATTAGATGTTTTTATATGTTCAACACTCTTGATTGAGATGTATTGGTGACCAGGCCATTTCTGTAGCTGCTCCAAGACTGTGGAACAGCATCCTGTCCATCATGAAGTCTTATCCACTCAATAAAGAGTTTAGGCCAACTTAAAAACACATGTATTTCTTGAGCCATTTAAAATCTGTTTGATTCATTTGAAAGATTATTTATTCAGTCTCTTTTTTTCTGCCCTTTATTCAGTTGCCTTTTATATCTTTCTTAATCTGTTTATTTTTATCTTTTTAAGTTACCTTTTATTATCTAATTTTATTCGATCAAAAGTATGTGTCATTTGAGTTTATTTGTGCGGCACATTTGTTGAACCCTATTGTCTTTTTAATGTACTAACATCGACTTGATTTGACTTGACTTGAATTGGAAGTACTGGCAGACATGACTTTTCTTTTTTGATAAGCACTTCTAACAGTATTTGGTTTTCTGCGTGTACACCAAATCCTCTGAAAGATTTAGCTGTTATTTAACACATCCAGAGACAAGAAGACACTTTTGATGTATTCAGTGAGAACAGACAGGGAAGAGAAGACATGTCCTTTCTTACGTCCTTTCTTTTTTCTCTTGCAGGACTCCAGCCAAATTGAGCTGCTGAAAGAGCTGATGGATCTGCAGAAGGACATGATAGTCATGTTGCTCTCCCTTCTGGAAGGTTCTCTTACGCAATCTTTGCTTAATAATAAGCAAACAGAATGTCTCATTTACATTCTGTTCACAGTGACTGTTGTTTGTGCGATCATTTGGCTCATTGGGGGATATTTGTCTTATTTATTTTTGTTTTACAACCAACACGTTTAAAGAAAAGTTCAGCCATTACAAACCAGTGTTCAAACAGTAAATGTTCCCGGTGGACCTATTAGTGTAGGGTAGCTCTAAATAAATTCTGCAGTGCTTGTTATCAGTGCATGTTTGTCTAAGAAACATTCTTGTAAATGACTTGGTGTGACATGGTGAACAACAAAGTAATGATCCCTAATGCTTTGAGAGGGTTATAGTAATAAGGGCAAGTGTAATGTGACAGTGCATGTTTAGCATCTTTCACATACTGAAGTTAGTGTATTAGTGTATCACAGCCCACATTAACATGTGCTCTAAAAAGGTGCATTTTTCCACTTTCAGAGTCTTGTAATATTATTTACTTTTATTATGTATCCAGTGCAACCTAGAGTTAATTCACCTTCATCTGTAATGTGATGTCGCATCAGTAGTCTTTGACCAAGAACTAATTTTGATGTAGCCTGATGCCCATGACCAGATGAAAAACTGAACCCCATTCTCTTGCGTGGAAGACAGCTGGTACCCAATGTGCTGTGATCAGTGGATAATACTGTGTAACAATACCTTAAGCTGGATTACTGAACCACTATTTGGTTCTTGATTTTAAGACAGTGCTCCAACAGTGATAATGTTTATATATTATACATTGAGATTAATAATAGAATAATAAACCCACTGTTTTAGCCTTTGATTCATGGACTATTCATTGTATTTCCAGGAAATGTTGTAAACGGAACCATTGGCAAACAGATGGTGGACACATTGGTGGAATCATCCAGCAACGTGGAGATGATTCTCAAATTTTTTGACATGTTTCTAAAGCTGAAGGATCTCACCACTTCTGACAGTTTCAAAGAGTGTGACTCTGATGCCAAAGGAGTCATCTCCAAAAGAGAGTTTCAGAAGTCGATGGAAAATCAGAAACAGTACTCTCAGTCTGAGATTGAGTTCCTACTTTCTTGTGCTGAGGCAGACGAGAATGACATGTTCAACTATGTAGAGTTTGTGAAGCGCTTTCATGAGCCTGCAAAGGACATTGGTTTCAACGTTGCCGTCCTGCTAACCAACCTATCAGAACACATGCCCCATGACTCTCGTCTGGCCAGCTTCCTGAATCTGGCTGAGAGTGTCCTTAATTATTTTGAGCCATTCCTGGGTCGCATAGAGATCATGGGTGGCGCCAAAAGAATTGAAAGGGTTTACTTTGAGATCAGTGAGTCTAGCAGAACCCAGTGGGAGAAGCCACAAGTCAAGGAGTCCAAGCGGCAATTCATCTTCGATGTGGTTAATGAGGGCGGAGAATCTGAGAAGATGGAACTCTTCGTTAACTTCTGTGAAGACACCATCTTTGAGATGCAGCTCGCCTCACTGATCTCAGAACCGGACGCTGTGGAACGGTCGGAGGAAGATGAGGACGATGCACAGAGTGTGGCAGAGGAAGAAGAGGAGGATGAGGAAGAGAAAACACTCGAATCATTTTCAGCTTTTACCATGGCTTGTGTATCCATGAAAAAGAATCTCTGCAGCCTTCGCAAGCTGCTAACCCTTAAAAGCATGTTGAAGCAGTACAAGAGATTCCGCAAGATGAGTGTGAGGGAGATGATTCACGGCTTCTTCTCTTTTTTCTGGATGATCTTTGTCAGCCTCTTCCGCTTCCTGTACAACCTAGTATGGGGGTTCTTCCACATCCTGTGGTCCACACTATTTGGGGGAGGTCTTGTGGAAGGCGCCAAGAACATGAAAGTGACTGACATCCTCGGCAACATGCCGGACCCCACTCAGTTTGGTATCCATGGAGATGCTCTGGAGACTGAAAAGATGGAGGCAAGCGAGGCTTGTTTGGTGGCGGAGATTGGCCAGATGGCAGAGGGAGACCAAGTGGAAGTGGATTTAATGTCTGAGTTGTTAAGTATCCAGACCAAAAAGGAGGGGGGGAAGCATGGGATGGAGCCTGGACTGGGGGATGTGTCAGAAGTGGTTGGTGTGGACTCTCCATCACTAGCTGCTGCTGTCCGTCAGAAAAAGGCCCAGGTGAGCTACAGTGCTGTTTATGCTCAACTCAACCAAAACATAAAAACAGTTATGGTAAAAATCAAGATTGAATCATAAAATTAAGATTCAATCATAAAATTAAGATGACATAATCCTAACAGGGGATAATAAATAAATATATTTGTTTGAGGGTGGTGATCGCCAGTGATCTGAGAGGTTAATGCAGTTTTTTTTTAACTCTCCACTGTTTAAAGCGAAAACAGCTGACTATGAATATTTAAATATTTTGCATGGTTTCTGCATGACTATGGATAGAACAACATGAATCACTCTTCTCTACCTCTCTGTGCAGGAAGCTGCAAGTAAGAATGCAGTTGACGGTGAATCAAAAACAGAATCAGAAAAAACAGAGTGAGTGAAAAAACTATTCTGGATTGGCTGCACAGCCAAACGGTTCTTAGCTTGCTCTGTTCTTTGTCAGTTAAATTATTTGTTCATTACTTTGAAAAATGTTTTATTAATAACCTTGTAAATGATCCAAATGGCATTAAAAACACATTATATTAGCGAGTATCACTGATAACAATGCCATTTTTGTGAAGCAGTGCAGAGGATGGGGAGAAGAAAGACCAAGACAAAGGTAAAGAAGATGCCCTCATAGAACCCTCATCAGAAGAAGAGAAGAAGCCACTAAAGAGGAGACCCGGGCAAAAGAAAGGCGAAACCGAGGCTTTCATGGCTAGCTTTTTTGCAGGACTGGACATTTATCAGACCAAAACTCTAGTGAGCATGATTTTGTTATTTGATTAAAAACTAGTGTGGTAAAGCAGCGGAACTCTAAGTATCTGTGATACAAAACACTGGAAACCACACTATTCATTTCCATACATTTTATGACTAAATTATATATAAATTAAATTCATATTAACAAATGATATTTATGTGACCTCAGAATATCTTCAAGTTTTTAAAAACAGAATGTTGGCAAAATTCCCAATCAGTATAATGAACTCACATTTAGACTTATTAATTTCTTATTCATGAGTATCAATGGGATTTATTTTGTTTGTACACAGCCACACTGTTTAGATAGAGGAAGATGTAATTTAGTTAGCATTTCCTGATTTAACTGCAGGATATTTGGACAGATCTGAATTTTTGCTAATCTGAAAAGTGCAGGTTAGTCATTTTTGACAATGGGTAGATATATGTTGTGCATTAGATTTAGCTGTAGAGGTATGAAAAAAGCCCTATTATTAAACTTGCATTTTCCATACCCTGAAAGCAGAGTAATGCAAATAATTTATGTGTGCAGAATTACCTGGCCCGAAACTTCTACAACCTGCGATTCCTGGCTCTGTTTGTGGCATTTGCCATCAACTTCATCCTGCTTTTCTACAAGGTGACTCAGCAGGCTCTCTCATTTGAACTGTTTAGTGCTCACCACCCTCTCCCTTTATCTGCTTGATAAATAATTTCATTACATGACATTTTTAGTGATTTATGACTTTCTATTAAGAATAGTGCCAGCTGTGATAATGTGTCAGGTTGATTATCCTAACAGTCATATCCAGAGCACATTATCCAAAAAAAGAAACAGCACAGCCTTAGAAGTAACTGCAAGTGCCAACCTGAAAGGTCATAGAATGATCAACCAGTTCTTTACTGAAATTCTGTTACTATTGCAAAGCCTCATTCGTTTGATTTATTTATTAAAATGTGTGTGTGTGTGTGTGTGTGTGTGTGTGTGTGTGTGTGTGTGTGTGTGTGTGTGTGTGTGTGTGTGTGT
>JBBPDC010000001.1:36201399-36215066 GCA_037974485.1 Hemigrammopetersius urotaenia
AGTACATCATTTTAATTCAATAATGATAGCTAGACTTATTATTTTTCATTTCAATTCATAGTCTTGTTTCTATTTGTTAAGTGTGCATCTGTGCTCAATGATATCAAATGTCAAGTGGTATCAAATGTTTGGATATATAATTTAAAAGTAGTTTAATAATTACTATATATTTAGGGTGGCTTGGGCGTCATGCCCATGCTTAGACTCCACAAGCCAGCTGGCTTTAGCAGCAGATCCTTTAAGTCTTTTGTTGGTCAGGACTCCATGGATCAAACTGTTTTGGCCACCACATCCAAGAGATGTTCGATTAGACTGAGATTTGGAGAATGTGGAGGCTAAGTCAAAAGATTAAACTCTTTTTCAGGTTTTAAACCAACTTTTGTAATGTGGCAGGCAGATTATCCTGCAGAAAGAGACAACTGACATTATTCCTACAATAAACAGGAGTTTTTGGCATGCAACATTGTTTAGATAGGTGGCACATGTCAAAGTAACATATACATGGATACCAGGGTTTAACCTATTCACCGAGTGAAGCAGTGGGTTGCTGCCAACAAAGCCCAGGGAGCAGTGTGTGGGGATGGTACCTTGCTCAAGGGAACCTCAGCGTTGACACTAGCAGTTGGGATTTAAACCCCAACCCTCGGATTGCAGGGCCAATGCCATAACCAGTTGGTGTGTGAAAGTGATGTTTTACTCTCACTCTCACTTTTTCCACCAACTTGAAACAGAGAGTGACAAGTTAAACCTATCACAAGAGCCAGGACTCACAATGAGTTCACATGAAACAAACCCCAGCCAATGTTGTCAGGTGGACCAGGTATAGGTTCTCTGGAGCAGGAATAGGTTCTCTGGACTTCTCTGGACAGCTTTCACACTCGACCAAGCGTACCAAACTGGGCAAACAAGGCAAACAACCTCAGATCCAGTAAACGGTCTGAAGTAAGAAAACGCTCTCAGTGTCATTAGACTGTGCATCCTCAAACAGATGGGTTCTGCAGCAGAACTTTCTGAAGCCAATCTTTGATGTAGACCTACTTCAGCTGGACTATCAGACATTGCTCTCCTCAGGTTGATAATAAGCCATTAAACATTTTCTTCCCAAAAGCAGACAGGACCATTAAGCTGCTCCCTTCATCTGTCTAATATTGGCCCCCTCCGTGTAAATATTTCTGTGTAACACAGACCACATCCGCTATTTATAGCCCCCAAAGTCAGAATTTTTTAGGCTGCTTCTGGGTTGGAAACTCCAGGAATGATTCATGTGGATCAAATGTTGTTTTCCTGAGAACACAGATATTAGACATCCTTTATGTTCTGTGCTGTATTTTGCATAACAGTGTTAAAAAGTTACAGTGGGTATAGCAAGTGAAGGCTTCTTAACACTCATTTCTGAATTAATTGCTTGAAAGTGGACAATATACGGCTACAGTGGTATTATTTCACACTGAAACAAATATAATACTGATATGTCCCAGTGCACATCTGTTTGAATAAGGATTGATAATTCTGAAAGGTCAAAAGCCTCACTCTGCAACAGGTGTGTTTGTCAGTGTAGTAGAATCATTGGAAGTTCAAAAATCGTACAATATTTTGATTATGTATTCATTATTTTAGTGTGTATTTTTTCTTTCTTTTTTTTGGAAAGGCAAAATGCAATTCAGCCTGTAAATATTCATGTATGAGTAATCATGAACTGCCAGCCTGAATGTAAAAGTGATCGACTATTATGTCTATCGTAGATAAAAGCACTACATGAATATTGTAATTCTTGTTATTGTTATATATCATGTGGCTTTAGTTTGATGAATGATTTTTGCATATTTTACTTTATGTGAAGGTCATATTTCAACTTTTTAGAGCTAAATTTGTTCTAAGAACTCAAAAAAACCCTTTGATGGTTTGCAAATGTGTGATGATGTAGGCCTGTAGATTGCAAGATGCTGTTTCTATTTGTTTTCATTACTTAGCTACATTAGCTAGACAGCTCCAGTGCAAAACTGTGGAAGCAAGTTTCAGATGAGCTATTTTTTGGCTGATTGATTACCTGTGAATGTAATGTGGTGTATATATTGGGCAATTAATTAAATAATTATAGCTTATTCACAGAAGTCAGTATTAGTCATTAATTAACAGTCATTAGCCAACATATGACGCTTGCACTTCAAGTGCCACAAACGTACTGACCAGATGGTCAAGGAAGAACATGCCAACCGCTTGCAAACACTTAGAGGTTTAGCTGGTACTGTTTTCTCAAACATCAGCTTAATCATCAGTCTGTGAACAGCTTCTAGAGCTACCATTTGTAACATTGTTAACATTTGGTTTATTTGTCATATCATTTGAAAGATCAAATGTTTGCCCTGCCATCTTCCATCAACATGAGATGACCTTTGCTCTCTAAGACATTGTTTGGATTTGATTATGGTATCGTGTATTATACCCTTAGTTTCAAACATACACTGTGATTGGCTGATAAGCATTCTGTGAGTACCAGTGTCACCCAAGGAGCACTTTACTCACCTGTATCCTATATGATACATAGCCTAAGTATGTATTAAGTAACAAACCAGCTGACAAGAACAACCATTAACAACAACTTGTTCCCACAGCAAGAAATGCAGGCGAGTGACAATGATAAAAGAAGATTCCTGGAGTTCCTGGAGATGTCTAACCTTGTATTTTTGAAAAGGGTGTGTTGCATCTTGCTGATGTTCGTAGAACTCAGAGTGTAGTGGTTCAAATCTGGTCTTAAACAGCGTCTGCACTCCTCCAAACTGGTGTTTGCAGTCCTCCATTCTCATCATTTGCTGGACTTTTGCTTGACATTCCCACCGCTCAGCCACTCTCCAGACCCCTCCTCTCTCTGAGGGTTTTTCCCAACCTATCCTGAAAGTTGTATCGGATTCAAAGATTTGGCCATTTTTGCTCTTAATGGCAATTTGCCATCTCTCTGTGGAAGTTAGCAAGGAAGTAAGGAAAAGTGTTATCAAGGTCACATCAGCTGTAGCCTGCTGTGAAAGCTCAACTCTCTAGCAGGACAAAGTTGAGTTTGCCCAGTGATCTGCACGCAGGTTGTCAGTGTTTGGGGCTGGTGAGTCACTGAGCAAGAAGCAGAAAGAAAGCATCTTTGCTCATGTGTCAGTGAATACAAGTCATCACTAATTCATCTTCAGCCCACACTATTTTTAAAGCAGGAAGACCTCAGGAGGCTCCTGGCACAAATGCACTTCTAACATAGACGCATCGTTCAAAATCTTTATAATCATGTACATTGTTCTCAATGCCATTGCCAGTAGAACATAATAGTTAACATCATACCACATAAACATGTTAACATTACTAATAATGAAAATGAGATGCTACCTAGTCACCTCTGCCTTCAGACCGCCGTTAGCCCTATCAGCATCAGCTTCTTTGTAGCACTTTCTTTGTAGCGCTCTCACCGTTTTCTTAACTTTTCCCATTTTTAAAAACTTTTTCATATCCAGGTTGGACGAGTTCCATATTTAAAAATGCCAAGGGTTTCCCCGCAACAAGAAAAGCTACCTGAGCTCAGTGAGATGTTGTTGGTGAGATTTGTGTAAAAATACATGGCAGCTGGCGGAAGGATAAGGGGAAAGATTTGCTAAGAATGCACACAGGAACATTTAGCTTCTCACATAGCCGCCAACCAGTGCGTGGGCAGTGAGATAACATGAGTGGACAGGCTGGAACAAATGTAGGGTTACTTGGGGGATAGTTTCCTCCTTTTTGGGGGGAGAGGGGGTTATATGTCATGTATGTATGTCTACTTTTTCCCAGTTTAGTCAATTTGAGAAAGTAGTGAGTTTGGCTCAAAAGTTTTACGTTGGAATTGAAACCTAGAAGTGGCATCTTTGATGAGGACATTTAGCTGTAAGGTTTGCCTAGTTAAAGCAAAAGTGGTTTAACCCCACATTAACCTGATAACTGATGTGAATGTGAAGAGATCACATGATAAAGTTAAGGCGATGAATGGTCAAGGCAGGGTGTGCTACAATGCAGTCTGTCCAGTGTAGACTCCAAGTCTCATTAAAAGAATGCAGGACTTTCATTTTCTTTGCTCTCACAGAAAAGACTGATCCTTGAAATAACCATCAATTGAAAGGTTCCAGCGGTTCTTCTGCACCCTTGTTCCAAATCTCGCTTGCATCTTTGCTTGATACCTTTCCACAATGATAGTGGAAGAGTCGCAGGTTTAGGGTATTAGGGTGGGGAGCTAAGGAATTTGGACTAAGTGCCAGAGAACTGCAGGAATCCTCTTTTCAGTATCCTTGCCCTTCTTGTTGATACTGTATTTGTGCCCTTGAGTGATAAGTTTCACCCTAAAGTGGCCCTAAACTGTACTGCCATATTCCCCTGCAGTACTCATATGTAGTTCAGCATGGAAGCATCTGGTGGGTTAATTTGGTTGGCTGTTGGGGGGGTGGGTTCCTGAGTTTTATTTGGCACTGAGGGATGGGATTTTTGTTTTTGGCCCAGGAGTGGGGTCAGAGTTTTGATTTATCAAGGCTACAGTGTCGCTTTCGACTGAACCTTTTTTATTTTTGAGGTATTTATTCATAAAACATCCAGGTATGTCTAAACCTAACTACACCCCTAGCAGCAGTCCTGCTGAAATCACTACCCTTCGCATGCGTTTATGAAATTTGGATTTACAGATAGATCCATTTACTTCACGTTTTCATCACATGCATTTTCGCCGTAAGCAGTCTTCCTGCCTCTGAGTAACTGGTCCTGTGGGAAAAAGACAGCAGTGGCACAAACAGTATCTCTGCCTATGAGTCCATTTAAACAAACGCAGGGGAGCGGATGACATGGTCATCTGTTTTTTGGAGTGCTTGTTTGTTTTGCCCTCCAGCAAATCCTGGAGCACATTCCCTGCACCTGAAATTATGTTGGCTCTTGTCTTCCAAAAGCAATTGGTCGCCCGTTTCCCTAGAAACAAAAAGCCACTGTGTTAGATGGGCTGCTCCACTAGCTTTGAACATTCTGCTTCATGTGTGTTCTGTCTGATGTAAATAGAACAACAGGCTGGTGTAGAAACCTGAAAGCTGTTCGCCACTTTATCCGAGCTTCGTGTGAGGAGCGGGAAGGTCTCTAAGTAAAGGTTGTGTCATTATCAATTCAGTGAACACTTTGTTTCCACATTTAGTGTGAAATAAACGAAGCTTGCACCTGGCGAGCTTTGCAAACCCCTTCACCACTGAATAAGAAAACACACATCCTGGACTGACATATCTATGAAGCATTTCATGTGTTAGAAAAATCTGAATGATGAGAGTGAATCCTATGATAGAAAAGGCTAAACAAGCTGAAGAAATCACAGCCACGCAGTCTTTTAGATGTGAAGCTCAATCTTCCATAGCAACCCCGGTCCTTTCCCAGACATCCAGCAGTGGTTACAATGATCATTTTTTACATTTTTTGCTCTTATTAAATGCTCTTATTAAATGCAACAAAGAGCAGGGTTTTTAGGGATAAGTAAACAGATTTTTGTGACATCACAAAAGCAATGGCCAGCTTATATATGGGCTGCATGAAGTAGGATGTTTTGAAATTTTAACGAAAATCAGGAAAATCTTTTTTTTTGTAAAGTGGATACTTTAAGACAGATATTTTGCCATTTTTATTGCTACATTTATCATTATTAGACATGCAGCCATTTAATGTGCGAACCATTTCAAAGATTTATTTTGACCTTTTTTATTGCTAAATGCATAGTTGAGTATTGCTAATATAAGCTGGTACTGGTATTGAATTAATAGGTACACCTCTACTAAGCATATCTAAAGGAGCATATCTACAACAGCGGTAGGGTGCAAATATTCAGTAAACCTGTTTTAACAAATTATTTTTGAAATATTATCATAAAGGAATGTAGGTTTTAAGTGTCCAGTGGTAAAATCTACACGTGAGTCAGCAAAGCATCAAAGAATAATTAAGTGAGTGAAAGTGAATGCCTAAGATTAAGTTCATCAGAAAATCATTATGCGTTGAAGTCCTGAATCTAGTGGAAACCCAGGGAAGGGTAAATGTCTCCCTCTACTGGTCTCAATCGGTTTACACACACACTGCAGGTATTTAATTACGTTCCAACGGTCCCGATGTCATTTGATATGGCATGTAATCATAGAGTAAGTAATAGCACTCTAAAATCTAAAGGTTTCTTACTTTCCATAAATCAGTAAATCGAGCTTTGTGTGTTGAACATATGAGTGTAAATACAGTGTTCTTCACATCCAGAGTATCTGGTCCAACCCCTTTCTTTAGCTTCATAGCATATCGAGTAACATAACATGTATTGCAAATGTAGTTTTGTTGTGCATAAACTGAACATTTAAAAGTCACTGTTCATTACTATTATCATCTGTACAGGATAAGATTAAGCTGCTAGCTCTGAAATATTAGACCTTAAAAACGTTACTTTTTTCTTGTTCCTCTAGAATGCCTGAGTCAGCACGGAGAGCTCTCTGTTCCAGACACCTGTCGTGAACTACTCCTAGGGCTGCAGGCTGAAACAAGCGCCATGGACGGAGGTCAAATGGAAAACTCCTCCGTCCGTGTCAACGCATCAGACATCCCCCTTGTCACACATAGCCTATGCCTATGGGAGGTCATCACAATAGCAACTGTGTCTGCCATAGTAAGCCTGATCACAATAATTGGGAACGTTCTTGTAATGCTGTCTTTCAAAGTCAACAGTCAGTTGAAAACTGTTAATAACTACTACCTGCTGAGCCTGGCTTTCGCAGACCTTATCATTGGTGTGTTTTCCATGAATTTATACACTTCCTACATTCTAATGGGCTACTGGTCACTAGGTAGCCAAGCATGTGACCTGTGGTTGGCTCTAGACTATGTGGCGAGCAATGCCTCAGTAATGAACTTGCTGGTCATTAGTTTTGACCGTTACTTTTCCATTACAAGGCCCCTGACCTACAGAGCCAAGCGAACGCCGAAGCGTGCTGGAATCATGATTGGTCTGGCTTGGCTTGTCTCCTTCATTCTGTGGGCGCCGCCGATTCTGTGCTGGCAGTATTTTGTAGGCGAGAGGACAGTACCCGAGAAACAGTGTCAAATCCAGTTCTTCTCAGAGCCGGTGATAACCTTTGGCACAGCCATCGCTGCATTTTACATCCCAGTTTCTGTCATGACCATCCTGTATTGTCGGATATACAAAGAGACAGAGAAACGCACTAAAGACCTGGCTGAGCTTCAGGGTGTCAACCACTCTACAGACTCTGACAATAAAGCACAGCCTCAGAGGGCCATCATCAGGTCCTGCTTCAGCAGCACCTCCAGAGACCAGAAGAAGTCATCCTGGTCCTCATCCATTCGCAGCAAAGCTGCGAAATCTGTCACTACGTCCAACGACGAGTGGTCCAAAGCTGACCAGCTGGCCACCTTCAACAGTTATGCCTCTTCCGAAGATGAGGAGCGGCCCGTCTCTCCCGGAGTCCTGCCGGCTTACAGGAACCATGCATGCGAGGAGAACAAAATGCCACTGTCCAATGACAGTGAACAGTTGAGCAGTCATGAGGATGAGAACTTCTTCCCATCACCAGTCAAAGGTAACTCCCAAAAGAGCAAAAAGTGTGTCTCATACAAGTTCAAGCCAGCTGCCAAGGAGTGCAACTCTCTGCAGACCCAGAACGAAGACACTAAAGCAGCTTCCTTCTCTTCAGCCGAGTCTATGAGTGTGCCCTCGACGGCCTCATCCTCCAAGCCCATTGACGCAACACTCAAGAGCCAGATCACCAAGCGCAAGAGAATGGTCCTGATCAAAGAGAGGAAGGCAGCTCAGACTCTTAGTGCCATTCTGCTGGCCTTCATTCTCACATGGACGCCTTACAACATCATGGTACTGATATCAACCTTCTGCACTGATTGTATCCCCCTGTCGCTCTGGCACCTAGGCTACTGGTTGTGCTATGTCAACAGCACTGTGAACCCAATGTGTTATGCCCTCTGCAACAAGACGTTTCAAAAGACCTTCAGGATGCTTCTCCTTTGCCAGTGGAAGAAGAAGAGGGTAGAGGAGAAGCTTTACTGGTATGGGCAAAACCCTGCTGTAGGCACTAAGCTAACATAAACAAAATCAATGGGGCTGTGTACTATAATTGTTTGTTACTCTATCTATGGAACTTGTTTACTACCAGACCTTTGTGGACATCCGCAGTGACTTCAGTATTACTGAATATGTAAAATGACCATAGACGTTAAATATATGGCTTTCTCACATCATGTCATACATTGGAAAATCAATGACGTGCAACAGTGCAATGGTTGATTGGTTTATTTTTCCAGATGAGGTACATCTGTGCATTGCTAATCGAACAAATATTTAAAGATAATTCTTGGTCAGTGATTTCTCATTGTCCCTCTGATATTGATGCTAATTACAATGTAAGTCTTAAGGGCTCCTACTGATTTCGTTATGATGTTTTCGAGCTGAATATAAAAAAAAAAAAAACGACTGACCAAGATTGTATGTGCCCATTAAATGCCTTTAACACAAGAAATGAGAGCTACAGGCTGAAAAAACTCAAGTGATAAACAATTGAAAATGACAAACAACCACAAACGTGAATTATGTTCTTAAATTTTCCATAGTAATACAGCCTGCACTACTGAAAATCAGTGACATTTGTATAATGTGAGGGATTTTTTTTTTATTCCATTGTCTTTGCTTGTTGAAAGTTATGACAAGCACATTTCAGCTATTTTTACTGGTAAGTTATGATTGCAGGAGGCAAAATCATGACAGTGTCTGGCTGTTAATATTAAAAAAAGTGAATCCAGTATTTGGAGTGTGTGCTAACTAATGCCAAAGCGAGTACAAGTTTAAGAATGTTTGGAACAGAAATATTCATGACAAATGCCACCATTTAAATCACATGGCTTTATAGTTGGAAGTAAAGAAAATAACAGATATTCTTCCTTGTTGAGCAACCATTTCATGTACATGCAGATTTATATGAGACCTTCTTTGCTGTTTGGTTTAAGTAGTGTAATTTGTGACTGTAAACCTGTATGTCTGGATGATTTTATTTTTGAAATATAGTTCTGCTTCGCAACATTTTGTGACTCCTTAAATATAATAATCCTTGTTTGATCTTTTAAAAAGGACCTAATGACCAGTGATCTTTTAATCACTGATTTTTATCTCAGTCCTTCATCATTGCTTGATTCTATATCCGATGATCAAGAGACAATTTATCATCATTTTCCCAAAGATCAGCCCTCCTAAAAGCTGAATGCCTATCCACATTATTATAATAAGATTAGAGCTCATCTCTTTGGCAGTCTGAAGGACGGATGATTTTGACCATCTCTGAGGGCTTCACCATCATCCAGGCATATTTACACAAGTGTTCTTTGTTGCAGTCCTTCTGCCAATAGATGACATTACGACGGTTCAGGTTGGCCCCAGCACAAGCATCATACCACCATCCACCTCCGGCAACTCCCTGAAACTCAAGTTTGGCGCAGTTCTGGAAGTAATTGTCATTGTCCCGGTCCTTGGTAGTGAACCTCTGGTTATCATGGAGGTAGTTCTCCGGGTCCAGGGTGAGTGCATCCACGGCTGTGCCTTGATATAGACCCAGGCGCAGACGGTACTGGGCATCCTCTCCCTCCACCAGAACTGGATCGTACTCACCCATTTTGGTCACAGCGTCTTTATCCACTAGCTTGATGCCCAGCCTGTAGTGCCCAGGTCCTTGGGTGAGTTGATGGATATATTCGTTGCCCAGCCAGTGGTTTCCTGTGAGGCTTCCAAAGCCTAACTTGTATTCCTCCCAGGAACGGTCGAAATCCACACTGCTGTTGACCGTGATGTGCTGGATGACTGTCCAGCCACCTTCCTGCATGACACAGTAGACTGCGATAGGTGTGTCTGCAGGTTTGACCAAGTACACACCATCCCGTGCCTGACCTCCAGAACTCTCCCACAGGTCATAGCAATCTCTGGGGATCTCTGGTGGGAAGAAGCAGATAAGAACTCTGAATAGTGATGCAACACATGGAGCTGATTTACTCAGACACAAATAAAGACTAAGCCTATTCCACAAAGTATAATCTGTTGGAGTACAGCACATTTTGGTGAGTTCCATACTCAATCACGCATAGTAAAGCTGGCTATTATCAGAAGATATGCCTTTCAGTACTGGAACTGAATATCTCTGCCTAAATTGGTGCAATAGAGGAACAATTCAGAAAGTAGAATTGTACTGACTGTACTATAAGCCTAGTATGTTGAATATTTGCACCAAACGCTACCAATCTGGAGAGACTGAGAAGCAAAATGACTGTGCCTGCAGATAATGTGAAGGAGACAAAGAAGTTCAGGGACTGTCTTACTATAGTGTGAAAACTTCTGTGTCAAAGGTCAGAGGCTTCATGTAGTTTGAACCAGTGTAAACCTAATCAAAATAAACTACTATTTCTATGACATATTCTTTAAAACTGTAAGCAACATCTGTAAAGATATAGACTTAGAGTTGTTTTGTAGTAGATTCTGTTAATTACAAATGTTGAGCTTGAGAAGCACCATCTTCCGTTTAACTGAAAATGAGGAATGTGTTGCAATGACCTTCTATGTTCCATTAATGACAGTACATACTTTAGTTTGTCCTTTTGCTTCTAGGTGCCTCATCATGTATATTAAGTGATAAGTGGTTTGACTGTTAACCAAAAGTCACTCTAAATCACTCTTAAAAACAAACATTTGTCTAACTAGAAAAAAAACTGTACTGGTACCTTTATGTCCTAGGTTTAGGATGAATTGTTGCTCTTCTGAAGATAGCAGGTGGAGGTTTTTAGCATAAGGCTGCACGGCTAGTGCCCCAGTTGAAATGAGCAGGCTCAAGAGAGCCACCATCCTGCTGCCCAAATGCTTCATCCTTTAGTTGTATGCTTACATTCCATTTGCGAAGGGGAGTGAAAGACAGTTAGAACCTTTGCAATCCACTTAACATGATCTCACCATTTTGAATGGACTTAGGTAGCGTGTTTACAAAGTGCTGTACATGTTAACATCATGTCTTTTTAAGGAGGACAATTACTATTTTTTGTTCAGTAGGCCTACACCAGGTTGTCTCTAAGTCAATAAAATGAACTTGCTTACCTTCACACGTATCTTGATTTGCCTTTTACCGGTGTAACCCGTGAAAGATACAGTGCAAAGCTTGGGAGAGAAATTCCAGTTGCCAACCTGAATCTCAGAGTCCACAGAGACACACACATCTACAGGGCCTATCAGCACTGGACTTCAGCCCCATTCTCACGTCACACAGAGAGGCACCAAGGGTTAAAGCATTTATCTCTATCACCTGGGATTGGACCATGCTCCATATCTGGCAGGAACCCATCCCATCTGCCTTTTTTTCTTCATTAACTTCTATTGAAAATTCAGAATTTGCCAGGTGTGTTCTTTCCTTTTAGAGAGGGTAGTGCTTTTTATTCCGTTGGTATGACATACACAAACAGGACTTCAGGTCTTCATAAGCCATGATACAGTGAGCCCTAATTACACCCATCTCTGTCATAGAGCAGGAGGGTAAAGGTGTACTAACCTAAAATGGATCAAGAATTTGTTTAATGTTTTTTATTGTTTACATACTGCAAGCACTTTTGTAGTTGCTTTATTTCTATAACATATTACAGTTCCTCTGGGATCCACAAATCCATTTTGCCCTTGTAAGCACCACACAGATTGCTGTTAAAGCTATGTAGGTGGACTGTCTCTTACAGCCCCACTGGTGTGCCCCCTGACACTTGCTATTACTATATTTAGCCTTCGCTCCTTCAGCTTCCATAATGGTCAGCCAAGGTTGTTGCCTTTAAAATACACACTTGGGACTATAAAAAGAAAACAGTGTCACAGCAATAAGTGAATAATCTCCTTATCTCTGACCTAATGGAGCCGAGAGGAGGACATAACAGCAGGTTATAAGGAATAAAACTGTCAGTAGTGAAAACGTTTTCTCTTTTAAATATAGAAGCTCAATAAAATGCACAATATTAGCTCAATAAAATAAAGCTTTTAAAATAAATGAATCACTCAATAAATAATGACAAGTCATGTTTTTTTTTTTTTTCCCCACAATGTGTCTCAAAAAGGAGTGGCTAGGTCATTAAAGTGGCTAATTATTACTGACAAAGGCCATAAAGGGAAATGAAGATGTAATGGCAGAAGTAACACGTCTTCCTGCACAGAAGAGTGCTACCTCCTCCTTGGGCCGCTGCCCCTGTGACTCCTTTGTCCTCCGCCTCCTGGTTTAACACCATGGCTTTTGGGTGGGGCAAAGAACTTGGTCATGATCTCAGACACGTCTGGAAGTTCAGGGTTGGGATTCAGCATATTCATTGACTGTTCCATTTCCTAAAAGAGCACATGAACAGGATATATATGTCAAGCATTTAATAAAAAAGCCACTTAAGCAATGAAGCTTTGCATCATGCTTAACAACAAGTTCCCATCATTTTAGTGCATTGGCTTGAATGGTTTATTACTAGAGGTGGGCATAGATTCATTTTTTTTAACGCCGTTAATCTCATTGGAATCTTGGCGTCATTGGATCACAGCAAGTTAATAAGTTAATATGCTAAATTTGAGCAAACAAGACCGCTTGAAAATGAAATTTAAGTTTAAGAGTCCAGAGTTTAGAGTTGTTTTAGCTGCAGGATGGATGAAAGTGTGTGGACCTGCTTACCCTTCTCATCTCTGGGTCGTTTGTGTTGATGACTTTTGGGAGAAGAAAAATGATCACAAGAGGAAGCACCATCATGAGAACCTGATGAACAAGCACAAGTAAGTGAACTAATTTTATGCTGATAAATCACATTTTGAGGCATCAAAAGTATCATTAACAGGTGACTCTATGGAAATGTGATAACCATGTGATAACACCAAGCCTACCATGGGATTCATCAAGAAATCTGACCACACCCAAGTCTCCCTCTTTATGAAGTAGGAGTGAAGTCCGGTGCATCTCATCTGAAGTGGGTAAGGCAACTGGACTACCTCAGATGTCTTGACGTAATTAACTCTACGAGCCCTGTAAATGGAAGTACAGGAATGTGATGCATCCATATTTAAATAAGAATTTGTGTTTGACATAGAGATTAAATGGTCTGAAGTCAGTTGTCATATTTTAGGCCAGTGAGCTTCCCCAGCTAGTGATTAACTAATAAACAATTCCTTCCTGAGATGAACAGGGTGTGTTGGAACAGGGAAACACACAAAGAGCAGTGGAACAGGAAAAGGACTAAATACTAGAGCCCGACCGATTTATCGCCAGGCCAATATTATCGGCCGATATTAGGCATTTTCCAAACTATCGGTATCGGCATTTATAATGGCCGATAAATGAATGCCCCCTGCACCATACTTCACAGTGGGGATGAGGTTTTGATGTTGGTGTGCTGTGCCTCTTTTTCTCCACACATAGTGTGTGGTTCTTCCAAACAACTCAACTTTGGTTTCATCTGTCCACAGAATATTTAGCCAGTAGTTCTGTGGAACATCCAGGTGCTCTTTTGCAAACTTTAAACGTGCGGCAATGTTTTTTTGGGACAGCAGTGGCTTCCTCCGTGGTGTCCTCCCATGAACTCCATTCTTGTTTAGCGTTTTACGTATC
>JBBPDC010000001.1:36215166-36225166 GCA_037974485.1 Hemigrammopetersius urotaenia
CATATATATATACACATATATATTCATATATAACATTTTTTGAATTGATGACAACCTCAATGTGTAATTTAATCAGTGTTTGTGTATATAATCATGTTTTAGAGACATTTTATAGTTTATAAAATCAGTGTCATTTCAATAAGTCTGTATACTGTATACGCTTTGTCATGAGCGTCTCTGAGAGTACAGCAATTGTTGTAGAAACTGGTCTTTATTTCATGATAATTGAGTAGAAAAGATTTGCCACCTGAAATGACAGGAGTTATTCCACATCTGATTCAAGAACCTCGTGTGTAATAATAAAACAGACCAAAATCTGATGATGATAACTTTTCTGGCCAGTAGGTATGTGAGGATAAACTCAAACCCAGTTTGAATTCATTCATCAACTGAGTTCGCAAACGAATATTCTCATGATACTTTGAGAAAACAACGGATAAGACTAGCGCTGAGTCTGAGTAAAGTGTGTGGAGCATGACTTGAACATGATGGAGTGGGTTGTCTGTTTGCAAACTTCTGTGTTTAAACTAGTCTTGCCCCAAAGTGAAAAATCTCTGCCAACACTGAAAATGAAAAAAAGAATGACCTACTAGGTTGAAAAATAAAAACATGTAAAAATTCCTGAATGATCAGTACATAAAAATAAACATACTACCGTCATGGTGGTATGGAGAGCACAGTATGTGGCATCAGATCCAGTGTCCTCAGCAATCACTATGCCATTTGAATAGTAATTATGTCCTATGGAGAAACTGTGTAACTTTTTCAAAGCTCACTTGGCGCTGTTTGGATGTGTCTGCGTGGCCTGGCACGTGAAAGAGAACACCTAATGTTTTCAATCATTTTTTTCACTTTTGAAATTTTGTGCTGGGCCTGTTTAAAGTTTTTATGGTAAATGTTTACAATTTTTCCAGGTCTTTCTTTTGTGGTAACCATTTCGGTCGGTCTCTGCCAAAGTGTTTGACCTCAAAGGTTAAGAATGCAGTGGACCTTATAAGACTGATTAACTTCTTTAGCTCACAAATGAAAAGGTCACAGGTGTTTAGAATGAATAGCCGCTGCGCAGCAGGCTGGAATTCACTGGACGTCATCCAACTTTTGCTTTTTTAGTTTCGCGCTGCATCTACGGGTCTAACATTGGTAACAAGCCAATCGTCACTCAAATTATTTTTGTAAATACATCCTCTAAACTTGGCAAAGCCCTCAGCAGTAGGTGATCTATTTTTGCAGCAATTGTCATAACTACAGAAAATTCTGATCCAAGATCAGTTGATTTTAAGGCTGTTTTGTGAAAACCTGCTCTGGTGTTTCTGGGCTGCCTGTAATGTTCATTTTTATTTCTCACAGCCACAGTGTGTCCTAAACCAGAGATGGATGCATTAAAATGGATTAAGAAAAAGATTTTGGTGACTGTTGACGTCACAGCTCTAGTGTTAAAACAAAGAAGCAAAAACTGGACTCCAAAAAGGTCTTGGCTGATTGACTACATTTGGGGTAAGCAGAACGTTTTTTTTTACAGAATCAACTTTGGCTTAATTTTGTCTTTATTGAATTTGGCTTAATGTCATATTATATATTATATTTAGTTATACTAATACCCTCTCTGCTATGCCCATGGATCTGCAAGTACAGCAGGGCAGTAGGGGGGTGTTCGGACTCTAGGCTTGCCTGATAATCTTGGAGTTTCTATTGTGTGTTTCTAGTGTCACATCATTCACTCTAGTCTTGGTTTCCCAGATGTGTGATAGTATCGCTATGATCATAGTTATACTGAAAACCTGGGAATTTAAGGCGTATTGACTTTGTTGAAAAACTTGCTTGACCTTTGCTGGTCCTCGCCATTGGGCTGTTGTTGACTGTACCACATATATTTAAAGTGGGACTCAAGCTTGCTGAAGAGTGTAGATAAACACCACGAGTGCTATATAACAAGTAGTAGATGGTCTAAGAGGTGGTGTGTGTGTGGTTCTGCAAAGCAAGCATCTTGAGCAGTCAAAACAAACGTTAAGAGCACATACAGTGGCCCTGCACTCAGACAGACTGTGGTGGATCTTTGAGCCGTTTGTGTTATTTTGACTCTCCAATGTCCCCTCAGTCAAAAACAAGCACTGGGTGGTATTTTTCTCCCCTTGTGCAATGAAAGCTGAAGTGTGCTTCACAGTATCCCTCCCAGTCATTCTATAAACCAGCTTGGTGGAGCCCAGATGGTCTGTGGTACTTTCAAAGTAACCCAAAGCCAGTGTGCTGCCTTCAACCGCAGTGCCACTTCTCTGAAGCTAGATTTCCACCCGCTCACTGCAAAGAGCCTCTGTTGGTATGCTGAGCACATATTGAGACGTTCCTGTCGCAGAGCTCCACTTAATAACAGTTCTGCAACCTTACAAAACTATTATTAGTTGAACTCAGCATACAGCTTTTAAAAACCGCGAACATAGTAAATGTGATATTAAAAGTTTTGCATGCCGTGTACTGCTAGGATTAAAACACAAATACTACTGTCTATTCAAGTTTTCACACTATGAACAGTTTCCCCTTAGTTAGGTGTCATGGCAGATGGAAAGTAGGAACATACTTGGAACTGGCTATGGTGAAACAATTAGAAATTAAAAGAGTAGGAATTGTAATGAAATTTTTCACTTTTAAGCGTCAGTAAAGTTCAGCATAAATGTCTGGTGACATCCTGAAAGGTTTGATCATTTGTATCTTCTTTTAATTGATTTGGGAAGTGACCCTGCGATTTCAATGGAAGAGCTAAACCTAGCTTGGAAATGTTCGAACAGGGTCCATTGTTTTTAAGGCCTGGTTTATTTTCTGAATATAAACACCTATAACTGGCCTATCCCTGTCTGAAAATGGCACCAAATTCATTTTAGGAGTTCAAGATGAGCACTTTTATGTTTCTCTAAATTTCATTCATCTGAGTTCCAAATGCACTGAAGGTGAATTCTTGTCTGGAAGGATGACTGACATCTGCATGTGGTCATACTGTCATACGGTCATACTTCATATTGGCCGTCAGAGAACTGTTTAAACTGATTTCTCCACATGAATACAATAAAATATGTTCTGGACATATTTATATATTATATTTTACATTTTGTTTCTCAACATTACACTTTCTCTCTCAGCCTTCCTCTAGGCCTTAAAAGGTTAAATACAGGTTTCCATCTCAATTTCCTAATAAATTCCCTGGAGAGAGGTGGCAAGGGCAATGTTTTGATTTTGTTGCAACAAGGGGGCAGTGTTTCGACAGAAAGCTTTTTGAAAACAACAAGAATTGGAGTGAGTACATTCTTCAGTTCTAAGCTGTTGTCTGGTAAATCTAAGGATCGAGATATGTTGATGCTTTTGTTCGGAACAACCATATTAATTTGCAAAAACAAAAAAGAGTCTGTAGCAATAGTTGGGACGGTAACAGCTTGGCAGGATTCCAGTTTACTCCTAATTCTGGGAAGCATGTCACTTTTTGATTAGCTATTTATTAACAGTGCTTCTGAAGAACCAATTATTCCCAAGCTTATTCTCCTTGAATTTATTTGTATAGAAAGGGCGATTTTGATTAGACAATGGAATATTCATTCAAGGTTACTTAAACATGGCATCAACCATGTAATTCTGTTCTGAGGTCATTCATGGGTCCTTTAATTTTTTTGTTCTTTAATTACATTGTTTTCTTCTGGCAAACAAGTCGCTTCCTTGTATTATGGCTGTTTCTTATGTGCTTTGTTTGAATCAGCTAGATTGATGCAGCTTTGAAGGTTTGTCATATTTTCACATAAACTGGATCTGTTTCAGCTACACAGAAAAAAGGAAGTTTCTTTAATGAAGAAGACCCCATTATGAGGTGAATACCTCTAGAAAGCTTTTTGATATTTGTTCTAAATGTCACTCAGTACAATATGTATGTCCAAACTGGAAACTTTCCAAGATAAGGCAAAGTTATAACATTAGTTAAAGTAAAAAGTTTTTTTTTAATCCCGCTTATTTGCTTTATTGAGTAGTTTATGTTTGGGCACAGCGGTTAGCAAGGCAATCAGACGCACCTGAATGGAATGAGCCTCCTTGCTCAGCATCTTGTTGCCTTGCTAACAGCTCCACCTAAACATAAACAACCCAGCAGGAGGACAAGGGGACATGGCAGACGAGGCCGTCACAGCTTTTTTCATGGCAAGGTATTATGAAATTTGGCACTTAAATTAAAAATGCATTTTACTGCTAAATTTTTAAGAAAAATATAATTTACTAATTTTGGAACATTAATATTAAAGTAAATTCAGCTACAGTTCCATATAAAATATTGTAGATTTTTTTGGTACTGTCCAGAGAACACAACGAAAGCGTGTCTTGAGATGGTGAAATACTGCTGTACTCAGTAGTACTCAGCGCATCTCACGTTTCCCTGAGTGTTCTTGTGTTTTTCGTTTTGTTCTTCTTAAAGCCCTCTATTTTTATAACTGAAATTAAATTAATGAATTACTGTATTTACCTTGCTTATACCAAAGAAAACACACGAGCATGAATTACAGTACAGTCTATACAGGGGTAACATTGGTATTTTACATTCTAGCACTGCGGGAGTTCAGTGTACAGTGGATACGGGTTTACCTTTACATTTTCTTTAAGGGTGATGTATTAAGCTGAGTTTAAAATCAAATTGAAGTGTTTTGGAAGCATATTTGGGGACTTTTTCAGGATTTACACCATAAATATAGGCATTTTTCTTTTTTTATTCACTATTTAGTTTTTCACTATTTATGGATTCTTTTTGAACATAACCCCATGAATTTTGGGGGGTTACTGTACATGGTTTTCTGTAGGCAGATATGACATATATCAGCATTTTTTTTACTGATTTTGTCTTGATGGAAGAAAACTGCAACACATCCATTGATTTGATACTGGATGCTGTTTATCATCTAAAACTAGTAAACACAGAAGACAGACAGTGCTTGAGAAGTATTCCAAGCTAAAGGGAGGATTGCACAACATCAACTCTTGTATTCTGTTTTTATCAGACAGACCCCTGCTAACACTAGGCTTGGTGCAGTATCCTGCTGTTTTCGCATAACGTGAGATGTGGCAACTGTGAACAATGCTGGACTTGTTGGGTTCTAACTGACCTGTTTTTCATACCTCAGACTGGAAGGCTGTTGCTGTCCCACAGTGGAAACCTAGATGGAATGGTGCTGGATACCTAAGCAATCAGGGGTGACGGTTCCAAAGGGCTAAAACCCAGTGTGCCATGCAAAATGGAATCCCTGATACCTGAGGTCAGATGCCACAGCGAGTGAGCCCATTTCCTCAAAGGAGCAACTGGCCATGAATGAGGAAATGGCAGTCTACACAGGGTTTAGGTGGATGCCTTCCTGCTATCTGCCACTGGGATTGCTTTATTTTCCCATTTGGGAGGTTGAGTAGGGTCTACACAACAGGACACACTCTTCCAGAAGAATGGCTTCCATAAGTACGCCATGTGGTCAAGCTTTATTGTGCAAGTTGAAAGGCCCAAGCCGAAGCAGCTCTGAAGCTTAGGATACATCATGTGCTGAGAGACTGAGCTGCAGGATTAACTCATCACTCCTCACAGGAAATAAAGGAATGTGGCGGGTAAAACCACAAGCTTCTGGTGCCCAGAAGTTCAGATTGGGCTTCATTCTCAAGATTATTGAGCCTGGATCGTCAGTTTGATGTATGTGGACGAAAGGAGCATAAAGCAAATCAGATATTTATAAGCCACATCTTTTATGGGGTGAGAACACAAAGCTCCTTCAGGGAACAGATACTCCCTAATCATAGACAAATCCTTCAGGGCTTTGGTCTTCTCTGAAATGTCAAACTGAAGACTAACTATTCCCTCCCTGCTCACTAAAGCGAATCTATCCACACATTAGACTGTCACTTTAATCCTGTGAATTACGCCAAAATAGATGTCACTCCTCATACATATAACAGTGGTACTTATTATCCTTTCTTTTTTACAAAAAGTGAGGCCTTGAAGTGTGTTATCTTGTCACATATTGCGATTGTGATATGCCTTGCAATATATTAACACCTTACTGGCTAACTATTTATGTAATATGGTTATATAGAATTTGGCCACATTTTTAACATAAATCAGTTATTGTGATGAATTCAGAGTGTCAATTGTAAAGAAACACACTGACTCCAATTTTCTTCACAATGCTTGTGAAACAAACTATGGGTAACTGCAAAGGTTACTCTAAAGACATTTTATCAACTATCTAAAATGCAATGCATTTAGTGTTTACTGTTTATAGTAAATTAGTGGTTACTGTTTTGCCTTAGAATGCCCTGCATGTACCTCTGAACCATGTAGAAAATGCTCAAGGGCAAAACCATCTTAAAACATTTCATCATACAACAATTTCTCAGGCAAAATCCCTCTGCAAGTTTCTCAACAACAAAACTTCACAACAAATCACACTGGATGTCATTGTTGATGCCTTTTAGTTAATTATGCAGAAATTTGGAAAAAATCCTGAAACTCCACTTTAATAATGATACATTCATTTGGTATTATGTCTACTAAGATTTTTTTTTATTTTTGCATTTCTCTGAGATTTTTTTCATGCTGAAGACTTTCTGGAGCCCAATAGCTCCCTTGTACTCCCATGTCATCTGCAGATTGCCAGTACAAAGGTCCCTTTATGAGGAGCCTTCTAAAGCTCTGCGGGAATGAGAGGCATGAGTTTCAGATGTACCTGCAACCCCTGTTTTGCTCTTCATGCCAGTGAGGAATCTATTTCACAAAAATGTCTAATAACACATGTGCTTTCTTCATTACCACATACCCAAAGATGACAGAATGATGGCCCTTACTCATGCGTCCTTCATATTCTTCGCATTCTTCATATTATTTACCAAGACCAACCATTTTAGGCTGCTGTCTTTCTTAAATCCATTTTCTGGTTCATGTCGAGTTCAAAGTGTATCTCAAATCTTCAAGACAACACATTTTAGATGCTCAATTTATAAAGCAACTAATCTGTGGTATTGATGGTACTGCCATATAATACTTGCATTAAAATGTTACAGCCCCTGAAAAAACATGTGATTTGACTGTAAACAGTTCAAATCATTCAGAAGTGGGTGGTCCATTTTATAATTGCATTTTCTTTCTTTGTTTAAAAAATCATTAAAGTGGATCTGCTCCAGTTAGGCTAGTAGAAATGAGTCACATGTTCAGGTACGAGTCAGCGTTATTCATTCAGAACACCTACCTTGAATCTATAATCATTGTCTGCTTTATCAACTCCAGCGACCAAATAGTCATTTTTTTAGCAATTCAATGTTCAGGACCACCAATGAGGAAGTGTTATGTGGGCGGTGGATCATTTCCAGCAAAGCAGTGAGACTGACATGGTAGAGGAAAGTTTGTGTGCATGTGCACTGCTCATGTGTCTGCTCATGAAAAAAAATAGTAAAAGTACAGAGTATGCTGTTGGCTATTACAGGATACGGTAGTAAGAAGTAATTCGCTTTTTTGTAGCATAGTGGTTTTGGTCAATGGTTCTTAGAGTTACAGGGATCCCTAGGATGGACTCACAGTTTCAAAACGCATCCTATTTTAAACAAGATTGGCTAGGCCATACAAGCATCTTTTTTGTTTGGGTTCATTGCTTTTTGAACATCCATTGTCTTCTCAGATTTGGTTTCTTGGTTGATGAGAATTTGCTCTAATTTCACCCAACCCCAGCGATTGCTACATTCACATTTCTTTCAGAATAGCAGCCCCCTACTCTGATGGTCTTCATTTTGGACATGGCTTTGAATTAAACACCTAAACTTTCTTTCTCCAAAAAGAACAAACCAAAATATTGCCCATTTTTTTGTGATTCTTCTTTAGTAAATGAGCAGAGCAGTTGCTTTTCTTACTGTTCTCTTTTTTACTGCTGCATTCAGGTCATCCAGCAACTCATACTGAGTGTGTGCTGGCTTCTCTCTTACCTTCCTTATAAATAATATTGTATGTAGCACCTGTCTGGGGATCATTCATTGATCTATACATTATCAAACCAGTTGTAATGTCAGCAATGTTTAACGTCTTCAGTCTATAACTTTCCTTTCAAATGTTGTTTAATAATCTTGTCCCCAGGAAGCTCCTTTACATTTGTGTGTGTCTGTGTGTGTGTGAATATAAAGTAGTTATATGCACTGGAAGTACAATAAAAAGCAAGTGTCTGAATACTAGTTCTCCTAATCACTGTGAAAAGAAAAAAATGGCTCATTTAGTAAACGTATTGACCGTACCACTGACACTGAAAACTGACAATTCTTTTCTTCACAAAATGAATCCAGTTGTGTTAAATCCTTTGTGAAACAAAAACTAAAGTGCAACCGAGTTGGTTGACAATCTGACTAGTTTTTTTTTACTAGATCCAATCCGATTAATGGTGTGGCCAGGCTTGTGTGCAACTTTGCTGTTAAAATCTGTCAGAGCAAAGCTGCTTTTTTATATTTGTTTGTGTGTGTGTGTGTGTGTGTGTGTGTGTGTGTGTGTGTGTGTGTGTGTATGTATGTATATGAGAAAGAGGGAGTGTAAAACTTTTCCGTGTGGTCTTATGTATCCATAAAATCCATAATGGGTAGCTGTACTTTATGTACAAATGGGCTTTTGTGGGTTTTAGGCCTCAAGAAGTCGAGCAAATTTACAGTTGAGCGACAGTTCTGGTCTGGTCAAAGTGTAAAAACCAATTTTTGTGAATTTATTAGATCATAAAATATTCCTTCTGATTCCACAGATGATGCTAATGCAAAGTATCAGGAGATGTGAAGTGCCCCTAGTAGGCCACTCAGTAACCAAAGGTAGGCTCACCAAAACAGCAATTTTGATCCTGATGGTAGTCTAGTGATAAATTAAGTTGTTTGCCATTTAATATTGGTTCACTTCGTAATGTAGTGGCCTAATATATTAAATTGAATGAATCTTAATGCACACCCTGTTCCTGAAGATTGTTTTGTGAAGTTGACTTGAGTGGTGATAAAGGAATTCCAGATTATTGTCTCTGACAGCTGTCAAACGAGTTGTTTAGCTTGTTAGAAGTTGTTGTGGTGGACACCAGCTGTTGTGAAGGGTCTCAACTCAGTAGTAAGGAATTTCCACAGCTGTTTAGGAAATCATTTTTTTATGCTTGTTTATTGTTGGCAGGTTTAACTTTGTTTCATGTTTCAATACATTTTCTGAATGCAGAATAAGACTATTATAAAATAGCATTTCTACTGAACCGCATAAAAGAAGAAAAGCCATGCAGCACCAGAAACAGACTCGTATTAATAATGGTGGTAATAGGAACCAGAGGTTATGATTTCTACAAACATAGTCATTTCATTTATTTTTCAAAACAAGAAGTGAACCTAAAATTATCTTTTGAGTTTAAATGCAATGTTGATAATGATAAAATAGTGGTAACTCTGCCATGAGTGGATTAAAAGTCTTTGGGCATCCAAAACAGACTCCTTAGTGGTGTAATTGTCTAAGCATTGGCACTATCATCAGGCAATCATTAGTTTGATCTCTGGCAGTCCAGAAGCCCAAGATACCATTAAACAATCCATTGTGATTTTAGCCAGCATGAACACCTCTGAATGCTTTTGTAATAGAATTGGGCATTTAAGTATAAACAGAATGCAGAGACTGCATCATTTGTTATCTGGTTATTGCTTATGTAACAAGTTAAGTGTCCATGTAAAATGTGCAGGTCACTATTGTTTCATATTGTATTGATCACACTTGATTCAAAATTCCAAACAAAAATGTTAAAATAATACATATAAATAATTTATCATATCTTGGAAATGTTAAACTACACAACACTCTTTATACATACACTATTTTACAGTTGCAACAATAAAAATACTAATGTTAGGAGCAGAGTGTGCATGTGTGAGCTCTGTTTCATCCCATCAGAAACTGAATCAGGAGTGAAGCTGCTGGATTAGAGCACATAGAATAGCAGCTATACAAACATTACAGCACTTA
>JBBPDC010000001.1:36226497-36242910 GCA_037974485.1 Hemigrammopetersius urotaenia
GGGGGGGGGGGGGGGGGGGGGGGGGGGGGGGGGGGGGGGGGGGGGGGGGGGGGGGGGGGGGGGGGGGGGTTGTTGGTTTCAGTGCCCCCCCTGCTATAATGGATCCAGCACACAGGAGTAAATGTAACAAGCAAAGGTAAAGCATTTGTTGAAATTTCAATTATTTTGTGGTCTGTGGTAAGCTGACTTATTGGCAGTACATGTACTGTGCAGTTTTATTTGACCCTTATATGAATTTGGTTGGATACTTAAAAAAACAAGAATTTCAAAACCAGATGCACTGATCGAGAAATTTCTCTTGTCCTTTAAGATAAAAGTTCAGTTTCCATTGTACTAAAGTAAGCTACAAATCTTCCAAAATAATGGTGAAGTATAGTAGCAAATGACAATAAATCAAACAAATTTCACCTCTGACCTGTATGACCATAATCATTATAAAACTATGCAGTTATATAATGACAGTATAGCAGAGTAGCATAGGAACATTATACTTCCAAATCACCTCCTTAAGCTGCTGTTCACAGCCACCTCTGGTCATAATATTCATCCATCACTGCCTGCTGGCTTCCTCCACTTCCCTTTTCAAGCATGTGACTAAATAGAATCCACAAGGGCAAAATTCACAGTGGCAGCCTTCTGTAAACAGGGCAACCATACAGCGCTTCTTTTTGCTCTCGTTTACTGGAGCTGTCAGTCCTCACAGCCTTTCGGAACACCACACTGCTGGTTGTTTGCATGAACATCGAGTGACCAGAACAGTGAGTCAGTCTTCACTCTACAAGCTTCTCTGATGACTCAGCACAATGTAGATGGTCTCATATTCAAACTAATCAAGCTATTAATTGCTTTACTAACCAAAACTCCCTTATTGAAAACAAGTGACACAAAAGGCCACACCAGTCTAAACATCAAGGGTCTTGAATTATTGGTCTGGAAACATTGAAACAGAAACGTAATGACTATGACATTTACCGCATTTATCCAAAGCGACTTTCATTCACTAACTACAGGGGGTAGTCTCTCCCTGGAGCAACTTAAGGTTAAGGGTCTTGCTCAAGGACCCAGTGGTGGTATGCTGAAGGTAGGATTCGAACCCATGACCTTTTGGGCTGAAGGCAAGTATCCTAGCCACTGAGCTACCGCCATCCCCTATGACACTTATGATCATGGCTACATTCATCTGGCTTAGAAATCCCAGACAGATTGCTTGATCTCACGCTACAGTGTTAGCAACTGTTTGTGCTGTTATGAAGGAGATCAGATGCTGTCACTCATCAATCACTTATTTCATTAATTGAAAAAGTATTTGTGAGTGCAGCTAAGGAAGCAGGAACTTTTGACCATGTAGTATAGTAGTTAACACTTTTGTAAGAACCAGCCAAATGGCCATGGTACAATGAACTATGTGTGTTTTGCACATTTTCTGATACGCGCCATGTAAAATGATTACAAAGCATTTTATCTCGTAACTCCATATCTCATCTTTTTACAGTCTGCAGAACAACAGCAGGTGGCAGAGCTATCTCACACTTGCTCTTGGGGCTTTAGTCTGTTTTCACACTCTAGAGATGGGGATGGAGGTAGCTCAGTGGGTAGGATACTTGCCTCCAGACCAAGAGGTCATGGGTTCAAATCCTACCTTCAGCACCACCATTGGGTCCCTGAGCAAGACCCTTAACCCCAAGTTGCTCCAGGGAGACTGTCCCCTGTAGTTAGGGAATGGAAGTCGCTTTGGATAAAAATGGATAAATGTAAATGTAGAGCATGACCGTGAGCTTGAGTTACAGTATATTCCAGGTCCACACTGCAAAAAATTATATCTTAGCAAGTGAAAAGACCTTAAATCTACTCTATGTATTATATATTTACCAAATGCGATTGCTGTAAGAATCTAATAAAATGATTAAAACAATTTCTAGTTGTTTTAAGTGATTATTTTTAGTGAAACAATCTGAATCCATTAGTAGAAGATCTGAACCAAGCAAATAATTATTGCAATAGTATCATAATACAAATGATTGAAATTTTAGATACTAAATTTCATTTGCCAGAATATCATTTGTACAGTGCGCTATATCAACCAGTTCTCTCTGATGCTCTTTTTTCATTCATCTTCACTTCATTCTCCTTACTCCTTGTATCCATAGATGATTTAGAGATACATTTTCTTCTTTAAGTCTTATGACTGTCCTTCAATTTTTCTCCATCCTGTCTCCCCTCCTCCATTCTCTGCCCCATCATTTCTCCCCAGCTACCTTATCCATAGTCTCTATAGTGCCTAAGCATTCGTGTTCCTCTGTTTCTTGCTCAAACCTTTTGTTTGAATGTTTTTGCCAAATTGAGGGTGTATCATGTTTCTAGTTTTCCTGTTTGTGCTTTTGTTTTGTTACTTTCAATAAAACTAAACCCATAAACTAAGCACATGCATTTCTGTCTTCATGTGCTTTATCTTTGTAAATAAGGTTTTTGTTTTCTGTATGTTTTTTGTTGCTTTCCATGTGGGAAGTGTAGTGCATATCCACTATGGAGAACATACTTTATTGCACAACTACTGTAGCCAGCGCAAAATCTAGGGCACATTATATATTTTAGTTTGATAAGTAAATATATATTTCTGTCACGTTCGCTAGATGGAAGGACAATCTTCCTTTAATTTATTTTATAACTTGAATGAATTAGAGAACCATATTATAAAGTAGTTGTAGAGTATTTACATAATAAAGTGTCAGTTACATCTAAATAAAGGGCAGAATTTTGTACATTCGGTCAACATGAACATTTTGAACATGGCTCTTCAGGCTCTACAGCAAAAAAAGAACCTATACAGTACTGTGCAAAAGTCTTAGGCACCTGTGCCAATAGTTTGAAACCATTTATATCAGCACTGGGTTTGTTTCTGCCAGCAAAAACACAAGAGAACATTGGAATAAATGCAAACAAACAAGAAAGCCGTAAAAAGTATCAAGATTTTTTTTTCTTCCAAAAAGTAGTTGCTATTTTGTGAGCTGGTTAGAAGAACACAGGTTTGGTTCCAGATTTCTGCTCGATGCCTCCAGTCACTGTGTGGATTTATAAAGGTCCGTAAGCAACACACCTCATTTAATCTAATGCAGTAAAAAGAGCCGACCCAGGTCTCTGACGGAAGCTACAAATAATACTGGGCTTCCATGAGGAAGGAGGTCTGGAAATGGTCAAGCAAACACTTTGCTAAACATGAAACTATGGTTTACTGTATTAATGATGTTATTTGTATTTATTGTAACATTTGTGTTTTAACACTAACTTAACACTACTGCCCAGTAGCAAACAGCTTTTCTCAGGTGCCTAAGACTTTTGCACAGTACTGTAGCTTATATGAGGTAAAAATGAATTCCATATATGTTATCTTTAGAACAAGACACATGTAAGACCTCCCTTTTCTAACATGTAATAAAAATGTTCTTTGGAATAAGTTCAATAAATCTGAGTCATCCAGTTTAAATGGGTATAACCAAGTCCCAGGTTCCATTCCCTGATGATTAATGCTTCTTGCATCAAATCTCATGTGATTAATGAATAGCAGAGCAAGAAGCTGGTGGAGAAATGATGCATGCACATGCCTAACAAGTGAATGAGTGTTCTGGGTGCTTCTAAAAAAATTTTATTTGGCATTTTCTCTGGAACATATTGTCCAAGGTCATATTTTGGAAACACTGACTACTCTCAACATCTCAAATAGGACAATTCCTCAGTGATTTCTAAATAAACATACTCCACTCCCTAATCATACAAACCAACACAATAAATTTAACTTGTTAATGATATATATCCTTGTTCATAAGCACCTGCACTTTTTGAAGCAGGGACAATATTTTCATCCCGTTCCCTCTGCTGAGAAAAGAACAGATCATTCACTGATCCAAAACACATGGCCTGTACCTTCGACACTTTCACCACCTGTATTATGTGCAGGTGGGTTGCCAGATATACTTAAGCTTTAAAATCTATTTTATGTGGAGGTGCCTGTTTTGAATTAATAAATTATAAAATGTACAATTACACACCACATTCAAAAATAGTCAAGTTACAAATACATATTTACATATTTAATCAAAATAGGTTGCCAGATCCACTTTGGCTTAAAACCTACTTTGTATGATGCAACCTGTTTTGATTCATTGATGTATAAAATGTAATATACTTACAGCATTCAAAAATATTCTAGTTCAAAGTATTTAGTGAGTTAAAAATGACACATTTAAAGAAAATTGGTTGCCAGATATACTTTGGCGTAGAAGGTATTTGTCTGTAGTAATGTAAAAAACTTCGCTGCTTATAAAATGAGTCTACTGTTGAACTCAAGCAGAGCTGGTGCAACTGGAATCAGGTCCTCAGGATCCCCAGAGGCTTCAGCAGACTGATAGTCTTTAACATGCCCTCTCCGAGTCGAGGTAAGGGGGTGGTCCTGACTAAATTTGTAAATTACTGACGATCACATTGGTAACTGCAGAGGAATCCACCTAAAGCCAATGACTCCCTTGAGATTCATCTTACTGTAAATACACGCACACATACACACACACACACACACACATACACATAGATGACATCCCAAAATTTAGAGACCACACAGGGTGGTCCTCAGGCATACTGCCAAAAGTAAAAAAAAAAAAAAGTGAGGGAGTTTCTGGAAGCTCTAAAAGCAGATCTCCCTGGTCCATTTTTTTGTGACGGAAAAGATGAAAGCAAGCCAAAAATAGGCATTCCACGCATTCTTCTGGGTTCCAGTAAAGAGGCTGTTTTAGCGTCTGACTCGCTGCAAGATGTTTCCTTTGCTACCCTTTGCTTATTTTACTGAATCCAGAGTCTTGGATTTGATTCCACTAGTTCACATGTCACTCTGGTTCTCACCTTCTTTTCTTTTCATGGATGTGATAAAAATGCATCTCCAAATATCCACAGATACACAAGTGTGGCTTCCTTTTCTCATCAGCAGTGCTGATCATAATCACTGATGATTGCTGCATGAACACTTTGGGGCTATTTATATCTTTCAGTCGCCGCAAAGCCTGGACAAACCACAAACTTAATGAATACTTATCATTACATGTCTCTTGAACGTTTTGCTTGATTTGTTGTTAGTTTGACAACTAATAAGAAATTAAGTTATGGCCGGTTTCTTTTTATAATTGACCATTTCTTGTTTTTGTACATTTTAAATATATGTCCCATGCTGTCTAACATGCAGTGTTTGTAAAACACAGTCAGCAGGATGCCAAATCTGCCAGATGTTGTTGACTTCTCTGCATGATCCAAGTGCCTCTGTTTAAGTCAAGCTTTTATAAATTCCGTAACCTAGTTTCTCTCCACTTTCACATAGATGAGATTGAGTTCCTCTTTTGATTTCTTCCTCAAGTCCTTAGGGGTTTATATCTGTTCACAGTCACCTTTGACTTGCTCATCTGGGGTCTGAAACTGTGTTTCTATGAAGTGTTTTTGTGAAAATGGTTGACATATAAACATTATGCAGTTTATTTAGGGGTGGGGGCTGAGTGGTGGTTGTGGTTGTTGTGGTGGGTTGTGGGTTGTGGGTGGTGGCAGCCTAGTGGGTATGATACTTGCCTCTGGACCAAGACATCATGGGTTCAAGTCCTACCTTCAGCATTCCACCACCAGGTTGAGCTGGACCCTTAACCCCAGATTGTTCCAGGGAGTCTGCCCCCTGTAGTTAGTGAATGGAAGTAACTTTGGTAAATGTAATTATATGATTACAGAATTATGCTGTAGAATATATGTCTTAGTCTGCTTGTTTTCCTCAGCTCTTACTGTTCTTTACTGGGTACTGTGATATATCTAAACTGATTAAGGTGGCTCTGTCATGAGCATTGATTGGAAAAGCATTTGAATGAGGAATAATACCCTGTGTTTGTGCCCATAATGTGCCCATCATCCTTTTCCTCCCGTCTCATGGCGAAGCATGGGATTATTATTGTCTTTCTACATTCTGTTTGTATATTGTACTGGTGTATATTTATATTTTTCATTCGTGTTTATTTAAGAATGTACTTGCCAATGTGTAGGGACAAAAATGATACAAGCATTCAATAATAAATAATTACATTTTGGAATCTATTTGTGTCTTTTTCTACCTTTTCTCCGTCTTCTGGGGTGGTTCTTTACAAAGAAGGGGGATGATGTTTAATAAAATATTATGTTTAATCAGCAAAATATATTTTGTATATATTCCAGACACCAGTTCATTATGGGAAAAAGTCTCCAGCACCCATAAAAACTATTTTGTGCATTCAGTAGATCCATTTGCATTAATGCAGAACTTAATTCAAACACTGGAAAGTCTGGAAAGGGCCCAGGCAGAGAAAAGGGAAACATGATCAAACTAAAGGTCACAGAGACAGAATTATATTTTCCAGATTGAGTGCAGAGGCCAAATGCATTTGTGGCAACTTCAGCACAGCTGATAAAAAGTGTATATGGAAACTAGGGCACATTTTAATTGGTTAAGAGCTTCACACTTCCTATCAGCGGCACATGCTCATATGTTCACATGCTTGGATACGGTACAGGCAAAGCAATTGCCTGGAAATGACACCCTGTGTTCAGTGTTTTATGGTGACCCCTGACACCCTGTGCATGAATCACTGAATGTGGAGGCCCTCCATTCCTTGCTTAGAGCCAAACATCAGCGTTAGGGTTACGTACCAGGAAATGAGACAATTTTTCCAGGACAACTTCAAAAGATACAGAACTTCAAAAAACAAAATAAAAACAGTAATTAGCCTATATATCTATATATATATAGACTAGGCTGGGCATGAACTCATATCTGTTATATTTGGATGCATCACTATATGATTTTAAACACTCACTTTAATTTTGAAAGCATTCTCAACAACATCTGAGCCTAGTTCTGTTGTGTAATCAACATTTACTGTTTAATGAATGCCACCAGTTTCTGAAAGTGTTTTTCATTAAGCAAATAAATAGTTTTGCCTCTGTCAGTGTGAGGTACGTAATTTTTTAGATTTTGGCTGAATTCGGCTGCTGTTGCGTCAGTCAAAAATTTACACCTTTTTTACCCAGTGACCCCCCGTTTCCCCCAGGCTCAACATGCTTGGAAGAGGGCGGCTGTTAATCATGTTTGCTGGAAATTGGGCTCACAATCAGCCAGCAATTGTAAAAATCCTTATATAACCCTCTTTCCCACAAAATCAGTCTTTAAATGGTACCAGTCAAAGCTTAAAAAACTTTACTTTATACTGACTTACCAAAACAACTGGTTTGAGCTGGTTGCTCAAAGATTTGTCATCATGTGATTGACCTCCTATCAGTAGTTCCTGAGGATCTAGCTCTCAATTTTGCAGTTGAATGTGACTTTTCACATTCCATGCCTGTTTCTAAGCAATTATTTGCAATTGTATTTCTCATCTTTATTTCAATCTGCCCAAGAACAATGATAACGTCCAAAGTGAAATGACCTCTTTGCCTATGTCTATCTTTTAGAGACATTGCAGCTGTTTTTCAGTTTCTTTATGTGTCTTAAGTTTCCTAGAAACACATTTTACTCAAACTGTGTGGACAAGTATAAATCTGTCAGAATGGACATAAATTTTGGCTTAACAGGTTTGTGCTCTTTGCTTGTTCCACTTTATTTTCAGTCCTAAGAGCCGGAGGACAGGATTTGACTGTTGATCATGAATGGGTCTATTTAGTTAGTGTTAGGAGTTCAAAATGAATTTATTTCACAGTTACTTTGTGGTTTATTTAGTGCCCTCTTGGGTGCCCAAATCAACATCAATGTTACGTGCGGTGGCACATTGTTCATTTTTCCCCCTCTCACTTTCACGTTTTCTCTTGTCCCTATTGCTCTCTGTAGCTTTGGGGCGATCCCTACAAGATGATTGTTTACCATCCCATTGGTGGATCACTTCTACCAGCTTTAAAAGATCTCTACGGAGCTTTAGAGAGCTTAAATTAGACTGAATCCATATAACGTACCTGTTAGGTTGAAAGATGTCTAGATTATAAGGGATATCACCAGCTACCTGAAATTCTTACCTGAAAATGATTGTTATTCTAAGAAGGCATCCATCAAAGAAGATACTGTATATTATTTAAACATCTTATATTCTTTATAACAGTTGGTAAAGGATCTAAAGCTTTTACGTAGGTCCTGCTACTACAGCTTTTATGTACAAAAATGGTATGTTCTTATCTGTTTTCCTAAAACGGGTAGTGTCTTCAAGAGCACCTGATGGCATTTTAATTTTTAAAATGCCATCAGGTGCTCTTGAAGACAGTTTTTTGCTTGTAGACGTCCTCAGGAATGGCTATAATGAGTTCAGGTGAGACAGCCTTCAGGTTTCTTAATAATGCCCTCTGTTAAGCTGTATAAAAATGGAGTAAACGGCTGGAATTTTAATAAAGAACCATTAGCTCTCAAGAGCATGCATCAGATTAGCATGCGTGTGCAAGTGCCAAATTAAATCAACACGTTTGTAAAACGGAGATACTGTGAAAAAGCACGCACCTACCGAAATACACAACGGGACTATTCTACCTCTGCAAGCTTAAGATGAGTTTGTTTTCACTGAGGGCTTGTGACAGTTGAGTATATTTATTCTGTCTCCAGTCATTTCCATTTGTACAAGCTCTGTTTATCTAGCGCAAGTTCAGCTTCACTTGCTCTGAGGTCTGGGCATTCTCTTGATGCCCCCTGTGGCTCAAGCAGCAGTCAGGAAAAACAGAGAGGCAGGGGCTTTAATAGATTTTCAAGACAGAGGAGAGCATAAACAGAAGTCAGCAATTTCCTTTAAGCACTCTCCAAGCTGTCTGAGGAGCCCCACTGCCCGAACTGAGCTCGTACTCTCTGCACTTCAGAACATTCCTATGCAATGTTCTCAATATAATCAATGAGAACTTTGAAAAGCCCCTTCATCTGTGCGGGAGTGGGCACACAAATGAATTGTAAAACTTGCCAGTATTTTATGTATCACTGCCTCAGCAGGATTAATCAACCATGGTGTCATAGATTTTGGACGTTACTTTTGTCAAAATTTGTTTGTACACATGGAATATCAGTGATCTACCTACCGAAAAAAATTCCACACAAACTTCAAAATATTGTGGAAAGCCTTCCAAGCCTAGAAGCTGTTATGGCAATACAAGGCATTAAAATTCCTGTTGGTGTAATGGTCAAGCATCCCACTACTTTTTTATCCACATGGTGTAAAGGACAGATTTAGGCACACATCACTCTGTTTTTTGGTGTAAGTCGAAACATACCTTCCTAGCACGGTTGTCAAATTGTCCTACGCCTAAACTAGTGCACCATCGGAGTCCGTAAATATGAGACTAATGGTGTAAGCCGAGTGGAAATGGGAGTGAGCATTGAAACAAAAGTTGTATGTCGAGACCATTGTAACTTGAGGACCTTGTGTTTTCAACTAAAAAAAATGCTGTTATGCCAGCCACCTTTTGTCAAAGCATGGATAAACTGGCCAAAAATGAATGAGGAGAAACTTATTCATGAGGTTGTAGCCTAGTGGGTAAAATGATGACCACAAAGACACTCCCTGATTGTAAGTCACTCTGGATAAGGACAATAATTATTATTATTAATAATAATAATAATAATAATAATTATTATTATTATTATTATTATTATTTCTTTTTATTTTAATTTTCTTTACGGTTTGTAGCACTTGTGTGCCAGAAAGGCGCCTTCAAATAAATAAAATGTATTATTATTATTATCTGCCAAATGCCACTTAACCAAATATATTCCAGTATGCCAGTATAGGTGGATAACAACAGTTGTTATATTAGCAGATTTGCTAAAATCCATGAAGTTTCTTTCAGGTAGTACTTGAAGATGCTGAGCTATCAGCTGATTTTATTTGATGTGAATGTTTCCCATGTAGACTCCTTGAAGGCTTTGTGATGCAGTTCAGTGCTACATTTGAACGTTCACTTGCTGTTAGGACAAGGTGTTCTGACCTTGAATACACTAGAATACATACTATTCTGCTGCCAGCTGCGGGTTGTTAGGCAAGACGTGGTTCTGCTTTTTCCCACTGGTACAGAATGCTGTTGTGGCAACATCCCAAATAGGTTTTTAACATTAGGTTACATACTAAGATATTGGGTGAAGTAAAGACTGAATCCAACTTAAGACATCAAACAGAATCAGCTGATTCAAAGACAGACACATGGAAAGGGATAGCAAGGTTATTTCTCGAACAGTTGAGCCAGCAGTCCCGGAGCGCTTATAAATAATTTCCGGTTAGTCTGAAGCGTGAGCGCAAATTAAAATATAGGGACTCGTTAGTTCTGATAATCCTCACATAAAAGTAAAGTAGAGGCTATAACTGTGAACACACATTTCTGACCCCTTTAAAAACAAGTTCCCAGGAAACCAGGAGTTCTGCAAGCCCATTTGAATTTGTATTAAAATGATCTGCAGCTATTGTGTTGGCTCTAAGTAGGTCAGCCAGGTACTATAAATCATGAGCTGATTTGTTGGATTCCCTATGTTGGACTCTTATGCCTGTATGAGTAATTTCAGATTAGTTTCATCAAATTCAAAAATGTCTTCTACTTCTGAACATAATTGAAAGCTTAGAATCCATGCTTTCAACACAAGTTCTTGGAGCATTTTCATGAGCTACAAGTACAGAGCAATTAATAAGTTCCACCATGCTTTTGGTATCACTAGCAACTAAGTGCAAGTTCTCTGGGTTAATTTTAATATTCAATGCATAAACCAGTCCTAAACCAGCACTGGGGTTTTAGGTTTCCCCATATCTTGGACATGTTTACTGGCTTAAGGATGGAGAGGTTGTTTTGTGTCGGGGTCTTTTTCTGAAGTTCTGAAAAACGATGGAATGTGCTTCCTGTGTATGATTGATGGAGCTAGTGTTCGCCATCCCTGTCCATGAGCCTTTTGGAAGCTCTGCAGGGACACTGCATGACCAATGCTATTCTAGAAATTCTCCCCCATTTGTTTTCCGGTCAGTGTGCCCCACTAACCTTGATGTGGCATAACTCTGACATTCATGATCACCTCACCAGTCATGCATCACCCTGCCCTGTCAGTGGATAGTACTTCTGTTTAGTCATTTCAAACAAACCGAGAGACTTCCCCACTGCTAAGCATGCTGCGACTATAGACAGTGGATTCGAAAATCCATATGAGGTTGACTAATGTACAGGGCCCGACACTGACTGATGCCTCGGAAAGATCACAAAGCTCCACATAGTGCAGCAGTAAATCCTTTTTCACACACATGCAAAGACTTTTACCTGGAAATTCGCACCTACTGTCCAGTGGGATCTGAGAAAGCAATGCTTCAGCTCACTGCTATCTGTTTACCTACTAGAGGTTTGAGCACACATTCTGTCAGAAAAGAGGTATATTTGTATCCTCTTTGGTCAAATTATGTACTTTAAATGGCTTTAAAAGGTAGAACTTTACTTTGATAAGGGGAAAAACTTTTTTGTAGAATGAGTCAAGAGTACATAGAGTCAATTTAAAATAAAAAAAATTGCAGCAGAAAATGGTGCACATTCCTATTTGCACGTTCCTTTGTGACTGTTTGTAAGTGTATGCAATGCAGTGAAGCTCAGTTTCCATCCTGCTGTCACATGAGTAAAGATCAATAGCAAACACATTGTGATGATAAAACACATAATTTCTTAGAAATGCAGAAGAATTCATTGAAATACTTGCCAACATCTCACTATACTAAAATTATTTCTTAGCTTAAACATGTGGTTCGACAAATAGTAAAATATCAGACCCTGTCGTTTTCTTCTTTTACATTTCGTTTGTCCCTGGTCATATAAAGTAAGATTCATACCATAACACTAAAGAAAACATTCTTGTTTTTCTTGTTTTTCAGTAATCTTGCATGGGTATGAGATCATAACATGGACTCTGGCCTATAAGGCTAGCTCTTGCTGCTTTAGTGTTTTGGCCTCTTAGTGGTAAAATTAACTCCCCCCTGAACTCCAGGCAATGCTTAGGCAATGTTTTTTCTGCACTTTTTGCACTCATTGTGTGATTTTTCTACAGTCTTAACTGTTTTCAAAAAAGTTGTATTGGAAAAAAATGTTTGAACTAGTGAAAGCAATTGGGTAGCTGCTGATGTATATCCTGGATATTACTTCTGGTACTTTTGTATTGCTTTGGCTTGCTCTTTTTAAAAAATCACTCTGAAGAAGAATGTCTGCTATGTAGTGACTTGCCTCTCTCTTTTGGGTTTTGATTACATCACCAATATTATTATATTTGCCTTTATTATATAACTCTCACCTATCATCAAACAAAAATGCTTAGCTGGCTCAGAGACCCTTCCTAAATAAGAATTACATTTGTATTGAAACGGTAGAAAATCTTCACTACTCTTCTACTCTACCATTAAAGATGGTTCCGACACACACAGTTGATGCATCGCACATTCAGCTGGGAAAGATATATGTTGTATGATATTTGGTCACCTTTTTATTACATACTTTAAGGGGTCTATGTATAGAAGGTTGAGGCTGGTTTAAATCCAGTTGCTTGGTGTAGTTTATTATTAATATTATTAATATTATTATTATTATTGTTGTTGTTGTTATTTGTAATGCTGTTTGTTATTTATGCGTCTGTTTTAAACGATCTATGTATACTTTATAATTCAATTTTTGTTGAATTTGTACATTTTGTCATTTGTGCCATTTCTGTTTGTCTGTGTTGGTGGTGCCAGGGCCATTCTTAGGCATGTGCAAAGTACTCATCCTCGTAGAGCCCCAACCTTGAGGCCACCAGACCGACAGTGAGGGGTGCCCCAGCCCAGAAACCCAGTCGTGGAGTAGCGCGAGAGAGTAGGTGGCTCCCGCACGGTATTCTAAGAGTGCTCTAAACAGAGTAAAGATTCCCACCAGTATTAACACTCTCACACACACACAAAATAAGGTATAGCTGGGAGTACTCACAGTCCCAAGAAGAGATGATGGGTTTGAAGGTGTTTACCTAGACTTTTTATACCATGTGATCTGTGTTTGTGACAAAATTGTGTTTGTGACATGATCCGTGTTTTTGGTCCATCTTTTGGTCTATCACTTTTTGGTCCATCTTTTTATCTTTGCTTGTTGCAGCCTGACCTAAATGGGTTGTAGATCATGAACTTGAAAAAATAATGAATAAGTATGAAATAAAAACAGAATTTCTAAAGAGCCTTACACTCATGCGCATAAAAAAAAGCTTTTAAACTCTTTAAAGACAGTTCGGTAAAACAGGGTAGCATCCAAGACTAATACTTATAAAGATTTATTCTGACAGCTGTCATTCATATTAAAGACTTCTTATGTCAGTTTAACTGCAGAAAGTGTAATGGCAGTGAACTAGGTGGATTTAGCCTTTATAAATGTCTTCATGACTTAATATCAGTTGTCATAAAAGGCTTATGTCTTTAACCTCGTAGATGTCTCGTGGATGTCTTGTAGCCTTATGAATGCTAACTGACAGTACAGTTCTGGTGGCCTAGTGGGTAGGATACTTGCCTCTGGACCAAAAGGTCATGGGTTTGAATCCTACCTTCAGCACCACCATTGGGTCCCTGAGCAAGACACTTAACCCCAAGTTGAGAGACTGTCCCCTGTAGTTAGGGAATGAAAGTTGCTTTGAATAAAAGCGTCTGCTAAATGCCGTAAATGAAAATGTAAGACCCTTAAGCCCAAGTTGCTCCAGGGAGACTGCCCCCTCTAGTTAGGGAATGGAAGTCGCTTTAGATAAAAGCGTCTGCTAAATGCCATAAATGTAAAGTTCTATCACCAATTGCTCTAAAACGCTGGTCACAATACTGGTTGAGTACACAGCCCCTCAAAAAAGAGAGGGTTTGAAGTATTTAAACTCACTGGACTGTGGCTCCTGTTAGACCAATAAACTGAATCCCTTTAAAGACTTTTTGATGAGGCTGGAACTTTTACACTGGCACTTCATAATGATGTCATGAGAATGATGGATGATGGCCTGATGTGTCGTTCTGGGTGGTTAATAGACTCTCACTGCTGGAGAGGATGCAGCCGAGAGATTGTGCCCTAGTTTCTTTGCACTGTAGTTTATGATTTCCTGCAACCCTTGGACTTCGAAAGCTTCAGTAAAATCAAGCAGCTGCGGCCCCACCATGTAATCGTAACAGACATACAAGGAAGAGGCCAAGGACAAGGCCCTGTTTGGCA
Organism: Hemigrammopetersius urotaenia; assembly: GCA_037974485.1. Taxonomy (NCBI): domain Eukaryota; kingdom Metazoa; phylum Chordata; class Actinopteri; order Characiformes; family Alestidae; genus Hemigrammopetersius; species Hemigrammopetersius urotaenia. The sequence continues at coordinate 36,240,721 of JBBPDC010000001.1, forward strand.
TTAGCAAAAGTTCAAACCTAAGAGAGAGACAGCAAATGTGATAACCCTAGTGATTACAAGAAGAAAATAACACTTTAACTTGACTTGATTCAAATACATACATAGATCAGTATGGCTGAAATATATTACATAATATTACAGTGTTCCCCTGCGAGGTCACGGTTCGGAGTTTGCAGCCTCAGCCGTGGCAGATTTTTCCTTAGAACCAAACTCAAACGGCAAATATCCTCTGCATTTTTAGTTGCTTTTACCATGACAATACATAATGTTTCACGCATTTAAGAAAAATATATTTGACTAATTCTGCAACATATTAATATAAATTCAGCTAAATTTCCATATAAAACATAATTTTTGTATACATTTTTTAGTACTGTCATGAGAACACAAAGCAACCATATATTGGCTGCTGCCCTGTGATGCATCTCAGGCAGATGCATTCCAGCATTCTCTCATCATAACAGTTTCGCATGTGGAGCTATTTCGAGTGTTTTTATTACTGTATATTTTTATTACTGTAAATTAAAGAAAATTATTACTGTATTTACCTGCTTATACCAAAGAAAACAACAGCGCACACCAAAGAAAACACACTTGCATGAATAACAGTACAGTCTATTCAGGCGTAACATCAGTATTTTACACTCTAGCACTGTGAGAGGCAGCAGTTCAGTGTACACTATACGGTCCGGATACAGGTGTACATTTACATTTTTTAAGGACCATGTATTAAGCTGAGTTAAAAGGAAATATGAGTATATTTGGGGGTATATTTAGGGCATTTTGGGCATTTTTCTATCACATCACATATTCATGTTTTTTTTTCACAATTTGCGGGTGCTATTGGGACATAATCCTTTAAATTTTGAGTCTACTGTAAACCTGAAAGAGATGCTCATACACACACTATTTTTCAGAATCACCATCAGGTTGAAATGCATTATGCATTTGAATCAAGTCAATTCTATGCATTACTTTTTTTCAATACACAACAGCTGCATTTACATAAAAAGCCAAACTGCCCAATACCAGTTTTTTGGGATTTCTTTCAAATTGACAAATCACGAACCTCTTGAACAACAAACCAAATAAACTAATGAGCAATTCAAGTCTAACAATTTGCTCCAAACACCCTTTGTCTGTTCATTAAGTGTCTGTTCATTAAAAAAAGTGCTGCTGTCACGTAAACACTGAAATATGTGCACTTCAAAAAACACCCCAACTCCAGCATGTTTTTTTAAGTTGCAAGGCCATAAATCAGATTTGTATGCAACTAGGACCACATATTAAGGTGACAGCTGGAATTTGAAAAGATGGGATTTCTGTGCCCACAGATTTATGTCACAAAACACAGGCCCACTAATTGAATTTGTGCTGCTTAAACGTGTTATTTTTTCATCCATTCCACATAAGAGAGAATGTTACTGGTGCTCTGCTAAAATTATATCTTGGTAAGTAAGACCATTTTAAAGTAAATGTTTCTATGTAAAATGTTTTGAGATTAATTAAAAGTATAATATGTTTATTTAATTTATTTCTAAACATTTTTTATTCTATGTACATCATTTTGTGCAGAGAAATTGTCTTATCCACTTTTTACTTTTTTTTTTTAATGAGCTAGTTTTTTGCAATTGTTTCTAGATTTTAAACATTTAAATTAAAAATGGTTTGCTAGCTGTATAAAACATATTTTTTTTGTTTCCCTATGTTAGATATATTGAGATGTTCTCATTTGCCAAGTTGTATTATTAATCTGCTACTTGCAGTTTTTTAAAGGTAGAGGAGGAGGTCTAACAAAGCCACAAACAGTAATATAAGTCTGCATTCTGATGCCTATTTTGATGAAAGAAAAAAAATATGTTTTTACTGAATGAATGAGTTCACGCCCCATATCAAATGACAGTGCATCCAACATGATCTTCTAAACAGTAACACTAAGGGCTGATATGGTAGCTCACAGATATGCCTTGTGCTAATGTGTTTTATTATAGTTAATGTGGACGAGAGAGAACCTCAGCAAATTCTCAGAATGGATCTCTGGTAAGGTGTTCAGTTTAATAGCTGAATCAACCCTGGCTGATTGCACCCTAGGGCTGACTGTAGAGTAACTACATTCAATTTCAATTCAATTCAATTTTATTTATATAGCGCTTTTAACAATGGTCATTGTCACAAAGCAGCTTTACAAAA
>JBBPDC010000001.1:36247175-36267667 GCA_037974485.1 Hemigrammopetersius urotaenia
ACAGATTATAGAACATAATGTGTGTTATGCAGCTGAAGGTTCGCAGGATTTTCTGGGTGCTTCAGGAACCTCGCAGGCAACTACATGCACACAGCAAGTACACAGTTTATGCAACTGAACACAAAAGTGTGTTATCATCGTTACAGATGTCTTGGATTATCACAGACTCGGATTACCTCAGTTGTTCTATTGCTTTTATAAAACAATTTTGTGAAATAAAGAAAAAGTGAAGCAAATAAGACCTGAAATTTGGTGAGAATGTGCTCTATGCATTATTACAGAGCCATGTGACCATGGAAGGTTATGAAGGTGGCATGTCCATGTCATTGAAAGAGGTAAACAGCAACACTTGTGTTCACACATGCACATTTATTTGATTTTTATCCACTCACTTTCTTTTGTATTCTGTGTTGGGTTTTGACTCTTTCCTCAAGTCAAATAGTTGCACATAACAGGAAATGTGTGTAACAGGCCTCAGATCAGAGAACACACAGGGGAAAGGTTTTGTTCTTTCTGTCAAAGGCAGTAAAATTGGAGTAGATTATGAAGCAATGTGGGGCAGTGGAACACTCTAATGGAAAAAGGAAGATGAAGTAAAGGCAAGAGCAGAGGTGTCCAAGAGATACTGAGCAGCATCAGAGTCACAGCTGTCCATTCTGCATTCTGCACTTACGTGATGCAGCATTCAAATCCTATTGGGCGCTCTGGTATGCTCCTCTCCTTCCACTGACCATAAATGGAGATGCAATACGAGACAGCGGAAAAACACGAAAGCACTGGCTGCTCCGTTGCATTACACTTCTCTTCAGTTCTTCTGGGGTATCCATAGCAATAGCCATTTTTTAAAGCCTAGTTCCAGAAAGAACATTGTGATGGTGATTACCGTAGAGCAGGGGTTCAGTTTTTTATTCCAAGCCAAAAAGGAGCTCAGTTCATCCAACTGTTTGAGACAAACTGATTAAACAAGTGGAGTCAGGTGGGCTAATGCTTCATTTGAGTGAAAACCTGTGGCCATATCAGCCCTTAGTGGATAAGATTTGTGATCCCTGCTTTAATAAAAATACAAACTCAGAATTGTGTTTTATGTACTACAGGTAGTTGTATAGTTAGAATTAAATAGACTTTAATACATGAGACATATTAAATTAATATTATGTACATTTTAAGATCTATGTAAATGTGCCCTGTACCCTGCCTGATTAGTGTCTCATTCAAAAAGCATTCCAAGGTAAAATACTCTGGTGTGAATGGACAGGGCTGTACTATAATTAAGTGGAGTAATGTTTGTGACAACAATCAATTCAATATAAGAAATCCAACAACCAGTGCCTAAATGGGCAGAGGAGTGAAAGGTCCATTAACTTTCACTTCAAATATTTTTTTGAAGATATAAATATCAGAGGGTAGTGTTGTCCTTATGTAAATGTATTTTTAAAAGTTACAGCCCTTTTTAAAAATGAAATACTACAAAGCTACAGCATATATTGTGAAGATCTTTACCCACTTCACTGGCTATAGTACATGAGACGAAGACAAGTTATGAATAATGCGATAGAAAGTCATTGCTAAAATGTGTTTAGCATATAGCCTATAAGGCTTAGGGATAGAAACGTTTTCCCTCTCAAACTCCAAAAGAGAACTAAGTCAATTAATAAGAAAGAAATCAAGGCATGATAGGATGTATGATGTAAATCAGCAAAATTAAACACAATTTCTTTATTAATGGATGAAATAAGTGAGACCCTGTAAGTGCTAACTGTGGCTATGGAGTATTTGTGTGTCATGTCATAAATAGTAATAATAAACAGTTTTTCTCCGTTTTACTTCCCTATCCAAAGAACGTAACGCATTAATGCGCCACACTGCGTGGTTGAAATGGAACATTCCACAGGTCCAAATGGAGCCCGTTCTCCTTATTTCTTCACCCCAAAATGAGTGTTGTCTGAAAGGGAAGACCCTTTCTATTTATGGAGTCTTTTTGAGGAAAAATCGCCAGAATACACTTGTGTAGACAAACCTGTGAGGAACTCAGGATGTTCGGCTGACGCACAGCATAATATTTGACATTCAGCAACAGCCGACGTTTTGATTGTCCTGTATCAACGTCAGGTGGAGCCTGAAGTAGAAGTGAGTCCAGCATAACCCGACATTGACATCATTTACGGGATGAGGAAAGTGTCACTGCATCTCTTTGTCTCTCAAGAATGAAGCTGAACATCTTCTCTGCACGCTCCGTAAAGCGTGGTGTGTGCTTTTCCACCACAGCGCCATGCAGCTCTCACCACTTGGTTTTAATTACTGAGCTTTGTTTAAAATTACACTTGCCTGACGTGAGCCTACTTGGCTAGAGTGTCATCCCTGTCACAGAGTAATAAACTCTGGGCTGTTGGAAGGGTTGCAGCTGTGGAGAGTTACTTAGTCAACTTTTGATTCAGTACTAAAGCTTTCACGAACATGTGTGACGTATTTTGACAGTTTAAAGTTTGGTTTCAGATGCCCCTGGACCAAGATAACAGTGTTCTTACTTGGGCACTCTTGCCAGCATTTTAATGCTCTTCTTGGTTCTGCTTCGAGGCTACGTCAGTTCCAATAGCTGCCAGTAATTCCCGTATCTCCTGTCTTGGCTTGTCTGACGGTCTGGCCTCTACCATGTCCAGTGGTCATCTTTTTGCATTTTTAAATTGTATTTTCCTCACATTTTCTTCCAACTTAGTCACAGCATTATGGTAAGTCACAGCCCTGCCGTGCATCGAAGCCAAAGTCACAGCAAAGACAAAGGTCAGCAGATGTCACCTCTGCGGTAGTAGAGTTTTACATAGCAAATAGGGTTTTAGACTCCATATTATGGTGAAACCCTTTTAGTGCTATACAGAACCATTAAAAAAAAGAAATTATATTAAAAGAATCATATATAACCATAACCTCTATCATTTACTAGTGCAAAGAGTCATTTAAATGTGCCAATTATTTTTTATTTTGTTATGGTTCTATACAAAAAAAAACCCCTTAAATAACCCCTTTTTATTGGTGTAGAATATTTTTCAAATTATTGTCCATTTAATGCTATTTGAAGGGGAAAAAGGTCATTAAGTGGTTCTGTGCTACAAAAAAACTTCAGTTTTAATTTTAAGTAATTTTAACCATCTATTTAAAGATTCAACCAGAAGTTGTTTTCCTAAAACATTACTCCAAAGAGCCTTTGCCATCTTCATTTATTAAGATGGGATGGTATTACCATACCATGCAACCTTTCTTTTTTCCCCATAAAAAAATCCCTATGCCCCGTACCCTTAGACAGCAGGTAAGGATGTCTCAAAGAGTTCTCAGGTGATTAAATGATTTTAAAAAAAGCCAAATCATAAAAAAGATTTTTTCAAAAGCAGAAGTGGCTCTTTTGTTCTGAATTAACTTACCAAACTTCAGAAATATGAAATACTGTGATATCTGTCACATGTTTGTCTTATTATATATTTGCCATATCACCCACTCCAAACTCAAGTTGAGCATATGATATTAAAGTCAAAAGTTGTAGATGCTGAAAAAAAATATATTTGTAAAGAGTAAAATTATGGACCCCTTGGCTATACAGACCCTTCTTTGAGAACGATGGCAGTATATGACACCGCAGTAGCGCCAGTCTTTCCCCTCTGCACAGCAACTGTACAAATTCCAGCGCCTCTTTTCCTATATGTGGGCTAAAATCTCATGCCTTGTAAATGTTTCCGTATCTCAAGTGGGTGCATGGTGAAGATTTTTAGATTTCCTCTTGATCCCCTTGTTTATGCTGAACATTCCCCCAAATGTAAGCCGTGTCTGGTCTTTTCTGGCACTATGTGTGTAAGCATTCATATAAGGAACATATTTTTTTTTCCATGAGATGAAATGTATCACCATTTAGGGCAAAAGGAACTACCACATTCCGGAAAGGGACCAGATAAAAAAAACATTCAGGTTTGATGTGTCAAAAGATAAGGGAGATCATTAAATTATGCCTTTATGTCAACACGGAAAAATACCAGTACCGCTTGTCAGGTTTAAATGGAAGCGTCACCGGAAGGCACTCTTTGTAGAGACTTGAAAAATGCTGCTCAAGGCATGCTAGATATAGAGCCTCGCCTGGCAGTGAATGTAGACTTAATGCATGTTACCTGACACATCTGTAGCTGGGTTCCAAGGCCTGGGGCATGATGATGAGGCTTTCCACCTGGCTTTTCATCATGCTGGGGCCAAGAGGAGTTACAGAGTGTGAATCTGCTAAACAGGCTGAAGAGGAGTCGCGTCACTCACTGTCATGGTGACTCATTGCCAGGCATTTAACAAGGTAAGGCATACAATTAGACATGAAGTTGCAAAGAAACAGATCAAAGGATAAAAGTATAGCCATTTTTTAAATAAGAGAACATGTTTGATTACATAAGTATATACAACACAAATGCAACAAGTGTAAAGTGTCCATTTGTCATATGTGAACACACTACAGCATAGCACACAGTGTGAACAGCACAAAATTGTTCTCTGCTTTTAATCCACTCACCTAGCGAAGCAGCGGGCACCCAGGGAGCAGTGTCTGGGGACAGTGCTTTGCCCAAGGATACCTCAGTGCTGACACTGGCAGTCCTGGGATCCGAACTCACAGCGTTCTGATCGCAGTGGCAACTCTCTAACCACCAGGCCACCAGCCAACCCAGTATGTGAAAACTTACTTTTACACAAACAAAATTGTTCCTTGATTCTTTACTTGCTTAATGGAGATCACTAGGAGTAACACAGTCTTTTCAAAATAAAACTCCATATCACAGAAAAATACAGTAGTCTCAGCATAGCCTTATATTACTAGTGGGTGTCCTCTTTCTTTGATAAATCTAACAAATGGCACACAGTGGGGCAATTTAAGGGAGTTGTTATTACATAAGTAATTTCAGAGCCCTATTGAACAGTCTGGACATGACAGGTCTTGTGGGGTATTCCTGGTCTGCAGTGGAACAAAATCCAGCCCGTCTGGTCTGTTCCCAAATAAGGTAATGAAGCACAAACTGCTGATAAAGATAATGCTGACTATGATGGCCCTGGCTGATCTCTGTCCACTTCCAAACGTGCCTACAACTGCCCTGTAAGCATCAGAACCGGACCTTAGAGCAGTGGAAGAGGGGGCCTGATGTGATGAATTGTATGCACATGCATTGCTTACCTGGGAAGAGGTGGCACCAGCTTACACGATAGGAAGGAGGTGAGCTGATTGAGGCAATGTGATGCTCTGGGCCTTATTTCCTGTCATTCATGTGAATGTTGCTTTGACCTACATACTTGTAGACCAAATTCACTTACAGAATGATAAAATTATGATAAAGCTTTTCATTTGGTTTCATTTGTAGGAAGCTGTGTAAATGAGGAGAGATTTGTGTATATATATGTATATAGATTTTTTTTACTTTTTATTTTTTTTTACAGTATGTTGTTCATCATTTAACAACTTCTTGGAGTTCCTAAAATCATTTAATAAACATTTAACAGCATCTTCTGGTGTCTAGTGTATAGTATTACATAGTACAATATTAATATACACTGTATTACTTATTAACTGCACTGTATCAAGCTACACTACAAGTTATTATGTAATAAAACATCATGACAGCATGACAAGGGTTTCTGAATGCTAGGGTGTATCTGAAGCATACTGTTGTTGGGCCAAACCCTTTGAAATAGTAGGATCTTTAAATGGTGCCTTCATGGGAAAGGGGAAAGACACTCTGTATTTCTAATGTAAATTAATGAAATTAATTTTGAGGCATTGCTGTGTTTAAATTATGTAGAAAAACAATAATCAGGAAAAATGCAGATATATGGCATTATTTGGACAGTGATGTCACTCATTTTTTAAAACCACCAACTGCCCTTTACAGTATGTGAAAATTACATCATGTATGGACAAAGAGAACGTTCCCACTGGAAAAAATGATTCAGTTAAGACCAGTTTTTCTCCCAAAAAGTTTTGGAGATTTCATTCAAAGAGATAAGGTTTAAAGGAGGTTACCCCTGACACCATGTTATTCTGTTCGCAAATCAATCATGCATTTTAAAACAAAGAGTGGCCTTTCAGAAAGGAAAGATTTTATAGCACCTGACAGCTCACAAGAATGGCTTGACATTCATTTTGGTCATGAGAAACTATCACTCTTAATGCTCCATTTGTAATCTGTTTCAGTTTACGGCCTATTGTCGTCTGGCAAATGACAAAGACATGGGTAGTAAATCAAAAATAGCAATTAAATTCTGAGTGGTTCTAGCTCTCTGTCACTGTGAGCTCTTTGATAGAAGTCGGGAGCAGTGCTGGGGTTGCAGCGCCACTTTACTGTTGTCCAAATGTTGAATTATCAGTCTTCCTCTGACCTAGTTGTGTCACATTTTAAATGAATCTACAAGCATCCAATAATGTCCCAAGACGAATATAGCAAACATCATTCAACTATGAATATAGTTCCTGTTTTACAGACACTGCGGGATGCATTACCAAGTGTCTACTTGCAGCAGTGACTTGGCATGCGCAGAACAGCTTGGGCCAGCATATTTTGTTGAAAAAATAAATTTTTTAAAGCTGTCCTCAGGGATACCCAGCCAGGTGTATGTCCTCTTACAGCTTCTAGCATGCTTGAACCAGGTTATGGCACAGGTATATTGGAAAGAGCCTAAGAACTGGACTGTTTTATACAGTAGGCTGCAATGCCACCCAGAAGATCACCTTCTATACGTAGTTCAGCCAGACACCAAGGTTGAAGTGAGGCAAAGCCAAGGTTTTCCATGCTTCACTTGGGCTCTGAGGTTCTATTCCACCTCAGTTCAGGAAAAGATCCAAAACATTAACTGATTCCCGATTTGCTACCCTATTTCCAGATGACATTCAACTAACGAAATCAGTCCTCCTCATCAACTGACAGAATTGAACTCAAGCCTGGATCCCTGTTTAGTTGAATGTCTAGCATCTGGAAAGAGGGCAGCACTGCCTTGTGACAGCACCTCAGATGATATTGAGCAGAAAGGCTTCCCTGTCCTGCACATGGCGCTGTATCTTAAAGCTAATGGAAAGAGTGAGCAGCCCAAGAGGAAGGATGGAGGGTGGGCAAGGAAGCTGCTCCTCTCCTAATCTGGCAAGCTCCTGTGTCCTCCCATGCCCTCCTTTTGCCACCCACACACTGAAGTCATAGGCACGTCTCAACATACCTGCATTTACACTCTCGCTTTAAATTCCAGGAGAAATGACGACTCTACCTTGGAACTGAACAACCAATAAACACATGTACAGGTTGTCAAGAAAGAAATCATGGGTTCACTTCACTTCACTGAGGTCAGTACAATAATGTGAGAGTGCTGCTGTTCCTCCAGTTTCCCCCTGGACACTGACGTTATGTCTCCAGTCTAGAAATATTATAATATAGCTCTCTTGTTGTCATACCATAAGGATTATCTACACTCAATAAAACTGTTTAAATGAATGCAAACTCCTAAAAACAGCAAGGTGTTCACTGTATGCATATACTGAAATCAAGTGGTGTCTTGCTTTTTGTTTCTCAACATTCAACCCCTAAAATAAACAGACCCAGTAAATCAGTTTAGGGTAGGAGCTTCAATCTTATCAGACACTAATAACAAGGTCTGCGAATGTTGAGTGCTACACTATATGGACAAAAGTATTGGGACGCCTGCCAATTACACCAACAGGGACTTTGATGACACAGCTTTGCAGCTAATACAGCTTTCACTCTTCTTTAAAGCCTTTCCACAAGATTCTGGAGTGTTTCTGAATTTTTGCCTATTCATTCTGTATGAGGCCAGATACTGATGTTGGACATGAAGGACTGGCTCACAATCTCTGTCGCAGTTTATCCCAAAGGGGTTGGAAGGAGTTGAGGTCAGGACTTCCACACCCAACTCATCCAACCATGTCTTTATGGAGCTTGATTTGTGCACTGGGGCACAGTCATACTCGAATAGAAAAGGTTCTTTCACAAAATGTGTCCACAAAGTTGGAAGCATAGCGTTGTCTAATATGCATTGGTATGCCGAAGTCTTAAGATCGCCCTTCACTGGAAGTAAGGGCCTTAGCCCAAGCCCTGAAAAACAGGTGAGTCCCAATACTTTTGTCCATATAATGTATGAGGTTAGTTCGTCACTGCCATGCTGAGGATGAAGGTTTCAATGAGAAAGGGGAGTGAACGACTCCTTGTGGACAAATGTGGAACAGCAACGCTCCGTGGTGTTTGCGAGACCCCTGAGAACCCAGCACAACAAAAAAAACCTCTTCACTTTTACTCTTTTACCCCGTTTGCTAAGAGGCAGCGATATACTTGTTGGTGTAAATGTAATTTTTGTATTTAAAATCCTGTCAAATAATTAATATATATATAATTAATACATATATAATTTATATATAAATGGGATTAATAAACCCGCACAATTCTTATTCTTTATACAAATCTTTTCTTTTTCACTTTGGCTCGTCAGTAAAATACTTATCTGCTGATGGAAATTCTGCACTGGAATGCGCAATGGAATTTTATTATTTATTTATTTATTCGCTGATATTCCTCTCACTGTGAGGTAAGAACCAAAGCCCCGCCTCTTTCCTCCCGTTCCGAGCTCCTGATTGGTGGAAGCAGCACCTCTGGAATGTCCCGCAGTGGTTAAATAGTGCCCTGCTCTGCAGGTCCGAGAGAGGACGAGCTGAACCAGGACCAGCCTGAGAAGAAAGAGAGGTTTCAGAGAATTCTAATAATCACACCTTCCAAGACCTCGGTGGAATTGAGGCTGACAGACGCTCAGAGATTCAGAAACGAAAGGATTTTAAACTTTACTTTTTGACCGTTATTTTGGGATTTCGTCGGGTTTGGGTGAGTCTATAAATTGCAGTTTTTATTTTATGAATGGAAAGTTTTTGCAAAACTGCGTTCATTGGGAATGAAGAATATGAACCGTTCTCTAGGACCCTCATTTTAAGTGTGCTCTTTCTTCTGTTTGAAAAAGGGCTGACCATGATGTTCACCACGATCTTTCTGCTGCTCATGTTCTGGACGTCAGAAGGCAATCGAGTGGCAGGTGAGAATAATATTTTTCTTCAGGTAACTTCAGTAAAGACGTGGTCAGGACTGGTCCTATTTCAGTCACATGGGCTTGAGTAACAGTGTGATGGCTTTTTACTTCATTTAAAATTTGTAATCTTATATAAACCATTTATACGAAAGATATTACACAAAGATAATTTGAATGAATATAAGTACTGGAAGTATCCTTGCAGTTCTGTAGCAGGTCTTCAGGAGCTGATTTTATTCCTCCTTAAGATATTTCCTTGGAAAAGTGTATTTACTTTCACCTGAGCCAGTTAATCAGTGAAGAAATAATGCTTTTTACCAGATTCACATATGTCCATCCGCTAAGGCTTCTATTTAGTCTCTCTTCCATCAAGTTATTCTCCTTCACTTCGCAGAGAACCGAGATGACAACAGTGTGTATGACCTTTTTGAGCTTGCACGTGTCCATAAGAAGCACCATGGGGTGAGTTTGGTGAAGGGTCCAGATCCCTACAGCCCTGCTTACAAAATTCTCAACCCCAACCTGATCCCAGTCGTCCCAGAGCACTCCCTCAGAGATCTCATTTATTCCATCCAAGAAGAAAAGGGATTCCTCTTCTTGGTCAACTTGAAGCAAGCCAAGAAGACCAGAGGCAGCCTATTAACTGTGGAGAAGAAAGACGGCTCTGGTCCCATTTTTGAGATTATCTCCAATGGAGATGCCCACACCTTGGATTTGGTTTACACAACGGCTAACAAGCAACATGTGGTCTCCATCGAAGACGCTCATTTGGCGAGCGGCAGCTGGAAGAACATCACCCTGTTCCTGCAGGAGGACCGTGCGCAATTATATGTTGGCTGCGAAGAGATAAATACCAGCGAGCTGGATGTGCCTATCTACCAAATTCTGACCCAGGAGGTTGCTGACATCGCTACCCTCCGAATTGGAAAAGGAGCTGTGAAAGACAGGTTCATGGTACGTTTTTCTGAGCATGTATATTACTCAAATTTCAGATTTTTAAAATATTGAGCTACCCTTTCTGACAGCACTCTTAATATCTAAGTAAACCAATGTCCTGTATAACGAAATGTCCTGAACTTCTCCTTGTGCACAAATTGTCCCTACAGGGAGTTCTCCAGAATGTGCGCTTTGTCTTCAGAACCACTTTGGATGCAATCCTACGCAACATGGGATGCGAGAGCTGTGAGTGATTATGCTAATACCACAGTCCCGCATAGTTCTTGAAGTGAATCATTTTTGGCCAGTGCCACACCAAGTCGCACAAACAATCGCATTTGTTCTATCCACAGCCACCTTCATCACTGACGTCATGACCCTGGACAACCCAGTGAATGGCTCCAGTCCAGCTATCCGCACGGATTACACTGGACACAAGACCAAAGGTAAGCTCCCACATTTGACCATTAGAATCTGGACTCTGGACACTTTAAAGTCACTGGCCTGTAAAGTCTCAGACAGAATGTTTTGTCCCTGTCCCTGTGAATCAGATCTCCAAGACATCTGTGGCTTCTCATGTGAGGATCTGGCCAGCATGTTTAAGGAGCTCAAGGGTCTTGGTGTGGTGGTTAAGCAGCTGTCAAACGAGCTCCGCCAAGTGGTGAGTATCAAAACCAGCTGTGCTCAGCGCGTGTGCGCTCTCTCTCTCTCTCATGCTCTATCTTTCTTTTCCTTTTCCTCTCTGTCTCTCTGTTCAACTGCCGAACCACTTGTTACTTAGTCACTTCTCACTCTCTGCCAAACCTCAAATTAGCCTCATGTGAATAGCAGCAAGCCTTCTTTATTTCATTTTCCATCCGTCTGATTCATATCCAGTGGAATCCCTCCTGATGCAGACAGTGCCTCCCTTGGTGCAGTAGCTCAGCTCAAACACCCTCTCTACCCTGTTTTCACCCTTCTAGACAGAAGACAACAACTTAATAAAGAACAAGATTAGGATCCACAGCGGGGTGTGCCTGCACAACGGCGCTGTCTACAAAGACAAGGATGAGTGGACGGTGGACAGCTGCACCCACTGCACCTGCCAGGTAAACCCACAGCTTGTGCTGAGTAAAATTAAAGGGATACAGCTAACAGGGGATGAGGAAATGTGTGTTGGCCTTTTAATTGCATTCATCCATCTCACACAGTAAGCTGCCAGCAGGTTTTGGTAAGCCCAGCCAGTAGTGACGGAGTGAAAGCAGGGGTCATAATGGAGTGCGAGTGGAGTGTTTTGCTTGCGTGAACTCTGCAGAAGCAGCTCTGTGACCACAGAGCACCTGGCCATTAGCCAGAATGCTGTCTGAGATTAGGAGAGAGTGAAAGCCAGCAGAGCAGCGGGAGCCATCTGATACTTTAGTTCACAGCAAAAAGCTGGAAAACTTTTAACCAAGGTTTTTGTTTTTCAATTTTGAAGTGCTACACTCTTCTTGAGTTCCGTGACTTCACCATAAACTTCACCAGCTTCCAACTCACCAAGTGGTTGGAAAAAACTAACAGCAGTTAGTGAAAACTGAAGATGAAAACTTCAGCCCAATCATGCCAATTATAGACATTTGTGATGGCCCTACCCCCCCTAACTAACCACAAACAACAGGCTGGGGCTACAACACCACAGAATTCCCCATTCTAACCCAAAGGTTACTCCTCTACTGCAAAACACAGAAATTAGGTCTGCAGAAGAGGCTTGCATTTACTTACTGTAAAGTTTCAGAATTCAGTGATGAGGGCCAAGACTCGTGAACTAAGCGCAACTTTCTTTTCCACAGAACTCTGCCACCATTTGTCGGGAAATCTCCTGCCCTCTCATGCCTTGTGCCAACGCCACTGTGCCTGATGGTGAATGCTGTCCACGCTGTGGAACTCGTACGTTCAATTTATTTTGACATTGGCAAAACACTGTCACCCCTGCACATAGTAAAATTGCAGCTGTAAAAGGTTTGACATTATGATTTGACAGCAGTGACCAGTTCCAGCTAAAGCTCTCTCCTTTTCTCCCTTTCTCCTGTCTATAGCGAGTGACTATGCTGAGGACGGTTGGTCACCCTGGTCTGAGTGGACACACTGCTCAGTGACCTGTGGCCGTGGCATCCAGCAGCGGGGACGCTCCTGTGATCGCATCAACAGTAACTGCGAGGGCACCTCAGTGCAAACAAGAGACTGCTACCTGCAGGAATGCGACAAGCGCTGTTAGTTATAACCTAATTACCATCTGCAGATATTTATCATTGATCAGTCACACATGACCGAAAGTAATTCTGAACTTAAGCTTGTTTAAAAAACGAGAATAAATGCATGCTTTGACCCAGGTTGCAATTTTTTTCAACAGTCAAGCAAGATGGAGGCTGGAGCCACTGGTCTCCCTGGTCCTCATGCTCGGTGACCTGTGGGGAGGGCGTCATTACCAGAATCCGCCTCTGCAACTCACCTACTCCACAGATGGGTGGAAAGGACTGCCAAGGAGAGGGCCGACAGACAGAACCATGCAAGATGTCCCCATGCCCCGGTAAAGACTTTGGAAGTTGATGCTGTATATGAAACCTATTATAAAACAAATCACTTTAATACAAGATTTATTCTTATAAGTATCTCAATCACAGTATTATCTACAAGTAACCGTAAACAATAGCGAATTGCTTGTGAAGTCTTATCATTCTGATCTTCTCCAATGATTTAGTTAATGGAGGCTGGGGGCCCTGGTCACCATGGGACACTTGCTCTGTCACTTGTGGTGGAGGACTGCAGACCCGTAATCGTCTCTGCAACAGTCCCGTGCCCAAATACGGTGGAAAAGAATGCGTGGGTGATTCTAAAGCAACACGTTTATGCAGCTCCCAGGACTGTCCCATTGGTAAGCAGTGATACAGTTTTACAGTGACTCTTTAATCTTCAAATACTACAATTAAACACTAAATTCTAGAAGAGTAAAATGATAATATAATTGTGCATGTTATTCATACATTATATACATCATTAGAAAGGAAATGATTCATTTTCACCTGGTAGTCGTTATCCATTCTAAGACAATATGTTAAACAAATATCTCTTTCCTCAACAGATGGCTGTCTTTCCAACCCTTGCTTTGCTGGCAGTAAGTGCTCTAGCTTCCCTGATGGCTCCTGGAAGTGTGGGGAGTGCCCAGTTGGGTATACTGGAGATGGCATTCACTGCGAGGACATTGATGAGGTATTGGCACTGTGACAAAAGATGACCTGATACAGTAGATACTAATACAGTCTACTCTTTATCTAAAAACGCCTTTGTTTTTACAGTGCAAAGAGGTTCCTGATGCCTGTTTCATGCTTAATGGAGTCCATCGCTGTGAGAACACAGATCCAGGCTATAATTGCCTTCCCTGCCCACCTCGCTACTCTGGACCTCAGCCTTTCGGTAGGGGACTTGAACAAGCTCTGGCCAACAAACAGGTGAGTGAAGTTGTGATCACCTCAGTCAATGGTCACCAAGTCTCCTGCTGGAGATCTACCTTCCTCAGAGTAAATCACCTCATTCTGCTAATCAAGGGGTTTGGGTTGTCTGCAATAATAAGATGCATAAAGTGGGGTTAAATAGCGTTGGAGCTACATTCTGCTAGAAGGTATGTCTTTAGTAGCAGGCTTGGTGACCTGAGTTTTTCACAATGCAGCATCTATGAACCTGACTAAACTTGTGAAGGACTTTATAATCAGCTAATTAAGTTAAATCTGGTCTGCTGAAGAAAGTAAAAATACTGACGTATGCCAGTTCTATTGCCCTCTAGGACACAAGGCACTGACCTTAACATCAAACCCATAGAAACAGAGTCTGTTATGGAGAGCAAACCAAAATCATAGCTTTTCTCTTCCAGGTCTGTGCACCAAGGAACCCATGTGAGGACGGGAGCCATGACTGTAACAAAAACGCCAACTGTATTTACCTGGGCGTTTTCTCCGACATCATGTACCGCTGTGAGTGCAAACCTGGCTATGCTGGAAATGGTTACATTTGTGGAGAGGACACTGACTTGGATGGATGGCCCAACACTGACCTCCATTGCGTGGAGAATGCCACCTACCACTGCAAGAAGGTATCTAACTTTCTCTTGTACCTTATGATTAAAAACCACCGTGCCATATAATTGAGGTTGCAACCCCTTAATCCATGCACCTCATGTTTCAGGACAATTGCCCTGATCTTCCCAACTCTGGCCAAGAGGACTACGACAAAGACGGAACTGGAGACGCATGTGATTATGATGATGACAACGATGGAATCCCTGATGATAGGGTGAGACGAAAACACATTCTTCCTATTTGACAAACTTGTGTATGCAGAGTGCAGCATTACAAGGAAAGGGGAATAAGCAAAAGATTTAAAGAGTGTGGAATTGTAAGCAAGCCTGCCAAAATACTATAAATAACAGTTTTGTTATGGGCACACTGTCAATGGTCTAAGACCTTTTGGTTTTACATCCATAATTTAAAGTTCTATGTTGGGGGGAAAATTCTTGCTGGGCAAGTAAACAGTAGTGGCCCCAGAGCCAAATCTTACATACCAGCTCAGCTGAATCCTGAAACCTGGAGCCTGTGGTTCACAGCTCCAGCCATAGATTCAGTACTCACTTTGAAGTCTACTTTTAACTTTTTATCCATAGCGCAGAAAATAGCCCCAGATGTTTCACTGGTTCCTTTAGTACATCTACTTACAATCTGGCTGCAGTGATGTTTGAGCAAAGGTTTCCGGTAGTAATGGATTTTTTTGTGTTAAATAGGACAACTGCCCATTCATCTTCAACCCAAGACAGTTTGACCAAGACCGCGATGAAGTCGGCGACCGCTGTGATAACTGCCCATATGACAGCAATCCTGACCAGATTGATACAGACAACAATGGAGAAGGCGATGCTTGTGCCATTGATATTGATGGTGATGGTAAGAGACAAACCTGCAAAAGAAAATGCATCACAACATATGACTGGCTATTTAAAGGGAACAATCCAAATGGAACCTGGTTAACGTCCATTGCTCTATTACTCAGGTATTCTGAATGAGAAGGACAACTGCCCATATGTGTATAATGTTGACCAGAGAGACACTGACCGCGATGGGGTTGGAGACCACTGTGATAACTGCCCCATGGAGCACAACCCTGATCAGGTAAGTCTCTCCCCACGCCTGACACAATTTCCTCTGTTTATTCTGGTATATTTAGCCTTTTTAATAATCTAAGAGCGTGGAGGGTGTTTTTCAGCAAGGCCTTATTTTAGAAATGGTGAATGCTGCTGTTGGTACTTTGAGTTGTAAATGTAATTTTGCTAAGTGAATTTTGGTGTTTTTTTTCTTGGAAAGTCCTGAGAGTTTTAGTACGAATGAAATCTTGGAGTCCCACATCTGAACCCTTTACAAACTGGTGGAATTTTATCTGTGGTACATTAAATCATGAGACATAAATGCAAGCCCTAGAGATGCTGGAGAACAGACTGAAAATGACATTTCAGTGAAAAGAGTCACTGAATTAGTGAATCGGGACAAAAGCTAGTTAGCATCCTATAACAATAGCTTCTTTCATGCCTCTCTTCCTACAGATCGACTCCGATTCAGATAATGTGGGCGACAAGTGCGACAGCAATCAAGACATTGACGAGGACGGACATCAGAATAATCTGGACAACTGCCCATACATTCCCAATGCCAACCAGGCTGATCATGACAAGGATGGCAAGGGAGATGCATGTGACCATGATGATGACAATGATGGTGTGCCTGATGACAAAGACAACTGCAGACTGGCCTTCAACCCAGACCAGATAGACTCTGATGGTAAGCACAATCTAGTAGCAGCAAAATATAGGTGGATTTTTTTCTAATTTTATTTGAATGTTTGTCATCTTAACCTACATTTTTCACTTTCTCCTAGGTGATGGACGTGGTGACGCATGCAAAGACGACTTTGATCAGGACAATGTGCCTGACATTGAAGACGTTTGTCCTGAGAACTTTGCTATCAGTGAGACAGACTTCCGTAGGTTCCAGATGGTTCCTCTAGACCCCACAGGAACCTCACAAATTGACCCCAACTGGGTGGTCCGTCATCAGGGAAAAGAGCTTCTTCAGACAGTCAACTGCGACCCTGGCATTGCTGTTGGTAAGTAGCTTAACACAAGTTAATGGCACATTTCATTGGATCAAACTCTATAAAATCTTAAGTAAATCATCAACAATTGTCATCTGTTTCAGGTTATGATGAGTTCAATGCTGTGGACTTCAGTGGGACCTTCTTCATCAATACTGACCGAGATGATGATTACGCCGGTTTCGTGTTTGGCTACCAATCCAGTTCCCGCTTCTATGTGGTGATGTGGAAACAGATCACACAAACCTACTGGTCACATACACCCACCAGAGCTCAAGGCTATTCTGGACTGTCCATCAAAGTGGTTAATTCCACCACAGGGCCAGGAGAGCATCTGAGGAATGCTTTGTGGCATACTGGAGACACACCAGGACAGGTAAGCAGCACTTTCTTCAACAGATTATGCTCCTTTGAAACAGAGGATGCGCTCATATCTGTGAGGATTGTGATATTCATTTGGATCATGTTGAATTCCAGGTGCGCACTTTGTGGCATGACCCCAAGAACATTGGCTGGAAGGATTACACTGCCTACAGATGGCACTTGATCCACAGGCCTAAAACTGGACACATCAGGTTAGTGTGGGCGGCAGATGGGTGCATCTGGAACAAAAAACGCCTTTTAGGAACCAAAGAAGTAGAAAACATGCATCTAACACACTCTCTGTTCTTCCCTTTCAGAGTTATCATGTATGAGGGCAAGAAAGTCATGGCGGATTCTGGAAGTATAAATGACAAGACATATGCTGGTGGAAGACTCGGTCTCTTCGTCTTCTCTCAAGAGATGGTTTACTTCTCAGACCTCAAATATGAATGCAGAGGTAAATATTTACAATTGTACAATTTAAGAATGTGCATTGTTACATCAGCAAAGTACAAGACAGTACAAGAGAAGTAAAAGCAGTATAGTCAATATGATAAAAACTATACATAAGAGTATAATATAAAACAAAAAAATCTGAATTCTTGACAGCCTTGAAACATGGGTATCCTTAAGACAAAATGTGAGTGATAGCTCTACTAATTGTTATTTCTTCTGTCCTTTCAGATGTATAATGGGACCAGATGGGATTTCCCTGAGGAATGTGCCTATCATCTGTTGTCGTCAACCTATTTAAACGTTTCCTGTAAGTTCTGAGATGAAACCTTTACAGCTCTTTCCTGTGGTTGGACCAAGGGACATAAGGGAGAAGCTACAAGGTCTGGTCATGTGACCTTGCGGCTAACAGTAGCTGTTATCTGGATGAGGACAATAGAAACCAGGTAGCACATGGACATCCGTGCATGGAATGAGAAAGAAACCTTAAGACTTCTGAATTTCTAAAATGGTCAGGTTCTCCCTCCTGTTTTGGAGGATAAAAAGGAAGAGTTATTGTCTGTAATTGCAAAGTTAAACCTCAGATCTGCTGTGGACTATAATCACGAAAGGAAGGAACCTCTCATAAAATGAAGAAAAGCGGTTCCACTTCTTTCTAATGGGTCTGAGGTCCCACGGACAAACTGTTAAGGGAGAATGCACAAGATGTTATAAACAGAAACAGACTGTTTTTTAAAAGAATGAGTGTTTTCTGTGTGTATGTTTGTCACCCCAGACTTGTCTTGCTTTTTAAAATTACATTGAACCTGTTAGCTCCATGCCCATAAAAGTGGATTTCAGTTGATGATAGCATGTGCATCGGAAAGCCTTTTTTTTCCTGGAGAAAATTCTCCAAGCTGTTCTCAGGGTTAAAAGAACCTTTTGTCATCAGTTTTAAAATCAGAACAGTAGGTACCAGATACATTTGTACAAAGATGCATTTAAATGTTTCAATTGTTACATTGTGTGTATTTAAATTCTTGGCACAACATGGACATACCTTGAATTAATTCTCATCCTTTCTCATCTCAGTGAAACCTGTCACATAATAATTATGAAAAAAAAATAACTGGATCTTTTGGGTAAAAGTGCCTTAATTATGCTGAAATCCATCATTTTTATTCCAATGAGAACAAAGTTATGGTTGTCTTTTCTTCGTTTTTTTTTTAGCACAGAGTGCATGACTAGTGTGGATGACTACGCTCTGTATTCTAAAGGAAAACAAATATACAAACATTACCTCATTGTTGTAAATTGAAACCAACTAAAGGACAAATACATCTTAGCTGCAGAATATAAACTCATTGGCTTCTTTGTTATTTAGTTAGCAAGTGTAGTACAATCATATCTTCCAAATGTATATAATACAAACTATTTTTGGAGCATCAAATACTCCAACAGGGCATAAATGGTCTTTTTGTTTAAGTTATGTTGTGCTTAGTAAATGAATGATGCCTTTTTAAAGAATAAGTTATTATTAAAGTTGTTTTTATCTATTTTAGTAAGTAATTTCATGTGTGTAGATATATGCTATTTAAATAATTTATCAGGAATTGTGACCTGACATTGGAAGTGTTTTTGTCTGTATAAACTGTTTGCACACTGACTTGAGGATGTTTTTATTGTTGTTTATTGTTTGTTGCTTGTTTTGTCCCCCCCCCCTTTTGTACAATTACAGCTACCTTATATTTTAATATTGCAACCTTTACCTAAAAAAGCTGTTTTTTATTCCTACCAATTATAAAAGAACAACAGAACAATAAACAGTTGAAAACTGAAATGAATCCTTCTTTGACTGCTTCTTTGCTACATTTCTTTGAGTTATTGATATGTAAACAATGATTTCTTTACAGAGGTGGTAAAAGGAATCAAATGTCTATAATGCAAATACAGTCATTTTATTTACTTATCAAAATACTTGGTAAACCTATTGAGTTTTTACAAATTATTGTAATGGGAACAGTTTTCTCCAGGGATTACTTTTTGCCCTGCATGCACCTCTCCAACATAAAAATAAAAAAATATTCTTAAGGCCAAAAACAATGTCTTAGATATCAGACAGTAAATTTCTACCTGTTTGAACATCTCAGACATCTGGTTCCTATCACCCATGGTGTGAACAATTCTACCCAATGGACAAGTGTGTAAACAATTTAGATCTCTATTGTTCTGTCTTCAAAATTCTAACATAACGAAAAGCCACAATTGTAATGTTACTGATTTTGAAAATAGTCTGAAATGAGATCTCAGATGTTGTGCATCTAAGTGAATGTACACAATGCACAACACTCTTAAAATTAGTGTGAACAGAAACACAGCTAGTTGTAAATAAACTGGGTTGTAAGCTGTAGAGGAAAAACCTCAAGCGCGAGTGGATGGCAAGAATTCAGCACTCTGGGGTGCTTGGAATGTTTTTTTCCCCATAAATCAAAGTTGTTATAAACTGCTTTTTTATCTCAGTCACACTTTTCCAGCTTTAAGGTATTTAATTACTCTTTATGAAACATGCTGTAATGAATGTAGAATCATATTTTAGATCAAACAAACGTAATATTATCAAAGCACTCTTAAAACATTTAAACCAAACAATCAGTTCCTTCAGATACGCCTGTAAGATTACAGCTTAACCTCACTCGATCTTCAGTTCTAGGTAGGTTCTGCATACTCATGGGTAGATGTGGGGGTTCCACATTCTTCCTGCAGCAATTCTAAGAGAGCAGAACTGCACAAGTGGGGTGTGCTGGCCAGCAGAGACATGGCATTGCCTTCCAGAGCACAACAGGGTCCAGGGGAAGAATCTTTTGTACCTGAGCCAGAACATCTGCTCAGTTCCACCTCGCATTCCACAAGCAGGCTCCTTAACTGCTCTTCAGGTAAACCCTGCGTGTGAAAAAAAGAGAACTGGCTAAACATTTAAGCAACAAATTATCCAACGGTGTTGTTTGACAAACTTGAATCAACATTAACTGCATTTGCATTTGATGATTTAGTTTCAAAGTCTGCATGCATTGATTTAGACTGAATGGAACTGTGTGGCATAAAATGATCTAGATGATCCCTAGCACTTCTGCTGCTGGTTTGAACTATTCAGAGAAGTCAGAGAGTTGCAGCACCTCTGGGTGCTATGAAGGTTAAAGCACTCCAACTAGTGCACACACTGAAAAATACTTACAGGACATTTCATGTTTTATATCACATAAATGCTTTTCATGCTTTTTTCCTTTATGCTACCAAAACAGCCCTGATATTTTGAGGTATGGACTCCGCAAGACCTCTGAAAGGGGGGCTGTGGTTTCTGGCATCAAGACATTAGCAGCAGATCCTTTAAGTCCTCTATGTTGCAAGGTAACAAATTTGTCCAGCACATCTGACAGACTGTGATGTGGGGAATTTACATTTACATTTACATTTACGGCATTTAGCAGACGCTCTTATCCAGAGCGACGTACATCAGTGCTTAAGAACTGTTTCTT
>JBBPDC010000001.1:36277311-36290003 GCA_037974485.1 Hemigrammopetersius urotaenia
CCCCCAGCATGGAGTCCAGCCTGTCTGCCTGCTTTTTGCCCCGAGGTAGCTCACGAGGGCCCATTCCATCCGGCCCTCGTGACAGACGGCTACATTTTAAGTTGTAGCAGCAGTACTGAATCTAG
Organism: Hemigrammopetersius urotaenia; assembly: GCA_037974485.1. Classification (NCBI taxonomy): domain Eukaryota; kingdom Metazoa; phylum Chordata; class Actinopteri; order Characiformes; family Alestidae; genus Hemigrammopetersius; species Hemigrammopetersius urotaenia. The sequence continues at coordinate 36,277,437 of JBBPDC010000001.1, forward strand.
TACAAATTTCAAGAAGACATATAGTGTGGACAGGCAGCTAAATTTTAAATTACAAACTTTGGTAACTGATTAAGAAGTCAGCCAATCAAGACCCATTTCAAACGAATTTTTGCTGGGATGGAATGTTCTCTTGATACAGTTTGTTTCTTTGCTGAACTGAATCAAGACACCTGCCGGTTATATCAACTTTTGTATTTCCAGGAATAAACAGAAATAGAAAATGTTCTTTATTTCATCAAGGCTAGGAGCCTGAATTCACCTAGTGTGTCAGATATCAAGTACCACAGAACATTGCAGGTTAGTAGCATGGCTCTCTATAAAGCTTTAGTTGGACCTAAGAGGCTGGTCAGAACTTGAATACAATATCCTTACATAGATAAAAAGCATCCAATAAGTGTCATTTAACCATCTGCTTTTTAAATTATATAAACATTTCATAATGAAATATCACAAAATTATTTGGAATGAAATCTTCAACATAAAGTTCTGTCAACATACAAGTTTCAGTGATATACTTTTTTTTTATCATATGAAATAGACATTAAAAAACATTACATAGACGCATAGATTTAGGCATGGATATTACATTATAAATATATACGTGAGACATACGTGAGACATATGGACATAGAAGACACAACCGGGGTGAGGGATGTGTGTGATGTGTGTATGACGGATGTGTATATGTTCAGTTGTATGAAATATTCTGACTGACGGTACTGTATTGAAGATGACAGTGAGCAGATACAGAGTTTGGAGCAGTGTGGTTTAGGTGGGGGCTCACTGGGAAGGGAGAGGGGAGAGCTGAGCTTATGGTTGAAGACTGACTTGAAGGGCCATGATGACCACAAACCCAGGGGGAGCTAATGACATCGGAGAGTAGGATGAGGAGGCATCAGAGGGTGTGTGAACCTGAACCCATAAGGCTTAATATTTCAATGATATGAAGCATTAAAAACTCTGGCCTTCAGTGAAATGATACCTTCATATACCTTTCGCTGACAAACATAAACATACATAAACATTTATAAAGACTTGTTCCAACAAATGTTAACAAAGTTGTCAATAGTTCATAAATGATTCTGTAATTTCACTGACATGTTATGATGTTTGGAAGATTATAAATTATATGCCAGTTGTCATGAAAGGTTAAATGTTGTGGAGCGTTATCAGTAATTAGCAATATGCCACACTAATTTGTTTTATTTTTGGGTATTACTTTGGATCACTGTTTAAAACTGAGCAACACGGCATGTTTAGAGGGCATCGAAAACTAGGGCTTGTACGTTATGCTCCAAATGAGTATCAGGTTCCGCCGATATTCGTTTATATCCCTATCACATAAACAAAGGCCCAGTGTTTTTCAAGCACCTGGCATTTGTCTTTGGCATGCTGACACGATCCTTATTGCTCTGCTCATTTCCCAGCCCAAAAGCTCCCAGTTAAAAGTGAGTTTCTCACTACTGACTAACCTTCCCACCCCAGGTTCCAAATGAGCGAATCTCCCAGTAGACTGTGGGCCTGTGAAGCAGTGCAGTATATGGTGAGGTCAGAAGCACTGTAGGATTGAGGTAGTGGCTGTCATGCTGCCCACAGTGGGCTGGAGGGTCAATATATGTCTAAAAAGCTGCTTATTTCTTGCTGTGATCTCACTGAATGGTCATATTAGAATTTAGGAAACTTTTGAGAGTGGGACTGCCAACAGTTAGGAGTAATTTATTTGGATTTACAACTGTTGCAATAGTCCTGGAGAGACTAATAAAAGTTCTCACAACTGAAGTAACATATTTCTGAAACTAAATTCAATTAATTTCATTTCATTTTACAAATGTAAAGACAAGGAATGAACACCAGCCAAAATAAATTTATAATTAAAACAAATTAGATCCCATTTATTCCTGTCCTGCTGTACTTGTTGTCTTGTGGTGTTCTGTTTTTGTTCTCCATGTATATGGCTGGAATGAAAAAAATAACTACTTGACTTTACTTTTTGCAAACACCAGAGTGAGTCGCATTAAGGTACTTCATGCAATCACTGAGAGCTTAATTCGTGGAATAGTCTATTTTAATCAGTGTTTTCTTTCCTGTTTGCTGTTTCCATGGTAACATAACAATACGTCTAGCCAAGATTACGGGGTGCCGCCCATTGCTTGCAGAGCTGATTTGTTCTTATCTGCCGGGATACTCAAAAAAGTAAACTGATAATACAAAGCATCTGGATGTGACTGTGCTGAATATCAATAATCACTTGTTTTGCTGAATTGTAATGGGTGGAAAAACCAATGCAAGGAACAAGTACACTCAGCTGAATTTCTAAGAGAACAATTCAGCTGGATTTCTAATTAAGGTCTATTGACTATACAAGTAACGGCTAAAAAATTCTTTACTTTTTAATGTTCCACCTATTGAGATTGCTGATGTTTAAAGCACACCTTCTGCTGATGGCAGCTCATGTTGTAGACTTCTATTCATTCCATTCTTCCAAGTGATCATTTTAAATGACATTTGATAAGGGCTCATAGCACTGACTAATAGTTCCTCATTTTCAATTCTCACACAGTAGTTTTCTCATTTCACTGATACTTCACCTTTTCTCCATGACTGATGTAACCAGTGTTTTGCAGATGAGTCAATGAGCATATAGTGTAACAAAAATATTAGTCATTAGTCACAAAATATTAGTCTATATTTTATCCTTTTTTGTGGTTAAAAAAACATGAGGCCCCTGACAATACCACTATGTGGTCTGAAGCCCACTGGCTGAACAATACTGTTCTGCGGCCTCTAGAGTGCATGTTTTTATACGGATGAAATTGACACAATTTCCTCCTCACCATAATGTAGTATCAGAACAAAATATTCATCAATTCACTCCGAACAAAACTGAGCAAAACACTTCCAATATTTCAGCACAAACATAACATTCCCAACATACCCTAAACAAAGTTTAGATTACATTCCCATTACAGAAGTGGTATGCAGGCCTTATAAAATAAAACAGCAGGTTTTGAAAGCTATTAGACCAGTCTAACACATCATTTGTTTACCAATGCTACAGAATGTTAGTGTTGGTGAATGCCATTTAAATCCTGTGATGCAGATCTATATTTGCAAGTTTGGACGATACACATAATAGCTAGTGAGCTACAGAGAGAAAAAAAATAGTAACCAGTAAAATAGATTTCTCAATGATTTGATTTTTCGCTTATGTTTCGCTTCTGGCAAATACTTTGCACTGAGAGGAAAACTAAAACAGGAACCGAAGAGGAAAACCATGTAAGCTTGATTTGCTGCTGAACCATCTCGGTAAAAAAACGTTTCAAGATCATTAACTGTCTCCCACAGATTCAGTCTTAAATCTCAAAAAGAAAAGGTCACGGACCTAAAAACAGCCCAGCTGCAGGTAGAAGTCACTTTCTAACGCCTTGGGACTGCTGAGCTATAAAACACAGAAGAGGGGAACAGGAGTCGTCTGTGTTTGATTATGAGGTCATATCAGAGCCTGCCAAGACCCTTCTGTGTCTGGTCACTCACAAGTCACCATTATGGGCCAAAAGACATCAAAAATGTCTGTAGTGTGCACGACCACAGGGTCTCACAATAACAGGAAGTCTTCTGGTCTGACCCTTCAGGAGGCCTCCGAGCATCTGTATTCCTCTCTGTTTGGTTGCCATGCATAATTGCAGATGAACGAGTTGCAAAGGGAAGAAGGACACCATAAACGTAGCAGCCAGATCCTTTGGCAGCACATTGCGACATGTGTGGAGCTAAAGCATGAAAGGGAAGAAATTGAGCTAAATACAGCCTCGCGTTAATATTTATCAGAGCTTTCAGCAAGTAAAGCACACACCATATGCACAGTGTAAACATACAAGTGTGGTATTGTTATAATTATTGTTTGACATGAAGGAAAATGTAGATTTTAGCATTATAAATATGGGCTATTCTAACAAATTTCATTTCAAAGAGCATTTACAACAGATGCAAATGTCTTGGCGCCCAAGCCGAAGTAAAAACTTCATTTAAAAAGTCGTTTTGTAATGGATCACAGTGACAATCTAGATGATATGGTGTTATCTTCAGATATCTAGACATATAAGAATATGGAGTACATAAAGGATTAATAATAAGTGTACACTGATCTGTTTGCTGCTGATCATAAAGAAAAGTCAGGCAGTCTGACAGAATTACATGATCAACTATTTATAGCAGGGTAACTTGGGAAAAGAGGCCTTCTCCTCCCACTCTTCCGCTCAAATCATTCTAACCTATTAGATCAAACCTAATCTTGCATTAAATTAATGTATATAATACATTCAGTTTTGAAACTCAACCCGCATTCCTGGCATTTTTTTCCCTGATCTCAGCTGATCTCACTGTTTTACATTTATATTACAGATGCTTTTATCCAAAGCGACTTCCATTCCCTAACTACAGGGGGCAGTCTCCCTGGAGCAACTTGGGGTTAAGGGTCTTGCTCAGCACCCAATGGTGGTATACTGAAGGTAGGATTCGAACCCATGACCTCTTGGTCCAGAGGCAAGTATCCTACCCACTAGGTCACCACCATCCCATTGGATAGTATTTATTGGATAGTAGTGATCTATACATTTATACGACACTGTACCATAAGGAAAGACTTTTTCTTTTGATGAGAACCCCATAAGTTGTCTGGTTAGATTTTCATCAGAGAGTCGGAAAAGTTGCGGGTTGTGTTTTCTAGTATTAAACGTTAACTTGCTACTTACTTTGAATGCTATTGCTATTGTTGATGCAATACTAATAGCTTACCATATCAAAATGAAGAGACATCCTTAACATTGAGAAATTACATTTTATAGTTTCTGGCAAACTCAAAGACTAGAACATATTAGATGTAACTATACCTGTTGTTATATGTAGATGGAAGCTTCACCAGGGAAGCTTCTAACTGCAGAGGGCAGCATTCATTTAAAAACCAAATTGTTTGCTGTTTTTTGCAGATTATTTCCTTTAACTGTGTATAGATTTACACTCATGCATGGATGTGGTTTACCTTTAAAGTAAATGGACCCAGGGGCAGCTGATGGTCTCGTAGTTAGAGTTGCCCTTGTAATCAGAAGGCTGTGGGTTCGATTCCCAGGGATGCCAATGGCACCACTGGGGTACCTTTAGCAAGGTACCGTCCCCTACACACAGTAAATGGCAACCTACTGCTTCACTCCAGTGAAAGGCAGACAATTTAAGTAATTTCCTCCAGAATCAATGGTATGTAAAATAAATAATAAGGGGCTGTTGTTCACCAAATAAGGACTTCTGAATATCACAACTGCAATGGATTTGTTTATTCAGGGTATCTGCACATTTTTATATGCTCAGACCTATCCAGGAAGATATCGTTGCTTCATTTTGCCCTAGAATTAATTTAATGCCACCCCTTTTACATTTTTTTTTCAATACTTCAAGGCTTTAATACTTTTCAAGTTTTTAATAAACATTTTTAAGACTTTAATACTTTTCAAAGATCCGTGGGGACCCTGTTATTAGCTATGTAAAAACCTAGGCAATATATTAAGTATTACAACTTGTTATCTTTTACCTGAATAAACACTTACTGACGATCTTTGCTTTTGTATACTTTATGTGCTGAAATAAAAATCAAATCAAAAACTAAACTAAAATCAACTGAACCACAGAATCAGTTCATCACATCAAGCATATCCAGCGTGCAAACACTCAGTATCCTCATAAAGCGTGCCTTAAGGCTCGTCAACACATAATTTATCAAAGGTCACAGTAATTCCTCTAATTTACTTGACTTTGCATCGCGATAGCTGGTGAGACAAGTTAAGATACGATCTTCTGGTCAGATGCCAGACGACGCCTTGACACAGAATAATGGTCTCTGAGAAAAATAACCACCCCTAATACAGTACATATGCTTGCAGCCTGATGCGTGTGTACCTTAGATTTGGTCAATAGGTCAACATGAACCTCCTCCTCTTCCAAGTCCTTAAGTAGCTCCTCTAAGCGCTCCTTCTCCTCCTGAGTCATCAGCACCAGACTTCCTGTACCACCTGCAAGCTGCATCATTTACACACACGCACACACACACACACACACATCAGCCCCTAGTATCCACAAGCTATTCTTACGGTTTGCACAGGAGCTGCAAGATCAATTAAGGGAAACTTACTTTAACATTTTTTTATTATTCAGTCACTAACATCTAAAACAAAACAATCTGAATCAGAAATGAATCTTACATGCCTTTTCTATACACTTGTGGTGCTAGGAACCATGGCTTACAATGCATAACAGATCTAGCCATCTTATTATCTTTCCAATAACCTACACATCCTCTGAGGTTTTGTATGTAATGCTGACAGGGATAAATTAGTATGTACAGTAAACCCCCACTTTAACGCGGATCAGCAGTTGCGGTTTCAGTCCATCGCAGATTTTTTCTCAGAAGCCAACTATGATTATTCACTGAAACCCGTGCACGAACACGGAAACTGCAGGTATCCTCAACAATATTTTTGCTCTTGTGGCATCCGGCCCTCGTCATCCACAACCCCTGGTCCTCGAGCTGGTTTATTAAGCACCCAAACATAAACAGCCCAGCACAAGGACAAGGGGGCGTGGCGGACGAGGCCCTGCCGTTATAGCTTTTTTCGTGGCAGTATATCTTTTTCATGCATAGTTCTAAATTACATTTCCATATAAAAAATAACTAAAGGTTTTGGTCCTGCGGAGAGAAAGAAAGTGCGTCTTGGGATGGCGAAATACCACTGTACTCAGAGACGGGAGATTTGAAAGTAGCCAATCCAAGAACATTATTTATTTCTCTTTGATGCAGCTGCAGTCCAGAATTTCCCCCATGGAGCGTCTCGAGTGTTCTTCTTAAAGCACTGTATTTTTATTGCTGTAAATTAAATTTATTTACTACTGAATTTACCTGCTTATACCAAAGAAAACGCCTGTGCATTAATTATAGTACAGTCAATACAGGGGTAACATCAATATTTACATTCTAGCACTGCGGGACAGTATGGATACAGGTTTACCATTACATTTTTTTGGAGCATATTTAGGGGCATATTTATGGTTTACACTTTTTAACCATATCACAACAACGCGGTTTTTCACTATACGCGGGTGCTCTTGGAACATTACCGTATTCCCAAATAAACACATTTTTGGGGTACTACTCTGCAGGTACCGCTCCATGAATACATTTTAAAAAGCATGTAGGTCAAAAGCTTACCAAGCATTCAAGCAACATATTCATAACCACTTTAAAACATTTTTGAAACAGTTCAGATATCTGGTTTCAATTCTGATTCACTAAGTTTGTCCTGAATGATGCACCACATTGTTTACATCTCATTTCGCAGATAAAAAAAAACATGGCCTTTAATGGCTAACAGGAGCTTACATTTACTAATTAGCATTTCACAAGCTGTATGCCTAAATTAACAAATGCATATGTAATCTGAAATTTAAAAAAAATAGTGCTTTAAACAAAAAAAAAAATAGTGCTTTAAACAAAGGTAGGTCAAAGTTCAGATAATATTTAGACTTACTACTATTGTAAACAGCTGTGCTTCATGTAGCTTAAGTGGAGTACAGAGCTAACAAAGCCAAGCTCAGGGCCAAGTGAGCAGGCACACTGCTACTTTGCAAAAAGGATCTGCTAAGTAATGTAAATGAATAAAAGATTATATTATAACACAGTGTATAGTCTCAGAGCTCCAGTGCAAATCTAAAGAGCTTTCACACACCAGGTATTGACCATATTTCTTAAGGGGACAAGTATGTAAAATTGTTTTGTTCACAAGACTACCATTTTAAGCACATACAATGTGACTTTAAATGTGAAAAAATGCCTGAAAATTACTGCATGCAGACTCATTATTACAGTTTTTTTAATCCAACTGCATTACAGTTGATTATGTTGCATACTAACGCATTTTGACCCTTCAGTTTTCAAAAAATAAATGTTATGCATCTCGTACCTGTGCCCTTCTTTCTTTTTCATTTATTTCTTTTAATTATTTTGAATCTACAAAAAGAGGTTCACTTATTCAGTTATCCATGTAGCCCTTGAGCAGACATGAAGTCAACATACCTCAATGTTTTTCTTGACAAAATCTTGTCTGTGCTTGCTCTTGCCCACTGTGGTCTGTCTGCTGTCTGTCTGCTTGTCCCGCCTCACCTCCTGACCTTTTTCTACAGAGCCCAAAGACTCGATGTGCACTCCGACCTCTGTGTGGGGTCATAAGCGCAAAGGAGACTGAACTAGTAAACAGCACAATTCGGCAGTCAATTTGAACTTCAGCTCATTTCCAAATGTAGAATGGTGACCATGTTTTACCACAGTTAGTACATATATATGACCTATAATCAACATCAAATGATCAGATTAGTTATTTAGGAAACTATTCAATGTATCACACAATGTCAAATTCCACCATGATTTGATCCAACGTTTTTTTAAATACAACGAAGGCCCAAGTGTGACTCATGTAGTTCATTGCATAGTAGTGGAATATAGACAAAAACACACAATAAAATACACCATGCTTGTATTATCATAATTGGCCTTGTTGTGTAATTTACTTGAATTTACGAGAAACAAATCTAATACTTATATAGATTTGTTATTAATATAAGTCAATGTAGTTTTCCCAGTAATTCTTTTTATCAATGTGTTTTATACCCCCCCAAAAAGAGAGATACAACCTCTGGTGAATAATAAATAGGCTTAACTTTAGCCTACTGAAAACTTGCCACAACCCTGATATACACATTAGGGGTCATAAGTAAATTGTTGTTCATATCTGTAATCATATTTCCCATTTAACTAATAATTTTTGGTCAAAATAATACACCTAAAGTGATAGACCTACAAACATCTAGCCCATAAAAACTTCAAATATCTGGCCCGAGTGTGAAACAAATGTTTTTGAGGACATGGCGCCCCCTAGTGCACAGTCAGCAAAACTAGGCTTAAAACACACTGAATACAGTACACTACAGAATCCTGATTACTCAAACACAGACAAATAAGTAATTTATACACTTAAGTTATGTATAAATAGTCCTCACCTGCATGCCCTAGTCTTGGACTCAGATCATTCTCTTCATCTGGTACTTGGGTCCCAAACACAGGCACAAAATCAACCTCCTCGCTGCATCCCTTGACTTGAGGCAAAGGAAGTTTATCAATGTTCACATCCCATATTGAATTTATTTTTTTAATGCCAGCTCCATATATGTATGTGTGCATCAAAAACAGTCATTATTCATGTATAGATGACCAATTTTTATCTTTAGTGTGGGACCTCTCTTTTCACTTAAGCAAGGGCAATTTAGTTTTCCATGATGAGCTTTAAAACTCATTCACATATTTCTGGTTCGCAACAAAATACTTTTCTTCCGTGGAAGCAGGGCGGGCTTGTTATGGCTATTGTTCACTCCATAACAGTTCATCCATGAATATTATAATTAAGCCAGTGAAGTGGTACCCCAGCTGACCTCTTGCACAGTAAAGAGAAATCATAGAAATATTTGCAATGTTTTTCTGTAATATACATATTTATGGAATATCTGAGAAATTGCCCACTTTTGCATTTCTGCTTGATTACAATTAGTTTATGCATTCACCACAATCAAGACCAAGTACTATAACAAAATGGATGCTGAGTAGAGTTTTACTCTACTATTTGCCTACTGTGCGTGTGTGTCATTTATGTGTTCTTGTGGTTTTATTTAGCCTGGACAGAACACATCCATAATGCTGGTAACATCGTAATTTCAGCATGACTTACAGGTGCTGGAGGTCAGTGCTAAGAACAAGCGGGTGTTTTGTGCCTCGTCTCTGCACTCTACAGCTCTTTTGAGTTGGGGATCCTACAAATTGTGCAAACATGAAATCTATAAACAAGGTGTATATCAATATTCAAAAGAACATTAGTCTGTTTCTACGAATCTGCATTTGCACCCAGACTTACCTCCAACTCTTGCCAGAGTTTCAGATGAAGTTCCTGGCTTCGCTTCTTCACCTCTTTTTCATTGGAGATCTTCATAGCCAATATCCTGTCTAGGCTTTTCATTTTCTTGATGGCTTTTTGCAACTCCAGATCTTCATTCTCTTCATCAGACACATCTGTAAAGCAGAATATCCAGATGGGAAACATGGATAACATGGATCAATTCCATTCATTCTGAGCTTCAGATTTTAGACCATGTTGCCATGCAGTCCATTCATAATTAGGAACTGAGACAATTTTCGTTGTTTTAGCTCAGCACTCTAGGATACTGGTGCAACACTCTGACTTCATGTATGTGCTCAAGGTACTTTTATTTCCACTTCCTGAGGTTTCCCTTTCTGAATCACAAGTTTGGCTTACCCACTTACATCAATTAGAATTGATCAGAATCATCTGGCCCTTGTTTGTTTATCTTTCCTTTCTATTTCTGGTTTCTGTTATGCCTGGTTTGTGTTTGCCCTGAGGGTCATGAGGCCTGGGGTTTATAATACAAAGCGCATTTAACTAGGTCTGACTTTACTCGATGGTTAATTGCGAACTCACACTTGACAAATCACGGCTGTCCCAGGTGGCGTTAATCGGTACTATGACACGCAATAAGCAAATTAGCTGAATCAGCATGAACTTATCACGGTCTGTGCTCGGAGTGCGTTCAACAGCGCAAGTCACAGTTTCAAATCATGGCGTTCACAGTATTTCACAGAGGAAGAATGTATGATTATTATGCAGGTCTACGAGGAGCACAAATCAGTGCTGCAGTGCAAGTCCAACACCACAGCAGCCAAAAAAGACTCGCAGGCTTGTTGGAAACGTATTGCTGACCGAGTAAATGCGTTAGTGTCTTATGTTCTTAGTTAAGTATTATTTATTAGACTATTTAAATGCTGTCTGGAAATGAATATAAATATAAATATAGAGGTATATAGGTGTGTCTCAAGTCAGATAAAGCTTGAAAGCATGAAAGCATGAAAATATATTATTGCCATACATTCACCGTTCTTTCATCAATATGTGTGTGCATTACTGAATTTTCACTTTCCATTTATAGGATAAGACCGAGATAAGTTCATGCTGATTCAACTAATCTACGTCTTATTATGCGCCATAGTACCGATTAACGCCACCTGGGACAGCCGTGAATTGTCAAGTACGAGTTCGCAATTAACCATCGAGTAAAGTCAGACTTAGTTGAATGCGCTTCGTAGTACAGGCCCCTCTTGTTTAAAACAGTAGTGCCTGTCCTCTTTTTTACCCCACAATCTGTGAATCTTAGTTATTCCTTTTTTTGTAAATGCTTCATTACAGAATGCAGTAATCCCCTGCTTTATGCGGGGGTTACGTTCCAAGAGCATCCACGTATAGTGAAAAACGCATTCCTTTGTTTTGGTTAAAAAAAAAGCCTAAAAATGCCTATGTTTTGCCACTCAGTTAGCACTCAGTCATACAGTATTCAGTCTAGCTGATTGGGGTGTGATGTATGTGCCCTCTTAAACAGTCTTTGCTGATTGCATTTAAGTTTAGAAATGTACCTGATAAACCATCCTTCATGTCTCTTTGACATGTGTGTTACTTGTGGATGGTGAATAAAAATAACACTGAAGTAATGTTTTGTTTTGTTTGTGTATTTTATCACTCACAGTCCATGCTCAGGTGAAGTTCTCTGACGCCACCATGCAAGATGTGAGATGAATCATAAGAAAGAAATGCAACAATATAAGCTACGCCAAGCAAGTGACTGAAAAGAAGTCAGCGTTTCTGTTTCTATTGAGTTCCAAAGATATGCACCTTTCTTTTACTTTTTTTTTGACAAGTAAGGACTTCAGATGCTATTTTGTTTACATTTTTATAAGCAAATGCACACTTTTTCCTTACCATTTTTGACAAAGAAGGACTTGATCTTGGAGAGACTTATGTTTACATTTTTACATGCTAATGTGCACTTGCAAGATTCAAGATTCTTTATTTGTCACATATATAGTCATACAAGTACAACACACAGTGAAATGTATCCTGACCGCTCCTTACTGACTATGCAAACATTAAAACAATAAGTACATTTTAAATGAAAAAAATCTGGACACTTTCTGAAACCCAAATAAAATAAAGAAATGAGTACAAGTAAATATAAGTGTAAATGTAAGTCAAATCTTAAATTAAAAAACAATTTTAATCTGAAATTTTCTGAAGCACAAATCTAAAGTAAGTAACTTAAACGAGGAGCACCGCCAGTCAAGTGAAATTATATGTAAGCTGAAAATTTGTTTTTTATATTATTTATATAAAAAAATGTAGCAGCACTATGTACATTGTGCAAATGGAATGTTAAAGTGCATTGTGCCATTATTGCACAGCAATATAAAACAGAGTGAAAAGTGACCAGAGTAATGTAAACAGAGTAATTTAACAGAGTGACCAGAGTAATATATAAACAGTGTAAACAGTGACCAGAGTACTGTAAGCAGTAGTGTAGCAGCAAGTGATGTAATAATAAATCAGATAAGATATGAAATATGACAGTGAATGTTCTGAA
>JBBPDC010000001.1:36290103-36302902 GCA_037974485.1 Hemigrammopetersius urotaenia
TTGGTCCCTCTGTGATTCCGTATTACTTCAATCACGTCTTCTCCGTCATACTGTGTATTCTCCGAAAGACATCATGTACCATGACGGTTCGGTACGAATACAAGTACCGTTACAGCCCTAATTGTTATATTTAAAATTTTTACATTTGTGTTTGTCGGTTTATTCTATCCTTTATTCTATTTCCTCAGAAGTGATTAAGGGTTCCATTTCATGGCACATTGTACTTGTGAGAAACATCTTGAACGCAAACTAAGAATGTCAGAAGGATTTATACTGGGTGTCACAGCTTTAAAATGTGTGTTGAGAACGATACTCATTTAAAGAATTGGTTCGGTTTTGGTGGGTTTCACCACCCCATTCACTTCTTACTTAAGGGCACTATTACTGTCGTACTAAAGCACAAAGCAAATAAGATTACTTAAATCTTATTTCAAAGATGAATTAAAAGAAGTATGACTGCTAATGTTATTGACCATTCTATCAACATACAGAAAGAAAAATAGTGCGCCGCACCATATCTCTGCCAGTATTAGGGTTGGAACCATATATAACCATGGAAAAAAATAAGAGATGCATCGTTTTGATTATGGTTATTGCTTTTGTAATTTGTGGGAGTGTATCTGTGTAAAATGTGCATGTCACTGTTGTTTATACACTATTGATCGCACTTGATTCAAAATTCCAAACAAAAAAATGTTTGGAGAAAAAGTAACAACATATATAAATAATAAAATTTATTATACCTTGGAAATGTTAGACTACACAACACTCTCATGTCGTTTTACAATTGCAACAATTAAAATAGTGATGTTAAGAACATAGTGTGTGCATGTATGAGCTCTGTTTCATCCCATCAGAAACTGAATCAGGAGTGATGCTGCTTAACAAACACTACAGCACTTACAGCACATATAGAGGCATTTCTAATTTTTTACACAGCTCACACTGCAATAGTTCATCAAAGAATAGCAGCCTGTGCATTTTACACATATACTCACAATGCTGCCATGGCTGTATTACTTATTTAAATGTCTACATTGCATTACAAATCAATAATATCAGAAAAAACCTTCATATCTTCCAAACAGTAATTTTATGGAAGAAAGATATTTTACTGTACATTAAAATGATTTAAAAACTGGAAACTAATTTAAAAAATGAAACAAACAAAATAAATAATTGGAGCAAATTACCAAGGATGCCCAGAGATATGTACTGGGGTTGGCAGCCATTGGGTGGAGCTTTGAAAAGAATGATGAATCAAAGTAATCTTTGTTGTATTTGAGAGATATTGCATTCCTCTATTTTTAACATTAGAACTACAGTTGCACTACTTTTAAAGCATCCATGTAATAATTTATAAGATTTCAATAAAAACAATGTGCTTTAGCATGACAGTGATAGTCTCCTTTAAGGAAGCAGTGAATGGAGTGGTGCAGCCCATCAAAACATCATTAATCACATTCTTGAAAAAGACAAGCATCGATACAAGCTTCTCAAGACAGATTTTAACGCCCTGGCAGCCAGGATAACTCCTGGTGTTATTAGGTTAGAATGAAAATGGCTCAAAACGGTTAGTATACGGTTTTCAGAATGATTTACATTTTGACAGTAACATTATTTTAAATCATCACATGTGGAAGTGTTTCACTTCCAGTGGTAATCTATAATATGAATCTGGGAGCCTTAAAAAGCCTTCAAAAAACTTAAAAATCACAGAAAAAATACCAATTTACTCTAGCGTCCTAGTTTATCTTGTATCATCAGCAGCCATGACTCTTCACTGAAAACACTACGCATTTCTGCAGAGTCACCACTGAATTTGGAACAAAGTCTTTAGAAGCTTTGATTCTCCCATACTTGAACTAAATTCACTGCTCTCTTAATCATGTTCCCTCAGTCAGAACCGGGCAAAAGCATCTCAGCAGGAGACAAGACAGCACTTACCTATATCACCACCATTGGTTGCGGCTTGTCCACATTCTTTCTCGTCGTAGGCCTGTTCATTCACTTTGTGATGTGGTACAGTCACTGTCATCTCTCATAATATATATTTCTCAGACCAAATCATAAACAAAAAATATATTCAATACGGCCACGTACAGAATACACAGCGAGTAACTGTCCTGCTTTTATGTCTGTAGGCATTCTAAATCCAGGCTAGGAACAACAATCCTGATGAATCTGTTTGTGGCCCTGGTCCTCCTGAACATAACCTTCTTGTCCAACCAGCAAGTATGGAGCCAACATAACATTGGCTGCATCATTATAGCTGCGGCTATGCACTTCTCCATGCTGGCCACATTCACTTGGTTTTTCATCCAGGGACTTCATTTCTACCTGATCCTCAGTAAAGTCAACATGAAAATCAGAAAGTATAAGCTGACATTCATTGGTTCAGGATGGGGTGAGTTTCATTCAATGATTCTTTATATATTTCAAGTGGGAGCAAAGTCTACTGACACAAAAATAGCATTTTATTTAGCACACAGCGGAATATTTGGAGAATCTAAAATGGTATTTTTAGATTTGGTTGTCACTTTATTGGTCACAGTGTTATTGTAATTCTGTATGCACACACTAGTAAAATATCACCCTATAAATGGCATTTGCAAAAAAACGTAACGTAAAACTACACACACACAAGTATAATGCAAAGTGCATATATCAAATACTTTTATCCTAGATTTGGTGTTCAAATCAGTGTTCACACAAATGTTTTTGTAAAAATGCTACATTTGTTAAATACACTGAACAAAAATATAACAAAAATGTTTTTGCTCCCATTTTTCCTGAGCTGAACGAAAAGATCTGAAACATTTTCTACATACACAAAAGACCCATTACTCTCAAACATTGCTCATAAATCTGTCTAAATCTGTGTTAGTGAGCACTTCTCCTTTGCTGAGATAATCCATCCCACCTCACAGGTGTGGCATATAAAGGTGCTGAATAGACAGCATGAATATTGTACAGGTGTGCCTTAGACTGCCCACAATTAAAGGCCACTCTGAAATGTACAGTTTGAGCACAATGCCATAGATGTCACAACTTTTGAGGGAGAGTGCGATTGGCATGCCGACTGCAGGAATGTCTACCAGAGTTGTTGTCCATGAAATGAGTTTTCATTTCTTTACCATAAGCTGTCTCCAAAGATGTTTCAGAGAATTTGGCAGTACATCCAACCGGCCTCACATCCGCAGACCACGTGTAACCACACCAGCCCAGGACCTCCACATGGACCTCCACCTCCAGCATGTTCACCTCCATGATCGTCTGAGACCAGCCACCCGGACGCTGCAGCAACAATCAGTTTGCGAAACCAATTAATTTCTGCACAAACTGTCAGAAACCATCTCAGGGAAGCTCATTTGCATGGTTGTCATCCGCATTGGGGTCTGGACCTGACTGCAGTTCGTGGTCATAGCTGACTTGAGTGTGCAAATGCTCACATTTGATGGCGTCTGGCACGTTGGAGAGGCGTTCTGTTCACGGATGAGTTCTGGTTTACACTGCTCAGGGCAGGTGGCAGACAGTGTGTGGCGTCGTGTGGGTGAGCAGTTTGCCTACGTCAGCGTTGTGGATCGAGTGGTCCATGGTGCCGGTGGGGTTATGGTATGGGCAGGGGTATGTTATGGACAACAAACACAGGTGCATTTTATTGATGGCATTTTAAATGCACAGAGATACCGTGACGAGATCCTGAGGCCCATTTTTTGTGCCATTCATCCACAACCATCACCTCATGTTGCAGCATGATAATGCACGGCCCCATATTGCAAGGAATCTGCACACAATTCCTGAAAGCTGAAAAAATCCCAGTTCTTGCAAGGCCAGCATACTCACTGGACATGTCACCCATTGAGCATGTTTGGGATGCTCTGGACAGCGTGTTCTGCCAAGACTTCCTGCCAATATTCAATATTCAACTTTGCACAGCTATTGAAGAGGAGTGGACCAACATTCCACAGCCCACAATCAACAACCTGATCAACTCTATGCGACAGAGATGTGTAGAACTGCATGAGGCAAATGGTGGCCACACCAGACACTGACTGGTTTTCTAACCCTCCCCATGAAAAAGTGTTGCGTTTAGATTTTTGTTCAGTGTACATTTGTAGGGACAGCCATTGATGTGGTTAGCACACCTGATCTTGTCAATTCTTTTGCTTCACACTATTTCATGAATGGCATTGCTCAGATGATAGAATCCATCCCGACTGCTTCTTTTTCAGGATTTCCAGCTGTTGCTGTCATTGTCATAGCCTCTACTGAGAATTATAAATCTGTGGATTACATCGAAATGTAAGCTAGTTTCTTAAGCTATTAACCCATTTCTCAGTGACAAATGATGAAAATATTAAACTTACAGTTCCTGTTTTGATTCCCAGGTGCTGGATCACCAATAAATATATTCATTACATCGTGAATGTTGGCTACTATTCAGTCGTTTTCATCTTCACTTCAGTCATCTTCATAAAGATCATCCAAAAGATAATTCAAGCAAAACAAAGCGTCGTCAAAACATCATCAAAGAAAGCAGGAGCGATTTTTGGCCTTTATGTTCTTTTGGGCCTGACATGGGGAGTGGCCTTCTTCAGCTATGGAGCTATGACTGTTCCGTCTTACTACATCTTCACCATTCTCAATTCTTTCCAAGGTAGGCGGCACTTTCCTCCATTTCCACATGCAGCAGTTACACATCTGCACAGTGGAAGCTCTAGAAACATTTACATGGGGAGATTTTACACTGATTTAGATGGCAAGGAGCTTTAGGATGCAGGATGAAGTATAGTGGTATGAAGTATAGCTTTGTCAATCATTTTCTGCATGGCTGGTTCATGTAGAAAGGGCTTGATCAATGGCTGCAACATTGTTAAGTTGTAGTCATATCTTTGTGTAGTAGTGAGCAATGTGTACAAAAATGTACATACTGTAATTGGAAATAATTACAGTTGTTTATTGTTTCAGAATGTCCTTGCTCTTGTAAAACAAGACATATTCAACAAAAGTTATTTTTTGGTGAAACAGGTTACTATTTTCATCCTTTGTCACCACCGCTGAGAGCTCTGCAGCTGTTTCATCTCAACAACATTTCTCCTTTTTGAGCTTGTGCAACTTAGTTTTACATGAAAAGAATGAGCCATGATACCTGACCTTTGAATCAAATTAGTTCAAACAGTATTTCGCCTGTTGTTACATTATTAGACGGGATGCAACCTGGATTGTGTAGCTAACAAGTATTAGCAGTTTTGTTTGATTATGTTAATCCGTTCTTATTTTGCTCTGTTTTCAATCAGAATCATAATCAGAGAACTTTATTCATCCTGGAGGAAATTGTTCAAAATCAGTCATCTTTATATATATTTAAATATATAATCAAGGTTAGATTTGGACGCATTTTTCAAAAATGTATATATCTACTAAAGGGTTCTCCAACGTGCCAGACGCCATCAAATGTGAGCATTTGCCCACTCAAGTCAGTTACGACAAAGGGTTTTAAATAGTGTATTGAATGCAAATTTTAAATTTCTGATTAGACCGGTGCACAAGCAATATAAACCGAAAAATTATGGGTGTGTTTATTTATTTATTTCAGCCAACTTTTAAAATAATTAAAATATTTTGTACTGAACTATATTTGTGGAACTAACACTTGCCCTGTAAGTGTTACAGAGCTGACTTTTAATTTGATGAACTTTTATGAACAACTGATAAGCATAATTTTGAGCTCTGCTAAGTGATATGACTTTGTATTGCAGAGGCACTCCATGATTTATTACAAGTGATGGGGTAGTTGTAGGCTTAAATATCAGTGCCTGCATTTTTAAAAACACTAGTTTTTAGAAAGTCATTATATTGAATGAAATTTGCATCATATGTTTAAGCCTTCAAAACTGGGATGTCAGCTACATGTTGTGGTGTTCCTTTTTTATGCTGGACAAATCTGTCCTGATGTGGTTTCTAATATTTAATAGTATCTAATATTTTACAGAATGAACAGTTTTGTAATCACAGACTTGTCATCTTAATATTAGCAATCAAGTTAGAGCCAAGCTAATTACTGAACTGCACGCCATTTTTTTGGAAACTGAAGATCAATTGTTTATTATAGTACTGTTCTAGAAATGATTTTAATCAAAACACACATTTCCCAGGTTTCTTTTTGTTCCTCTACTACTACTACTTTCGAAATGATGAGCCGGAACTCAATCAAGCTGCATCTACCACTGCTCCGTCCTTGAGAAAACCAGCCAACGTTAGCTCCACAGAGACATCAGGACCTGATACAGTCACAGAATACAACTGAAACGAGTCTGATTGGGGTGAGCACGAAAAAAAATCGGAAGTCGGAAAAAATTAGTCAGTGAAAATGCTGACTCATAGGCCATATTATATCAAGCACAAAAACGACAAACATACAGACTGTCCTTTTTATTAGAATAATCAAGCGATTTACATGTGCTTTAAACACTGGTAAAAACCTAGTTTATACACAATGGGCACACGAGTGCATGTCACAGCTTTGTTTGTGTATGGAAACATTTCAATTGGATGCCTAATATTAGAAAAGTTTAAAGAGTGAAGTTTTACAAAGATGCAAAAAAACAAACACATAGGCATCACTGATTAAATCTGAGGGGAAAACATGTGGTTTGAGGCTAAGTTAGCTAACTAGCAAATCTAGGTGTCCAAGTTCTTACTAGGTCTTATGTAAAGAATGTGAATGAGTTGAAAAACACAACCACATTCAAACAGGCAGCAGGTTTTTGTGAATGGGCAGCCTGGTACTGAATTAACAACTTGCCGGACAGAAAAGTGTACTATTGTTTTTTTTTTCCTTTATCTCTGTTGAAATGGATCACTACTGTTTTAAGGATTACATGTATTACTTTAACGTAACTTTATGCTTTTGGTGCTGCAAAGAAATCACATAGTTCCTTCAGACAGACAGTGAACTTTTTCTGGATGTATGTGCAAACAGTATCATGCAACCACGGCACTGGCATAAAGTAATGTATTTGTGAGCAGGTTATTTGAGTGATGATGCAGAGAGTTGTGTGGAGTGGTACTCTCCATCGCAACCATCCATAGCAAATCTTGATGCTGTTATGCCTAAAGTGGCATGGCTTTTGCAGATCTCTTTCAGAGGAACCCCTACAACAAAAACACTTAAACTAGCAAGCTAGTGCATCTCACCCTGCCATCAGTCTGTCTGTCCATCTGCTTTCTGCCTGGTTGATCATTGGTTCAAAAGGCCATGCCAGCCAAGAACCGGACCCTTTAAGAATTCACCATATAAAAATTATATAATGCTTTAACTGAGCTACATAGTCTATTTTACTCATCTTTCCAGACTTGGATCTTGCTGTTGTGTTCAGTTCTACTTCAGTGGCACAGACTGATATTTTGTACATGATTTTTGTTCTATTTTTTTTTAATGAATTTCTATTTTTATATATTTTTTCTTAGTAGGATTGTTAATAGAAAGAGACTGATAATAACTGATATATACTGTGATTTAATCTCATATGTTTATTGTATGATATATGTATTTAGTTTTAAATGTTGTACTTTTCAGGGATATTCAGGGTTTCATGAAAATCAGCTGTTCGTGATAAAAAAAAATTTATGTATGTAAAATATGAACAGTCTATGCACTGTCTGCATTTGTAATATTAGATCGTGTTTTGAAGCACCACAAGAGGGCAGTGTGAGCTTATTGTAAAACTATGATTAGAGGATGACTAAAGCTTCGCAGTATGCACACACTGTTCTATTTCAAAATTGTTATATTTTTGTACCGCTGCCAGGGAAGAACTAAAATAAACATTTGCTTTTCAGTTACATTATTAGGACTGAACAATTAATTAAGGAGCTACTATGGCATTTCTGTTTTAGGAGGTTCAATATGAATGTGCTGTGAGTACTATGTCATTTCTGTGAGTGGTAGCATTTTTGGCTTCTGTCTCAGTCATTTCAAACATATATGTTAATTTGTGACTAACAAATTCCAACCTACAATACAGGTATGATTCATGGTGACAATTAAGCCCCTTCCCTCCCAGCTGTGCTGATTGAGTAACACATTACTGTCAACACAGTAACATGTGGTTTCAACGTGCAGTCTCTGCTTCACTGTAATTTCCTGTGTTCATTAAAGACATGCAC
This sequence comes from Hemigrammopetersius urotaenia, assembly GCA_037974485.1. Classification (NCBI taxonomy): domain Eukaryota; kingdom Metazoa; phylum Chordata; class Actinopteri; order Characiformes; family Alestidae; genus Hemigrammopetersius; species Hemigrammopetersius urotaenia. The sequence goes on from JBBPDC010000001.1 coordinate 36,298,276, forward strand.
TACATAGCTCTAATCTCTCACACTCTCTCTCTCACACACACACACACACACACACACACACACACACACACACACACACACACACACTATACTTTCCATGGAGATTGAGAGGCCAGAGCACTTGCGTGTCCACAAGTAATTGCCCCAGAATCAGCTGAGGGTCATGGCCACAAACCAGTGTGTCTTAATAGGCCCCTTCATAGATGATCTCATGGCTACCTGTGGTGCTGCGATGCCGGAGGGAAGTCTTTCCCCTCCCAAGAATTGCGCTCCTCTCCCAAATATCCAGCCAACAAAGCCTAGCAGCTCACAGCGGTGATTATTATTCTCGTTTGTGTCAAGAATGTTTAGGGCTGTTGCTCATGTTAAATGATGTTACTGTATAAATCTGAAGCGCTTGGCAACCATCTTGAACAAAAATTATTTTGCTTGTCAACCACAGCCTACTGTTGAAGAGCTGTTAATTGCATTCATAATTAACGTTGAAATAAATTACTTAATAAACAATCCATGTATTGTCATGTTGTGTTTTTTGTGTGGTGCCTAACAAGATTGTTTTGAGCTGAAAACTGGTTTTAAGAAGTTTCTTAAAAAAATCAAAACATTTTAGGGCCTGAAATCTGTCTTTTACACTCATAGTGTATAAGTGTATACACTTATACACTATGGAGAAAAGCCATGGGACACCAAACCATTACATCAAATGGGACTTGAACATTGCATTCAAATACATTTAGTATGGAGTTGGTCCTCCCTTTGCTGCTATAACAGCTTCCAATCTTCTTGGAAGGCCTTCTACAAGATTTTGTGTTTCTGTGGGAATTTGTGTCCATTCATTCTGTATTTATTAGCATTTATCAGATCAGGTGTTGATAACAAGAAGACCTGGCTCGCAACTCAAAGATAATGGATGGGGTGGACATCACAATACTTTTGACCATTTAGTGTATGTTGGACTGACACATTCACCAACAGGAAACTGATCTAGATGTAACTGTCGTGATGTGTTTGTAGAGAAAGATACTAGTAAGAGGCATTGTCAAGAGTTAATTTTCGTGAAATTGCTTAGTGCAGTGGTGCAGACCCCCCTAGACAGTCAGAAAAGAAACTGTCTATGACTGATGGCAGTCATGTTTAATGATGAGCTTTTAATATGATCTAGGAAAAGCCAGTAAGAGACTCAAACTGCAGTGAGTACAGCACATAGCCTATTTAAACATAGTGTTTGTGGTTATTATTTAATATGTGAAACATCCAAAGAAATGTTTACATTTCCTTTAACGGATATTAAAATTCGTCAAGAGCTGCCAAATGTCCAGTGGCTCACGTAGGTTGCAGGCAGTAAAGCTGTTTGGCTTTATTGTCTCTTTCCTCAACTGCGAGCAGCTTCTCTCCCTGACAACCAAGGCGAGGTACCCTTGAACAATAATGTCTTTTGATTTTCTGATAAACAATATTAATTAATAATATCATGTTTCCCCCACTATCTCTGCTCTTCCCCGCCATATCATGCAGTATGTATTTTTATAGGTGTAAGTATTGCGAAAGTGCAAAGTGGAAAGTGGTTTGATCCATTTTCCAGGACACCAGTAACCCAGAAAAGAGCTCAAGTCTATCCAAGAATTTAAATCTAGTCAGGCTTGCGTGCAGAATTGAACACTGAGCAAAAAAATTTACAGTTATTATTAAGGCATTTTATTTCCCACTGCTACCCATTTTACATTACTTCACTAAGTACGGTATGAACACTGTAGTCTGGAAGTCTGTAGGGGCTTCAACTTAAAAAAAACCAAAAAACATTATGGATAGAAACCTGAGTTATTTAGTTAATAGGTTTGGGTAACTTAAACCCATTTTACAGTACAAAACTCCATCCATCCATCATCTTATTCTCTTAAAACAGAGTTGTGGGGGTCCTGGAGCATATTGCGGTGCTCATAGGCCAGAAGGTTGAAAAACACCCAGAACAGGTTGCTGGTCCTTCTCAGGGTAGACACACACACTTACACCAAGCAGCAATTTAGCATCTTTAATTCATCTGCCATGCCTGTGGGAAGAAAACTAGAATACCTGACAGAAACCCTTGTAGACCCAAGGAGACCATGCAAAAGGACCCTCATCCACCCTGGTCCAAAACGTTTTTTGCTGGGTTATCCCATCACTGTGCAGCATTTCTATCTGAGAGGTAAACATATTTTGCATTTGTCATTTGCACACGTTTTCTGTATTAGAATTTTGGGACCAAGGCCACAAAAATCAGTATCATGAAATATTCTAATATTCTCAGAAACTACTATTCCTTCATTGACGTTCTTAAAAATTGTACTATAATACAATGCATAAAAACTGAACTTTTTTCTCAGAAGAATCTGATTTTTATTGAAACACCACAGGAATCTTCATAGCTTTAAGACCAAAAATGCACAAAGAGTAATAAAGAGCCAATTGATATTAGACTAGTTCATTAAACTCAACAGCTAAAATCACTCCATAACACGGAGCTACAATAGCTCTCAAACAAACAGCCCAGAAGGAGAGAGTATGTGCATTATAATAATAAATAGAGGATATTTACAGAGGCAGTTGTTGTTTAAGTTGGTTGTTTCAGACAGAAAGGTGTTTCAGCTTACATATACAGTAATTTGATCAAACAAATGCCTAAAAATGGGATTTTACATTTACGTACATGAGCTCTTGGTCCCAGAGGCAAGTATCCCACCTATTAAGCTATGCACTTTCTTTATTGACAGCATACAGTTATATTTTATAATTATACAGTTATATTTTATATCGAAATGATCTCACATACTGTAAAAGTGAGGGGTTACTGTAAACCAGCCAAATACATGAACTTACATAATACTGATCCCAGATCATTGTGTCCAAATGATCATGACTGAACAATAATGGTCAGCATTCGCAGAACCATGCGTTTTAATTACTTGCGTTTTAATTACTTTTTCAGGTTAAGTCAAGTATTTTCGGTGTGGATTTTACAATGAATTTTGTCTAGTTGATTATGTTGCTTACTTGGGTTCAGGGACCACAAATTATTTAATTATTAAAAAAACAGTACAAAATACAGACATGCACTCAGAAATAAAAGGCTTGCTTTTGTTTCACATTAACTTTTAGCTCAAATATGAGCTGCTGGAAGAAATGTTTTCATAAGTGCTGGTTTTACTGCATGTTTACCACAGAATCTAAACAGGCCTAGTGGATTTCAGAAGGGACCCCATTAAGTTTGTGTTTTCTCCCCTTCAACACACCTGACACAACTCATGAGGGGATTTATAATTACCTGATGACTTGAACCAGGTGTGTCAGATCTGGGGAAAACACACAAATATGCATAGCATGGTATGCCCAAGAGAGGAACTGAGAAAACTGAGCTGCTATAAAATCTCAAACCTCCTTCTCACTTTCTAAACCTCCAGAGACCTTTAAACACAAGAGCCCATTTGGCCAAAATAATTAGCTTAATAGAACAGAACGCTTGTTTATTATTATAGGTGCCCACAATGTTGTTTTTAGAGTCATTCTCATGTCTTTCTGTAACTCAGATTATTTTGCTGTGTCGATAGCTGAAATACTGAAATACGATTGCGTGAAGTAGGACAAGGTAGAGTGGATTTTATGTTCCTGAGCTTTTTTTCAGGGCCTAAAGTCTGCATTCCCTGCTCCCTCCCTCTTATGTCCTTGAAATGATTTATTTCCCAGTAACTCTACTCATGAAATTGATGTGGCCCTGGGACCCTTTGTAGCATATGGTGTTCCCGCTGTTTGCAGTAAAACAGCCAGCCGAGGTGCACAGACAGGGCAGTACTTGCGTGACATGGTGTGTATGTGTGTGTGTGTGTGCGCACGCGCGTGTGTGTGTGTGTGTGTGTGTGTTTAGAAATGTGAAGTGATTAGGGTAACTCTACTACTGTAGCACACAGGGCATCTGGGAAAGCATTACCCCCTTCTAAATTTTAGAGGACTGAATTTGGTTTATACGCCCATAGCCTTACAGTGTGATCAATGCACAGTTGCACTGAGCACTTAAATAATACACTTAATATGCAATCACAAGCACACACACACACACACACACACACACACACACTCACACCCTGCTCTGCTAGTTACAAGATGAAACAAGTTGCCTATAAATATCAAAGTAATTTTGGGCCATTTCTTTTGGTCCATTTAAGGTAACCTAACATTAGAATATACTTATAGTATTGCCCATTTTATTGGTTCATTCATGATGAAAGTGACCATTCTGTCATACGTGAACACACCACAGCACACAGTGCGAAATTCTTCCTCTGCATTTAACCCATTCACCAAGGGAAGCAGTGGGCTGCCAGGAACACAGCGCCCGGGGAGCAGTGTGTGGGGACGGTACCTTGCGCAGGGTACTTCAGCGGTGCCCAGCAGTCTTGGGAATCGAACCTGGACTCTCTGATCACAGGACGAATGCCTCAACCACTAGGCTACCAGCTGCCCAAACGTGTAAACAGCAGCTGGCCATTTTACATTATGTGAAAATACATAGAAGGTTTTGAATGGTGTACCACTAGTGTACCATGGTGTACCATTAACTGTGCTATTATACATTAAAATAAGAATCACTTTAAGC
>JBBPDC010000001.1:36319321-36334536 GCA_037974485.1 Hemigrammopetersius urotaenia
TTTAATTATCTACTATTCTGGGATTGATATATGTATAAAAGTGTATTATCAGAAATGTACAAGTGTATATGTGCAATAAATTATATCAACCTTAATTTATGTATATAAATTAAGGTTGGGTTACGTGCATTTTAGGTACATTGTGTTTCATAACGTGTCCACAAAACCCTCCATGTGTCTGTAGTCAAGTAACAAAAAGTACTACAAACAAAAAAAACACTATCAGAAAATGTACAAAACCATCACTGAAGTGGTGCCCCCGAGGGTATTTTCAGTACCTTTAGTTAGGGAACATAATTCAATTAGATTCAATTGCAAGTGAATTTTTAGTTACATTATCTAAATATAACTCACCCTGTTTTGAGCCCAAGTCTTTTATCTTATTTTACTATCAAAAGCTACAATTATGCCTCTTTCCCTGTGGGAAAATTTGTTGTGTGGCAGTTGGCTAGAGTGTTGTGTTTGGTGTGCGTGGAATAACTGCAGGGACAGCCTCACTGGATATTAAAATGAAGCGTTTTAGAAACAGCCCAGTGTTGTACTTTTACAGCACTCTTATTCTTCACCGGTTCTTCAAGGTCTAATCCTTTAGTCTCATCCAAAGAGAGACTTTGTTGAAAGTGTTTAAGAAAATGCAGCTCATATGAAAGATTTATGGAGCTAATTAAGAAGCTGCAGAATGCTTGAACTAGATTGTAATTTTAATCCAAAATAATTTGGTTTCCAGTGCGGTTAGAACCAAGGGGAGAGGGAGGGTGGGACAGGACAGACGTGTTGAGATGGTATTTATGTTTTATCACATATTGGGTCACGAAGGAAGAAACGTTCGAGCCTAAGGAAATGACCAATTAAGTACTTGTGTCAGAAGGGACAGATAAATTAGAGCATAATAAAGACTGACTTTCCATAAACAGCCGAAGGATTTTGCATCTTAAGATACAACCAGTGAATGTAGATATTGTATTCTCCTTTCCATCCATATTATAGTCATGTTCGCATATTGTAAGATGTCTAACATAGATATTTCAATTTCAACCATATTTTGGGACTTCTGCGCCAAGCCAGCATGGGAGCCTTTGCCAGAGTTTGTGAGCCCCACAATCCCCTTTACTTTAAAAAAAAAACTTTGACAGTTCAACTGCCCTGCAGATAACTTTAGTTATCCATCAAAACTAGAAGAATGGCTACAGAGAATATCCACCATAGAAAAGTATATAATATCTTCTGGGGAAGATCAGTAACCCTTTATTTGAACAGTATGTTGTAGATGCTTCCAACCCATTTATAGATCGTTGCATTCGATTTACATTCAACTAAATACCTGTGAAATACCTTAGTTTTCCCAACCTTAATGTCAGTCAAGCCCTAAACCCTACACTTATCCTTGTCCTAAGCCTTACTCTGGTAAAAATTTTAATCCTAACCCTAATAAGAATCTCTAGTTTCTCCAGATAATTTAATCTATTAATTATTTCAGGGGGTTATCCAAATAAAGTGGGATGGAAAACAGTTTTCCCTCTTGAAAATAAATAGAAAAAACACATTTGGTTCCATAAATGCAATGGTTCTTTAGAAATATTAAACATATTAAAATATTAAAAATAATATTAAACACTCAGCTTTTGAAAGCACCACCTTATAGAACCAGAAATGCTTCTTCTATGGCATCACCCCAAAGAACCACTTTTTGCCACTTCAAGGGTTTCTGTCTGACAGTACTGAAATCCTAGAAGACCACCTCTGTAGAATTTCTAAGGAATTGCATTGCAAATGTTATATATCATACATTGAGCATATGTAAAACAGAGCATTTAGCAGCAGATTAGAAAGAATATGAGGAGGCTTGACTGCAAACACATGTTTTCAGTGGGGTTATGAAGACAGTTGAAGATGATTTATGCTCAGACTAAGCGAAGACAGAGTGCAGGCCAGATCTTTCTTCTGATTCCTTAAGGATGTTTCACACCTCCGTGACAAGAGCTGAGCATTCCCCTCAGTGCAAGCCAAGGTCTAGACCATTCTGATTGCCCTTCTCCATTTACACTACTGCATGCAGATGCCTGTGGTGTGCCGTCAAGATGTGCAGCAATGAGAACTCACTGTAGTACTGCTCTACAGCAAAAAGGCCACCCACATATCCCACTCTCTCACATCTCCACTAGAATGCACCATGATTTGTGTATATTAAGGATGGCGATCAGCCCAATTACCACGGTACGGATTTGTGTAGAAAAAACATACAATAATTCATTTTTACATGACAATTATTTTTTGCCTTAAAATTGTGTGGTGTTAGATACAGCTGGTGCTATATGTGCTGATTGGGAGAATATTCTTTGTGCTTTACAGTTTGATTAGAGTGCAGCCCTCAGACAACAGAAATTAAGGGACCAATATTATGGAAATTTAAGCTGTGTCAGTTGTAACAATAAAATTAGCATGACAGTGTTTAATTACCTCAGTGATTGAGGAGTAATATTACTAAGTTAAACCTACAAAAGCTGTTAAAAAAATCATATCAACACTCGATTAGCTCCATGGCAAGCCCACAAATTTCACTGGCTAACTTACCTAACTACAGGAAAGTAAAGTAACATCACCCATTTTTATTTTATGTTATAGATCACACCACAAATTCTCTCTCTCTCTCTCTGTGAGATGTAAAATGTAATTTTGCGTCTCACTTGTCCAGTGTCAGGACAAATTTTTTCAGGCCTTCACCAGAGAAGGAGGGTGGATTGTAGGTTTGGTAAGTGTCAGAAAGGTGATGATGGAATACCATTGAAATATTTGGCACCAATATACTGCAACAATTTTAAAAGCAGATGACATGTTACACATATGAGACCCTGGACCTGTTCTGGTGAGAGCAAAGCTTGTGAAGCAACGTTATCTGGTATACCTGTACCAAAATAAAAAATATATTAAATCAAATGAAAACATAAAAATAATATTAAATACATACAAATTGATCATTCTGTAGTGATTATGATTTTATTAAGATACTGATATATTCATTTTTATATCTATTTTTTTCTCCTCTCTGTAGAATTCAGTGATGAAATGACATAAGCGCTGCGGGTACATTGTGGACATTTGGAACAATGGAAACAGGTGGACTCATCAGACAAACTGAAGCTTCAGAGGACTGAATGGTGAGAAGGGTGCTGGGGGGACGCTACTGGGACAGGCAGGGGTTTTGTCTGACCGCTAACTGACCCAGCTTCCTTTTCAGGACCCTAAAAGGCAGTGAGTCACTCAAGTGGAACATATAGGTGCAAAAGAGAGGGAATCACGGAACATTACCCGCCCAATTACACAATCAGAAGAGCCACTCGCTGCCAGCACCCAAACTGCACAGAATGCCCCTACTGTGTGCACTCTACAAATATCAGCCCAGGATGAAAAAATTAGACAGTTCACATGGTGATAAACAAATTATGTGTCTCCTTTCACTCGTTCGTGTGTGAGGACATGACAAATCAGTGACTGTCGAATGTTTGGCAGTGCATCTGAGAGATGTTTGGGGGGAAAACACGGCTGGCCTGTCGGGTTCCCTCACAGCTGAGTACTCTCGTGAGAAAAATGTGTCAAGAGACAAAGGGATAAACACAAAACATCACACTGTTGTACTGAAAAACTAGTGCTAGGCAGTGCTAATTAAATTCAATGCAGAGAGGGAAAACAAGTACTGAGACTCTTTTGATTTTGTTACTTCTCCTTCTTTTTCTACTTTTGGCTGCTCCCAACAGGGCTCACCACTGCAGATTAACTCTCTTCAGTGCATATACAGTAAACCCCTGAAATTGTGAAACATCACAAATTTGTGATGTGGTAAAAACGCCTAAAAATGCCTATTTTGATTGTGTAAACCCTAAATATGCCCCAAAATATGCTCCCATAAAAATGGTAAACCTGTATGCATACTGTACAATGTACACTGAACTGTCTCCTGCAGTGCTAGAATGTAAAATACCGATGCTGCCCCTGTATAGTGTCACGGTTCGGTCAGCGGCCGTTATTATGCCGCTGCTTTTCTGTTTTCACCCCGTTTTTCTGTTTGTGTTCAGGTTCTTTTATTTTGATATTCTGGTTTTGTCACGTGTTTTTGGTTCATCACCTGTCTGTGTTTTGCCCCTGATTTCTCCGGTTATTTAAGCCTGTTTCTGTTAGCCGTTCATTATGTGTCCATCACCTGATTTATGGCGTTTCAGTTTCCTGTTTGTTTCTGTTTTGAATAAACTCAGCTCAGCATGGATTCCTGTCTGTCTGCCAGTTTCTGCACGCTTCCAGGTAGCTCCGGGTTGGGGCTTAGCCGCCCCTCCCGTGACATATAGACTGTACTGTAATTCATGCACGGGCGTTTTCTTTGGTATGTGCTCTCGTTTTCTTTGGTGTAAGTGGGGAAATGTAGTAATAATTTACTTTACAGTAATAAATATACAGAGCTTTAAGAAAAACAAAACAGAAAACATTCTGCGAAACACTCGAGATACATGTGGGAATGCTGTACTTCATCTGCCAGTGAGGCCTCACAGGGCAGCAGCCAATAGACGTTCTCTCGCCAATATAGGTTCTCTCAATAGTACTAAAAAAATTAGTTATATTTTAAATGAGAATTTAGCTGAATTTACATTTTTATATTACACAATTAGTGAAATATATTTTTCTCAATAATTTAGCCCTAAAATGCATGAACATTACATGCATGGGGGAATGCTGTTTTCAATTCAAACAGATACACATAATGCTTTTGTAACTTTGTAAATTATGTATTCATAAGTATAACCATAACCAATTCCTCCCAAATGAAAGAGGCTTTTTTTTACCTTTTTAAAATGAGAAAAGAGTAATTTGAAAAAAAAGGAATGTGATAGAGTTATGTTCCCAACCTAAACATACTAAACATACTTTTTGAGAGTTCCACCTTTGTTATAGTTTTATAGGTTTATATACACATACCTGTAATATTAAAAACAGCTCTGATTCATCAATTCAAGGACTCCGCAAAGCCTTTAAAGGTGTGTTGTGGTATCTGGTCCCAATACATTAGCAATCTCTTCTGTAAGTTGTTAGGGGCCTCTATGGATTGGACTAATTCATCCAGCACAGTCTGCAGATGCTCGATTGGATTGAGATCTGGAGAATTTGAAGGCCAAAACTCTTAGTTGTGTTCCTCACACAATTCTTGAACAATATGTGTGGGGCAGAGCACATTATCCTGCTGAAAGAGGCCACTGCTGCAATGAAGGAGCGTCCTTGGTCTGCAACAATGTTTAGGTTTCTCAGCAGAACATTGTCTCACAGTGCCTCCACTGACTTGCCATGTTTTCAAAGTGCATCCTAGTGTGATCTGTTCCCTAAGCAAGTGACACATATACCATGTCCACATGACGGTTCATCGGAATAGGCCATCCTCTCCTGTTGCTCCATGGTCCAGTTCTGTAGGGGGTCTGCAGCTATGCAGCCAGATCCTTAGCAAGCTGCAATGTGCTGTGTGTTCTGACACCTTTCAATCAGAGCAAGCATGAACTTTTTCAGCAAACTGTGCCACAGTGGCTCTTCTGTGGATTTAGACCAGTCAAGTGTGACTTCACTTCACATAAGCAACCCTTGAGTGCTCATGACCCAGTCACCAGTTCACCAGTTGTCTTTCCTTGAACCCCTATTAGTGGGTACAAACAAATTCATAAAGGGAACATCCCACAAGTTCTTGTCAAAATCTCAGAGATTCTTAAACTTGCCCATTTTTCCTGCTTTCAACACACAAGAACTGACTGTTCACTCACTGCCTAATATATCCCAACAGGTGACATCGTGATGAGATCATCAATGTTATTCACTTTACCTGCCAGGGGTTTTATTGTTATGACTAATCACTGCAAACATACCAAGGTGTAATTCATGGTACCGCAACAAATTGTCCCCAGAGCGGTTCACTACACAATATGTTTCTCCGGCTTATGGAAAAAAGGATGCTTTTTATTAGAGCAGATTCTCTCTAAAGTACCAGAACCTCTGCCAGAGTGAAGTTATTCAAACCTCTTCCTTACACTAAGTGTGGTTAAACAGTTTGTCATCGGGCAAAACGTCATACCGCTCCTTTTTTCATGCTTGTCAGCACTGTCATTTTGCTTGGATGTCAGTCAGAATAGTGGTTTCCAGATGTAAGCTATCATGAAGGATGATATGTAGGGATAAGGATAAAATAAAAGAGAAAGAGGGCTTTCCCGTGTTATGTAACTGCACTTCCTCTCGTGCTGCAGCCAAATAGCTCAATATGTTGCAAAGGCGTAAAACAGATTTGTTGTCCGGTTTCTGGGAATATAACACAGCTCCGGTAATTAGAAAAATGTATTGTACTGGATGTGTGGACAACACTTCTGTTATATGTTCTGTATTGAATTCTAAAGCAGTTGTGGGAAGTGTACATGTTGTAATTGATCATGATTATACACCATATTAAAATTGAACTATTTGGCTTTCAGTGGACCACACAAAAACATTTTTTTAATTTAAAAATTACAATGATGTTTCCTCAAAGTCTGAATGCTGTGTATTGGTCTGGTTGACAAACAAACCACATTCACATCAACATGTGTGCGTGTTTGCGGAAAAATGTGAAAAGTACTGTATGGCATGCTCTTAAAATATAAAGCCGTTTTCTTCAGTTCACGTGTGGAAAACACAAACCCTTTACTGTTAAAATACAAATAATTGGCTAAAACAAAAGCATAAAGGAAGAGCCCATACAAATAAAAATGCCAAAAACGGTCCATTTAGAGCTTTTCAATGGATGGTTCTTGAAAGAGTCACATTTGTATGAAAATTGTATCCTGTTATTTAAAAGACAAAATATGAGTTTTCCTGTAATCACTGAGTGTTTTTACAGGGACACCAATAATATGATTGAATTTCATCAGTTATCTGATCATGGAAGTGGCCATGAAATCAACATGCTCAAGTTTCCAGCAGATTAAAGTAGATTTGGGGTTTCAAAGAATCTAACACAGAAACATTGTAACTCAGTTAAGCAATTGTTAAGCAATTTATTACTATTTCACAGTTTTGGCCACATATACGCCTAAATAAATATTCACCACAACTGTGGCAAGAAGTTGTCTTTTTTATCATTTGTGTTGGTCAGTTAATTCTCTTATTATCAGATAAATGAAATGCTTGTAAATGTATTATTGCCAATATCAGATTTCCTGCTGTCATTAGATTATTGTGCGCATGTAAATGCACTTCTAAAATTTACATGTAAAGACTTCTGCCTTTAGTTAAGTTTAAGTTTTGTTTACATTACTGTGCACAGGCAGGTGGGGAAATATAATATTAATCAATAACGTAAGGTTTCACCTCCCATATATCATCAAAGGAAACTTGCAATGCAATGCAAATGTTTTATTGCAATCGGTACATCTAAGCCAAGAATCGTGTGGGTATTGCTGAAGTTTACACTCTGTACATTGACATCAGACTATGGCTTTTAAAAAAAGTGTACCGCATTATGTGGAACATAGTCCACGGTGCTGAACACTTAATTATGCGTGCCCTGGCTGGTCCATCAGCCAGATACAGATGAGCTAAACTCAAATGAAATCGGGGTCATCTGGAAGCCATTTCTTGCGGTACTAACCCCCCTCCACCATCTTTCTCTCTCTCTTTCCCTCTCTCTCTGTCTCATTTTAATCTCTTGGCAGAATCTCCACCCGCTGCTCCCCTGGGGAGGTCGGGGCCCAGTGACCGAGATGTGCGCACGCTAGGCCCGCATGGCACGCGAGCTCATCCCAGCACACACTAAACTCACAGAATCAGCGAACAAATAACTTTGCATAATACATGATGCTGCATAGCGGCGTCTGAGCAAAAGTGGCACACAGATTTGTCTAGGCAGGGAGCATGACAAAATCTCCTCAAGGAACCAAAGCCTAGTTTAAAAAGTTTCACAGAAAGAACTGAACTGAGATTTGGGGATTCGGAGTGGCTGTGTTTGTGGGTTTGGCCGTTTTTAGTCATAGACTAAATATTTGTGTCATGTAAATCCAAAATTAGACTTTGTGCTTTCTTGACTTGAAAGCACAGTTTTTAGGGAAATGCTTTCATTTACATTATGTGGAGGTTGTTTTACATTCCAAAAGGGTTCTTTTCATAAAAATAATACCAGACAGTGGAATTATGATTTGTTTAGTAAAATCTTTTTTTTTACAATTTAAACATTGCTTTCAAATAATAAAACTCAGATGTCACCTAAAAAGCCTAAATAATTTCTTTTAAAAAATTCAATAAAACTTCATTAACGCTAGTCAACACATCCACATCTTCATTAAGGTAGCCCAGACTTGTCCATGTGGTTTAAGGCTCCAGTCCTGGTGTTGTCTTGAAATAGCTGCCTCTAATAATGATGTTTGGTTGACACATGGGCAAGGACTTTTGATGGTGTGTTTGGGTCCCTAATGACTTCTACTGTTTTGTCAGCAATGATAGCTTTACTATCATCTGGACACTAAACATGTTTTGATTAATCATTTGGGGCAAATGGATTTTTTGCTGAACTAGTCCATCTGTATATAATAATTATACTCATCTCATAAACATACATATGCAATCTGTATGTCCCATTTAATCCCACCGGCAACAATTGTTGCCGTTGTTTTTTTTTTTTTGGAAGCTCTAAAAGTGATGTTTTGGCTTTGGGCAGCTAATGCAAGTTTTTAAAAATGGAGAAAAGTTTGTCTTCTCTAAATTGCATCAATGCCATGTGACTCGTGTGAATGCAGACATGAGCAGGCCCCTTTACATCCTGCCTGCATCTCTAGAAAGAGATGTCTGCCTCAAACTTGTACAAGAGGAAGTTCATAAAATACCTTAACAGATATTACTAAAATATTTTGAACACATTTTCTAAAGGGTCTACTACTAATATTTAATGAGAATTATATGCCTGCATGCATCTTTTCACCCGTAAGAAGAGTAAATGTACGCACATAACACATAGTCATAGTGCTAGTTATGCTAGCTTTCAATGGTTTTGGCTGTTTATTCTATTTATCTTTTGTTTTTTTTCTACACAGCTTAAAACTATCGGAGGTCAGACCAGGGGGTGTTACATGAGATCTTGATGGGAAGAGCGGCCTCCCGACGGGGGGAGAGTGGAGGGAGGCCTCAGCCCTGCTGTAGCTGGATGGGGTCCTAATAGGTGGTCCAGGGATTTCTGGGACACTCCGGGCCCATTTGAAGTGTCGGTCCTCGACCAAGCCGGGGGACCTTCTTCACTTAGGCCACCAGGGGTCCATTCCCCGGTGGGAAGGGGGTTCTATCGACGGCCTTCCTCTTATCGTCCTACAGGGCCAGTGGGGTGACCAGCTGGGTCGCTGCGGTGGGATCCGCCCTGCTGGGGGACGGGCCTTGGGGTCTTGGATCTCTTCAGTGCGTGGATGGCCCTGCACTGTGTGAGTGGTCACAGAGGGTCTAGGGGTTCCGTACCCATTCCCTACACATGTACCACATAGTGGGTGTAAATAGATCAAATTGAAGAATTTGTTCACATTTAGACTATGTGGTTTCCCATCAGCAACAATTGTTGCAGAGTATAAAACCTACATTTTCACCATCATAACCACTAAGAAATAAAAAAAATTCAAACATATTGTGTGTTAGGGAAGTCTACGGAGTAAAATACATGCACTTATTTTGTAGGGGGATTAAACATACACATAATTTAAAACCTAAAAAGGGAACAGTCTTCACAACACAGAGGAATGCATTAAAAAAGCAGCAATTCAGCTGTGGTGAAGTAACTGTACTGCATGTACTTTGGCCCCCAACGACAGCAGCTGCAATCAAGAAGCGGACATGGACTACATGGTAAGAAGCACTGCAGGGACAAAAATAACAACACGCCTGACGGCTTCTGATGAAGAAAAATAAGCCAGGCTTCATGGTGTGATAAGAAACTCTGGGAAACAACAATATGCTCAAGTTAAAAAAAAAAAGCCTTGCTCACCTAAAATATCTCAAGTGAACGTGAGTTCTGCCCAGTATCGATTTCCTGAGGTAGAAGGACAGATTATAAAATATATATGTAGGGAAATTAAAAAAGACATGTTTGCTATTGACTAGCTATTAAAACCACTGCAAATAGTATTTGTCATTCACAGCATCCCATTTAAAACTATTCATTACACAAACTAGGTACGGCAAGATGGCTGTACATACAGAGAGATTTAACAATGGTTATGCTAATGCAACAACACACTGCCCAGAGAAATGATATTATATATAATTTTTTAAGGGTGTAACGGTACACAGATGTCACAGTTCGGTACGTACCTCGGTTTTGGGGTCACGGTTCGGTACAGTTCACGATACAGAAAAGTTAAGCAACAAAAAGTTCTAAAGTATGAGGCTTGGATTGTTTTTGTTTATTTTAAATAAACAGCAGTGTATTAACCAGTAAACACATACTATTGCTTATATTTTCCTGTATGTGTAAGGCAGCAGAAGTGTTACGCCAGTAGGTGGCACTATTGCACCACACCACTACTCAGGTTTATGATTTACTTGCGCTTTTTTGGTCCCTCTGTGATTCCATATTACTTCAATCACGTCTTCTCCGTCGTACCTGTATTCTCCGAAAGACATCATGTACCGAACCGTGACCCATGTACCAAGACGGTTCGGTACAAATACATGTACTGTTACAGCCCTATCATTTTTATAGAGATCTAATAATTTTGCACAGTTCTGTATGTCAGGTTGAATCTAGCAGTGTGTGTGGACTGTGGTCAAATCTTGGCCCTGGACTTTTGTCAAGATCCACCTACCATAGCAGGATAATAATCATCCCTGTAGAGGTCTTCAGTGTACACTCACTGCTTGCTTTATTTAGATAAGAGAGAAACCTGCTTGTGAGCTTCTGGTAACAATCTACGTAGCAAATACTTCACCCGCTAATCATCACTTATCTAATAAACGTCACTGTTTTTTTCCTAGCTGCTATTTGAATATCCAAATACCACCAAAATAGGCCAGTTGTCTGTATACATAAACCAACTCTGCCTCTAACTTTACCAATGTGTCTGTTAGCTAGTCAACTTTTTTGCAAATCATCTAATCTGTCGTATGATTGGACAGGTGCACTGGAGACACATTATGAATGAGTCCCAATCGCCAGTCTCTCTAAGAACAAAATCACTGGTGAATCAGAAATAAATGGTGGTTCACACCAGGAAAGTGCATTGTAATTCAAAAATATAATGATATGCAAAACTTTTGTTCAGTATTATACAATCATAATCCATGATAAAATATAGATATCACCATAGGCAAAAAAGCTATGCACACAAACAACACAAATAACAAAATACAGTTGTTCGTTGATTATAATTTATCTATGAATGACTTCCTTATAGCCTAGGTGCCCACTACATTTGAATGATCTCCCTTACAGTAGTCAAGACATTAGTATCTCGTGAAAGAGGTTGATGACTGTGGTACAATACACGTTTTTTTATGCTGTCTAAATGCATTGTCCCCAGTGCCCAACTTAGGGTATGTTTTGCACACCACTAGAACCAAATCCCTCCCATGTCCTAATAAAGACATAAAACACTAAATTTAGATTGTTATAATGTTTAAATGCTGTTTGCTTCATTTGTTTAATACATACATGAACACATCCATGCAAGAAACCACATGGATGGATGTAAGTGGCCAGTGTCAGAGCAGTACGTCATCCTGCATATATTGGAGCTGATCTCATTGAAATGGCATGCCATGTCAAAGCATTCAGGATTCATCCCCACCAGCCACTGCTTATCAGAGAAGCCACAAGTTCCTGTGGTTTGATGGTCTTCTGGAGGACGCATGGAGGATTTTCCCACACCCCATGGGATGTGAAACAGACAGAGTGCAGGCTAGGCAGAGCCTCTTGGCTGAATGCAGCTGGCAAAATACACAAACATTCGAAGTACACCATTTTTAACGTCTGCCTGTGCCCCCTCAGGCAGGACAGGAACTCTGCAAGCTTGCTTTCAGGACTGCTTGAAGATGATTAGTTTGAAGATTTGCAAAGTAAACAATCATTGGATTTATGTAATGGAAATGGCCTGTCAGTGTCAATAAGTTGAACTGCCAGAGTTCTGCATGTCAGGGAGGTTCAGGGTGAACTCACTTCTTTTTCTATGAATATAGTTGTTCCTCATGATTCATTCATGAAACAGCTGAAAATTTGATGAGTTTTGAGACACTCATGTCATGCTGAGAAACTCAGTGTTTCTATTTAAGCAATCAGCAATGAATTAGTTTATCTATTATAGTTGGTGGTCATAATGCAAAGAAACTTCTAAACTGACCTTTTTGGATGCAGGGTCACTGCATGAGTTTTGACAAAAGTGTAAAAGTGTAAAAATTGTAATGGTTGTTGCAGTGGAGTAGGTAACATCGATGTCTCCCCAGCAGGGAAGTGGGGGTTGATTCCTACCCTGGGTTACACACCACACTACACCAATTAGAGTCCCTGGGCAACACTGGCCCAACACTGATGCAAAAGTGTAGTAGCAAGGGATATGTGAGGAAGCAGAAGAAGAAGAGCCACAAGTGAACAGCGGTACACGCTACACTTAAAAACAAAAACTAGTCCGCTGTCCCATCAATCTTGTTTGTCAATGTTGGCTCCCAAGACAATAAACTGGACTTCAGGTCTGTTTTGAGGGTACTGAGTGGGTCATGTTTGGGGGCGTTGCAACCTGTAGTGGCACTCCCAACCTAGAGGTATCGGTGACTGGTGACATCAGAATTCAGCACCATCACCACATGCCCCATCCAGAAGCCATGGATGACTGTAGAAGCCATGGATGAGAGCTGCTGAGAACCCAAGACACCGCAATCAGGTGATAAGGCTGCCCTGAAAATAGCAAGCACATCAGAGTGAAACCATATATATGGTTTGAAGCACAAAATAGCAAAATTACTGATATGAAACTCTGCTTAGAATCGACATGCGGATGGTTGCTGGACTACACAACATTCCTGGTCCTGGCCTTACAGGATGAGCAGACTCACAGACATCTTTAAAATCTCTACAGACACCATTAGATGATGCGAGCGTGGTGCATTTGGTCAGCGGGAACGATAAGGTCACATACAGCGAGGAGCAGCAACAGCTACTGGACTAGTGCAGAACAGGCCAAAATATGGCTATTGAATTCAGAAGGGCACAATTTGTTCAACCTCTCCTAATTAGTGGCCTAGTGGGTAGTATACTCACCTGTGGACCAAGAGGTCATGTATTTGAATGCTACCTTCAGCACACCACCACTGGGTTCCTGAGCAAGATGCTCCAGGGAGACTGTCCCCTGTAGTTACAGAATGGAAGACGCTTTGGATAAAAGCATCTGCTAAATAAAATGTAAATGTAAACATCAGTGGCTCCAAAGTTGAGATTGTACAGTGCACCAAGTCCCTTGGTTTTCACATCTCAGAGAACTTCACATGGACTCTCAATATCTTCTCCAATCCCAAGAAGGTCCACCAATGTCTCTATGTCCTGCAGAGAGCAGCACACCCACTCCCAGTCCTCACCACGGTCTACAGAAGGAGTATTCTCTGTAGCTGCATTACAGCTTGGTATGGCAATTGTTCCGTTTTGGATCACAAAACCTTACAGAGGATAATGAGGACAGCTGAGAAGATCATCTGGCCGTCTCTCCCACTGTGTCACGGACATTTACACCACACACTGCATCCGCAAAGCCTCCAGCATTGTTGATCAGCCTCTTCTGTCTCCTCCCATCTGGCAAAAGGTTTCATAGCATACGGGCCTCCGCTGCCAGAATGGGAAACAGTTTCTTCCCTCAGGCCACCGGATTCCTCAATCAAAACTGAAACGGAGTAAACTTTATCTCCCACACACATAAATAAACACACCCGTGATCTTTACTTACTTCTCCTTCACACAATATATACATACACACTGATCTGTTCTACCTTAAACAAACAACTCACACACCAATCGTCTCTGTAAATACCCCTCGATATATTATACACTGCGTGTTCTCTGTCCTATATTTGCACCATTACATGTATTGCTGCCTATTCTGCATTTTTGCACACAACTCTTCACTGTAACAAAATTCTGTTCTTGTGTTGCACCATGGTCCTGGAGGCATGTTGTTTTGTTTCACTGTGTACTGTGTGTATGGTTGAAATGACAATAAATCTACTTGACTTGACAAGAGGATGTATGTAATTTATTTTATTTATTGTAAACATGGCCACATTGTTCTCTTCTACAATGGATGCAGTTTATAGTGGAATGGGGAAACTCACATGCGGGGCTTTGTATTTCCATTGCACATCATGTTTTTAACCTTTTGCTGCCTCTGTGTATAATTGTTTTTTCTGTATCCTTATCCTGCAGTTCCACTTATGACATTTATGAAGTTTATTCATCAAAACAGAGAATTTTCCTGCCTCATTTTGTCCCTTACTGTGCCTTTAAGACCGAAATATATAAACTACCTCTGATGTAATTGACTGCCCAATTTGTGCCTTATCCATCCAGACTTATCCAAAAAAGTCTGGACGCAAATAATCATGACAAGTATCAGCCTCATAGGGCAGAGCTAAAATGCAGCATGATGAAAAGCACTGAATATACAATATCAACAGAACATTAATATGTGACTTGATCTGGCAAAACGAGTCGCAGTGACCCAAAATTCTAAATTGAGGGTTTGGTATCATTAAATAGATGAGAAAATAAGCTTTAAAATGATATCTTGGCCTTAAACGGTTGTCACGTTACAGTCGTTTGAATTATGGTAGCACAGCACCATATTCCAACTGAAAAACCAAGAAAATTGCATTTAAAGTTTGTCAGTTTTTTGTTAATATCTTTAACAATCCATAGCATTCAAAGAACACTGCTATTCTGTCGAGGGGAGGGCAGACACAAGGCTGTGACCAGGGCTTCCTATTGGTATAGTGGGGCAAAAAAGTATTTAGTCAGCCACCAATTGTGCAAGTTCTCCACTTAAAAAGATGAGAGTGGCCTGTAATTTTCACTGTAGGTATACCTCAACTATGAGAGACAAAATGAGGAAAAAAAAATCCAGAAAATCACATTGTCTTATTTTTAAAGAATTTATTTGCAAATTATGGTGGAAAATAAGTATTTGGTCAATAACAAAAGTTCATCTCAATACTTT
>JBBPDC010000001.1:36334636-36353341 GCA_037974485.1 Hemigrammopetersius urotaenia
AGCTACAACTCAGATTAAATAGCCATTTAAGTACATTTTCGCAATTATTTCTATGATGAAACTTTGAGAGATTAATTAAGACCTTTTCTTTCATATAAGACCAAAAAAGAAAAATCGATATTTTTGATGTTTTTCAACATAATCAGCCCGTATCTCATAAAATAGAACGCCAACTTCCGACTCTTTACGGCAGATCGGGTCACATATGGAGAACTACATTTTGACAACATTTAGTAAAGCCTGTCTAACCTAGTAACATTAACAATTAAATATTGCAGAGTGTGGACATTTTAGATGCATGATCCATGTTTAAACTCACAGAAAAAAACTTTTAAATGTTTTTTGTGAGATTTTTTGTGTCAGTCACACAACACTATTTTGGTTAAGTTTCTCTCTTCTTTGACATTTTATTAATCAAAGCATGTGGCAATGATATGGAAGGCCATTTTGTACTTATAATGGCCATTTAGCATATACAATAAAACAGGGCTATGCTGATGTAAATAGGTACACCTTCCTTGTATCTGCAAGTCATTTGTTATTTGGGTGGTGGATCATTCCTAGCATAATGACACTGACATGGTTGTTGCATGTCAGTGTGGGTGTGCTGCTGAGTGGATTATACACTGCAGTGCTTCTGGACTTTGTGTAAGCATTGTGTCCATTTACGGTCCACTTTATTACATAAACCTAAGCTGTTGGCTCACCTTGTAGATGTAAAGTTATGATGTAGACCATCTGATGCTGTACAATTTGTGTTTGTTATTCTCTGCTCCTTCATTATTGGTCGGTTTGTGCTATGCTATCTAAATTGTACCTGCTCACTGTGTTGTCCTGACCATTGATGAATGCTGTATGATGCAGAGAAACAAATGGATTACAGTCAGTACTTGTAAACTACATAGTGCTACTATATTGTAAGTGGAGCTGAAAAAGTAAACAGAGAGTGTAATCACAAATACGGTGTAGCAGGTGAAGCGGTTTGTCAGCATATTGTTTGTGAAGATAAAAAATATTCTCTACTGAATTTTAGCCACATGCTACTATTCACAAAAGGAATATGACTATTACATTTTACAGTACCCATGTATTACTGATCCTGTCATACATCCAAATTATTTTGCCATCAGCTCTACGTCATGTTTAACACCTTAAAATCATCTGATGTGGGAAAGAGTGAACATTTTCTGTGGTGCTTTTTCACCCCCCCTTACTGTCCCATGAGCTCCTAAACTGCCTGTTGGACCCCCAGGCTCTCTTCCCTCCTCCTATTCATTCCTCTCTCCCCCCCTTCCCTCTACCTCCTCTGGGCCATGCGTGACAGTAGCTCACTGAGAAGTGGAAATGAGACTAGTAAACAATGATTAGCTCCAGAGCCGGACAGGCCATGTCCACCGTGAGACCTGTCTGCACACACTGCACAGTGCCAAGGTTTCAAACCCCCACACAAACTACCCAGTCTCCATCCCCCAGGAGA
Source organism: Hemigrammopetersius urotaenia (assembly GCA_037974485.1). Classification (NCBI taxonomy): domain Eukaryota; kingdom Metazoa; phylum Chordata; class Actinopteri; order Characiformes; family Alestidae; genus Hemigrammopetersius; species Hemigrammopetersius urotaenia. The sequence continues at coordinate 36,336,114 of JBBPDC010000001.1, forward strand.
GTCAGGCTGGGGTCAGGGCCAGCTTTTCACAGCCAGGTTACAGGGGATAATCACAGGCAAACACGGCAGCCACATGGAAGACACACATGCACGTGCACACACCCATACACACCACAAGGCCTGGCTCTAATTAGTCTTGATGGCAACACGAGAGGCCATGTGTGTGCAGAGTGGAAGACGGAGCAGAAGGAAGCGGTGTTATGCTACGTTTAAAGGATTCCCCAGAAATTAAGAGTCTGGGCCAGGAGGAACCATTGTTCAAAGCAACATAAATTCACTATTTGAATCTCTTCTCGATGAATGAAGTCCTGCTTGCCCATCCTTTACAGTTGTGCTTCCCGTATTGCCAGCCTCATGAAAAGGATATATGACTAATTGCTTTATGTAGTATCCACATTTGTTCTTTTTTTAATAGTTTTGTTGACGATCCTCCGCAAAGTACATTTTTAATGTTGTAATTAAGTTCAGACACTGCATAAGGGGACCTTACCGCACATCACTGGAGCCTGTCATTCACACTATAAAATGTGGCAACATTGAGGCCCTTACATGCGTCAGTAAAGATGTTTTGAACTCAATGATGCTCTGGGAAACCAGAGCCTGTTTGTTTCTACCACTTTACTGATTCTCTGATAGGGTTCTCTGATTAAAAAAGAAAAAAGTAAAACACTTCAAAGCTGTGTAGTGCTTTGGTTGTCATGCATATCCAGCTCCCAAACCCAGAGCATTGTGGGAACTTTCAGCCCTGTGAATTATTTAGTTTAGCCCAGCACTGGTGTGGCAGCACATAACACAATAGCATGGTTAATTTTAAACTTGACACCTGGAGAGTAATCCATAATGTACTGTTTGTTTAATTTCAAACTTTTCAGGGCTGTGTTCTGAAAACAGCAGGCCACTTAGACTAGGGTTGCAGGGAATATTCAAGAGTATTTTGTACAATTAAGAATAAAATTCGTTGTTGGTTTTTGGTTTTTATGCCTGACCCCCATCGACAACATTTTTCCTCAGTATAAAACAGTGTTGTTTGATGACTATTTAAGATGCTCCCCTGATGTGTCCAACCTGTCTGCTTTATAGTTTTTCTCGATTGCTAAAACACTATAACCAATCTTTTGAACTAAAATTTCAAAATCATAATGCTATTTTTCAAAAAGCACACCCATTTTCCTGAACTATAAACACTGTTTCCCTGCTTTAACACATGAGTCAGAACTGTTACTGCAAAATTCTACACACAAAACCCTAAATTTTTCAGTGCTCAAACCATGTGGTCATTTAGAAAGCACTAGCATTCAAAAATGTTAACTTAAGTCAGCACAGTTTGAGCTCAATTAGCACACAATTAACCAAGTGGAGACACTAGGAGTCAACATTTATCACACACCAATCAGAAACTTTGATGGATAGATAAAAGGGCCAAAGTCAGCTCATTCAGGTTTGAAACAATGGATCCAAAGAGATGCCAAGAAAGAGGGCGAGGAGGAGAACGTGGTGAAGGAAGAGGGAGAGGAGGAAGAGGAGGAGGAGAAGGAGGTCTAGGACACCAGGCAGGAGGAGGAGGTCAAGAAGTAGGAGGAGGAGGTGGACGTTGTGAAGGAAGGGGGGGAGGTCTAGGACACCAAGGAGGAGGAGGTGGAGGAGGATGAGGAGGAACAAAACTGTAACCTGACCAAAAGGAGGAGAAGGGGGAGGAACATAATTGGCCATCAGACTATTGTAAACGTCCCTGGTCAGCGTGGAGGGAATGTCACTATGTGCGGAACCATCAGCCAACAAGGGGTATTCCACCGCCCTGCCATTCTAGGACCCTATAACACTATGCTTCTCCTTGCTTTTCTTGATGGTCTAAGACTACATATGTTCCAGCTGGACAACAGGGAAGCAGCACAGCCAGAGCAGCCTCACTACATTGTTGTTTGGGATAATGTCAGCTTCCATCACACTGCTCTGCTTCATGACTGGTTTACCAATAACCCAAGGGTTTCTAACATCTTTCTGACTGCATACTCTCCCTTTCGAAATCAGAGTTTTTTTCGGCATGGCGGTGAAAAGTGTATGACACAGTACCTTATGTCTGTGTTCACCTCCTCCAGGCCATGGAAGAAGTCTGTTAGACATATCAGTAGATGCATGCCAGGGGTGGATCAGGCATGCAAGAGGATTTTACCTCCGCTGCCTGGCTAGGGCCAATATAGCCTGTGATGTGGATGAGATTCTGTGGCCTGACCCAGACCAAAGACAGGATGCTGAGGTGGAATACTGTTTTTGGTGTGTGTTGTACTGTATAGTACATGAATAAAAATGGGCCACTGTATATACATTGGTTGCATCTTTTGTGTTCATATTGTGAAAAGGTTTTTTGAGGGTAAGAACCACAAGCAACATAACTTAACTGGAAATATTGTTTTTAATTTATTGCACCAATGTGTAAGACTATGTTGTAGTGTGTGTGTTTTTGAGTGTAAAACGTGAGACGTTATGGATTTGTGTTTACTGTTTTGAGAATACGAGGCATAGTTTCAGGAAATGTTTTTAGCAATCGAGAAAAACTGTAAGCTGATTTAAGTGAACATTACGTGATTCGTTTTGTTTTTATTTATTTGTTGTTGTTGGTTTCTTTGTTGATCTTATAATGATTTACCTGACCATTACACCACAGGACCCCCTCTCATATCACAATGGAAAGCTATGAGCTTCTTGCTAGGAAGTGTTATGTTCATTTAAGATGTCAAAAAGCACTTGCGTTTCCCGGTGTTTTCTCTTTTGTGGAAACCGGGGCCAAATGGCTGTTCGAGTGTCAGAGATTGCCAAACCTATATACACTACGTTCTATCTATCTATTGTGGTTCTGATAAATGCTTAAAAACGATGCTGGAAAAACATGTTCCTAAGTCGATGTTTTTTTGTACTCACATTTTAGATACAGTATTTACCTTTTTGTCATGTTAAAATTACTGGCTCAAACCTGTCAGTTTGTGTGTTGTGTTTGTGATGTGTTGGTTTGTTAATGTGTTTGTGTGTTGTGTTGGTGTATTTGTGTATTAGTGTGTTGTGTTAGCGAGTTGGTATGTTGTGTTAGTGTTGTGTTAGTGTGTTAATGTGTTGGTGTGTTGTGTTGGTGTTGAGTTAGTGTGTTGTGTGTTAGTTTGTTGGTGTGTTGTGTTAGTGTATTGGTTTGGTGTGTTATGTTAGGGTGCTGGTGTGTTGTGTCAATGTGTTGGTGTGTTGTCAGTATGTTGGTGTGTTGTGTTAGTGTTGTGTTGGTGTGGTGGTTTGTTGAGTTAGTGTGTTGGTGTCATTGTGTCAGTATGTTGGTATGTTGTGTTAGTGTCGTGTTGGTGTGTTGAGTTAGTGTGTTGGTGTGTTGTGTCAGTGTGTTGATGTGTTGGTTTAGTGTTGTGTTGGCGTGTTGAGTTAGTATGTTGGTGTGTTTTGTCAGTGTGTTAGTGTGTTGTGTTAGTGTCGTGTTGGTGTGTTGAGTTTGTATGTTGGTGTGTTGTGTTGGTGTGTTGTGATATTGTTGTTTGCGTGTAGGTGTGTTGACTTAGTGTGTTAATGTGTTGTGTTAGTTTGCTGGTGTGTTGTGCCAGTGTGTTGAGTTAGTATGTTGATGTTTTGTGTTAGTGTTGTGTTGGTGTGTTGTGGCAGTGTGTTGGTGTGTTGGTTTAGTCTTGTGTTGGCGTGCTGTTGTGTGTTGTGATAGCGTTATGTTGAGTTAGTGTGTTGTGTTGGTGTGTTGAGTTAGTGTGTTCATGTGTTGGTGTGCTGTGTTGGTGTGCTGTGTTGGTGTACTCTGGTAGTGTGTGTTGTGAGTTAGTGTGTTGCGTTAGTGTTGTGTTTGCATGTTGGTGGGTTGAGTTAGTGTGTTGTGTATTGTGTTAGTGTTGTGTTGTTCGTGTGTTTTGTTGTATTGGTGTGTTGTGTTATTATGTTGGTGTGTTGTGTTAGTGTGTTGGTGTGTTGTGTTGGTATGTTGTGTTTGTCTGGTATTAGTTTTTTGAAACTGTTGTGTTTGTGTGTTGTATTAGTGTGTTGGTGTGTTGCATTATTATGTTGGTGTGTTGTGTTAGTGTGTTAGTGTGTTGTGTTGGTATGTTGTGCCAGAGTGTTGGTGTGTTGTGTCTGTGTGTTGGTGTGTTATGTTAGTGTGTTTGTGTGTTGTGTCAGTGTGTAATTGTGTTGTGTTGTCGTGTTGTGTCAGTGTTTTTGTGTGTTGGGGTGTTGTGTTATTGTGTTTGTGTGTTGTGTCAGTGTGTTGTTAGTGTGTTGTGTTGGTGGGTTTTGTTGGTATGTTTTATTAGTATTTGAGTGTGTTGTCTTGATGTGTTGGTGTGTTTGTGTATTGTGTTTTTTATGTTGTGTCAGTGTGTTGGTGTGTTGTGTTTGTGTGGTGGTGTGTTATATTGGTGTATTTGTGTATTGTGTTGGTGTAATGTGTAGGTATGTTTTGTCAGTGTTTTAGTGTGTTGGTGTGTTGTGTTTGTCTGTTGTGTTAGTGTGTAAGTGTGTTGTGTTAGTGTTGTGTTGATGTGTTTGTGTGTTGTGTCAGTATGCTGGTGAGTTGTGTTGGTGTGTTTGTGTATTGTGTTGGTATGTTGTCAGTGTTTAATTGTGTTGTGTCAGTGTGTTGGTGTGTTGTTTTAGTGTGTTGGTGTGTTGTGTTAGCGTGTTGTGTTGTATTGGTGTGTTGTGTCAGTGTGTTGGTGTGTTGTTAGTGTGTTGTGTTGGTGTGTTGTGTTAGCATGTTGTTGTGTTGTGTTAGTGTGTTGGTGTGTTTTGTCAGTGTGTTGGGGGGGTTAGTGTGTTGTGTTAGTCTGTTGGTGTGTTGTGTTGTGTTGGTGTGTTGTTGTGTTGTGTTAGCATGTTATGTTAGCGTGTTGTTGTGTTGTGTTAGTGTGTTGGTGTGTTGTGTTAGTGTTTTGTGACAGTGTGTTTGTGTGTTTTGTCAGTGTGTTGGGTTTGTCTGTTGTGTGACTGTGTTTTGTGACCGTGTGTTTGTGTGTTTTGTCAGTGTGTTGGGTTTGTCTGTTGTGTGAGTGTGTTGTGTTAGTGTGTTGGTGTGTTTTGTTAGTGTGATGGTGTGTTGTGTTAGCGTGTTGTTGTGTTGTGTTGGTGTGTTGTGTTGGGGTGTTGTGTTAGCGTGTTGTGTTGTGTTAGCGTGTTGTGTTGCATTAGAGTGTTGTGTTAGTGTGTTGGTGTGTTGTGTTAGCGTGTTGTTGTGTTGGTGTGTGTGTTAGCCTGTTGGTGTGTTGGTGTGATATTTTAGCGTGTTGTTGTGTTAGCGTGTTGTTGTGTTGGTGTGTTGTGTTAGCGTGTTGTTGTGTTAGTGTGTTGTGTTAGCGTGTTGTGTTGTGTTGTGTTAGCATGTTGTTGTGTTGGTGTGTTGTGTTAGCCTTGTTGGTGTGTTATGTTAGTGTGTTGTGTTTGTCTGTTGTGTAAGTTGTGTTTGTCTGTTGTGTAACAGAATTAAGGGAAAGTCTGGTTTATTTTGAGGGAAAGTAAGTCAGACTTTCATGGAATACCTTGGTGTGTATTGCGTTGATGTGTTGGTGTGTTATTGTGTCAGTGTGTTGTGTTGGTGTCTTGTGTTTGTGTATCTCCAGGTTTTCATGTATGTTTTGTTTCTTCTGATTTTTTGCTTCTGATTGTTCTTCTGATTGATGACTGTTGGTAGGTTTTTCAGAGCCTGAAATTTAATAATAATCTTAAATATTCAGTTTTAAAGATAATTGATAACCTTTGATTATTTAGCTACTGAATGGAAGTTTTTGTGAACTGAACCGACTGATTTGACTCATGCTGTCCTATAATGACAGTAGAATCACAAACCTCAAAACAAAATCAAAACACACGTTCACCACATCATCACGTGCGAGATTTAACATGGAGCCATCTTAATGATTTTTGTCCCCCACTCGACTGCATGCAATGCATATGAATGTGTGGGTTATTTTAGCACAGAAATGAACTGAATTGAAATGTTTAAAACAGAGATATTTGAAAACGTTGCTAATACCATTTGGCAATGGCATTTAAATTTAAATTCCAAATAGTGATGAGAACAGAACAGCGTAGTTGTAAAACAATCTTACAAAGAGTTCTATTCTATACACCAACACAAGCGATTTTAAGTAAAATTCAGTGTTTTTGGCCTTCTGATAACTCCAGCCTATATGACACCAGGAAATCCAGGTTCTGAACGTCAGTTTTGAGCTTCTGATGTTTGCTTGGATGTTTTAATTGGTGTGTGAACATCAAAACTGTTACCTGCTCTGCAGCACTGCTCATCACTCTGCCTTCACAGCTGTGACTGTAACTGTTTACCAACAATCATCATTGTAATGTTTTTTCATTCAAAATATATTCCAGGCTAAATATATGAACACCATATTTGCAGTAATAACTAAGAAGCTTTAAAAAATTAAAAGAAAAAGTGAGAAAAATAAGAATTTCCTCAAATATTATTTTACATAACGTAAAATATTTTTAAATTGTATAAACATTTGCCAAATGTCCCCCTTAAGGGGTGCATTATACATAATAGAAGTGTGAAAAAGAAGTTGTAAATGAGGTGTATGAGTGTAAAGAACATTATTTGGTAAAACTCTTACTGTGAAGATTATTCCCACATTTGAAATGATTTAAGTGGTTTGTCTGTGGCATCACTCAAAGAGCCCCTTGTGACACATCTATGTATGAGAGTGCGCATCTATATACGTGTGCATATCTGTGTACTTGATTCTCCAAAAAAAGTAGTTTTATATAGGAGGGCAAAAACTTTGGGCCACATGGTTTTATTCGGACCGAAACAACAGGCTTCGACTTTTGTTAAAATCTCCTTGTGGATCACTTGAATATTTTTGTGACTTTTTTGTCTCTGCCATTTACAGTTAAAAGCACCAGTGATTTCACACACTAGCAATAAACGCTCTTTTAATACAGGATTTCCTGATCTTTGTCAAACCATGAGGTGAAAATGAAGTTAAATGAATCAAAGGGCTGAAAACATAGATATGCCTAATTTCAGGTAGCCTGCCATTAAAGGGTGCACACAAATTTGCCCACACACACACACGCTCGGCCATAAAAGGGAGTGACTGTTTAAGGTTATTAGTAGACTCAGTCCCTCTAAACTCACTGGCTTTACTTCGGAAATGTTTTAGTGTCTACAATTACGGCCATTAACTCCCTGCAAAAACAAACTCCGCTGCTGGTGAAGAACGAGAAACACTCATTTCTTCTCTGGCGCTGGGGGAAGAAATGTTTCGCCTCAGGACCTCAAATTAGTCCTTCAGCTGAAAGGTTAATAGAATGGCTGGAACTGTGATTTCCACAAGGGATACATTTTTACTTTGTGTTAGGCGCCAAGCACATGTGGACTGAGATATGTCCTGACCGACACACAGGCATAAACACACCCCAGCAGAAATCATTCATGCTGGGTTAGCTACTATTTCAACCAAAGAGACAGATGTTTCGTGTTGTATATACCTACAGTAGCACACGCTCAGCAGAAACGGCCAGATATAAGTCTTGATAGTGAATGTGAAACGAAATAGTCAGTGATTTGGCACAAGCAGCCCTCATATTCTGCGCATTAAGCATGCCATTCAAGTAACATGTGATTGTAATGCAAAATTCTTGGTACTGCTTGCCTTCAACCATACTTCTTTATTACTTCAGTAAAGCATGACTTGTCGACACCAGTAGAAGGACACTTGTTGATATGTTCAGGGCAACTGAGGTACTACATAAAAACACATTATGTAAATATGCAGCATGTTACATCACCAACAAAACAGGGTCACAGGCAATACCTCGTTGCCTCTGTGCCTTTGCAGAACAATGAAGTAATGCTGTGGCATTCCCTCTGATATGCAACTTTTATGGATTTCACATCAAATGAGGTCAGGATTATATGGGGAAGGAACACAGAAGTGTCTGAATATGCAGATGCCTTAATCATCCTGTTGGGAGGAACTCCCCAAGTAAAGATGTGAAGGTCAGAAGCAGTGTAGGTGACTTACTTTGCATTTACATCAAAGTGGAGTGCAATTAAAGTGGAGGGTCTTTTTTCTTTCTTTGCTTGGTTGTTTTCTTATTTCAATTCATAACATGTGAACCAAGACAGCAAGTCATTGAATATGGTTTGTAGAGAACCGTACCAACTTCAGCAGCGCCACATATCTGCAGCATTTAATACTTCTAAAAGTTATAGTACTGTGCAAAAGTCATGAGACTGCTCTGATTTCTTCATATTTAGCTTTGAATCACTATGTTGGTGAAAAATGACTATGTTATGCCTGTCAAACTGTCTTCTCTTTGGCATATTAAGTATATTAAAGAAATAAAAAGTTTTTACTGCAACTTGTCCCTAAAGAGACAAGGTGTCTAGATAAAGGTGTTCACCATTCAGCACCACCAGTATACTGATCACCGCCTGATCATCTACAGCTGTTTCTTCACTGGTGCTTGAATTATTCAGACCTTAACAAACAAAAAACATTCTTCTGAAACTGATCAGGTTCAGGGACTGGACTGAAAATATAAGCCTGTATTACTGTTCTTAAAAACTACATTAAAACTACAAGAAAATCTGGTACTTTGGAAGCAAAAATATGAAGAAATTAGAGGTGGCTCATGACATTTAAGTATTGTACACCATGTTGTGATTATGTGAAATGATTTTAAATACATTTACTTATGTATGAGAAATGGAGATGTTTTGAAATGTTTTGGTCTAAAATTGATTTATTCAAATCTGTTCATGGTGGAGAGGTATGCACCGGGCACTGTATGGTAAAAAACAGTTTTTTTCACAGGATTTCATCATTTATTTTTTGTCTTTATTCCTTTTGTTGCATTGAGCATGTTTATGACAAAAGAAATTCCCTTGGGACAGAAAAAGTTATTTTTACTTAGTATTAACATGGTGTATAAACACATTGTGAAGACTTGTTTATGATGCTGCTGAATAGTAAATAAAATAAATAGTAACTAAAATAAAAATAAATAAATAATCCCTGCTATACCTGCGTTGGACAAAATATGACTGCTTCTTCCTACCAGCAGTACTGTTTCATGTTAAACCTGTCTTTGCTTTTGCAGAAATTTTGAAAAAGGATCTTTTCACGCTTAAAGAAATGAAGGGAGCTGCACACATTTCAGCCAAGTGACATAGATAAACAATTTGTTTAGCGCCTTAAGCTATTTATTCTCATAGCTTAAGCATTTATTAAGCGTGACATTAAGCATTTTAAGCACAATAACATATATAATCACATCTGATGAATTAAGATTACAAATCAACTTACTATTACAACTAAAGTAAAGAAATCAGCACAAAATCAGCAGTAAATTAGCCGTCACTGGGGAAAAGTGGAGCTCGTGCCAAAGTTCACAGCACCACCAGTCTTCAGGTTTGTGCTCTTTTGAGTTAATGTGCTCCCCAGCCGCCAAGGGAGTGAGAGGTCTGTTATGAAAGCGTCGCGGAAACTTTTCTTTAGTAATTTCGCCGTATTGCTGAGAGAGAGGCGGGGGTCGAGGGGAGACAGCCGTGCGCAACAGCGGGTCTGAAGTGAAACTGTGCGCGGACAGAGGAGAGTTTAAACGGACGGAAACATCCTTCCTTTAAGATGCAGGATCGTGCCGGTCTGGATCTTATTCCGAGCGTCTGCACATCCAACAAATTCAGGACAAAAAAGTTTGAAACGCACCGTGCGCACTTGGCGCTGGCGAGCGGAGTCCACCTCCACGCTTCTTTTGCGCAGACGCGCGGCGGTGTCCGAGCAGAGGAGTGCGAGCAGAACGCGCGTTTTTGACGTTCTGTGAAAAGGAGGTATTGAGGTCTGGGCTCCTCTTTGGGCTGGTGTTCTCGTCTCTCGGTTGCGCAGCATGCGCTCTCAGCACAGCGACTGTGTGAGCTTCTCTCCAGGGCTCCCGCTATGGGAGGAGTAAAAAGAGTAAGATGGAGCCCAGCCCCTGTGCTGCAAACATATATAAAAGACGTTGGTAGAGCCCCCTTTCAGCTTCGTGACTAGAAAAGGCTGAACAGGAGGCATATCCCAACTAAAGTCCCAACTGAAGAGTCTGAAGATATGTCAGTGCTGTGAACCCCCAGCTGGAAGTTCTCTGAACGAGCCAAAAGTTTTTTTTTTCTCACTAAGAAAAAACTGCACGTGCATTCATTTCACTTCTAACTGGCTGACTGCGAGGACCAGATTGTCTGAGGATGGCATTACCAGAACCAGAGTTTGGCTTGAAGGCAAACAACATCCTAAAAGAATGGAGTGGGCAGGTCCAACCTGCTCTCATGGTGTCCTTCATCTTCCTCTTCTGCCTGGAGGCCTGCCTGTGGATCCGGAACCTCACGCTCAAGAAGAGGCTGCCGGGGCCCTTTGCCTGGCCGCTGGTGGGCAACGCCATGCAACTGGGCCAAATGCCCCACATCACTTTCTCCAAGCTGGCAAAGAAGTACGGCAACGTCTACCAGATCCGGCTCGGCAGTAATGACATAGTGGTGCTGAATGGAGATGCGGCCATACGGCAAGCCCTGATCCAACACAGCAAGGAGTTTGCAGGTAGACCCAACTTCAGCTCTTTCCAGATCGTCTCTGGAGGAAGAAGTATGACCTTCAGCAACTACAGCGAGCAATGGAAGGTACACAGGCGAATTGCTCAGTCCACCCTGCGGGCTTTCTCCTCAGCAAACAGCCAGACCAAGAAGGCATTCGAGCAGCATGTGGTGGCAGAATCCATGGACATGGTGCAGAGATTTCTGAGACTGAGTGCTGATGGGCATTATTTTAACCCTTCATATGAATTCACAGTGGCTGCCGCAAACGTCATTTGCGCCCTTTGCTTTGGGAAGCGGTATGGACACGATGACCCAGAGTTCCAGGCCCTGCTGGGCAGGGTGAATAAGTTTGGAGAGACAGTGGGAGCTGGGAGCCTGGTGGACGTCATGCCTTGGCTTCAGTCTTTTCCCAACCCAGTGCGGAGCGTCTACCAGAACTTCAAGGACCTCAATAATGAGTTTTTTGCTTATGTTAAAGACAAGGTAGTGCAGCACAGAAACACCTACAATCCTAACGTGACCCGAGACATGAGTGATGCTATCATCAGCGTGATCGAGCATGGAAAGCACAACAAACTGACCAAGGACTTTGTGGAGGGAACCGTAACAGATCTCATTGGAGCAGGACAGGACACTGTATCCACAATCATGCAGTGGATACTCCTGCTGCTGGTAAAATATCCGTCTGTGCAGGCCGAGCTTCAGGAGCAGATTGATAAAGTTGTGGGTCGTGATAGACTGCCCTCAATGGATGACAAGGTCAACCTGGCTTGCCTGGATGCCTTCATCTACGAGACCATGCGCTATACCAGCTTCGTGCCTGTTACCATCCCCCACTCCACCACATCAGATGTGACTATTGAGGGCCTCCACATCCCCAAAGACACAATTGTGTTCATCAACCAGTGGTCTGTCAACCATGACCCTCAGAAGTGGCAGGACCCACACATCTTCAACCCATCAAGGTTCCTGGATGAGAAAGGAGGCATTGACAAAGACCTGACCAACAGTGTGATGATCTTCTCCACAGGCAGGAGAAGATGCATCGGTGACCAGATAGCCAAGACGGAGATCTTCCTGTTCTCAGCCATTCTGTTGCACCAGTGCACCTTTGAAAGTAACCCCTCCCAAATCCTCACCATGGACAGCTCATATGGGCTGGCACTGAAGCCTGTCAACTACACAGTTACAGCCAAGCTCCGAGGGAAGCTCCTCGGCCTCGTGTCACCAGCATGAAATAAAGAAGTTAAGCCACCACCAATCCCATGTGATCAATCAAGGGACTCTACACAGACTGAAATGTTTGATAATGTATGACAGTGAGTATTAATAATGCACTGAATGCAGTTGTATATAAATGACATATCTAATATTTAATGATTATTTCCACACTGTTACTTTTACAGTGTTACTTTTGTTAATGGAAAAAAGCTTTGTTTGCATTTACAGTCCTGTCTTGTAGTGAAACGAGAACCATCCATAGAAACACTGTGATATTTCTCACTGTGTATTTATCCTATGTCTCAACAACATAGACAACTGACTTTTTATCAAATAATTCATTAATTTCAGTAATTCATTCATCAAAATGTTGAGAATTATGTTGAGTTATATTTGAGGAGAGCTACTTTTAGAGCTCCCTCATTATGAAGGAAATACTGAATATGAATGCATTTATCCAGATTTGTATAAAATGATGTACTGTTGTATTTCAGGTATTTTTTTTAAAAGTATTAGTATATATTTCATAGCTAACACTAGTACATCTACTGTACCATAGGATAATGAATGAATAAGCTTCATTGGTCACTTATTGGTTATAATAATCTGTAGTTCAAATGGTAGTAAGATAATAATCACTAAAACCTGTAGCTGAGTTATTGTCATTAAGATGGTCCTTTCTGAAAGCATGCATTACATTTCAGGATAAAAACGTTTGCACTGAATGTTGTTCAAGTGCTGTGCAAGACATGCCATACATTGTGTTCAGGAGTTTATAAAGCTGTGCTGAAGCCAAGGAACAAAAGCATTTTTTGAATGTCTTAAGCAAGCAGTCATATAAATTATGTATTGTTTGTTTTGTTTTATTGTATAAATAAGCTAAGTGAATGAAATAAAAGTAACATGTAAAACAATAAGGTGATCTCCTTTGTTGTGACTTCAATAGTCATATTGCCTGTCCCTCAATACTTTTATCACAGCTATTATCATTGTTTTTGGTTTACAACCACAAGCAGGTATGTAGCTTTGGAAGATACAAATGTTTCACCTTTTTTGTGTCAATCAAACACCAAGTTTTATTCGCCACAACATCTCCATTCTAACCCAGACCAAATATATGGGTCCTTTCCATATAGATTACCTGTCGCACATATTGAACTACATCCACCTGAATTCATTTCAGTTGCATGCAGCTGTCCACATTAAGTCCATTGTTTTGCTGCACAGCCTTATTACTATGCTCACTGACACGTCTGTTTACATTTACATTTACATTTACGGCATTTAGCTGACGCTCTTATCCAGAGCGACGTACATCAGTGCTTAAGAATTCCGCAACTGTTTCTTACCTGAAAACAGCTTAAATCTGAGTCAGCTATTTAATACTGCAGTCAGAGCATCTATGCAACAACTGTCCAAATAATAACTAGTCAACACCTAACCCAACAATACATAAGCCCTGTTTCTTTTTTTCGTGCTGTTCACACTGTGTGCTGTGGTGTGTTCACGTATTACAGAATGGTCACTGGAAGTTCACCCTGCCATCACTCTGAAACAACATGGCTGGCTGTATTAAGTGGGCATTGGACATCCGTAGGTGTCACAAAGACACAGAAAGAAGGAGATTTTGTCTAGGTTTAACAAAGCAATTAACCTGCTACATGTACTAAACCGCTAGCTAGTTGTCACTAACAAACCAGCCCACAGTATTTTAAGTCCAGGTCAAAACTACATCCCGCAGTAAAAAATGATAAATTTGCTGAGAGTCTTAAACATTAGAAGACTAATGTCTTCTTCTGTGGGCAAGAACAGAACAAGGTACAAAATACAAGTTTTACACCTGAGACCCCTTGAAACAACATCATTTTGGGTGGATATCTGGAAAAATCTAATTTGCCACTTGCGGATGCATTGATATTTACTTTGCGTTGGATCATGAAAAAAAGAAGGTAACACTCGGTTCTCCAACATTACTCAGTTCCTTCTGGTTTACAAAAATGTATTGTTCATTGGGATTTCTTCAAAATTATATCCAGTCCAAAGAATTATATTATAGTCTACAGATTTTTCTCCCGTTGAGCTGTCATTGGCCAAGATGGGCCAACAAGTTTGAAATGAGCATTCAGCAAATGAGACGGAACTGTTGGCCTACTTGTAAAGCTACTGGGAGGGTTCAGACAGAAGTGATTTCCAAAAATAGCTGGAAAGGATGTGGTGAATCTGTGTTGCTGTGATGAAGGTAAGGGGTGATTATTTTGATGAAACTGTATATTGTTGCATTACCTTATTATAAATATATATATATGCATGATGATTGGTTGAATGCACCAAAACCATCACTTCCAGGGAAGCTCAGCATCTCTGGGAGTGAATGGACTCTGGGCTGCTGCATGACGATTGGAGGAGCTGTCTAAAGGGCTGAGCCCCTTTTTTGATTGACAGCATGGTTCAGTACATACCAGCAATTTACATTTACAGCATTTATCAGACGCTTTTATCCAAAGCTACTTCCATTCCCTAACTACAGGGGACAGTATATCTGGAGCAACTTGGGGCTAAGGGTCTTGAAGGGGAGGATTCGAATCCATGGCCTCTTGGTTCAGAGGCAAGTATCCTACCACTAGGCCACCACCACCCCAGAGATTCAAGATGAGTCCCATGAGGATTTGCAGGTGAAGTTGTGCGACAAGATTAGCTGGTAGCCTAGTGGTTAGGGCCTAGTGGTTAGGGCATCCACCCTGCGACCAGAAAGTCCGGGTTCGATCCCCAAGAGGTGCTGAGGTACCCTGAGCAAGGTACCGTCCTGGCTGACCCCTACTTCACTTGGTGAATGGGTTAAATGCAGAGGTTGACTTTTTTGCTGTTCACACTGTGTGCTGTGGTGTGTTCACGTATGACAAATTTTCCCTTTCCCTTACAAGCTGCTGCACTCTGTGTTGTTTGCTGGTGATATAAACCATTTTGTTTGTACAATCATTCTTTAAATTAAAAAAAATATTATAGTGTTCTTGACTTTGCTCCTTGTTTTTGCATTGTAAAGTTAGTTCATTCATATAATTAAAGTAGCTTGTGGAAGGGGAAACTAGCCAGCTAGCAAGCTGTGCATAATGGCAGATAGTGCTAATAGCGTGAACTCCTTTTGGCAAAACCATTTAGTAGTCTTCCTTAGAAGGAGAGACTCAGAATTAAACAGCCGGGCAGAGATTGATCTGGTGCAAAAATCAGGAAAAAATAACAGGTCTTTTCAGCTCTCCTGGTATGACTGGGAGTGCTGTGACAAAGAAAATGTACTGTTGGCCTCTTGATGAACCTTACGTGTTATTTGCACGTGCGAATTTACGTGCAAATAACATAATGAATTTTATGACGAAGGCCTAATGTGAGCTTCCCCTGTTTCAAAGACTAGCAGCCACTGATGAATTTTAACATATGGAATACAGTAAATTAGGTAAATACAATAATAAATTAATTTAATTTGCGCTAATAAAAATACAGGGCTTTAAGAAGAACAAAACTAAAAACACGGGAACGTTCCACAGGGGAAATTCTGGACTGTGTCTGCCAGAGATGCGTCACAGGGCAGCAGCCAATCAGCGGCAAGGACAAATAAATTATGTTCTCGGATTGGCAACTTTCAAAACTCCTGCCTCTGAGTACAGGTGACCGTGAAATACAGCCTTGTCTGCCACGCCCACTCATCCGCCTGCTGGTTGTTTATGTTTGGCCACCGCGGTTAGCAAGGCAATCAGATACCTGAGGATGAGAGGGCGTGGCGGACGAAGCCCAGACAAAAAAATGCAGAGGATATCTGCAGTTTCCGAGAATGTTTGGGGGTGTCCGTGAACAATTATTAGTTCTGTTCTCAGAAAAAATTCACGAGAGACTTAAGCAGCAACTGCTGAACTGCATACAACCATGAGGTTGACAAGGACTTGGTTTCTATCAGGGAGATAACTTGCATTATTTGACTTTCGAAAATAACAGAGCTCAGGACTTAAGGTTTAAATTGCTCGAATGAGTTAACATTGAAGCTTTTTAAAGTAATTGCTGCACAACCAAGGGGACAATTACAGAGCCTGGCACAAAATTATACAACCAGTCTCTCTAGAAGAGACTTTGGCTACATCCCCTTGGAACTGTCTCACAGAGTGTGCTAAACACTGTGATCTACCTATCAGTAAATGTATTTTTTCTGCACATATATAGAAAAGGATAAAAAGAAAAAACCCTTATTATCTTTGTGTTCAACAATACAATGGATAATTGTGCATTTAACTTGCAAGAAGCCATATAAAAGGATATAAAAGTAGTTCAAACTAAACTTAGAAAATCTCCACTTTGAAGTGGAGACTGTAAACAATAGCATTTAATTAACATAAATGATATTATGTATTTTGATATTTCAGTTGATTACACCAGACTGGCATTATTCGGTTTGGAAAAGGGGCATTTAAATTGGTATTATGTCTGTTCTAAAAATAGAAGTGTTTGCATTGTGAGATTCAATGTTTATACTCACGACTAGAACATTCTTTGTGTTGTCTGGAAATATGCAGGTTACAAATGGTCTAAGAAGCTTTTTAACAGGGATTTCACCATTTTTGTTCAAATTTTCTGCATAATTAAATGCAGTGTCCTGGGGTCACAGTGGTTCAAAGCTGATTAGAACCAGACATCCTTTACTACCACAGACATAAAATGGTTAAAATGCAATGTCTGAACTTTTGTGACATAGGTATGTGCAATGTGTGAGGTAAAACAGTACATAAATGCTCAAATTCATGTTGGATAGTGAATAAAATATTTTATTGTGCTGCTGGCATCTCAGACCCTGATTTCATTCACCGGCACTGATAAGAAATGCTGAGTTGTTTCTTTATGGTGAGTAATTTTCATATCAGGCCACTTGTAATGACTTTGGTTATGACTGAGTTATGCAGACAGTTTCCGATTTCGATAGGTTTCCCCGTTAGAATCTGGTGTTCAATAATAAAATGATTGATGATTGACAGTGCTAATCCATATTTATGTTTAGCATAACTAGAGCATCTCTAAGCCCGCAAACACTGGGCATAGCCTCATAGCTAGATTCAGTTGCACCACTTAACAATGTTAAGCTTAGCACTGCCCTAAACAGTTAACCCTGCACCTGTTGTGATACATGGTTCACTTTGAGTTTGTTTAGATGAAAAAGAAAGTGACTTGCACTGAGCCTCACTCTGACACAGTAGGAGCTCGAAGGTTTGTTTAAAGATGACGAAGGAAAGCACAGGATATTTTTATCACTAGATGTTGAAAACAATACTTACTTGTGAGTTTGAGACTGCCAAAAGTGGCTAGTTAAGCTCTACATTAAGGTGTGTGTGTGTGTGTGTGTGTGTGTGTGTGTGTGTGTGTGTGTGTGTGTGTGTGTGTGTGTGTGTGTGTG
>JBBPDC010000001.1:36361999-36388952 GCA_037974485.1 Hemigrammopetersius urotaenia
AAAGTACTCCTGAGTATGGATCTCTGCCTGCCTGCCTTGTCGTTTGGCCTTCCAGGTAGTTCCGAGTCCGGGTCTTACGGCCCGGCTCGCGACAGTATCCTCCACTCAAAGCTGGTTCACCAGGTTTTTAGAGCTACTCCTCTCGTCTCCATTAGTGTTTGGACAACTAAAAAGATGACATCACAAAATCAGCTTCCAGATCACAAAGGACAGGAACTGGATCAGTAGGAAGAAGCAATAACTTCTAGGGTTTTAAGTCATTTTCAGTTCAGTACTGTAGACCATCTGAAGATCTGGGCCATAAGAACCACAACAGGGATCTTATTCTGTGTACTCATCACTATGTTGAGTATGCAGTTTAATGTTTAAATTACCCATGTTACACCTGTGCAGACCGGTACTTCTTGGTTTTGCCCAGAGGAAAGGAAAATGATGATCTCTTCTTTGTCCAGTCTCTTTCTCCCAGAAATAACTGAGCTCAGATTAACATCAAAATGAGATTTTAACTCGAACCTCAGCTCAAACCTAATTAAAAATCTTAAAATGCTCTTTCTTTTCTCTCACTGACCTGATTTTTAGAAACACGTGAGATGATCTCCAAATAAGAGATTTCAGTATTTATTTCTGATGAGACAAAGATTTCCTCTGGATACCAAAACGATCCCTAGATCAGAGCTTTAACTATATACTCAGAGATTCTCTTTACTTCACTCAAACTAGGGTTACATTCTCCATATAAGTATGAGACACTCCCTGTATGTGCACATGGAAGAGGAGGTGAAAAGCGGAACACGGCAAACAAATAGCGGCTAAATTCATTTTTCCAAAGTGGTTCAGTCCACGAGCAGAAAAGAGCTGTTTACTTCACGATAATTACTTGACCTACTTTTGTTTAGCTATTTTCTTTTCCTTCGCTGTTCGAACTCAACTTGCACAAAGTCTGGTTTGTTTTACAACATGTAATTTCTAACATGATATTCGCCATTTGCAAGGCAACTCCCTCACTGTTCTCTCGGGGGAACATAAAAAGTAATGAACGTGTCGTGGCAGCAGCCAGGGCCACGCTGCGGCAGAGAGAGACCTCTCAGTCGCAGGATATGAGCTGGTGTGTTCTGGTCTCGCAAGCATCCAGAAGACCCTCCAGCCAGCAGACTGTTGATAATTAATCAAAGTGAATACAGACAGAGCTCACCACTTCCCTCTGCTCGCCTTAGCTAAGCCGGACGGGCAGCGCACAGCTGGGTCCACGGAGAACGGAAATGCGAGGCAGGCCTTACAAACTAAAATAATATGTTGCATTAGCAACTCTGTCACATAAGTGTGTGAGCTTCTTACATTACATAATCATTTGACATCAACAACGGTTAGAAAATACAGATGGTTCTCAAATTGAAGGAATAAACCATTTAAAGGGTCTTAGTAACGAGTCACTAGAACAGTTTTAATGAATCCTTTCATAGATTCTACAGCTCACTGATACTGCCCTGAATGGATGAAACATGATTCTTTCAAAAGTTGATATTTATGATGGTGGTGTAGAGGGCTGTTTAACACGTGAGTTCAAAATTGTCCATAGATGCATTAAGATCTGGAGACCATGACGGCCATAGCAGATGATCTACATCATTTTCATTATACACATTTCAGTGACTGTTACTGTTCGATGGATATCCTCATCCTGGAAGAGAGCACTTCCTTGTGGACAGAAATCTTTGATCACAGGATGAAGATGATCAGTCAGAATCATTTTGTACTGATTTGCAGTCATTATTCACTCTAAGGGAACAAATAAACAAAAACAGGCCAACAAATTATTGCAAAACAGAGCCACCAGACCCTTGAGTGTAGCACTCAAGAAAGGGTGGGGTCTACTCGCTAGCACGCTCGAGGAGAATGGGGAGGACTCATCAGACCATATCGCATTTTCCACATCACTGCAGATCAGTGCCTGTGGTTTGAAAACTGGCCTCTTAAATGTCCTTTGTAACGAAAGGTCTATAACCCCCCTTTGTAGTTGTATATGGGCTGTTCTTTTGGACTGATCACATTCAGCGCTGACATTCTTGACCACCAGAGAAAGAGCCCCTTGTTTGTTCTTGCATGTTGTACTAATCCACAAACAGCATAATCACGGTGGGTTTTTGTCACGGTGGAAGGCAGAATTATGAGTGTACTGTGCCCACTTTGTTGCGTGGTGGAAGAACTCCACATGATAGGACACGAGAGAGGAGGTAAGCCACGCGTTTGATTTCAGAACGCTCCCTAATGGGGTTAGAGTCCACACCAAGTTGAACTCACACTCTGAACACTCAGACAGTCAGAGTACTCACGGTACCGGAGATTAGTTGGAGTTGGGTAGATGAGGCGACACGCGGGCATGAAGTCAGCAACTTTAATGTCTGTTTGAAGATACAATTCCTTCCTGTTTATATACTAGATGTGACGTCATCTCCTTGACCTTGAGACGCCACGTGATCCCATGTGTGTGACAGTACCCCCTCCCTCTAGGACCGACTCCCGACGGTCCAGGCTGGGAGGACACCCGACGACGGTAGTCCTGGATGAGGGTGTCGTCGAGGATGTGCCGACCGGGGACCCAAGACCGTTCCTCCGGAACGTAGCCTTCCCAGTCTACGAGGTACTGAGTGCCATGGCCATGGCGTCGCGAGTCAAGGATCCGCTGGACAGTATATGCAGGACCACCGTCAATGATCCGGGGCGGAGGAGGAGCAGGGTCCTGGGGAGACAGAGGAGAGAAGAAAACAGGTTTGAGTTGTGAAATATGGAACACAAGGTGAATCCGGAGAGAGGCAGGCAGCTGGAGCCAATAGGTGACCGGGGTAATCCGGTGAGTGATCTTGAATGGGCCGGAGTAACGGGGTGACAGCTTCTTGGACTCAGTGCGAAGGTTGATGTGGTGGTTTGACAGGTAGACCCAATCACCCACGTGGAACAATCACCCCTGAGTGTGCCCCCGACAATGCTGGGCGATGTAGCGGCGATTGGTCTTTATGATGGAGGTCCGAGCCTGGTTCCACAGTCGGCGGCACCAGCGGACCAACTGTTGGCCGGATGTTACGTCAAGCCCCGGCTCCTGATGTTTAAACATTGAGGGTTGGTAGCCGTGGCAGATTTCGAATGGGCTGAGCCCGGTGGCAGATGATTTTAGGAGGTTGAGAGAGAGCTCAGCCCATACCAGATAATTTCGCCCAGGAGCGCTGATGGTCCACCACGAAACATCGCAGGAAGCACTCCAGGTGTTTGTTGGTCTGCTCCGTCTGACTGTTAGTCTGCGGATGGTACCCAGAAGACAGACTGGTGGTGGCTTCGTTCAGACGGCAGAAGGCCTTCCCGAACCGCCCCATGAACTGGGGCCCTCTGTCCAAGACGATGTCCTTGGGCTCTGAGGTGTCCGTGCCTGTTTTTTTTCAATAAAGGTTCAATTACAGCCTTTTTGCAAAAGAGAGGCACCACACCAGAGATAAGGCTACTGTTTATAATTTTCAGAACAGTAGGGCCTATGGTTGCCCACACATCCTTGAAAAAGTGGGGAGAATGAAAGTTTAAGTTTACTGACGATGTCAGAGAGACCTTCAAAAGATACTGGCTCAAAGTTGCTAAGAGTAAAAGAACAGACCGTATCATGGAATGGACTGGATGAAGGAGTGACAATATTAAACCTGATCTTGGCAACTTTTTCAGTAAAAAATTGGAGAAAAGAATCACCAGAGAACACTTCACCCTCAGACTGGACAGGTTTAAGAACAGAGCCAATGACTTTAAAAAGAACACAGGGGTTACACACATTTTTAGACACCACATCAGAGAGATATTTGTATTTTTCCACTCTCACAGTCTTCTGATAAGTATGCCATCTTTCCTTTAAGAGTTGATATGACACTTGAAGCCCATCTGATTTCCACATGTGCTCAGCCCTTCTACACACGCATCTGGCTTCACGCGTTACGTCATTTAGCCACGGCTCCAGTTTGTCACGAGGGTGTACAGTTTTACGTGGAGCGACACAGTCCAATATTTTGCAACATGTCGAATTAAACTGGTCCATAAGTCCCTCTGTGTCCAGTACAGAAACAGCCTTATCGTTTAAAATACTTAGGAACATAGATGAAAAGCGAGCCGCTGTATCGGGCTTAAGAGAATGGCGTAGATGCGCAGGAGTACGTTGGTTCACACAATTGTTCAAAATCACATCAAACACAACAGGGCAGTGATCCAAGACAACAGCATCGCCAACTGACACATTTTCAATATACAAATTATACGATAAAACAAGATCAAGCTTGTGGCCATGAATCTGAGTACCCCCCGTTACATGTTGTTTCAGGTTAAAACCTTCAATCACATCTAAAAACTCCCTGGACATGGGTTTAGAGGGACAGCAGACATGTACATTGAAGTCACCAGCTATTAAAAACCTATCGTAGTGTGTCAGCGCAGTAGCAATGAAGTCAGAGAATTCTTTAATAAAGTCCTTATTATACCTTGGAGGTCTGTAGACCAATGCACACAACACCGGTTCCTTTCGTCGTAACAAGAAATAACTCAGTTCAAATGAGGAAAAAGTCCTTTCAGAGAGCAGTTGAAAACACACATTGCTCTTCAGGACAGTAGCTACACCTCCTCCCCGACCAGTAGCTCTCAGTCTATTTATGAAAGTGCAAGAGGGAGGCAAGAGTTGGACTCACCCGCGTTTATCCATGTTTCTGTGATAAACAGCAAATCCAAGCTCTGCTCTGTGAAATAATCCTGAAGAATAAAAGTCTTGTTCGCCACAGATCTGGCGTTTATGAGCGCACATTTTAGGAACAAGGAGTCCTCCGCTACAGAAATACACCGAGGTAGCGGCTTTAGATTGCCGAGGCTAGCACCACCTGAAGCCCGAAGACATGTCCAGTGAGGGCATGGAGTGAAGCTCTCCGCCTCGCCGCACAAAGGGATCAGCCACAAACCCGAGGAGCAAGGTTGCGTCGGGATGCACAGTGGTGAAAGCAGGCCTGAAGATCCCACGGAATGTTTGTTGGTGAGCTCATCAACTCCAGGGTCACAGCTAGCAAGGCTTTCAGCTTGACTAGCCGACCACCCCGCACCCCACGGCGTCGACGCTTCTTTGCTGGCAGAGCCTCGATCCGGCGCAGGTATTCAGGCACATCCACCAGGTAATGGGCGCGCGAGCCATTTGGTTCTCTACTGTTGCCAACTGCACAAGAATCTATAAAATCTTTAACCCTCAGTAGTTCTGAGCGTTCATACACAAACGTAGAGATGATGGTCCTCATAAAACCAGTTAAAAGCATAAAAGAGACTAAAAAGTGCAGAGTCAAGCGGCGAACCAGCCACACCATCTTGGAAACCCCCATGTAAGGGTGTCACGGAGGACGTCAGATATGAGCTGTTGGAATGCAGAGGGTGAGTTACACAATCCAAACGGCATGACCAGGGTCTCGTAGTGGCCGGTGAGGGTTATGAAGGCCGTCTTCCACTTGTCTCCCTCCCTGACGTGCACTAAATTATAAGCACTCCGTAAATCCAATTTTGTGAAGATGGTAGCACCAGAGAGAGAGTCCAGGGCAGTGTTGATGTGCGGGAGTGGATGACGATTCTTGATGGTGATGTCGTTAAGCCCCCGATAGTCGACACACGGACGGAGGCCCCTGTCTTTAACCCTAAAAAATACCCCGCCAGGTCCCGATACGGGACAGGAATGGCCCCCAGGTCGACGTCGGAGGCCTCGGACTCCCCTGAGCACGTCCCAGCCGGCGCCAGATTGCAGAGCTCACTGCAGGTCGGACCCCATTGAAGGATTTTTTGGCGCGACTAAGAGATGTGCGGGTTGTACAGGGTTAACCAGGGCAGCCCAAGGATGATAGGAGGTGAGGTGAGTTGGGGGATGAAGAATTAAATGGACTCACTGTGCTGGTCGATGCTCATCTGAATGGGTTCAGTGCGGTGGTTGATGGGGCTGCTGGAAAGGGGTCGACCGTCCACGGCTGTGATGTAACACCTCGAATTTGAGACCCAACTGAGAAGCATAAGCGCGATCAATAAAGTTACCAGCCGCCCCCGAATCCACAAAGGCGGTGGACATTATCAGTTTGTGTCTCAGTTGGAGTCTCACCTGAACGACCAGCCGGGAAACAGTTAACAGGCAGGAGGTCTGAGCCGGCGGACCAAGTGAATTCCTCCCCCTCATCACTTGGTCTGACCGTTTCCCGGGCGAAGAGGGCAGATGGCACAATGGTGGTCGGGGGAGGCGCAATAGGCGCAAAGGCCTTCGTGGAACCGCCTCTCCTTCTCCGTGGCTGACAGGGAGGTGCGTCCTAATTGCATGGGTTCCCCAGCTCCAAGAGAGTGGGCCTCGTAGGTGGGTGGTGGAACCCGGTGAGCTGGCATGGAGGGTAGCACGAAGGCTGGTTCCGGTGGTCTGGATCTGATTTTAGGGGCTGAAGCGAGACGCAGGTCGATGCGAAGGCACATCTGAATGAGACCCTCCAGGGTCACAGGCAGCTCGCGCGCGGCCAATTCGTACCGCATGCGGAACTCGAAGAGCAGAGTCAGGTTTGTTAGAAAAACATCGCACCTCCCGTCCTTACCATTCCACTTCTCCGGGAGGGCTATTTTGAGAAGCGGAGGTGGAGCTTGAGCCACCGGTGGTGGCGAAGCAGCTGTGGGAGTGCTAGGACCCGCATCAGACTGTTGAGACAGGGTCTGCCGCAGGGCGGCGATCTCGGCATGAAGACCAACGGTCTCTGCCCGGAGATTCACCACTTCCTGCTTCAGGTTCCCTATCTCGGTCATCTGCTGCGTGACCGTCTCCCACAACTGTTGCTTCTCCTCGAGACTCCAAGACACAGACATTCTGTCACGGTGGAAGGCAGAATTATGAGTGTACTGTGCCCACTTTGTTGCGTGGTGGAAGAACTCAGACGTGATAGGACACGAGAGAGGAGGTAAGCCACGGGTTTGATCTCAGAACGCTCCCTAATGCAGTTAGAGTCCACACCAAGTTGAACTCACGCTCTGAACACACACAGGTAGTATATAAAGGACTCAGAGAGTCAGAGTACTCACGGTACCAGAGATTAGTTGGAGTTGGGTAGATGAGGCGACACGCGGGCATGAAGTCAGCAACTTTAATGTCTGTGTGAAGATGATACAATTCCTTCCTGTTTATTTACTAGACGTGACGTCATCTCCTTGACCTTGAGACGCCCCGTGATCCCGTGTGTGTGACAGTTTTTAACCACACCTTCCAGCTCTAATGTCAACCCTATAGATGTAGACGAGAATGTCACTTTAATTACTGTTTGCATTGGAACAAATTGCCAGCCGAGCAGTCTTTGTGAAGCTCCTATTTTCTTGTGAAAGTGATAATTCGGTCATACGTGAACACACCACTGCACACAGTGTGAACAGCATGAAATTCAACCTCTGAATTTAACCCATTCACCAAGTGAAGCAGGGAGCAGCCATGAACACGGCGCCCGGGGAGCAATGCGTGGGGACGGTACCTTGCTCAGGGTACCTCAGCAGTGCCTAGCGGTCTTGGGAATCGAACCTGGACTTTCTGATCGCAGGGCGAATGCCCTAACCACTAGGCTACCAGCTGCCCCTCAAATGGCACTTAGATCTTTTCATCTTGCTATTTTGATTTATACTTGAAGGTCAGCTGTGCCTGTTCAGCAAACATGCTTCAATAATGCTTCAGCATACCAAGACATTTTGGACAATGCCATTCTTCCAACTTTGTGGACACAGTTTGGAGAAGAACCTTTACTATTTCAGCATGACTGTGCCCCAGTGCACAAAGCAAACTCCATAAAGATATGGCTGGAAGAACTCCATTCAACACGTTTGGGATGAACTGGAACAGAGATTGTAAGCCAGTCCAACATCAGTGTCTAAATGCTCTACAAAATCCATCTTTATCCCTAAAATGAAAGAAAATGTTAATATAATAAATGAATATAACAATTATTCTGAGATAAAGCTGACAAAGGTATTGATAAGACATTCCCGTCAGTAATAATCCGAGGCAATTCTGTCTACCTATATCCTAACTATTCCCTGTTTCATTACACCTGATCCAGCTTTTCAACTGATAATCAGACCTTTTAGGGGCTGTAGCAGGTGTGTAGGGGACAGGAATAGATGAAACGGGTAGAGAATTTTCAGGAGCAGAATTAAGAAACGCTGTTTCCACCATCAGTGAAAATATCGAAGTCAACGAAAACAAATCAGTGCTGTAAGGTTCTTTGTAATTATGGGCCGAGTCTGCACTGAGATGGCTGCGTGCCTGTAGCATCTGTTCCTTTTCCTGACTCCCCCATCCGTCCTCTAAACAACTGCCTGACAGCGTGTTCACGCTTTGAGGTCAGAAGCTTTCATCTCCTCTATAGCCTCTCTGCAGTCCTGTGCCATCTGATTAGGGGCCCATGCAGAACAAGCTTCTTTTAGACGGTAAATATGCATCTGCTGTTGTGGCTATGAATGAGTTAAAGGAAGGAAAACTCACAATGAAAATGGGTAACAAAGTAAAGAAAACAAGCAACTCAGACATGTTTTGGTGTTTGTCTAAAACCATACAACTACAACCAGGTGCTAAAAGATGATGCAAGAGCTGTTTTTCTCATGACTTGGTCAGACTTGATGCAATGCAGTGCACAAATTTTTTTCATTTTAAATCCACCAGTTCTTATATTTTGTTTGATTGTGGCTTGATGTAGGTCTAAACTTCGGCCAATTTATCCTGTATTTACTGTATTTCATGATGATGGGTCACTTTTTTGCGAGGCTACATCAGCATGGCAAATGCAAGCCTAATTTGTCCTGCAGCTGATTAAGCTCATGGTTTCTGATCATAAACACCTCTCGGCCAATCAGGGGTCCGATACCACGGTTTAATTTTATCAGTGGTACCTGTCATGGGGTGGGATAAATTAGGCAGCAAGTGGTGGTACAGGGTGGTAGTAGCCTAGTGGGTAAAACACTTGCCTGTGAACCCGACAACTACAAAGTTGCTGGTTCAAACACCCCTCACTTTCTACCACTGTGTCCTTGAGCAAGACTGTAATTAATGAATGTCACTCTGCATAAGAGTGTCTACCAAATATTATACTGTACATGTGGTTTCTGATACTGTAAGTGAATAATCCATTCTTGAAGTTGATGTGTTAGAAGCAGGAAAAAGGGGCAAGCTTAAGATGGCGCCAGGAAGAAGACAAGCTGATAGATGCAGTGTGATGCTCTGGACAATGTTCTTGGGACCTGGCATTTATGATGTTACTTTGACACATATCACCCACCCAAACACTGTTGCAGAACAATTTCACCCCTTCATGGTGATGATATTCCTTAATGCCAGTGGTCTCTTCCAGCAGGATAATTGACATGCTGAGGAACATGATGGATGCGCATAATGGACAAACTAGTCTGATCAATGGAGGTCCC
Source organism: Hemigrammopetersius urotaenia (assembly GCA_037974485.1). Classification (NCBI taxonomy): domain Eukaryota; kingdom Metazoa; phylum Chordata; class Actinopteri; order Characiformes; family Alestidae; genus Hemigrammopetersius; species Hemigrammopetersius urotaenia. Next base: position 36,371,468 of record JBBPDC010000001.1, read on the forward strand.
ATTTCACGACCTACAGGACTTAAACAGATCTACTTTTAACATCTTGGTGACAGATCCCACAGCAGAGGTCTTATGGAGTCCATGCCTCAATGGGTCAGAGCTGTTTTGGCAACAGAAGAGAGACCTACACAATATTGGGCAGGAGATTGAGGGTTCACAAATCACATTACAGAAAAAGACCTTACATTTACATAGAGTTCTTAAACTTAGAGTTTTTACATCTATATCAGTTTCCATTAATTCCTCAGTCCACATACTGGAGATGCACTTCAAATACAACTAGTTGGTTGTACAGCTAGTACAGCTTTGTTGTTTTTTTTTTGGAACATTTACACATATGTGCCTCTTTGACCCACAGAACTTGAAGCCTAAACATGCTACAATATCTTCTTTTATGATTTGAGCATGGCACAGTCAAGGTCTTAAAATCACCACAACAAAAACAGCCTGTTTAATTCTAGGAGGAAAAGATACATTTACATTTACGGCATTTAGCTGACGCTCTTATCCAGAGCGACGTACATCAGTGCTTAAGAAGATCGGCTGGGAATTGGTCATATAAAATTAATTCCTGGACCTCCTATAACAATAAAATATAATAAAGATAAGATAGGGCTCTTTAAAATAAAGCGTAGTAAAATACAACCATATAGGAGCTGTGTTCACTACACCGATCAGGCGAAAGTCCACTCCGCTTCTTTCAGTTTAGTTCATTTTCTTAGCTAAAAAGGGATCAGTTGTAAACCACATGGCAGACCATCAAGCAGATCTGAACTTCAGCACAATATGCAAGACTTGAGCATGAATTTTATTTCCCATGATGCTGTGAAACTACCCAGAGATGATTTATTTCTTCTCCTGCGGATACCGGAGCCATATTACTGATTTTATCAAGCCCGCTCCTGTTGTTCAGATGGATCTTTTTTTTTACCCAGCAGTGCCAAGCTCATGTTAGAGTGATTAGACCAGCTTTGTGAAGGAAATTAACAATTTTCCCAGAAGGAAATTAAAGGTCCCACCACCAAGGCTGAGGATTGAGTCCTTAAAAAATCAAACACTAAAATCCTTCTACTTTTCACACCTAAACTACATCATTTTTTCCTATACGCACCCACATCACATGCAATGTGCAGAGCAAAAAATATTCGTTTGTTAGTTAAATAAAACTCACATTGTATTATTTCAGCTTCAGATTCAAATAATTAATATCAGCTCCAACCAGTAACAAAACTCTGGTGTCTTATGAGCTTTGACTTTTACAAATAATTTCACAGTTGGATTGCACAAAATTGCTGCTTTTGTTTGATTAAGTTAACCTTAATTCACAATCTTCACAATCTTTGATTTATGTGTACACCACATTTGTAAGTCTTGGCTAGACTCCTTTGCCACTTTTCTAAAATAACGTGTCAGAACTGGGCAGTTTGCTTTGACAGTTTGCTGTTAAAATAATGGTCCTAACTGACGGATAGCTGAAAGAACTATGCTGTGAGAACAACATCATGCTGTGAGAATGACATCAGTTAGATCTGAAAAGCTGAAGACAGTCTCACTTCCATCCTATGGCTGTGATAACAGGCAATTTAACTGTTCAACTTTCAAACCACAGAATTAGGCTTACAAAATCCAACCCGGTGCTCAATTTAACAAACTGAATCACATAACCAAATGATAGACATTAAAAGGGGCAGCAATGCAACAATGCAGTAATAAAATCATATTTTCTGTGTGGCTACACATCTAAAGTAATGAACTCCTTTTCAGAGCTACTACTAGTCTATGTGTCTTTTCACATGTCTCCTGACTTCATTATAGAAACTAGCTACTTTAAACATGTGCGCTCACCAGTTTTGGATACATAATCTATTTAGATTTTGTCAGATGAAAGATAAGATGCATAAATTATTGGGTTACGTCATTTACAACTCCACAATGTTCAAGCTACAAAGAGGGAAACAAAATCTGGCTCTGGAAATGTCACAGAGTGAAGTGAAAGTGACCAGTCTGTCATATGTGTCATAACACAGCACAGCATGAACAGCACGAAATTCAACCTCTGCATGTAATCCATTCAACAAGTGAAGCATGGGGCAGCCAGGAACACGGCGCCCGGGGAGCAGTGTGTGGGGACAGTACCTTGCTCAGGGCACCTCAGCGGTCTTGGAAATCGAACCTGGACTTTCTGATCGCAGGGCGACTGCCCTAACCACTAAGCTACCAGCTGCCCCACTAGGCTACCAGATGCTACTAGAGGAATGCAGTCATTAGCAACTAGCTAATCAGCTAACTTTAGTGATATGTGGGACAATTTTAACCCCGTGTATTTACCTTCTCAACGTAGCAAAAGTTGTTGTCAGTGTTAAAGCTTGAATCCAATCCAAGGGGTACTTTATTAATGTTGTTTGCAGGCATGTTGATTTGACAAGATATGCTAAACTTGAGACCACCTTTCCAACTTCTCAACTTCTCCCAGTTGAGGGCCGTTTCTTTTTTCTAGTCAAAGGTCACAAATACCAAGTTACAAACTCTGATTAAACAAAGCATTTCTATAAAATTGTTTTCCTTTCATAATGACAACCAGAAGGCGAACACTGGTTTGACTGACAAAATTAAACTCTGATTCAGGCTAAGTCTGTTTTACTGTGTGCTTTTGTGTTAGTTCTGACGACGCCTATTTTGTCTAACAGATAAATGAACATTCAACGTACAATGTTGCTTTGTCTAAAAGTGTATGGGTTGTATACATAAACACATGGTGAATACCTCTAATGAGACAGATATGATATGATATGATTGAGTAAATAACTAGTTGCAAGGTTTTATTTTTTCTCTCTTTGTGCTCTAAAATCATTCAAGCCTAAATCAAACCTGTCACAATTGGTTTACATCATTAAAATCAGTCCTTACTTAATTATTGAAATGCTTCACTCAAGTATATCCTCTCTTTCCCTCCTATTCCTTTGATGAATGCATGTAACCTAATGACAATGCAGGAATCACAAAGTCAGAATCTGAAAACTTTAATGATTCCAGAGGAAATTGCTTTGTTATGACTGCACCTACACAGGAACAAGAACAATATAAAATATAATGTTTTATTTTAATGTTTAAATCCAATAAATTCTGTAGAAATATATATGTACTATACGAATGCTGGGTACAAATACTATAGATAAGTGACTTACTGTAAAGTGAATAATAACACAGATGGTGGTTAGGAATCTCTTATGGCACATGGTAGAGATCATTGGTATATAAGTAATATTGACATAAATAGTCAAAGTAGTCAAAATTACTAGTAGTGTTTCCTCATATCCTAAGTTGTTTAGGATAAAAGTGTCGAAACACTACATGGACAAACCTGTTTTTCAGGGTTTGGTCTAGGTACTTCCAGTTAATGCTTCAGTATACCAAGACATTTTGAACAACCTCATGCTTCCAAATTTGTGGACACAGTTTGGGGAAGAACCTCAAACTCCATAAAGACATGGTTGGATGAGTTCAATGTGGAAGAATTGACTGGCCTGCACAGAGCCATGACCTCAACCCCATCCAACACCTCAGGGATCTATAGAATGAAGGGACACAAATTCCCATGGAAACACTCGAAAATCTTGTGGAAAGCCTTCCAAGATGAGTGGAAGCTGTTATAGCTGCAAAGTGGGACTTACTATATATTAATGTCTATGTATTTAAATTCAATGTCATTAAAGTCCCTGTTGGAGTAATGGTCAGGTGTCCCAACACTTTTTGTCCATTTAGTGTAGTTATTTAAACCTGGCAAGAAATTGCACCACAAACAAACTGCAGTTTGATAGTGGCAGACCCCCATACTCCCCCCTGTTTCCAAGGTCTTAACCTGCATTAGGAAGCTTCAGGCTGTGTGGTGGTTCTGATTTTAGTAATAAATCAATACCACATCCTCATTTTAGGGGTGCAGGCTGGACCAGCTGTGTTTATTATTGGCGCTATGGAGGATTCTGATTGGTCCAGAGAGGAGGGTGTTTCACTGACGTGTGCTTGTGGCGAATCTGATTGGTTGGAGCGGTGAGCGTTGATTCCGCATTCCGCTGCGAGAGAGAGAGAGAGAGAGGAGGGGGGGAACAGGGCTGAAACCTCTTCGGAGCAACTGGAACTGCAATCGTCTGGACAGCTGTCATCCTGTAGGTCAGCGACGATAGCCAAGCATGCCTTACATCCTCATCAGCACACAGATCCGGCTGGTGTGTATATTTATATATGTTTATATATATATATATATACATATGTATATATTGCTCTGTCTGAAAAAAAGATCTTGCAGTCTTGTTACATGTCTGACAGTTGCACCAGCTGAGCATAGATTATAGCATTAGGCTTTACTAAGGCATTAGTGTCACTCCAGTCCTGTGTGGGTGTGTATCAGGAACTTCAGCACTTACAGCTGCAGCCTAAACAAGTCAGCGAGAGGGGACTGAGAGGGGTCAAACCACAAGATAATATTTGCATTTGTTCCTGAATTCTGCTTCTCTGTAGACCTCTCGTCTTTTCCTTCTCACTGTAATAGTAAACCACACCATGCTGGCTGCTGCTGCTAATCAATCCACTGGATGGGTTATTGTTGATTATACATCATCAGTTCCTCAGAGAGCAGTTCATATTGTACTTTGGTAGGGGAACGGGGGTGGGGGGGTTGTAGACTTTGCCCCATGAAGCAGATCTTTGGCCTACAACATGTAAGCTGTGCTTGTTTAACATTGTGTGCAGTCATTTGTGAGTAGTATTATGAAGAGATGTCAACAAATTCCAAACAAACAAAAAAACTTGGATGCATGTCTAAAGGAAGAGGCCAAGAATGCAGAACCCAAGCATGGGTTTGACTTTCAGCATGTTGTGGGAGTGTGTGATTAGAAGGAAATGGTACATAAGAGATAGAGGTAGTAATGCCTTAATGCTGTAATGAAAGAGTATACATGGAAGTAGGATTCTGTGGGTTAGTGGTTATAACATTTTTATCAATATACATACAAAACAACTGTGTAAGCCTGAAATACAGTGTATAGCCAAAATGAACAGTGTGATTAGATTAGATAAGATTAGATTAGATTAGATTGACTTCATTAATCCCACGATGGGGAAATTCCTTAAAAACAGCAGCAGTAGTAAAAAAAGACAGCTTTGGGGCAGCTGGTGGCCTAGTGGTTAGGGCATTCGCCCTCGACCAGAAAGTCCAGGTTCGATTCCCAAGACCGCAAGGCACCTCTGAGGTACCCTGAGCAAGGTACCGTCCCCACACTGCTCCCCAGGCGCCGTGTTCGTAGCTGCCCCCTGCTTCACTTAGTGAATGGGTTAAATGCAGAGGTTGAATTCACACTGTGTGTGGTGTGTTCACGTATGACAAATGGTCACTTCACTTAATAGGATCCGGAGGATCCAGGGGCCAGGTGTTGGGTAATGCTTAATCAATGCTTGCTAATACTAATATTTGATTTTTGGTAACATTTCAGTGCAAGAATCCTACATGATGCATCTTTAACTGAATTGGATCTGGTAACTCAGGGTTTGGCATAACACTTTTCTTCAAGGGGATTGCATTCCATGCACTGTGTTCTTCAGCACTAGCACCTCATTCACCTGAGTAACTGAGATAGCTAAGGAGTTTGCATGTTCTCATCGCATTCTAAAGAAGTGGGATAGTGCTAACTAATTAACACACTTTAGTTGCACATTAGCCTTGCACACCTTTAACACTTTTATGGACAAAACTTACAGAAGATCATTCTGATATGTCTGAAAATTGATGCATTAACAACAGTTCTAAGCCAGGGAGAAGCCTCAGTAGTTTCATTGTTGTAACTTGTGTATGCACTTAACGGGGTTAATAAGGTCGAATAGCACATTTGGCCAATGAACACAGTGATAGAGGAGAAACTTGTTTGTTTTCAGGAGACCGGACCCACCATGGTAGGAGACGAGTATTCAGATCCTGCCATGATGAGCTATTTGGGAGCCAGGAAAACCACCATGCTGGGTAACAACTTGTAAGTGTTCAGAACATTAATTGTTTTTTAGCACCAACAATTACCCGTTCAATGTCTATTTAAGTATGATTACCATAGACTGTATTTTGAGAACACTATCACTCATACTTGGCTAAATCAGTGATTTTACTTTATGATTCCCAGCCTCGGAAGCGTAATCAGTATGGAGCTGCAAAGTTCCATGTTGTTGTTGGCTGTTGCATCATGAAGTTAAGAGCCACAGGGCCAGACTCTCACATCTGGGAACAAACTGTTAAGCTTTTGATGCTGGATTGTGACACTGCTAACAAGGGTACAGCCCCTCTGAAACATGCCGCTGAGTTGCTCCTGTAGTACGTGCTCCTTCAAGACCAGGAGTAAAGTAAAATAGCCCCTTTTCTGTATTTCTCTGTATTTAACCCATTCACCAAGAAAAACAGTGCCACACCGCAAAATCTCTTGATCTAACTAAGACTTGCAATCTTATTTCTAGCCTAAAAGTCTTTTTTGATCTTGTTTAGAGAATAATATACTATATAAGAGCAGATTTTTTGCTCTTATAAAGTATATAAAGATTGTTTTAAGATATTTTTCTTATTTAAAGAAATCTTTAGACTAGAAACAAGTGAAATTATCTGCCAGTGCAGTAAGATATTTAGACTTGGTAAGGTTTCTTGAAATATGGAAAAAATACCTTATACAATCTTAATAATCTTACAAAGTCTGCTCTTATATAGTATAGTATTCTCAAAACAAGATCAAGAAGACTTTTTGGCTAGAAATAAGATTGCAAGTTAGATCAGGAGTTTTTGCAATGCACCAATGAGGGGCACCCAGGGAGTGGTGTGTGGGCTGACACTAGCAGTCCAGGTATTCGAGCCTACAACCTTTTGGTTGCAGGGGCAACTCCCTAACCATTAGGCCACCGGCTGCCCCAGCAAAGTACAGTCGATAAAATCAGCAACAGAAGCTTTATCTGACCCAATTGTTTTTCCTTTCAAGAGGTAATGTTTTCTCACGACATGCTTATTTCATTGTAGTTTCTTTGCAGGACTTTTCAGCCTTCTATTACATACATGGCCTTACGATAGGTTTGTAGTGTTTCAGTGTTGATGAGCATACCATCACGAGATCCATCTTCACGATATTTCCCACTCCATTTGTTCCCAACCTAACATGTCTATGTTCTAACCCACATTTAGCTGATGATTTCTCATGGTTGTCCCAAGACACAAGATCGGATCAAACAAGGCTACTTATGAGCCAAAGTGGTTGGAGTAAGAGCCGTTATGTAAAAAATATTTGTGGGGACATGGTTTTTGCAAGAGGGGGGTTCTCATTCCATCTTTATGTAAACAATAGAACACCAAGACCCATTCACACCATCTCACCAAACATTACTGATCATTTTTTCCGCTTCAGGGGATGATAGTGGACTTTCTTAATTAAAAAAAACAGGCCTTTTTTGGGTCTGTCAGGGCTTGCTTCACAGTCTGCTGGCAGATGGGTGGAAGTGGGGATCATGATGTAAAGCGGCACGCCTACTTATGCAGACAGGATCTGTAAGACTTTCCATCCCAGTGACTTGAACAAGTGTCAGGTTTTCACCAGATATTGTCATTTTTTCTCCTGAACAGCATATGAAGGCAGAGCTAAACATCCATTCTTCAATAAATGGCCTCATTGTGTGCAACATCTCTGTCTTGCAGTTCAGAATACCATGTGGATGAACCTCCTCGATTGGTTCTGGATAAACTGGAAAAGATCGGCTTTAAAGTTGTGACCATGACGGGTGTTGGGCAGACTCTGGTGTGGTGCCTTCACAAAGAGGCCAGTGACCTTTGAGAATATCCAGTGGATTCATCTTTGTTGCACTTTCTCTGCAAATATTCCATAGTATTTACACTACCAAACAATGTTATAAGGTCATAATCCATGTCGTATAATCTTGTTCAGTGATGATGAACTGTACAGACTCTCCTAATAAATCTGTCAGATTTGAGTATTGCTAAAATGGGTCCAGTATTGAGGAGATTTCCAAAATTGTTGTCCATCTAGAACTGGGAGCTTCAGCATATTCAGCCCATTACTAATGACACCCGTTATTAATGGTGTTAAGCAGATACACTTACCAGAAGATCCCACAGTTAGGCCTGTTTCGACATTTTTAATGTGCACTTCCCAAAATAGCAATTGAACTACCAACACACTGTGAAAAGAAGCTACTGTCCTGGTACACATCTATCCCAATGCATAAACATCAAAACTGTGCTCTCAAATGTACAAATGGTCCAAACGTGTACCGTAAACTAGTTTTAAAGGTACACAACACTTTCTCTGGGGGAAAATCTGTTAGTTAACTAGTTTAAAATATTAATCCTCAAAGATAAGACACAGTGTATGAAGTCAGTGTGAACTCTTATAGAATATAGTACAGCCATGTTACCAAGTGAAGGTACTAACTGAAGACATAGCTATGATTGTGCCACCCCAGAGACAGTATCAGACCTTTTAAAAGTACTGGATGTCAGAATTCTTTAAGGACCATGTTTTCATCAAGGATCATGTTGATTTATAGTTTGCTGGAATTTAGAAAAGAAAAGTCTCAACATCAAAGACTTATTTCTTTATTTAAATAAATGTATTCTTTCAATAAAGAAATACTTTATTGTCTTTACTAGTTGATATGGGTCCATTTAAAGAATGTTCAGTTTATCACTCTTGTTTTTAGCTTTGTCATATGTTTACCTGCTAAACTTCCGAGACTAGAGTCTATGTAAACTGTATGTTTGATAATGTATATGATATTACAAGAAATAAAGTTTAAACTGAGAGTTGGTATTGAAAATGCTGCTGCTAGTGTTCATTTCCTTATCCAAATGAAATCACAGATTCGTTTGGTTCATAGAAAAGAATCACTCCCTTCAAAATACACACACAAAAAAGATATGGCAACAGTTGAGAAAATATGGGTTACTTCTTTAGCAGCTTGGCACATTTAGACTGCAGTATTTGCCCACTGTGCTTTACAGAGCTGTTCAAGCTCAGTCAGATTGGATGGTGATCATTTGTGGACTGCTGTGGAAGTCATTCGACAGATTTTCAGTAGGGTTTAACTAACTCTGGGCTCTGACTAGGCTACACAACAACGTTCACATTTTTTCTCCTTCAGCCACTGTGTGGTCAGTTTCACGATGTGCTTTGGGTCACAGTCATACCCATTGACAGCTTTGTGGCAGAGGGCAGCAGGTTTAACTTAAAGAACTCGTCAGTACTTTACCCCACACATTTTCCTTCTATACTAACAAGTGCCTCATTCCCTGGTGCAGAGAAACATCCTCAGGATACTATTACCTCCTTGTTCTTTGGGTGATGAGCTGTATTAGCTTTCCAGATTACTGTTGTACAGTTTAGTGTTGAGGACAGATCAATTTTGGTCTCATCTGACCATAACACCTTCTTCCACAAGGCTTCAGCATCTTCAATGTGCATTTTGGCAGAACTCAGTTGAGACTTATTGGCTTTTTTCTTGCAACCATCCCAAACAAGCCATATTTGTGGAGCACTTGTGATATTGTTGACCACTTTTTGCCACAAAATCCTGTAACTGCTTCAAACTTGCAATAGGCCTCTTTGGTAACCTCTCTGACCAGTTTCCTCCTCATTCTTCTATCCAGTTTGGATGAATGGCCTTCTAGTAGTACCAAACACTTTCCACTTCTTAATTATTACTTTACTCTGCTTTTGGGGATTGATAAAGTCTTTGACTTTTTTATTCATCTTGTGACCTGTGCCCACCCACAACTTAATTTCTGGGATCTTTTGACAGTGTATTGCGACCCATAGATGATCGTTTGCGTTCAGTTGCACTACCAAGCACTTGAAGGCTCCAGGAATAGCTGTAATTCATTGCACCTGATTAGTCCCCAGCTGGTCGGGCCTCAATGTGCTCAGCGTCTAAGGCATGGATGGAGCGAGGTGGTTTAGTGTTGAATGGACTTCATAATTATTTTTATTCTTTATTTTATTTGTTATTAGAACTACTTTATAGAGGCTAAAGGTTATGTAAAAAATAAGTCATTAAAGGTCATTTCTATTGATAGTTCAGAATCACTGCATACTTAAGTTAATTGTGATTTCATGACATCAATAGGAATAAGGTACCAGATGCCTGAAACATTGCTTTGTGGCAATGCAAAATTACAAATTAAAACAATTAATGAAAAAAATTGCATATATAAAAATGTAGATTAAGTGATAGTTCTGAAGCAAAATGTATGTAAATAATATTTGCTGTAGACCCCTTGTTCATCAGCATTGTAAGTCAATGCATCACTACAATGCACCACTCTGAATGAAAAATGGGGGAAATTTTCCTTTTAAATGAGCGACTAAAGCTTTTAAATTTCAAACTCTATTACCATTTATGCACTGAGGCACTTTTACAGTTTTACTCAACTTTAATAAACTATTGGTGCATTACAGAAGAAGACTATTACTGTGGCAACATGTAACTGAATTATGCTTATTACAATATTTTAGGCCTGGGTATTGCAGCTATTGACACTGATTAAATCATCACAATAGGCCTGTTCCAAAAGGAATATTTCACTTGTCACCAAGGCTACAGCATGCGCACCGAATCAGCTCCTGAGAGAATGTCTCTCAGAGCCCCCACTGAGAAATAAAACCCCACCAAAGCAGAGAGCAAAAGAACAGCCAAAACCAGACAAGCCAGATACCATAATAAGCAGCGGAGAAGAGTTGGTCCTATGAGACATTTGGTCTGGAGGGCAACTTGTCAGTTCTCCAAATATTCCATAAAGGGCTCATTCAGACTCACGCGAAAGCTGTCCGTGTAAGTCATGGTGGTTAGAAACAGGGTTATAATTTATTAACTATGTGGCCGAGGAAAGTAGGCCCCTTATATTGGTGGTAGGCCAAGTGATGTCACCTATAAAGCTCTGAAAAATGAATAATCTGTAGTCCGTAAATGCAGGGGTTGGTGAAGGAGCCCAAACCCAACATGTCAAATTTTTGGCAATTAATGGAGTTAAATCAGCCCTGACAGAGCACGGAAAACTCTAAACTAGGGTAAAGAGCTCATGTCTCGTGCTGGGATCAGTAACCAGTAACCAAATAATGTGAGAAATATATGACTTTTAGGTCAAAGTGGAAATGCAGAAGGAGATTTATGACTCCAGTACAAAAGAATCAAATTAAAATCATTTTTATTGTAAATCCTTCTCACCACAGACATGTGATGAGTGAATTATAGCTCCTATGGGGCACAATGGTACAAATTAGCACAGAACAGCAGCAGAAAATAATACAAACAGACAATATGCTGCATCAGTGAAGACAGGACAGTACAGACTTAAGAGTAATTAGTGAAAAACAACATGGGTCAACAACTCCTATTGCAATTGTTTTCTTTTTTTGACATTTTATGACATGTTTTGACAAAACAATCTCATTACATTTGCTTACCTTGAAAGACAAGGATGTGTTTGCTTCCCCAGTGAAGTTACTTTTCTAGCAATACAAGGTTGTTCTGGCAGCAACAGTATATAAATTATTAGTGTATACAGCTCTGGAAAAAATAAGAGACCACTGCAATTTATTTATAAATCGGCATCTCCATGAGTATGAAAACCATTCCATGCCAGTGGCTGTTAAATTCCTGACTGCTTAGTGATCACCTAAATCACATCTTATTTAATGAGGAAAAGACACTTTTCATAAAAAAAATACTGCTGTAATCAACACTCTCCTCTCACAATGTGGCCAATTGGAAGGCAAAACATTACAATAAGTACATCAAAGGTAATTACAGTTTAAGAGTGAACAGAAGATTTATTTTCTTTGAATTATTCTTTAAACGCTGAAAAATCTCTCTTGTTTTGAAATATTGCTTTAATATTTTGATTTGGAAATTATGAGAAATATTGTCAGCAGTTCTTAAAAACTAAGGCATAGCTGTTCAGTATTTGCACCTGTAAAAGATAGAACCTGAGGAACTGCACCTTTTTGCTGTAGTCCATTATTTTTTCCAGAGATGTGTATTTTCATACACAAGTGGCACTTTGTGGAGCCATTCAGATTCAGACATCAGACTCACTTTATAAAAATGTACTTATATGTACCATTCGGGAGAAATGAACCAACTTTGTAGAATCTTGAAAAATCAGTGGAATTCCCCTTTAAGAGGGAGACTGACTCCAGGCCTTACTTCTTCTCCATAGCGTGTCATTGTTTGTGGTTAGAAACTGCTGGGAAATTAACCCTAACAAGTTTTGCACATTGTCAACATGCCAGCTGTCCTCAACATTGCGTGAGTATTTTATGATATATGGGCCAGTAGAAATAGTCCAAAGTGGTTTGGTATTAAATCATTTTACATTACACTTCTCTATATTAAAAACATTTTTTCTTTTTCATCAAGGCAAATTATTTCAGTGGTACAAGGTTTTGTTCAGTCAGTGACATTATACTGTTATTATCATGGCTGCAACAATTATGTAAGTTTTGTCAAGACATTAATCAGTTTGGCAGTTCTAGTGTTATGGCCTTTCCACTGCTCAATCCAGTGGTCTTCAAACCAGTCCCCAGAGACCCCCAGAGAGTCCACACTTTTGCTCCATCCTTATGCATTGTGATTTATGGTGAAACAAAATTGCGGACCGGTTTGTAAACCACTGGCTCAGTCTGATGTTCTTCAGGCTTTAACTAACCAGGTTGTGCTAATGAAGGGTCTGAGCATTGGCTAGTGGTTTGTTTCATCCGGTGTGTTGAAGCTAAAATGCCAAAGTGTGTACAGTTTAAAATCCTGACATGGTGAATAAGCCCCTATTTACTCGATCCATATAGTTTACTTAGAAGGGAGTAGTCATTTGAGTTGCAGGCTAGGCAGGAGTGAAGGTTCTAAAAGTACACAGCTGTCCATTGTTAGACATATGAAACACATATTAAAGTGGCTCAGATCTGAAAATCTCGCACCCTCAAATCTGGGCGCACACAGCTTTGTAATCATCGTATGAAGTGAAAGTGACCATTCTGTCATACGTGAACACACCACTGCACACTGTGTGAACAGCATGAAATTCTTCCTCTGTATTTAACCCATTCACCAAGTGAAGCAGCTGGCAGCCAGGAACACGGCGTCCGGGGAGCAGTGTGTGGGGATGGTACCTTGCTCAGGGTACCTCAGGTGCTTAGCAGCCTTGGGAACCGAACCCACAACTTCCTGTTTCGCAAGGCAAACATGCTTACCACTAGGCTACCAGCTGCCCCTCTGTATCATATTAAAGGAAAATAGCATATTTGTGCCATCTTATAATGTATACCTTACAATCGCTATTACAACTTTGTAATGTTTTGCCATCACATGACTCTTGACAGTCCAACCAAGTCCCAGACAGCTCTTTGTTAGTTATGTAATGCAATGTTTGGGTGTGATTTATTCATATAGACTTGGCCTCTATTTACATGACATTTGAGCCTATCTAAGCTACAGCAAACACCAGTGTAAAGATCACAATTTGTGGTAAACTAGTCTTTATTTTCATTAACAGAGCAACACCACATCTGATCTGACTGTTATTACTGAGGTCCTATTTTGGACAACATATGTAACCAGCTCCACAGAGCTCTGAAACATCACATCTGGGGAACAAAATTAGGATTTGAACTACTTCAACCTGGTAATGTGAAAGGAGCATTGCTTTAGCCTGAGAAACTGATCGCTCTTATACAGTTCTCAACAGCACTTCTCTTTTCAACCACCATTGTAAGTGAATATCTGAAGGTCTGCAGTGTACTGTAATTACATTGTAATTAGCTAAACTCACTGTTGTGTCTGAAGAGTGATGGAATATCCAACTACAGGAGAAATGTATTGCCTTCTACACCTCATGAGCTGTTAACTTGGACTGCAGTGGGGTGGTTCCTTCAAACATTCAATCCTTTTTAAGCCAAATTTGTACCTGCATCGTGACTTGGCCTCCAAACCATTCCTCCAACATCAATACATTGGTATTTTTCGCTGAGGAGCACGCCTGGAAGATTCCAGAGAGTTATGTTTCTTAACCTCTAAGGAGCCGATCGCTTGGCGAAAGGGTCGGAGGATCAAAAGCTTTTAAAAAAAATAGGGAGAGAAAGGAGGTAACGACTGAAGAGGTGGACACATGGGCTTGGTAGCAGCTGACATCTCTTGGCCTGCGATTGGAAATTTCTTCCTCTTCCTTCCTTAAAACGCAGCACGTGCTGCCCTGGCCTGTCATCCAGGCAGGATGTGTGTGTCTGGAGGGGCTGGGGCTGTTATTGGGTTTCCTGTGTTGTAATTTGGAAGCTTCTTTCCAGGAACGAGAAAGAGCCGAGCAAGTAAACAGAACCATGTGATGGGAGCTTTGTGCAGCACGACAGAAATAGAGAGCAAGACAGGGATGGCCCTGCAATGGGTATTGCATAACAGGAGATGGATTGTTGTGGTTTTGGATAAATTGGTGACTTTTGCTTCTAGTGGACACCCTGACAGCAGCAGAGGCCACATAGCCACACATAAAGATACCGTAATTGTTCTGTTGTGCTTTCTAGAAGTTACATGGAGGATTGCAAAACTTTCTTCCGGGAGAGGGTACAATTCTTAGGAGCAATGTCAACAAAATGGCTAATAACACAGGGAGGTATATTATGTACAGTTTTTGCTGTTTTGAATGTGTACCCCATCACATAAGCTATGAAATGAAACAACTGTTGCTATTCTACTGGTATAAGGAACCACGCCACACTGCAAACAAAGGTTTTAAAATACAAATAAAGCAAGTCGTACCCGAGCTACTCGATGGCAGGGCCGAAAGCAGGCCGCTTTGGTCGAAATGTTATCACAACATGGAAAAAGGCCACTGGTTTTTACTGTCCATGCAAAAAACAATAATGGATGTACAAACAAACTGGGAAGTACAAGCACAACTGTCTGTTTGGGCTAAAGATAAATTTAATTGGGAGTTGTCTATGATGCTAACAAATGTATTTTTTAACTCTATGTGAAACCTGATGGTGGCAATTACAAAGAAGTTAGCTGGGTTTGGTATTCTTCAGACACCTAAAGAATGTCAAGAAAAAATGAAAAATCTCAAACAAGACTATGAATAATAAAAGACCACAATATCAAAAGCAGCTCTGCCAGAATTGCCCAGCTCATAAACCATTAGCGTGCTCAGATATATTGGAAGATCAACGCATACTGCAAGTTCTGTGCCATCACAGTACGATTTAGGTACAGCATGGTTCCTGTATACCTATAGAAAAGTGCCCAGGGACTGTGAGGTAAGAACACACCCAACTTAACCCAGGATGGTTCATTTCTCGAATAGTTTGGAGACCGTGAAGAATGTGGAGGTTGTGACTGTTTCCATGGCTCTCAACAAGAGAGCATAAAGACTGGCAGATAAACTGGTCATCTTGAGACTTGGGTATAAACAGTTGGATGCACAACCAGAAGTCAATTTGTTTGGTATGCTGTTAAGAAGCAAGAATGGTGAGCGTCACAAAGCAAAACAACCTCCTGAATACCACAGTGTATGACCAAAGAATATTTTTAAATATGGAAAAACAACAATTTAAAAAACAACAACAATAAAAAGACCTCAGAGATTTCACAAGACACGAATCTCTGCTAAGCTTCTTGCTTCTTGCATAACATAAAACAACCGTTAGAACTAGACAGAAGAGACAAAACCTGGAACTGGATCCCTTGTCTTCACTGATGGTGGAGACAAATGATCCAGCAGCTGAATGTGTTCAGAAGTTTAGAGAAACCCCTAAACAAATGGCCAGAAACTCAGTCGATGGATCACAACAAAGAATGGCCCAAAAACATACCCAAACCTCACAAACAAGCAGGGAATGCAAGCGCTCCAGGGAAGATGCTCAGCCTCAGGTGATGTTTAGGCACTGCTAGTTGTGCTAAAAAACATATATTGGCAAGTCAGTATTTCTGATTACGAGACCAGTGTTGTGCCAGTTCACACTGAAAAAGAACTAGTTCATATTAATTAATGTTAATTAATTAATAATTAATTTAAAAAGTTCACAGCTCAAAAAATGAACTACTTTGTTCATTTTTTATTATTTTACATTTTCTATTTGAACCTCCTTCAATCTTCTCCTTCTACCACTGAACAATTACAGACATAAAAAAACAATTTTTAACCATTTAAGCAACGGATCATGTTGCTTAAATGGGGTGGAGGTAGCTCAGTGGGTGGGATACTTGCCTCCGGACCAAGAGGTCATGTGTTCGATTCCTACCTTCCTACCTTCAGCACCACCATTGGGTCCCTGAGCAAGACCCTTAACCCCAAGTTGCTCCAGGGAGACTGCCCCCTGTAGTTAGAGAATGGAAGTCGCTTTGGATAAAAGCGTCTGATAAATATAAATGTTACTTGTTTTAAGCCATTTTATCTGGTGAAAACGCCAGCTAAGTTCCAAATTTTTCATTTTTCAGGGGCTTCATTTGGTATGGACAGGACTAAATGAATCTATTTGTATACGGAGGATTGTTTAAGACATGTGATTAAGGTCATTATTATGGCAATTCCATGGCATCTGTTTTCAAGACCTGCCCTGTGACTTTTAACAAACTGTTTTACAGCTCGTCCAGAGGATGACAACCTTCTATTGCAGCCACTGGCAATCCTGCTTGATCCACATTCACCTTTCTTCAACAACAGCCCGGACACGCTCCAGTAGCATAGAAAATCTTTTGAAAATACAAGAGAATTAATTTTTTAGAAACATCAGCCATCAAAAATGAAATCAGATCTTTCCTCAGATTAACCGACAGCCACAGTGTGCATATCATGCATAACGTTTGTAGACACCTGCTTATCCAGCACTTCCTCTGGACTCAGGGGTTTTACCAGGGAGTTTGTTTCTGCTGCAGTAAGGCTCTACCCTTATGGGAAGGCTTTAAACTAGATGGTTGCACATTAATTGGATTGCGTTCAGCCGAGAGCAGTTGTGTGGCTACTGATGTTGGATAGTTAGCTCTGGATTTCAAATGACACTCCTGCTCAGCCTAAAAGTACAGAATGGAATTAAATCACCACACAGAACGCGGTTCCACTGCTCCGTAGCCCAGAGCTGTGGGGCTTTATACCCATGTAGAGCATACCATTCGACTGGAAATGCTCTTAAACGGAAATCTCGCAAGATGTGTATTAAAATCGATGGTAACTTATTATGCCTTACTCCTATGTACTGCACTCCTTATTCTGAATGGCTTTTTTTGGTTTGGTCATATGTATCCATTTATTTAAGGACCATAAAATGATCTTCTTAAGCTCGGTCTGTTCTTTGCTTGTAGACAGACAAATGTGACTGGAGGACTCTCAAGACTAAATGGCATGTGTACACACACACACACACACACACACACACACACACACACACACACACACACACACACACACACACACACACAC
>JBBPDC010000001.1:36413183-36423295 GCA_037974485.1 Hemigrammopetersius urotaenia
TTTACTTGCGCTTTTTGGTCCCTCTGTGATTACGTATTACTTCAATCACGTCTTCTCCGTCGTACCGTGTATTCTCCAAAACACATCATGTACCGAACCGTGAACCATGTATCGTTACAGTCCTAGAGGCCATGTATGTTTTTTTTCGATATTCCTTACACAAGAATATACACATTATACACACATTATACACACACACACACACACAGCACACGTGTGTGTGTGTCTCTCTCTACATGTCTCTCTACATTTCTGTGTAATTAAGTGGTCTGGAAATATATACTTTAATCTACAATGGCAGGCAAAACAATCAAACCAAATTTGAGAGCAGAAATAGTCAGGTTGAAAATATTAGGACACAGAGTTGTTCCTTTCAATTTATTCTTCCAGTAGCATTGCAGTGAAGAACTCCCAGTGGTGAGGCCCCCAGTGGTGCTCCAAGTGTCTTACGCAATGGCACACTCTGCTTTCAATAACGAGTTTACGGAACCTGAGCCAGGCTGCGGGTCCAGCCTTCAGTGCCATACTGCTATTTTTATAGCTGTAAACCTCGGTTCTCTCGACAGTGCTGTGTGCCATGAAGAAGGGAAACGTGATACTTCCACATATGCTGAGATGTTGTGCTGGGTAGTGAGGCCGTCCATTAGCAGCCTTTCTCCTAATGAGAGTTTAAACACTACCTGCTGAACAAACAGGGCCTCACGCCATCACTGATTTACCACAGGTCTGCTCCACCACGGGGGGCCTTCAGCACTCAAGAGGGTGCTGCCCAAGTTCCTCTGTGTTCTCATTCTTCTATAGATACATTGTACACATTTAAATTTAAGTAGTGATGGAAAAACTCCATTATACCTAAAAGCATAATCCTAGGTCATTTATTAACTTAACTGACCTTTAAATATTTAAAAATATTTCCATAATTACAATTTATAAAGCTCTCATGATAGGCTGAGTGGCAAGCTGCTACAAAATATTTCTGTCACATTAGGTATTATGAAAACAAAATGCCCAACACACCAGTTTATGCGGAGCTGAAATGCCTAAAAATGTAAAGGTAAACCCGTATTTGCCTCTTTTAATTTAAATTCCCTCGGAAGGTCGTGGGACAAAAGTATTGGGACACGGCGGTGAAGTGAATGGTTTTCAGGGAATAACCCCTCATCTACACGGGCTAAAAATACAAATGAGGTCTCCTTGTGATCTACCGAACTTTGGAGTTTGTACCGCAGAGGAATCACGCTTGGAGTGCTGGGGCTCAACCCTGGTGTGGAATTCAAAAAAATTGCTTCCAGGTCAGTTATAGCCTGCCCGAAGTCCCCTTGTGTGAAAACATCTAGGAAAAATATATTTATTGCCGCAAAAAAGGCGGAGGATATTTGCAGTTTCCACATTATTATACCAAAAAAATCGGTGTGACCGAATCTGCGACTGTTGATCCGTATAAAACTGGGGGGTTACTGTACATCCATCTGGTCCTCTTGAGGGTCTTTTGTGTCCAGTTCACTAACATTTTTTTTTTTTAGCTGTTAATGCATCTGGAAAAAAAATTCCTAATGGTCTAGAGATTTTTCACGTCTTTTAATTTTAACTTCAACTCATTTAATACATCAATAATATGCTCCATACATCCACACTTGACTTGCTCATGGCCACTTTGGGCCTATTAAAAACCCATGAAAACTAAATTCCTTGTTTTTTACTCTGTTAAATCATACAATTTAGGTTAAAATGCTTTCATTATCTCAACACTTGAGAAATGTAGTTTTTAGTGGCTTCTAACAGATTATGTAATTTATCCATCTTTGGCCTCGGTAGCATTGAGAATATAAAAAAGGCCCTTTTTGAGGTTGTTTACTAACAAGTACATTGTGCAAACAAACTAGTATTTGAAGGATGAAAAAAAATCAAAGGAATAGATATTTGAAATAAAAACTTTATGTAGTAAAAATAGCAAACAATTCTATAAATTATCTATACATATATACACATATATAAACAGACATATATATAAACACACACACACACATTATATATAAATATATGACCATTATATAAAATGTTACATAAAATTGCTCGCTTGGCCAAAAATGGATAAATGACATAATCTGGTAGAAGACACTAAAAACTACATTTCTCAAGTGTTAGAATTAAAGCATTTTTACCTAAACTGTATGATTTAACAGTGTAAATAACAAAAAATGTAGTTTTCATGGGTTTCAATTAGCCAATAGTGGCCATGTGCAAGCTGAATGAATAGTAAAATCGAAAAGGGCCAGAGGGATATTCAAGCCAGTGATCTAAGAAGAAATACAACTAATTTAAACTACAATGAAATAGAATTTTCACACAAAATGTTTTCTGCACGTTTCAAGACTTATATTGAAGTTAATATCAGATTCAACTGAAATAAAACATTAGCCACGCTACCATAAAACACCTCTAAATATATTAATTATAATTAAATAAATATATTAATTAATATATTATTAATATTTTCTTGGTTCAGTTTGTTCAATTTATTGAAGACAAGTTTAGTGCAAAACAAAAAACAGAAGGATTTTCAATTTTACAAATGTTCCTCTTATTAAATGCTGCCAGTGTAAGATGTATATATAAAGATATTTCTTGCATCATCAGTTGTAGCAGGAATAGTAAGAGCCTTTTTCAGTACATCAGCACAGCCATGTGCAGTGCATAAATTGGTTGCGTCCTATCAACAGTTTGAATTGCACACAAAATTAATCGGGCCTAAAATTTTAGCCTGAACCCGAGAACCGCCGAAAATTTTAACTCTTAAACCCAACCTAGCCCCACTCCCAGCAAGAGGTTTTGCATCTAAATGCAACATGAGACCAACAAACTTCTGACCAAAACTTGCTCATTATAAAACTTGCTGGGACATAACCGATAGAGAGGTGTAGTGATAATAGCAGATAGCACATTAATTAAACAATTTTACATGATGTGCACAAGATATACTATATCATGTGTACACAATCATGTATATCAGATATACACAATGTGTAAAACTAAGCTTGAAATCCCTGTTTAACAAATGTATTAGTGAAATAATAAAGCAAGAAAGTGAAGAAATCTATTGAAAAAAGGTGGCAGACTGTGAGAAACCCAATGTGACCCAAATCTGATCCAATCTGACATTTTAAAAAAATGACGTCCAAACCTGTCTGAACCTAAACATTCCCAGTAGGTTTAGACAAATATGTCCCATGCATCCTCAGTCACTGACAAGAGAATTAAAAATACAACCAAGACAATACCATACAACAGAAGAAAAAGCACTATTGGTCCAAACAAACAAGTCCAATCTCCCTTCCATCCTCATTTAAGAAGATGAACACAGATAGGGCACAATGATGTCAGGTCTCACAATATAAGTGCATCTAATGCGAAATATTAGACCTGAAAGCGGAACAACAGTAATCTTTATGATCCTTCTACAACACAAAATCACATCTGTGGATGCTGGTACTACCTTAATTCATCCAGTTCTAAAAGGTCAGAGTCATCAGACATGCCGCAGGGGTCACCTTTACTACATCAAAACACAACTGAATACAGCTCAAAATATACCAGACATCCTCTTCTAAACTCAACATGCAGTGTGTCACATATCCAAACAGAGCTACACGATGCACCATGACACTCTATAACCATGCAGGGAATAAATAATAACAATAATAATAATAGTAATAATAATTAACTGTACAGCCTCATGTACAGCCCAACAGTCCAAGCCTCTCACGGCTGATGTGAGAAGAAAGAGACAGTAATTGGAAGACAAATTATCTTGGCGCTGCACAACAAGCCAGACATTTTAAACTGTAAGGTACGCCGGACACATCTGGTAGCACTTTCTCTCCAGAATTCCTCTACGCTATCACCCTGAATACCAGAAACCTGCCATCTCACACTATCATGAAAAAAATACACATTTCTTCTCACTAAATTCAGAGCACTTTCACCCAAATACTGTTTTGACAACTGAGGCCTTCTTTTCATATTTGTAACTGTTTCTGGCAGCATAAGCCAATGCTACTGAAAATATGCAACATCATTTTTAGTCACCTCTTCTAAATCTGATACCATTTAGGGAGTACTGGGCTGTGTCAAACTGCACTTCTGATGCACTGACTCAGTCTAACTCGCAGATGTTCTCATATTCGCACCATTTTAGGGCCTCAAGCCCGAATCCATTCAATGCTAATATTGAAAAGTAATACAGTTATCTGTATACCAACATAAATGAATGGTGCACACTAAAGGAAATGCGTTGCAGGAAAAATCCCACTCTAAACCCCAAGGCAGCATTAACTGATTGAATGTCAATGCCAATTGCCCAATCTGTTACATGATGCCTTTCACAGCCTTCTGGCCTTCCCAAGAAGCCTGATTCGTTTTAGACGGCTGTCTAGGGAAAGTGGAGCAAACTGTTCCTGCCAACACCATAGAAGAACCCAAACCAGACACAGCACGTCTTTATTTTCAGCGAAGAATGTACTTTTTACTCAAGGCCTATAGATATGGCTGTAAAAGGAAATCTCCCAAAATAGCAGATACATCTGGTTCATGTTGTGTCTGGCGGGAGCCATGATGCGTCTGACGAGAAGGAAAACAGAAAAGTTCCAAAACGTTCCAAGTTAGACCTTTTACCTTTATATAGCACCGACAAAGACACAACAGCAAGACAACGCAGCCTTCCGAACCATTTCAGTTGGAATTTTCTTTTCTACTCAGCATATTTCCAAACAGCAGTCACCTTTACTAAAAGACAGGAAAGACTTAAGAGAAAAATTAGTTATTGTAAGCTATCCTTCATACTAAACTAGTAATTCAACACATTATAACAGAGAATATGATGCGAAGGAACTACTTTACGTGACAGACTCCCTTGCGTATGAAGAAAATGCTAAATATTTGTTGTATAGATGCTCTGACTACAGTATCTTGGTTAAATAGCTGACTTGGATTTAAGCTGTTTTTCAGGTAAGAAACAGTTGTGGACTTCTTAAGCACTGATGTACGTCGCTCTGGATAAGAGCGTCAGCTAAATGCCGTAAATGTAAATGTAAATGTAAAATATATTTGCATTCCTGCCCAACAACAGGCAACTACAGTAGGTTGTTAACATGCACATCCTACACTGCTCCTAAAATGAGTAAGAGGTCACATATTTCTTGGCCTCAACTCATTTCAAAAACCATTCATTCATGAGAATTTACGATGCAGCTGCAATGCTTTCCGAAAAGTGAGAAGGTGAAACTAAATCCCGTCTAAATTATGGGGATTTATTACAAGACCAGCATGTTGGGAACGGGCCATTAATTCCATCACTGCTTTTGCAATATAGGCAAATCGAGAGAGGGAGCCAAAGAAAATCCCATTTTGGGGAGATAAAAATGACAGACAGAGGGATTTTAGTAGCTCAAATCAAACTCAATTGGAGCTTAATTAAATATGCAGCCTACAAATCACATGCTCAGTCGGCAGCTAAGATTAAATGAGATTCACATGCTTGCATCAAGTCACATCTACTTTAGGAGATCTCAAATAATACTTGTTTATGCTGTTTCTGATACAACCTCACACACAAATAAGCCTTCATTGCTGCGACTACTGTTTTTTGTACTCATGTCCATTTCACACATTCAATGTGTGATTATAATGTACTTCAGAGTACACAGTTTCATTGATATCAGATATGTTGGAGGAAACAAAAAGGGTCTAATAGACCCACAATAAAATTACAAAGTAAAAAATATACATTATTATTCAGCATTTCACATACTATGCTGCAATAAATCCTATGAAACAGGACTAATTAGGCTGCGTTTCTAATGAAACTTGCTGTTTGTTTAAAAACTGCCGATATAATGATTCATTCATTTATTTTCAGTAACTGCTTAATACTAGGGTCATGGGTACCCAGAGCTACAGGCAAGAGACAGGGACTCACCCAGAGTGGGGCACCAGCCCACCACAGCATACACACACTATTCACCTCCCACAATCACATCCACGATCAACTTAGAATCTCAACTTCATCTGATATGCTTTGGACTGTGGGAGAAACTCCACACACACAAGACCAGGACTTGACTTGAACCCCTAACCCTGGAGTTGTGAGGTAACGGCGCTACCCACTGCGTCACAGAAGGGCTCGCAATATAAAGACATGCTCAAATCACATGCAGATGGATTATGATGGCATATATCTAGATGTGGTCTTATTGCTCAACTCTATGATGTATTCATGCAGTTTGCCCCGTGTTAACTGGTGTGATATGCACTTCCATCACTACTGAGCACCATTAGCTATGTAGCTCCACTGTAAAACTACAGGGGCTAATCTCAGACACCAAAATGTTTTGGCCTATAAGGCCCATTTGAGGCAAAGGAAAATTCTATATACTCGCCTTTAATCATACTGATGCTTTAACACCCATCCAGACCAGAAAGAAACTTAAAGCTAGATGCTGATACAGTACACTGCCAGTACACAACAGTGTGCATCAGTTTATAAAAACTCTGGAGCAAAAATCTAAGAGGCAAGATGTTGCAGGCTAAAGAAAGTCTCATAATGAAAACTCACATTCTCAAATCTCATACTTGGTCATGGTGCACCAGTTTGCTAGTTTGCAATCAGAGTTGGCATGAGGCGGCGAGGGAGTATAGGCATTATGGGATACGCAGCAGCTCCGGCAGACCTCCAAGGCTGTCAATGGTGACCTTGGCCCAGTTGCTGGACAGCATTAGTAATGCTCACCTCCCTAGGAACTGTTCCACCCCCTGTCTCCAGTCTCTGGCATGAGCCTCAGTGTGAGGTTCCGTCCCCGCAGGCTAACGTGAAAATTGCTGCATTATAAAAATGTTTTCCTTTGCTAGCCTCCCAGAACCCAGCAAACGATGAAGCAATCTGCATTCAGTACTGACAAGGGAAGACGGTTGCCATAATAACATTATTGAACACTATTCCGGCAAATCCCAAGGCTTGGAACGTGACCTCTGCACGCTCTCAGCCTCCTTCTCTCAAGAGGGAAAGCCTGGGTCATGGCACTAGGGCAGTCTGAAACGAGCCAGCTCATCAGCACCTTGAGGGATAAATAATGGACACGCAACTACGGACTGGAGATTTCACTGTTCAGTCACACCAACTAAACCTAGCAGGTTCCAGACGAGTTGATCCAGGTGTTTTTGAGCAAGGAAACTTTTCATTCAGGTAGTGACTTGTCTAGGACTGCAAAATTTGTCAAGAAGACAAATAGGTTTGTCATTGGAATAGTGGCCGGGTCTGTATTCTTCTCTGGAAAATGGGTTACTAAAGCCATGTACCAGACCTGCATAAGCAGCGGATTCCTCAGTCGGGTTTGTGTTTAGGCTGTAGTCGGAATTAAGTTGTGTGCAGAGGAAGCACTGAAAGCAAAGAGGAGTGCTTAGGGTTAACTTGTGCATCGGGGGGGAGCTCGATGTGAGGCAGCCTCTCGTGCCAGTCGTCCATTACACACACTACTAGTCTCTCCCTCTCACGTTCCACCCGCGTCTGCTGGGTCAGCCTTAATGAGGGACGGGCTGGGGGTCCACGAAAGCTGTTAGACGCGAGTACAGAGCGCCTTCCAAAGCAAACAAACCTAAGCCCTCTTTCCCTAAACACATTGTTCAGGAGCCCCACAATGAGCGCCCGAGTGTGGCAGACACATTTGCCCGCCAATGCAAAAATAAAATGTCAAAAGGTTTACATATTCTTATTTGAGGGGGGCAAACGGGGCAGAGAACGTTATTTGGATTGAAAGCCAATTCTGCAGCATACTCATTTAGGGTTCTTTAGAAACATTAAGTGTCCAGATTGATTTGACTAGAGATGGAAAAGATGGTTAAGAGAGAACATGTGGAGGCAAGAGCACTGGAACTGAAGGCAGGACACATGCAGGAAGTCCAGAGCACACTGACCCAATGTTCTCGAACAAACTTAGATGGATGCCAAACTTCTGGCAGTGTGTGATTGCTGGGAGTTTCTAGAATGTTCTCTGCCCAGTTTTTAACATGTTCTACCCCATTCACACTGTTTAAGAACTGAAACCAGCAGAACCAGTGGACAGTGTAGGAAAGGCTGGAGGACATTCTCATTCTGGAACACTGGAAAGCCAAATGCCAGCATTCAAAAGTTTGCTGAAGAAGGTTGGATCACTGAGCTCCGGACTTGAATCTGTTTGCAGTTTCTGTACCTGTGAAGGAGTGAACGTTCCAGATGTAGCGTGATTTTGTGCTGTAGCAGCTTCAGCTTCAGGTTGCCCCTCCAGCCAGGCAATTTTTAAAGGGTTTCCCGTCAGGCCACTCTCATTCTTGCATGCCAGGTCCTGAATCAAAGTACAAAACAATTAAATATAATACAATCATACAAGGACCCATCCATTCATTATCTGAACTGCTTATCCTTAACCAGGGAGGGAGAGGCTGTCTATCCCAGTACTCAAAGGTCAAAAACATTTACAGTAACCCCTCAGTTTAATACAGATCAGTCTTCATGGATTCAGTCCAGCGGTGGCGGTAATACACTGAAAAGTTGTCAACCGCCATAAAAAGAAGAAGAATGCCCGCTCTGTCGGTGTGTCAGTGTGCACTTTAAGTGCGCAATTTTAGTGCGTAGTGCGCTGACACTGAAAACCAAGCTAAAACTCAGTGCACTGAAATCGGACAGAAAACGCAGTGCAGAACGATGCACACTATGCACTAAACGGGCGCCATTTTGACCCAGTAGTGGAGGGGGCGGGACTTTCGAGTTGGATAGTGGCGGCTAACAGTGAAATACAAGCCCAGGCAGAGGGAGCTGGTTCGTATAAATGTAAGCAACGTTAATAAAATTATTTTACTGATGTACACTGCGGTAAAACTGGCAGATATTTTGGCGGCTGGAGAATCACGAGCAAATGTTCGTCCGTCACTTCCTCTAAGTGCAAAACGTTAGTGTTCTGTTTAGGACAGCACTGACCCACAGCACTAAATCTCAGTGCACTGACGGTAGTGCGCGATTTCGGACACTTGTCTTGGCCTCGTATTTTAGTGTTTTTCAACAGTTATCCAAGTTTATTTAGTATTAGTAAGCTGTGCCCTGTCTAAACATGTGTTAGAGAGAGTTATTTCACTGTTTCTTTTGTGTACGAGTCCTTGATTTTGCATCAACACGCGCCGCTAATGCTAATGGGTTTTTTACGCAATAAAGTTTTCTGATTCTGATTATTTATTTACATTCACATTTTTGTTAAGGGTAATGCGTTAAACTGAATTTAAAAGTAAATTAAAGTGTTCTGGGAGCATATCTAGGGTTTACACTATAAAAAGGCATTTTTACCAAAAACACAACAATGTAGTTTTTCACAATACGCCAGTGCTCCTGGAACATAACCCCCGTGAAAAGCGATTACTGTACTTGTGTTTTGCTTTTTTATTTGGATTTTTTTTTTTGGAAATAAAAGAATCTGAAAACAATCTTTCAAAATACATTGGCTTTACCCAGTGATGTGCTTGAGAATAAAAAAAATATGAATGAAGCCCAATTTACACAAAAAAAGGATTCTTAAAATCAGGCTTACATTAATCAGAGCAGAAAGTTGGTCATATCTAATCATGAGGGGGTTTGAGGGATGACATCTAGCACTAGTGTTAAATACGGTAATGTTTGTTGATATAATAATCTAGATTGTATTATTGACATTCTCCAAAACACATTCTTTTCTCCCTTAGCGTAATCATTCTGAGGAATG
The DNA here is from genome assembly GCA_037974485.1 of Hemigrammopetersius urotaenia. Taxonomy (NCBI): domain Eukaryota; kingdom Metazoa; phylum Chordata; class Actinopteri; order Characiformes; family Alestidae; genus Hemigrammopetersius; species Hemigrammopetersius urotaenia. The sequence continues at coordinate 36,422,960 of JBBPDC010000001.1, forward strand.
TATTGTATTTGCCATTCTCTTTGAGTTTTCTCAGAGTTTTGCTTGACTTGACCTCCATCGCTTCATTCTTAGATTCAGTTAAGACAGGCTGGGCATCAGGTTTTACAAACACTCAATCTACTTTGAATGAGCTATCTATACTCTACTTTAAAAAAAAGAAGAAATTCAATTTTGCTTCCATCATTATTACTAACATACCAAGATAAATGACCGTCTGACATAGCACATTTCTGGGCAGTTGGTGGTCTAATGGTTTAGGCCAGGGGTGGGCAAACTTTTTGACTCGCGGGCCACAATGGTTTCTAAAATTTGACAGAGGGGCCGGACCAGAATAGG
>JBBPDC010000001.1:36429613-36446036 GCA_037974485.1 Hemigrammopetersius urotaenia
AAATGGCGCCCGTTTAGTGCGAATAGTGTGCATCGTTCTGCACTGCGTTTTCTGGCCGATTTTAGTGCAGCATCCGGATTCTTTCAGTGCAGTGAGTTTTAGCTTGGTTTTCAGTGTCGGCGCACTACGCACTAAAATCGCGCACTAAAAGTGCGCAAGTGCGCGGTTTCGGACACAGACTTCGACAGACTTCTCACCTTCTGAAGGAGGCACTGAAGAAACTCCTGAGAATATCCACCGTTACTGTCATCATCTTTTTTACACTTCCACTTCAGCTGAAAGAGAAAACATAGCATGGGATTTGAGCATGTGGCATTTCAGGAGATCTGGGATGGGTTGTTAACATAAAAAATGAGTTTTATGAGACTACTCATCCCAGAAAATATATTATGGGTTTTAATCCACTGCCACTAGGCCTGTATGCTAACCCCCAAAACCCCCAGATCACCCTTCCCCACACCAGATTCCCTCATAGATAAAGTGAAATGAGCACACCAATGTCTGAGAGTAGTGCTCTGAGGCAACAAGAGCTCACTAGACCTTAACCCATGAAATAAACCCTAACCCTGCAGCCTAACTCTCAGTTTGCATTACAGAGAGAGAGAGAGAGAGAGAGAGAGAAAGCAAGAAATTAAACTAAATAAATGATAGAAGCCTGCAGCACTAACAGCACTGACTCACCTGCTAACCACCAGATGTGCTATTTTTTTTTTAATGACGCGCTAACAGTCACCAGACAGATTTACACACGATAAAGCACTGCCAGTGAGACTCTGAGAGAAGCAACAGGAGAACTCTTTATAGACTTGCATGCAAGTCACTGTAGCAAATGCTATGCCAGTGAATTTGTAAGTTGTGTGGCAACTCTGCCTTTATGTGTTATCATTAACTTTAGTAGCAGATTCTGATGTGCTTTTGTCTCATCAGCTACTATCAATCAGTGAAACTGAGAACCTAGTCTAGAGTAGAAACGGAACACTTCTACTACATTTCCATGACTGTTCTACTATTCTGAACATCTAAAAATGCCTCCAATACATTTACTTTTAATGAGAACGTTCATGATTGTTTCATTTCAGAGCTAAGTGGTTCTGGGAATCATGCTGTTGGAGTCATGCAGGGAAACTGTTCTTTCTCGAAGGGAAAATCAAATGTACACAATTTCACCACTTAGCTCATGTATGGCTGATCAGCAAAAACCTGTTTGAAGCCCAAATTCTGCTTCTTCGGTTTAATGCTAGAGGTACGAGACTACTTGCTAACACGTAATAAAAGTCTCATTGTTTTCGCTCATACATCCCTAAAACTCCCATCAGCCATCTCAAACAAGCCTCTTTTAAGGTGGTTCAGACTCGGCTCCGATGTGGTTTAGTACACAGTATTACACAGTATGTGAGGTATAAAAATGAACAGAATCTCACCACTACAGGCAGTCATTTCAAGTTCGGAGAGAATAATTTCAGATCAAATTCATACAGATTCCACCATTCTAGCTTACAGTATGTTTGGACCTTAGTGAAGAGCTACAAGCAGTTACCAACACTAGAACTCAACACATTCATATTTCTGCCATAAATAAATTCCCAAAACTTAATTCCACTTGCTTAAAACTGCTTGTGGCTTCACGAAGTTGTTCACAGTCAAATTATGTTTAGAATCAACAGCTGCAAGTCTACAACTACCTCAGGCCAAACCATTATTTCACAAACAAACTTGGAGTTCATTATTCAAATTAGGGCTGCACAATATATCGCAAATTTACCGTCATCGCAATATCCACATGCGCAATATACATATCGCAAAAAAATATACATATCGCGAAAAACTGACTGAACTGCAATAAATGGTGTTTTTCCAAAACTCTTCACCCAGTGCCACAGTTTCTTCATCTTCTGTGCTGCTGTTATAGATTGTTCCTTTTGCTATTTTTTCTGATTAAGAACTTACTATAATTTAAATTATGTTTACATTTTTTTAAGATTTCAAATTATTTTTAAAACATTAAATGCTCTGTTTTCATTTTTTTTCCTGCATAGACTAGTCAGCGTCTGGAGTCTTTTATTACACAAATCCAAAGGAGAAACACATTAACACTATAAAGGCTAAGTTTTTACTCACTTATCGCATGTGATATCGCCATCGCAACACTCAACAACATTATCGCATGTTTTCCTAATATCGTGCAGCCCTAATTCAAACTAAAGTGCTTGTTTACTTGCTTAGTTTTCATTTTTAGGATCTGGACCAGTGGTTCATTATACAACAGTATCAAGAGCCTCTGGACAAAAGCATCTGCAGGAGTGGCCAGGAGTGGTTATTAATACACTATTATGGGATCATATTCATCGTCATCACGGTTTGTCAACAAGCTGTTATGCTTTGAGCATATCAAGGAACTGCAAGTTTTATTTAAAAAAAAGAACAATTAGTCAGTAATTCGTTAGGGGATCGAATCTGGACGAGCAAGGAATGTATTTATTAATTAAATATGTAATGACATTAGCTAATCATTTGTCTAACTTATCACCACAAAACCAAATATTATGATCAGAGTTTGACAGGTGTCTGTGCCGGGGTCTTGGTCTCTTGTGGTTCAGGGTGGGGTCATGCACGCAGTATAAAGTCACAAATTAGGTGCGTATTTGAACTGCGAAGACTAAGAAGTAGTGTGCATTTTGCGTACCACTGACGTCTATTCAGCCTTCCGTACCACTTATGTCAGTCCCTGATTATGATGCATATGTATAACGCATGATAGACTTGCCACATCATCCACCGCTCTTATGCATTCAGCTTCACCCATGCATTTGGTGTTCATCCGATGATAACCTCTTCTCCCTTTAATCTTGGCTAGGCCTGCAAGATTTTTCTCAAATTTGGGGAATCATCCAAGCTCCAGCCTCCAAGACTGCATGCTTCTAGCCTAAACATAATTCTGAACATTTCTGAGAGTCATGTCCTGGGATTTTTTGGCACTTATCTCACTACACTTCAGTCAACACCACCCTATGGCTACAAATAAGAGTAACTGGTTTTCCACCCCTCCAGAACAAAAGCAAAGGCCCTCACACGAAAAATAATACAACCTCACGCGAGACGGTTAGGCTTGGGGTTTTGTGGCTCATTTTTTCGATGTTATTGTAAATTATGGTTTTCATCAGACTTCCCTGCAACTCACCAGAAAAAGCCTTTCCATCAAGGGAGCGCAGAGAACACTTCATTTACATCCGAGCTCCCATATAAATAAAATAAAACGCAAGGATTACTACACTCCATAAAAACTACTCTATACAAAGAAGCAATAAATACTGATAGACAAGGCACTTCCCAAAATTAATGGACTAATCTAGTAAAATAATGACAAGGATTTGTTCTTAGAAAAGACTGCTGACTGACTGAAACAAGTCTCACTGATTTCAGAAAAAAAAAATAATAATACAGCCCTCTAGCCTTCAGGCAAGGATGCTCCTGGGAAAATAACTAGAAATAACATTCACCACCGACTGCACGTAATTAAATAGCGTATGACCCAGAGTTTGAACTCAACTCAAAACTTGACTCTGGTGTTTATTTTCGCTAAACAAGCACACAAACGTCACTAATTCGTTAGGGGATCGAATTTGGACGAGCGAGGAATGTATTAATGCGATTAAATACGTAAAGACATTAGCTAATGTTGTGCTAAATAAAAAAAAAACTGAAAGGCTTCCAGAACAGCACTCCTTTTATAGGGCTATTGCTCTCCAGGAGCCTGGACTGTAACAGACTGGGGAAAGTATGCAGGGACATGCAGACTTTATTTGGGGGTGGTATATCATTTATTCTTATTTTTTCAAGATATATTTTTACATTTTAAACATGGCATATTTCAAGCACCTTATAGTTCATCTAATCAGTGCTGTTGTGTGTGTACCGAAGATCATGTTATGAGCAAATTTACCTTTAATTTAGGCGTGGCACTTTTGCTGCTCTGTTGAGATATATCTACGAGAAAGAGACAGACAGAGAAACAGAGAGACATGGGGGAAGAGAGGGAGAGAGACAGAGAGACACAGACAGAGCGAGAGACAGACAGAGTGAGAGACAGACAGAGAGAGAGACAGACAGACAGACAGAGAGACAGACAGACAGACAGACAGACAGAGAGAGAGAGACAGACAGAGAGAGACAGACAGACAGAGAGAGACAGACAGAGAGAGAGACAGTGAGAGACAGACAGAGAGAGAGAGTGAGAGACAGATAGACAGAGAGAGAGAGAGACAGACAAAGAGAGAAACAGAGAGAGAGAGAGACAAAGACAGAATCAATTAGTCCATTTTCCATGTCAGTCAAATCTCATTTTTAGAGCAAATTTCCTAAAACTCTGTCCACATGTTCATTTGAGAATATTGCCATGGTTGATGTTGCCAAACGGAGCAGAAACAAATAAACCAACTCATCCACATCATCCAAACAGAAACACTTTTATGCACATTTTCACAATTCACAAACATGAATAGAACTTCCTATACTGAAGATCACATGGCACTAAGGCTTCGTTAAACAGTGCAGGGTAATTTTTCATCCCGTCTCGGCGCGAACAGCTAAGCAGGCCCGGGAGAGCAGCAGGAAGGCCGCTAGCGTGCGAGAGCTGCTTTGTGGATGAGCTCTACTGTGGGTTCAGGTCAAGGCTTCCCATCTCACATTCAGCTCACTCCTCCGTTTAATCGGGCATGAAATTTTTTCAACCCGAACCTGAACATAGCCTGAGAACATTCTGTTTGTGAACTCGAGCCAAATTCTCCCGTCAAAACCTGACAATCAGCAACCGAAGGCCAAATACAACATTCCTAAATGGATCACATCCAGTTGACGTGATGTTTCTGTGCAGCAAAAATGGCGGCCATCCCCAGTCCATCAATAAACAAAAAGAAAAATAGACCTTAATTGCTTTCCTTAATCAATCTTTCCTGCAAAAAAACTTAAAACCTGAAAAAAGTTTAACCCCAAATAACAAAAGTAAAATAAAGCAGGAAGATACAGAAAAAAAAACAAGAAAAGAAACGACTAACTACGAAAAATTTAATTGTGAAATAATGTCCATATCTAACCAAACCTGATTCTATCCTCTACCAGAGTGGTCCCCAACCGGTTTAATATCAGAAACTATTTTCACGGCCCGGCCTTTAAGGAGTGGCAGATAAATATACGTATTTATACAAATAAACGATACGCATAAAAATGGGGATATTTTAAATATATAATAATGGGGTATCCTTAAAATATAATAAATGTAAATCCAATGTGTACTCGCCGTTTTATTAACAGCATTTTCATACAAGTTTTTTTTTCTTTTCTGTGCAGCCCACTGCTCTACCCCGTGTAACTAACTCATTCCCTATCATGTATATAATTTCGATATGCGGTGCCTAGCATAAGAGTACCTTCTTGTGTGGAGGGTGTGTGGAGCCTCCCCTCTCTCTCTCTCTGGATCTGCTCTCGAATCAGCCTCTGCTCCTCCTGCAGCTGTCTGGAGCCCTCTTCTCTTAAACGAATTATCTACACACACACACACACACACACACACACTTAGTCCAGTCAGATGTACACCACGGGAAAATATAATGTACAGGATGTGAGCACACATCAACACGAAGCAAAGCAAATTTATTATAGTACTCATTATGTTATAGAGGTAGTATAGTGCGTACTACCTTAAACCATTTGATCTACAGCAACCCTGAATTCAGTCTCCCAATATGGAACACTGCCACCTTCTGGCTATGAATGAATTAGCCTTCAAATAAAACCCTTAATTCAGCCACTTAAAGAGCCACATATAAAGAAATACAGTAATTACCCGCTTTTTGCGGGTGTTACGTTCCAAGGGCATCCGTGTATAGTGAAAAAACGTGTTGTTGTGTTTTGGTTAAAATAAATGCCTAAAACGCCTATTTTTATAGTGTAAACCCTAAATATGCCCCCAAATATGCTCCCAGAACACTTTAATGTTTTAAACTCAATTTAATGCATTACCCTTAAAGAAAATGTAAAGGTACAACCGTATTCTAATTTAAATTCCCCGCCGAGATATGCAACTCTGAAGCTTTGTGGGACAAAAGTATTGGGACGCCGCAGCGAGGTGAACGGTTTTCTGAGAATAAAACCTGATCTACTCTGGTTTAAAGTACAAATGAGGGCTCGTTGGAAAGGTCTCCTGGAGATCTACCGAACTATGGAGTGTGAAGTGTCTGAGTGCTTTCCACGCTGAGGTGTGCAACTCAGAAGGTCGCCGGACAAAAGTATTGGGACACGGCGGAGAGATGAACGGGTCCCCTTGCGTGAAAACATCCAGACAAAAAATACATTTATTGCCAAAAAAAAGCAAAAAAGGCGGAGGATGTTTGAAGCTTCTGCGCTATTGTGAGAATTTCTGCATAAAACTATGAGTTCAGTTCTCAAAAAAAATCAAGTGTGTGACTGAATCCGCCACTCCTGATCCGCGTAAAACTGGGGGATTTCTGTAAATACATACATCCATCAATCAAATATTTCTGGACATTTCTTTTTACCCAAGTATTAATAAAACCAATTGTAAACTTTGTACCTCTTCTTCTAATGTTCGAGATATTTTGAATTCCTCCACCTTCTGAGCTTCTGCCTCTGCTTGCCGCTCACGGGCCTCTAAGTCTGTGGGGCATCACGCACGCACGCGCACACGCACACGCACACACACAGAGAAGGAGAACAACACAATGCAAATTAAACACAATGCAAATTAAACAGTCCAAAAACACTCAGTTCTATAAGGCACTCTGGTTTAACTGTATAATTTTGCCAGATCGTTTCTAACACCATTAAATAGCACAGACAGGGAATGCTCTGTGGTTTAGCCACATTGAAGAGACAGTGAATGGGTTACCTAGCTTGATCTTTTTCCTCTTTTCATCTAGTCTCTGGGTTCTCTCCTCTGCTTGTTTCTTGGCAGCACGGACTTTATCATAGGCAGCCTGAAGTGAATAAGGAGAGGATGAAGGAAATATTAAGCACAGAATGGCTGTGCTACAACCTGCTAACATACAATACACACACACACATTATATATATTTACTTCGTCTGTGTCTCATGTGCGCGGCTCTCTTTACGTCAATACACAGCATCACTACTGGATTTGGGTCTGGGCTCTGACTTGGCCAGTCTATTAGCTTGTTTTTCTAAAGCCATTGTGTTGTGAACTTGCTGAGGTGTTTTGGGTCATTGCATCACCTTCAACGTCTACAGAGTTTCAGTTGACGCGCAGACATTCTTATATGACCCTGAAGAATTTGTTCCCCTCAATGATTCCAAGCTGGCCTGGCCCTCATGCAGCAAAGCTGGCCCAAATCATGATGTTTCCTCCAGCATACTTTATGGTTTAGGATCATGGACACCGGAAGCATTTTTAATGCGGGGAACGCATCACTCTACGGGGAGCAGAGGTCTAGGTCTTATTTTTTTAGGACAAAATTAGAGGTGCGGTTTCTTTACAAATCTTTCCAAAGTTTTATCAGTCCACAAAACATTTGGCCAATAACGCTGTGGAGTGTCATTGTCTTCTTTCACAAATTTCAGACGTGCAGCAATGTTCTTATTAGTTCTTATAGACACCCTGCTGGTTCTACGTTCTACGTACTGTAGAACACAGATGTTAGCCAGTTCCAATGACGCCTTCAAATCGTTGCCTGTCACTCTGGGCTGTTTCTTTACCTCATTTATGAGTCTTCGTTGTGCTCTTGGGGTCATTTTGACTGGGCATCCACTTCTTGGTTGAGTAGCCAGAGTACCAAAGTGCCTCCATTTGTAGACTGGTGAATTTCTAAAGTCTTTGAAATCACTTTGTAACATTTCCAGCCTTAAAAAAAAAAAAAAACTACTTTTGATTGTAGATCCCCTGAAAGCTCTTCTTGGCAAGGCATGGCTCACATAAGTTTAAGTGGCAGAGCAGCTCTAGTCCACACCTCCATACTCATTTTCTTAACAAGACTCCAGGTATGCCAACACCTGACTCCAATTCTTTTGAGGTCTTTAACTCCAGAGTTCACATACTTTTTCCAATGGCAGTTTCCAGTACAAGATATTATGGCTGTTTTCAATAAATCAATCATCTTTGGTTTTAGTATTTTAGGCCCATTATATTTATCAATACCCTTGACCCTTGATGTTAAGATCATACTCTTGAATTTTTTCTTGACATATATATACACATATATATATATATATAAAATCTGTGGACATTATTTAAAATCCAACAAGTGTACATGCTGACATTCCACTTGTCCATTTCAGCAGCTCCCCTTACCACAGTGGTGCCCCTTGTAGATTACAATTATATATAGTCCATATATATAGACCATATATAGACTATATATTATATATGGTCAACTATAGTCAATTTTATTCTCCGCATCATTTTTAGAGCCTCTTCAGGACCCACCAGTGAGCAGATATTAATTGGGCGGTGAATTGATCGAAGCACAGCAGTGACAATGACACGGCTTATTAATGTGTGTATGTGTTTATGTCCACTCGCTGTCTACACATCTAACTTGTTAGTCCACATTAAAGATAAAGTTACTGACAGTTGCTCATCTAATGCCACACAGTTTGTGCTCATCCTCTAGAGATGCTCATATCCAGTCCTGGAGACCATATGTTCAGTACAGCTTGATGAATACCCTGCTAACACACACCTGGGGCCATATTACAGAAACTTCCTAACTTGAAAATCCTATCGTAACTGTGTGGTAACCATGGTATTGGCAGTTTAGGACCTTATTTAGGAAAAAAGACATTACAGAACAACCATTCCTAAGTCAATTTTTCTATTCGAACCTGAACCTCAAAAAATCTTAAATAAACTCTCCTAACTTTAGAATAACCCTTCCCCTGTCCTAACTGATTATTTAGGCTTCGAGTAATTTGGCCCGTCAGCACAGGGCTCTCCCGGCTGGGGTACAATTAAAAAATGTGCTTCGTTTCTACGCTAAAGGTGATTTTTAAAGCGAAGTGTGTGACTGTGTGTGCGAGTGTGCATGTGTCCCTATACTTTTAACCTAGTTTTCTATGACAGCTCTGTCCCAATACTTTTCGCCACATTGACCAGTTCGTCTGTCTTAAAGTTCAGAGCATGACGTTGTTAAATATCCATATTTTGAAGACAGTAATGAAGATACTCACACAGTGTTACGGACTGGAGTCTCGTAAAGGTACAGTGGCAGCAGGTAACGGTTACTTCGCCAGATCACATGTTGTGTTAGTTGCTAGGTAACAGACATAAAAGTCGATCATCGACGTTAGATTCGCTTATTTAGGATTCCTAACTCGAGATAAAATAGGATTCCTAAATCCAGTTAGGATTTGCTTTTGTAATACCAAATTGAAAAACAAAATCTTAACTTTATACTTAAGATCGGAAGTTTCTGTAATACGAAACCAGGTTCAAATCACCTGTTGATTGCCAGGTTTAGTGTGTTTGACAAGGGGAACTACCAAATTGTGCTGGGCACTACCTCTAGTACCACATTTGAGCAGCTATGATCAGGGGTCATATTGAAACCACAGGACAACAGTATCACTTTGGCTGGCTATCTTTATATTTTTGTAAACAACAAAGTGCATCTTTATAGTGAGTGGAGCTGCTAAAATAGACAATGAGTGTAAATACAATGAAGTGGGTCATCAGCATATCATTGTTAGGGCTTCATACTTCACTACAGTCTAAATTGATTAGGGTGTGTGTGTGTCTGGTTAGTTTTGACTGCGGTCTTACCCTGGCTGCAGCGTCAGTCAGCACCTCGAGGGCCTGGGAGAGCTGGTGGAAGAGCTCGGCTGTGTACGACAGACAACAATGAACAATCACAACAACTATTAAACACAGGCCCGGTTTACGGTGAGGCTTAAGGACAGTCATGCATGTGTCTTCTTCGCACGAAAGCAGGAACGCATGAATCCTAAATTCAAAGCGCCACATGTTGGACTGATGGTTACCAGCAAAGGATGTGGGGGGTTGAGAACAGAGATATGATGAAAAAAAGAATAAGAGAACACAAATGGAGACACGTTTACTGCGGCTGAAATGCGGTAACTTGACCAGGCCTTTCGCATGCATGTTCATAGCTGAAAGAGGGGTATTAAATAATTATAATGAGAGGGTTCTGTACTCTGCGCAGTGAATTTGTGAGGGGCTCCTGTTAACCCAGGTTTCCGGCGATAAAACGAGCGCATGGAGTCTCACGAAAGCTGTTTCCTCTAATGACAGCCTGCCGCTTTTCCCACATAAACCTGGAGGCCCCCAGCCGCAACTCCTATTAAGATCTCTGGAGGGGCCCGTCGAGACAATCAGGGGTTCCACGCAAGCCCCCCTCTAGAGCCCTCTCTCCTGCAAGCGCTTAATGACTCACTTCTGGCAGAGCCACCAGTCCTCTTCCCTACTAACAAGCTTCTCCATTTCCAGTCTCCTACAGGAGACAAACAACTATAACACCAACTGTTACAATTTCTGCTTATTTTAAAGTCTATAATAATAAAAAAAAAACCTTATCTGTACAATAAACTCACGCTCTTTCACAGATTTTTTTCTTAGAATCGAGCGAATATTTGTTCACGGAAACGCCCACAAATTCACAGAAACTGCTTTTTTCATGCCAATGTGTAATTTTTCATGTATTTTAGGGCTAAATTATTAAGAAAAACATAATTTACATATATTTTAAGGTAAATTCAAAAAATAAGAAAAACTATACAATTTTTGGTCTTGTGGAGAGAACCCAAAGGAAGTGCATCTTGGGATGGTGAAATAACACTGTATCCAATCTGAAAGCATGATTCATTTCTTCTTGCTGCTGATTGGCTGCTGCCCTGTGACGCATCTCTGGCAGATGCAGTCCAGCATTCCCGCACCATTACAGTTTCCCACGTGGAGCGATATCGCGTGTTTTGCTGAGTTTTCTCAAGTTTTTGAGTTTGTTCTTCTTAAAGTATTTTTATTACTGTAGCATACCAAAAAAAACCTGCATGGATTACAGTACAGTCAATACAGGGGTAACATTGGTATTTACATTCTAGCATTGCAGGTGACAGCAGTTCGGTGTAAACTGTACAGTACAGATACGGGTTTACCTTTACATTTTCTTTAAGGGTTATGTATTAAGCTGAGTTTAAAATGAAATTAAAGTGTTTTGGGAGCATATTTGAGTGCACATTTAGGATTTATACTCCAAGTATAGGATCATTGCAGTTTTTCACTATACGCGGCTGCTCCTGGAACGTAATAAGCAGGGGTTTACTGCATATGAATGTCAAACTTAAATGTTTTCTTTTTTGTACATAATCTAAAAAACATTTCCTCAGTGCAATAAATAGTTCATTTTAAATAATCATCCCACCTACTGAGGATATCAGAAGATCCATGCGAGCCCCCCCTCTAGAGGCCACACTCCTGCAAAGCCTTAATGACTTGTTTCTGGCACAACCGCCATCTTTCCTGACCACTAACAAGTTTCTCCCGGTGATGGTCAGGCAGTACAAACATCTGTCCAGCTGCTGCTGAAGGGTACCTGTCCAATCAGAATGTGTGCTAGAGGAAGAATGTGCTGCTAACATCAGGCTGCTCAGGCCAGCCGTACACGCGACAGGAGGTCTCCAGCACAACGTGACCCTCGCCTCACCCCCTTCTCGGCTTTCTCCCCCATCCGCAGCTTCCCCTTGTCGTGTGAGAACGTAAATGGCGTGCATGTGAGGCCGTGTACTCCACAGCCTTCTCAGCTTTCGTTTCTGGGAAAGCCAGCCTGCCTCATTCAGCTCTGAACCCCCGTTTCCCCCTCGTTTGCCTCCTTTTCTGACTTAATCAGGATTCGGCCGCAGCATCCAGAGACCACAATCGAAAACATGCCGCGCGGCTCCCCTGTCCAAGGTGCAGATTCGTCTTTTTTAGCACCGATTTACGGTTCCAGGCCCATTGTTGTACAATCGCGGGATGGACCCAAGGGAGCCACGCGGGGGGGGGGGGAAGAGAAAGAACCCGTCTGGCTGAATTTGTCTTAACCGCTGACCACCATAGCCTCAGGCCTTTAAATGAATGATGACTGGGTCAAAGGCGGGAATAAGGCAGTTTAACTATGCTGGAATGGCTTCATAGACTTTAAGAGCGTCTCATATAGAAATACTTTCTTCATCCAAGTGGATCTCGGTGTTAATTTCGCACAGACACAAAATTAGTTCTACTAATTATCTTAACTGCCCGAACCATATGCTCTTAACACATAGTTCTTAGACATTAGCAGTGAATTGAATCAGCTGTACCATAATAAATGAATTCAATAAAATGTAATCCCCATTATTACATAATTACCGAACCACAATTATCTGAGCTAATTCCGGGTCCCCCCTGCAGAATTATATACAAAAATATGTCAAATGGGAGCGTTTTTTGTATCAACAATGTCTGACAGACAAGAAGCATGCATCATTAGCCCATAGAATTAACACTTCTTTACAAACAAGTTAAGCTTGATAAAACTATTTTTCCTCAACATTATCTCTACTACCATTAAGCGTTCAGATTCTCAAAATGGTCAAATTCAGTTGCTTACAAGCAGCCACTTGAACTTTACATTTACATTTACGGCATTTATCAGACGCTTTTATCCAAAGCGACTTCCATTCCTTAACTACAGGGGGCAGTCTCTCCCTGGAGCAACTTAGGGTTAAGGGTCTTGGCTCAAGGACCCAGTGGTGGTTTTGCTGAAGGTAGGATTCGAACCCATGACCTCTTGGTCCAAAGGTGATTATCCTATCACTAGGCCGCCACCACTCTACTGTTCTTACTGTAGGCTTCAATTCGAAATTTCAAGCAAAGATGACTAACAGTGATGAATAAAATGTCACTCAGTGATGCCAGAACAAGCACTTACTCCAGCATCGCTAACAGTTCAACAGGTTGCTGTAACAAGAGGTACGCCGACGTAACTTCAGAAAACATGTGCCTTTCGTTATGCCACCATATGTCTACACTCACACCCATTTTATTAAGGATCCTCACATGTTTCAGTCCAGTGTGCAAGGGCTGCAGAACCTGAACATAATATACAATCCCTGTTCCTGCTATCTTGCAATGAAAAAGAACAAAAAAAAAAGTGCACAACACATACCAGCCTTTGGGTTGTCTGGGTTCTTGTCTGGATGGCAGGTTAGGGCTTTCTGGCGGTAAGCTTTCTTGATCTGAAGGAGAAATAAGCAAAAAAAGATTGACTACAAGTATAATTCGGCAAAGTGGCAAGTTGCAGCTGCAATATAGCATTCTGCCATACTTGGTTTAACGTTAATGACATCAATTACATTCTTCAAACACACAAAAGTCTCACTCTGCAGCCCTCTACTTTGAATGGCATGTTCATGTCTTATCACAATATCAGAACATTTAAGGATTGCTTTTCCTGAGACCAGGCCAAGCCACTGAATGCTTCTTGGCAAATGGGATCGTGATAAAAATTCAGACTCTATTGTTGTTCATGCAGTTATGGCAGGAAAAAGAACACAGTAAAGAGAACAGTGGAGATGGGGTGATGGTCCCCTGGAAAACATAACATGAAACGGTACACAGGTTTAGAAACAACAGGCAAGAGGAATGATTCACCACAAGTTGATAATGCCACAGGTCAGCCCAGTTTTTAACGTACTTTACAGTGGGTTTAACACCATCAACACCAGAGATCCAGAAAACAGCAAATCATCCATCATAACAAAACAGAGGCATAAGCTATTCAGAAATTGGGACAATTTTTAATAAGATTATTGTCATTTTTATCAAGGCCATAAAAAAGCCGTTTTATGTGAAAGGTACAACAGGATTCTGTCCCTTTTTTCAAGGGATGATCAGCAGAAACTGCTGGAAAAAACACGTAAACACGCACAATTTTATGGAATTTGGACCAGTCCTTACTGGCAATATTAATAACAGCATGCTTTTGATTAGACAACATCTTTTGTTAGGCAGAAGAGGGAAAGCCTACTAAGAACAGTCTGAGCAGAGCAGCTTAAAATGCTGTTGCCCTTAATGGTGCCAGTGGCGAGGCCTGGTCAGTCCTGTGGCTCGGAGGACTGCAGCATGAATTATCCCTCTTACTTACATTTTAGAAACAGCAATCATGAGATTTCTCTGATCATTTCGAGCAATTCACAGTAAGTATGAAACATATAGGGAAAAAATGGCCAGCTTCATGTGTCTTACAACCTAACTCTTATCCAATAAGCTGGGGCAGCTGGCAGCCTGGTGGTTAGGGAGTTCCTCCTGTAATCAGAAGGCCGCAGGTTCAAATCCCAGGATAGTCAGTGGCATCACTGAGGTATCGAGAGAGCAAACTACCGTCCCCACCCACAGCTCCACTGCTTCTTTGGGTGAGTGGGTTACATACAGACAACCATTTTGTCCTGCTCACACTGTGTGCTTTGCTTTACACTTAATTTTTTTGATTGAAAATGCAACTGATTTCCTTTAGTGACTGATGAGGGCTCCCAAAAACAAAATGAGACATTTCCTGTTAAGATAATGAAGGTAACTCTCAAACTTTCAGTATCTGGGGTCTATAATTGCGCAAGCAAAGGGAGGGCATGAATAATGTACTGGACTGTGACAACTACCGTAAGTATAGTATTAGATTATTGAAATACTTTGACACTTTTCATTTGTTGTAAATGGAACTGATTTATCAATAATATTGAGGTAAAAAAATCCACTGCTTGGTTCCCACAAATGCACCTTCACTCTCAAAACTGAATGTGGTGGCTAATTTTAGGACACTGTTTCAGCAATAGCTGCCCCAATATTGGCTCTGCTATTGATTTAATACACTGTGTGTCTTTGCCCCGGAGCACAAGAAGAACCTTCTAGATGGTGACGGATGTCTGAGTGAGAGCAAGACCCTCCTCGAGTTGGCAGGAGGGAAACACACGTGCGCCTTTATCCTAATAATCGTTCTCGTCATGGTTCAGTTGGAGGGCTTTCCGAAACTAAACATCATTACGGCCTGAACTGCCGCCTCGTGCAGCAAAACTTCCAGAGACGCACCAAAGCCTACTTCCCTCTACACTTACATTCTTTACCTCTGTTCTAATCAGCTGCTCCGCTATGGCCTCCGTGGTGGAAGAAAAACAACAAAACAGTCACCCTCACTTTGGAAAGCAGCCTGACTCATTAGTCATGATCCATATTGAATCTTTCTCAGATAAGGCCCGGCAGAGCGCTGCCCAGGTCAGATTTAACCCTCTTGAGGCAGGAGAACTAATTTGATTTCCTGTCAGTTTGAGCCTCTGGAGCGGAGAGTTCAACATAAGATTTCTGAGCCTCAAGAAAACCTTAAAACTGGTCTAGCGGAACCCCTCTCAGTTCGTCTCTATAGTTCTCCGGCAGTCTGTAGTGATACTGTTAGACTGTGAGGGTCTACAAGACAACAGAGAGCATCCTGCCTGTTTCAGGCTGCAAGACACCAGAGTGGATTATAAGAACAGCTGAGATCACTGGAGTCTCTCCCCCCAGGGGCACTTCCTACCACAAGCTTTTAGCAGCCATGGACTCTTCACTTTCTAGCTGTGCAGAAAAAAGCTACTGGGGCACCCATTCCACCACCACTAGACTCAACATCATCTGTCCCCAGGCAGCCAGATTATTGAAAACACTGCTGCCCCCAACATCCATCTGGACTAATGCAGACTCCCTGGCTAAAGGATCCTACAATAGTTCTTTAAGGAACTAAAACATCAACCAATGCTGTTTCACTTAAAGCACAAAAATTCTGTTCAATTCTGGAAGGGGGGGGGTCTACTTTTTCTTTTGTAATATTAAAACTGGAAGTTTCAGTATCGATATGCACAATTTTTTTTATCTTTAATCTAATGAGCTTCAAAATGAGACATTTTTCAACTGAAACACTTCAATCAAACACTCTACTAGCTCTCAGAAGAAAATGCACAACTAACAACATGGGTTGTTGTATGCTATTTCAGGTTAGATCTTTAAAGGATTGGATTATATTCACTCTTCTTTCCTCCTGCAATACTCAGCTGAAATCAGCCCAGTACCAATCTCCATCTAGTTTCTGCCATTTTAATTATAGTTTTAGACAATTATTGCTTCTTTGCATTGACATCAGTGTCAATCTCAGAAATGTCATATTGATCAGAGTACAGATCAGACACTTTATTATACAAAACCATACCGCTTTCACGGTATAGTACAGTATTAGAACTAGAGCCCGACCGATATATCGGCAGGCCGATATTATCGGCCGATATTAGTCATTTTTCAAACTATCGGTATCGGCATTTATAATGGTCGATAAATGAATATTTCAAAAATGAAATAAAAACGGACGAAACACCCTTCAACCATGTCATGAGTGTTGGCGTTGTA
>JBBPDC010000001.1:36446136-36473697 GCA_037974485.1 Hemigrammopetersius urotaenia
GAGTTGAGTAGAGAGTAAAAGTTGCTTATATTTTTGATACTCAGTACAAGTACAGTAACGAAGTCCATTTACTCAAATACTTTACACCACTGTTCGAACCTCACAACAATGTGACCATCTATTTTGAATGTCATTTGATTAATAATTACTAAATGTATTAATTAGCAAAATTAGCATAAGTGATGTGCATATAAAAACATACATGGGACATGTGTTCCAAAAGTTAACACAGCTCATCTCGCACTGCTTGAAAATTTCACAAACCATGCGTGCCGCAGGGAGCGAGTATTCAGAGAGCCGCTGATTTGTTTGCCGAAAGTACAGAATAGCTGATCAGTAGGTACAGAGACAAATATTGTTCTACTTGAGTCACGATTTGGGACCTATGCTACAGTGCGGAACAAAACGCACAAAAGCCTGTTCATGTCCAGGTAGCCTACTGTCCACCCTGGGATTTTTGGCTTCCAGCGTGAGGTTTACATTTACATTTACATTTACATTTACATTTACATTTACATTTACATTTACGGCATTTAGCAGAGCGACGTACATCAGTGCTTAAGAAGTCCACAACTGTTTCTTACCTGAAAAACAGCTTAAATCTGAGTCAGCTATTTAACCGAGATACTGCAGTCAGAGTATCTATACAACAACTGTCCAAATAATAACTAGCCAAAGCCTAACCCAACAATACATGAGCCCTAGAGAAGAGCAACGCAAGTCAAGGTATTTTTTTTTTTTTTTTTTTTTTTTAAGAAATAAGTAAGTAGTAGGAAAGAGACAGTTAGTCAGCAAAGTGCTCTTCAAATTTGTCCCTTAAATACTGGAAATTCAGTAATCGGCAGTTTACGCGGATCAGGAGTCGCGTATTCAGTCACATGCATATTTTTTGGAGAACTGAACTCCACACAATAACGTGGAAACTGCAAATATCCGCCACCCTTTTTTGCTTTTTTGTGGCAATAAAATATATTTTTTCTCTGGGTTTTACTTTAATAGAATTTAAGATTAAAATCTCATTTTAAGGGGTCAGTTTCTCAAACCCACTCCAGCCGACCAATCCCTGAAGAGACAGATGAGGGAACCCTAGGACTAAAATCTCACATCACTGTAGGAACACCCCAAAAGACCTGCTGTTTTGGAGACCCAGTCATCTAACCACCCATTTTCACATCAGCTTCAGTGACTGATCACTTACTGCCCAATAAAGCACACTTATTGATAGTTGCCATTGTGAAGAAATGTTACTCACTTCACCTTCCGGCTGTTTTGACTGCTCTGTGTGCTCTGCTCCAGGCGTTTTACAAACAAAACAAGCACTGCTATGTAATTAGACTTGGATTTATTTGATTTGGCTTGAACTCTGAATGTACTGTGTCAGACTGATCCTAACAGGCTCTGTGTTATTAGATTCAATTCTTATTCAATTTCTTCAATTAAAACTTCAGACAACATTGAATAGTATGTAATATAATAAACATTACAGCTCTTGCGATTTGAAAACTGTTCTCTTGACAAACCTCAGTCTGAGACATGGGAACAATTCCCATTGTAAAGATATGTGTGCTTGTTGTCGGACAGGGTTTTTGTTTCAGATGAATAAAATAACTTTATTTTTATCTTTATTTTTATTGTAGGGAGCCAATTTTTGTGTTTTTATTTTTAATTTTTAAAAAGTTACATGACGCAGTGAATGTCTGCATACATTACTGTTCATCTCGTGGTTCATGCAAGCACACATCCCTGTTTGCAGCAGGCATCCTCACATCAAGCAGTGATGAAATCTGACCATCATCCAAACGACCTTGTGAGCTCTAGAAAGCAAAATATTATCAAGCCATACATCTGAACATGATATACTGTACAGTGAAAGCTGCCACGACCAGTTTTCCGTTTGATGATGAATGAGCGCTGGGAATCTCCTTAGGCTTTCACAGACAGAGGAAGGTTTGTGCAAGATTGTTGCCCGTAAGTTAAGAAACTGACGAAGCGTGCCGCTCCCTTTCTGTTGTAAAACCTTTCTGAAGATTAGAGGCACAGGGAAGTGTATGTATGAATCATGAGCAGCTGCTATTGTTGGAATGGCATCTTAGAACTGATAACATTGTATAATGATTAATTAAAGATTAATAATGTTTTCTACTAAATTGGTTCATTGGCCAAAAGAAAAATCTTGAATAATTAAAAATGTAAAGACAAACGTAAACAGTCCGACCAGTAACTCATACCGAATCACAGACAAGACATGTTTTAATTTGGTATTTTCAACTATTGATCCTCTCAGAATGTTGATGAACCGAAACTGCCCCATTAGCAAGTTAGCATGTACAGATCTGTGTGTGTGTGTGTGTATTTGTGTGTGTGTATTTTTGTGTGCGTGAGCGTGTGTTTGTGTGTGTGTGTGTATTTGTGTGCGTTTGTGTGTATTTGTGTGTGTGTGTGTGAATTTGTGTGTATTTGTGTGTGTGTGTGTGTCTGTGAATTTGTGTGTGTGTGTGTATGTGTGTCTTTGTGTGCGTGTGTGTTTTTATGCACATCACCTCATCGGCTGATAGGGATTCTGCAGGCCACCTCCACATGTGTATTCTGTGTATTTTTTTAAATGAAATTGAATTTTGAAGAATAAATCAAATTGTGGTACAATCAGACAATAATACATCACCTTATATTCAGTCATTATTTCAACTGCTGCTGTTCCCTTCCTTTCACATTCTTTCTGCAAAAGCTGAAAACTTGCCTAGTCATGCAGAAATGAAGAAATAGCAGTGGATCTGACTAGCACTTCAGTCGAAAGCTACCAGTTGCACATTTAAACCCAACAACAGTCAGATTTTACCATTTTTCATTAAAAGCATTGATTTTCTCCATATAAATGTGCCAGTGCTGCACAGTGTGTTTACTCTTGCATAATAATCCTGTATCTCCCACTGAAACGGTGAAAGGCCTCTTCTTAAGATGGAGATAAGGGTGTTGAAAACCACCTGAAAAAGAGATGGGGGTTCACACATCTCCTGTGATTCGCCCACACAGGGTTTCTCTGGTTTGGGCTGCGATTACTGGAAGGCCCATCCTTCCTTGCTTTCGGGCAAATTCCATGCCTGTTCAAATGTCTTTGCTGGGAAGATGCAGTGCTGGAATGAAACACCGTGCTGAAATCATACACTCACGAGTCTGAACTTGAATGCCCTTTAAAACCTGTGACATCTAAACCATGGAAGCCAATGCAAAGATTTAAGGACTGGCATGGAGCCTGTTGTGATGGTTTATATTAGTGTAGACAACAAAATCAGCTTCGGATTTTTTTAGTACAAAGCAAGCCTGGGCAATGTGACTATACTCTTGTGCTACAGCCTCGATCACTGATATTTTGTTTGCGCAGAGATGGCAAGCAGCCGATTGCACTGCAGGTAACTGTGACTACAACCATCCACTACCAGTGTGTTTGCAAAGCAAAACGTTCCTTTTTTATTGCGAAGGAAATTGGCTTCACATAAGGGAGAACGTTTCTTTCAAAAATATCCAGGCTTTTAAGGGGCCATATAAGATACAGATGCTTGTTTTTTTCATTATAAATAATACAACAGTCTTTTGGGATATTTGGGATAACAATGAAAATCATCAATATGGATTCCAAATCATATTTACATTTACGGCATTTAGCAGACGCTTTTATCCGAAGTGACTTCCGTTCCCTAACTACAGGGCACAGTCTCCCTGGAGCAACTTGGGGTTAAGGGTCTTGCTCAGGGACCCAGTGGTGGTGCTGAAGGTAGGATTCGAACCTGTGACCTCTTGGTCCGGAGGCAAGTATCCTACCCACTGAGCTACCGCCACCCCATTTCCAGCATATAATCAAAATGAGAAAACTGTATTGTTTGTTGAGGATGTTATATAGCACTAAACCCACACAGTGCAAGCACATGAAACTAATTCCATTGCATTCATTAATGGAAAATGTGCTAAAAGTGCTTTGTGTCTGGAAAAAACTTTTTGTTGCAGGAGCTGGAATGTTGGATGATTCATCACTTTTTGTTTGTCTTTTGACACTGACAATACATCAGTGTCTGTTTAGAATCGCTTTAGATGTTTGGGTGAAGGGAAGCCGGAATGCTTGCTGACCCACACTGTCTCTCACCAAATGTGGCCAGCTGTCACTGTCTGATACGACGAGCCCTTTCAGCTTCATTTAGCACCGCATCCTGAAGTCAGCTGAAGTGCAGGCTGCTTGCACCTGCAGGTTTATTGCTGCTGTAATGGTTGAAACTATAAACTAGATATTTTTTTATTGCTCCAAATGTGTTCCTATTGAATACCAGTTCTCTGAACAATCTCTGAAGTTTCTCCTCATTCCCAAAATGGTCCCCTAGCCGAGACATTCCTGGTGTCAAAAGTTTGCTTCTTACGTTTTCCACTGGAGCTATGAGGCTAATGTAGCTTAGTCTGTCATCTGACGTCTATTATATTGATATATACTGTCTATTATGTCAGCATCGTGGCAACAATAAAGAAGCCAAGTGGAAAATTGTGGGGGGTTTTGTACCAGTTTCTTTATATCTGCCGTGTTTTGCCGCATCATTGGCATGTTCAAAAGTGTCCCAAGATGTTGAAACACTAATGAAATCACTGTCATGCATGAACTCACTATTCACTGTTCATCAATGTACCAATATTTAGCAATTAACTGCCATAATTTTGAACATACAGCCAAGGAAAACAAACAAAAACCTTTTTTCTGTTCACTGTTTGTACAGTTTGTGGCATTTTGTGTGTGTAAAATGCACAGGTTGCTATTCTTGGTGAACTATTGCAGTGTGAGCTGCGTAGAAAATAAGAAATGTCTTCGTTTCATTTAATTGTGTTTGTATAGCAGCTTTTATGCTGTTATCCAGTAGCTTCACTCCTGATTCAGTTTCTGATGGATGAAACAGAGTCACTCACGCACACACTCTGCTCTTAACATCACTTTTTTAATTGTTGCAGTTGTAAAATAACGTAAGAGTGTCGTGTAGTTTAACATTTCCAAGGTATAATAAATTATTTATATGTATGGTTTGAACATTTTTTCTTTGTTGGAATTTTGATCAACAATGTATAAAACAATGCACATTTTACACAGACACACTCCCACAATTAGCAAAAGCAATAACCAGGGGAAAAAAACGATGAGGTCTCTCATAGGGATTCACCGATTGCAATTTTCTTGGCCGATTCTGATTACAAATTTTTTTGTAAGTGTGATCGGCCGATACCGATTATCCCGATACCAATTTTTTCCCCAGATAACAGAAAATTAGAGCTGCTGCATGTAGTCGACGACAACGACACAAAAAAATGGGTTTCAACCTTTTAATGTAATGTGGTAGTTACTTTCCCTGTTTACTGGTTACTTTTATAAGTATATATATAAGTATATACTTTTATAAGTGATAGATATACAGCAAATACAAAAATCTAATATAAAGCTTTTTTCATAACAAATTTTCTTTACAAATTCAAATAAATAAAATGTAATACATAAAGAAATAAATAACCCCCCCCCCCAAAAAAAAAATCGGCAATACATGTGAGTCTGATCGGTGATCGGCCAATCAGGCCAAAAATCGTCTGTTTCGATCGGTGCATCCCTAGTCTTTTATTTTATTTCATGGCTGTATACTGAAGTAAAGTTATTACCACAGTAAGCTGTACTTAATAGGGCATTTTAACCAAACATGCTTGCCAACAAAGAATTTACCAAAAACTCCATTAGTTTGATGTAAAGGATGTCATTCCTCAGCCAGATTGGAGAGCTGAACTGATCTTGATGCACTTTCTTTCCACAGTTCCTTCCAGCATCCTTTGACACCTCCATCATGTCAGTTAAGTCAGACCGCGTCCAGAAGAAATGGGCTGCAGTAAGGGGCCGCCTGGGATCATCTCAGGACTCGGATGGCCCTCAGGAGGCAAACCTAGAGAATGCAGACCCGGAGCTGTGCATCCGCCTGCTGCAGGTGCCCACCGTGGTCAACTACTCGGGGCTCAAGAAGAGGCTGGAGGGCAGTGATCAGACCTGGATGGTGCAGTTCCTGGAGCTCTCTGGGCTGGATCTCCTCCTGGAGGCCCTGGACAGGCTCTCGGGACGCGGGTGCTCGCGGATCGCAGACGCCCTGCTGCAGCTGACCTGTGTAAACTGTGTGAGGGCTGTCATGAACTCCTCCACAGGAATCCACTTCATTGTGGAGAATGAGGGTTATGTACGCATGCTGTCCCAAGGTAGAGTACTTATTTCTGTTCATTCGATTGCACAGTTTGCACCTACACTAAGTTTACAGCATATATAGTGCTTTTAAACACTGCATTAGGCAAAGTACGAATAAAAGCTTGTTCAAATACAGCAGTTTAGCTTTACACAGCTGACAACTATATTTTACCTCAAAACTATAATAAATATAACGATTAAATATATATTATTTTTGCGTCAATGTGTAAATCCCATGATAGATTGTCTGTAATGTTCTTATGCTAATCATGTTATCCACATTTTGTGTATTTTCTTTGAAAACAAATCAACCCTATAACTCTTAAGTCACTATATGAACAGTGAGCCAGTTAAAAATGAGACCTGTTAACACCTTTAAATGGTTAAAAGTTACGGAGGCTAAATGGAAGCCTAATCCTGGAATCAGCCATTTGTGTGCTGAATTATGCTCAGCTCAACAGTGACACTGACTGGTCGTGGCATATTATGTGTTGCACTGGTGTGTTAGACACCTTCAGGATAATGGTACAAACACTGTGCTTCCTGCTTTAGACAAAGGAAAGAGTGTTATAAGACACCAAGCTATGAATTAGGCAAGTGTTTCCTTTAGGGATGCACCGAATTTTGGGGCCAAAACCGAAAACTGAAAATGAGGAAAACCGAAACCAAAAACCAAAAGAAATTATACCAAATTTTTGTAATAATTGCTCTTATGGCTGGGACTGTATGTACTTACCTCACTAAAGTCAAGCATTATTATTGCATAAATTAATATTCATGGTTCAAAGAATAAATCTGTTACAAAACTTAGAAAATATTTCTTTAGCGTTCAAACGATGCACAATATAAAATACATTTTGAAATAAATATTTTACTCGGCTCCACTCAAGAATAGCTAAAATATTATACAGCTAAATATCTTCTCTCATAAAACAAGTGAATTCAAGTGTATTTTAATGTTCTGAGTGAAGCTCATGAACAAAGTGCATTCAGAGAAAGTGCTTTAAAAACTGTTGAAAGATAGAACAACATTCTCTGTGGGCCTAAAACAAATAGTGTATTAAAACAAAGACTGATATAGCGCATATATTAACTGCAATCACTGGAAAACTTTCTTGCCTTTTCAGAAACACAGGCGGAGTGGGTGTGCTCGAAGGGTTTCGCCTCCTCTGTGCTCGATTGGGATGATTTGATTCAGATACATTTTCTTTACTATCAGTCTCACATTCATACGCTTATTTTAATCTGTTTTAAAAGATGTGCCATAAAGGTTACATACAAAGAAACCAAGGGAAATTGTGTTCATACTTGAGCGTCATATTTTGTGTCTATATTTCAGGGGGAAAAAGATAAATAAGGCATACATTTTTTAACTAAAAGGTTCTGAGTGTAACTGATGTTTGATGTCCTGTTTCCTAAAACAATATAATACTCAGCCAACTTTACGATGCTTGTCTTATCCTGCTATGCCACAATCTTGTTGGCATGTGAGTACCAGAGTGCCGAAGATAATGTCGAGAAGGGTTTTAAAGAACACTGGGGAAAATGCAACGTAGAATCAAGCTACACTGTCTGAAAGCATCTCTTTGAAATAATGTTGTAGAAGCTCTGAAGGAACATCAACACATGCACACTCCCTGCCGGCAGAGTTTTCTAGTCACATTCTTTGATTTTTTTTTTCTCCAATGGTGGTCCAAAGTTCATATTGCATTTCCACCAAAATGCACAGTCAGTTGTTGTCACCGGAAATCACCCAGAGGATGACACACAGAACGTCAACAAAAATCCGTTGAAAGTGTAAAACCTTTGTTTTTGGTACCTTCAGCTTTGGATACCTCGAACACGATGGTGAAAAAGCAAGTGTTTGAGCTGCTGGCTGCCCTCAGCATGTTCTCCGGCGAGGGACACAGACTGGCCTTGGATGCCCTGGACCATTACAAGGTAGGTGCAAGTTACCAGTACTGCAGTGCCCATATTTACACTACAAGACATTTGGGCCCACCTTCACGCCAAGATAATAAACAATACACTGTTCTTTCAAAGAAAACTTTTGTTGTGTAAGTGCAGATTAATGGATACAAAAGCTTATGTACAAGTGTCATCAAAATAACAAAGCCCTTTGATTATCACAGATTTGTGGAATACTTTCTAACTATGTTTGGAAATAACTTGTGTCCAAATCTCTCCCAACACGCTTTCAAGCTTGTCTCAATATCTGAACACTCATTTAAAACTTGTGGGTTCAGCTCCTCCCATGACGGCTCAAAGGAACAAAGAACACTGGGGAGGCCAAGACATAATTCTCAAAACGTTTTGCTTCTTTTTGGAATTTATATCATTTTGGCACAATTTTGAAGAATGATTGGGCTCAATATCCTGTTGAAGAATTATTTTTGACCAGTGATACATTGGATAGGTTTGGATATTTTGAAGAACTGAGAAATACTTTTTTTCATGGTCCTATGTAAAGTGAATGTCAGTGCACTTAAGTCAGCCCTAATCTCTTCTTCAAAACCAGTAATGAAATAAACATTAATAGTGTATTGCTTATTTTCTTACATCCGAGGATGCCCCAGGCCTCCAGCTTGTAGTGTAGATGAACGCCGTATTTTGTTTATAGAAATGAATTAAGCCTGTAACACGGAGGTGAACCACCACTGTACGTCCATTTTGGGCTAGATTAAGGAATAATAAAAGAGTCGGTAATAAAAGTGGTTGATTTGGAGCGCACCTTCAAGATATAAGAGGAGAAACAACTATTAATTTATTTATTGATTGTCTTATAGAGCGTTAAGACCCAGCAATACCGCTTCAGTGTGGTCATGAATGAGCTGGAAAGTACGGATAACGTCCCCTACATGGTGACTCTCCTCAGTGTGATCAACGCCCTCATCTTCGGCACTGATGACCTTCGGCAAAGAGACAAAATGCGCAAGGAGTTCATCGGTATACACATTTAATCTTCCTTTACTCTACCTGAGCTGGTGTTTCAATTACATGAACGAACCCACTCTGAAATAATCAGCCGTCACCACAAAGAGCCGCTGAAATGCTGGATGAATAGTGTTTACCTTTATCACAGTACACCTGCACTGCCACTGGGATTACCTGTAAACTACATTCAAGTCAGCTCCCAAATCCCTTATAGTCTCTAGAAACATTCAATAAAATTACAAATGAATGCAATTTAGATCATTGTTATTGTGATCTCTTATTTAGGTTGTAAATGTAGGCTGTAAGCTCTAAGCTTCAGTTTAAAAAGGTAACCTGGGTGGGCGGCCTGGCTGACCTAACAGCATAACGTTAACTAGTTCCATTAAAGAAACCTTAAAAGGGCACAAGAACACAAACCACTGAGGACAAGTCGGGTTTTGTAGTCGACAACATTCCGAAATAAAGACTTCATTAGAAAAGAATTTATTTTTGTATCTGTCAAAATTCCATTGAAAGCCACACATTGAACAAACGTAAAAATACATTCCGCAGTCTATTGAAAAAGTTTGTCTCTCTTACTGTTTGGAAAAAATGGCCGTGTGATTCCCCATTAAAAATCTGTTTTGACAAGTTGCTGCTTTGTCAAAAAAGAGCTGCCCTAACACGTTCACTCTAAACGTGATTGTGTTTGTGCCCAACCGCTAAGTAGCAGAACTCATTCAATACACCTCAGGCCTGCTTATGAGAAGATATTAAAGAACTTTATCACAAGAGAAATTATTGTGTAAGATACAATACAATATATACAATAAACAGTCAAAACCGAATTACCAGTACATTAACACTGCCGTATGTAACCATGTACTAGTCTAGTGACAAACGTAAATACTTTTACGGAAGAATACCACAAAAAAAAAAAATCATTACAGCCTCTGTCAGTAAACAGAGTAGAGAGGCAGGTATCACATTGGTTCTGTCCCAAACTGTAGCAAGCAGTACTGTAGTACTTCCATACTAAATAGTACATAAAACAGTACACTGTTGGATAGAGCATTCAGTAGTGCAGTGTGTAAAGTATCAAGGTGTATTTGGGACGTAGCCTACGTGTCTACTCACCTAAATTAAATGGTTAACAAATGGAAAAACTCGATCCACTCGCATCACTCTCCCCTGTATCCCTCCGATCACGACGCACAACAGGGTTTTTTCAACGAAAAACTAAAATATGAATCGCTGTACGAAATCTAACACTGCTCGTCTCGGTTTGGACATCCCTGGTTCATCTGAATGAGGAGGTCGTTATGACCATGAAAGCAATTAAAACCAGGCAGGATTATTAGATGGGCAGGTTGCGCTAATGTTTACAGTTTGGCCTGGTTGGTGTCATAATTTTTTAATTTGTGCATTAAACGCACGTTTACGCGAGATTAACGCACAGGAGTAGCAGCGCGTGTTTCTTTTGCTTCACGAGCTCCTAATCCAGTGGGTCGATACAATTCTTTGGAAAAAGCGTGCGTTTAAAAAAATGCGGCGTTTTCGTAGCATTCCTATTTCTCACGGGATGTGATGGCCATTCGTTTCCCTCCCCAAACCAAATTATTCAGGCATACCACGGACTGCACCATGACGCCGAGCCCCAGGCCTCCCAGTTCTGGTTTGTAACGCATATGGCGGCTGGTGTAGAGGTTCCAGCTGCTCCATCGGGCTTAATTGCGCCCACCTTTGGTTCGTGAGACTTTTTCGAGACTCCGAACCACAACACGACTCATGAAAATTGGTTTGTTTTGTCTACTAGGGTTACAGTTGCTTGATGTTCTGCCAAAGCTGAGGTGAGTTTCATGTCCTCCTAAATGCCATCTTTGTTAGCCTCCAGCACGTCTAGACATTAAACCCGTCTAAACCTGTGCTCACCAGAGAGCAAGAGGATGAGGACTTGATCATCCAGTGTGAGGCATTTGAGGAAGCCATGGCAGAAGATGAGGATGAGTTGCTGAGGCTCTATGGAGGCATTGATATGAGCAATCACCAAGAGGTCTTCTTCACACTCTTTAACAAAGTGGGTTTGGTTTGCACAGCCCTGTATTATACACATGCACATCAACAACAAACCAATAAAGATGGTGCGATAGGCTTCTTTATCAGAGTCCAGATGGGGAAGCCTTAGAGATTCAGGCCTAGACATTCCCTTACTTTAGTGGATGGCGTCCCTATGTCCTTAGTTGTTTACAGATATTTTGTGGCTAGGATTAGTATTTAGACATTGGTAAGATGGTCCTACATTACTGCATCTGGAAAAGTAATGAATACTGCTATAATACTCATTTAATTTAAAAAAAGATTCATATTATTATGTTAAGTTAATATAAAAAGCCTTAACACAGGGCCTGCCAAGTACAGGAACAAGTTTAATGGATGTTACAATTTGCAAGTCCTTGCAAAATGAATCAGACACGGTAGACCTAGAGTGTGACATGAGGCATGAAATCATGTGTGATGTGGCGTGAAAGACTTGAATCTCACACACTGCTCTTCCAGGTTACAAGATTCTGTTCTGAAAACAGTGCTTTCTTTGCGCGCCCCTGTAGGTGAGCAGCTCTCCCGTTTCGCTGCAGCTGTTGTCGATTCTTCAGACTCTGCTGCTGTTGGGACCTGAGCGAGCAGACATCTGGCAGGCCCTGGAGACTCTCACCAACCGAGCTGTCCTGCTGGCTCAGGACTGTGAGTGCACCGTCAGAACTCTTTCAGCATTCAAATCATTTGACAGTGACAGTACTGACTCCCTATTGCATCCAGAACTTAACTGGACTGGGCTGTAAAGAGATTTTGAGATGTTTTCAGTTCAGTGTATAAAATTCTTTCATGAGTAAGGTTTTGTTTTGTTTCAAGTTTAATTCAGGTTCAGGTTATTGACAGATGTCATTATACAATGTGAAGTATCATAAGCCAATAGTGTCCTTTATCTGTTGGGCAGATCTGTTGGGCAAAAGTAGTATTGTCTTTAAAGGCCTATAATTTAGTTTGTGGTGGCCTTAACTATGATTTTTAACTGTATGGCATAGAGGTTTTATCATCCTACATACTACAAATGTTTGCACAGAGTTTGCTGCAGTTTAGTCTTATTAGATTAGGTTTGTGAAAGCCTGATCCCTGAACTTCTCATCCATCTGTAGAGGTGATTAAACCAGTCTAAAATTAAATGAAGTGATTAATTGGTGTAATTCTTGCTTTTTAGCTCAAATGGAGTCATCTGAGAAGATCTTGCAGCGCATTGTCTTTTTGAAAGAGTCAGCCAAAAGCTCTCATCACATAGATGGGCATCCCCTCAAGAGGACAGACAGAGCAGTTCAGACTGAGCTGACTGATGAGGGGAAAGAACGTTTGAACAAATTACTGTCCAAACAAGCATCACCACAGAAGCCAAACACCACTGCACCACCTCCCCCACCTCCACTGCCTGGCATGACTCCTTCACTTCTCTTGACACAGCATGCACCACCACTACCACCTCCTCCTCTACCAGGAATGGGAGTCCCACCACCACTTCCTGGGATGCGTTCTGGAGGTCCCCCACCACCTCCACCACCACCACCTTTACCAGGAATGGGCATGCCTCCTCCACCACCACCTTTACCAGGAATGGGCATGCCTCCTCCACCACCACCTTTACCAGGAATGGGCATGCCTCCTCCCCCTCCTCCGTTACCTGGGATGGGTTCTGGAGGGCCTCCACCACCCCTTCCCGGGATGCCGGGTCCACCTCCCCCGCCCCCTTTTACAGGAACAGGGGGCATAATAGTAGCCCACAGTGGTCAGACTCTAGGCAGGTCTTATTCTGCACCAGTGAAGACTGGCCCATTTCCATCACTCAGGATGAAGAAGCTGAACTGGCAGAAGCTGAACTCCAGAGCTGTTACTGGTGAGAATAATGCACTTCACAGTCAGCATTAAAACTTTGAGAGGAACATCTTAGAAGATGTGCTTCTTGTTTCAGGTTTCGTCTGACATCAGCATTTATGTTACAGAACATTACATAACCTGTAAGTATTGAAAGCTACAGAACCCAGCTTTCAATACTTACCATGCCCATCTCACTTTCAAACAATGCACAATGATAGAAACTGAACATTTTCACACACAAAAATAACAGTTCCAACAGTGTTTTCCAGTACTGCATTCATTTTATATCCGTGCCCCATGAAGCTCTGGGTGGCTAAAGGACAGGACCTCTGAAGCAGTGTTAGTTAATGATCAAAAGAAATATTCTTGGATCATTTTGTGGGCACAGATTTCCATGTTAACACGCATGTGTGATTAGGAAACCAGATTGAAACGTCCCCTGAAGCTGTAATTTCAGAGTTATGTCTGTAGTATTCCTTTTATTGCAGCATTTCACTGGCGCCACCACTGTAAACTGCATCATCTCAGAGATGAGTAAAACATGGAATAAGCGCTTCTTCCCAGTCAGACATAACCTTGAAATATAACGCATCCTGATTTAAAAATTTGTATTTATATTTATGGCATTTATGAGATGCTTTTATTCAACGCGACTTCCATCCCCTAACTGCAGGGGACAGTCTCCCTGGAGCAACTTGGGGTTAAGGGTCTTGCTCAGTGACCCAGTGGTGGTGTGCTGAAGGTAGGATTTGAACCCATGATCTCTTGGTCAAGAGGCGAGTATCCTACCCACTAGGACCCCCCCCCCCCCATATGGCTTCCCCTATTCTGTTTTTAGTTTTATTCTTTGAGTTGATGCGTGTAATCTGGGGAATTAGTCCTGAAACCTGACAATTAACTGTCGAGGTGAACCAGGTGTTTCTGAGCAGGGAAATCACCAAAATGTGCTGGACCACAGCCCTCCTGCACAGGAGTTCCAAACCCCTGATTTAGACCAGTTAGAAGCACGGACCCACATGTATGTGTGTTATATGAGCTTCAGAGTTCATGCCCCAAGCCATAAAGTTGATATGCTAAACATTTTACTTACAAAAGACAAATAAACCCCTGATCCTTATTTTGTAGACAATAATGGCATTTAAATAATGAATGTTGTAATCATAATATTCAGTTTCCTCCAAATTGTTCAGTCCTGTAGGGCATTGTCCTCTAGTGTACATTACACATGCACACACATCTGCACCTTCACACATTCTATATATATATATATATATATATACACACACACACACACACACACACACACATTTCAGCCATGGGAAAAAGTGGCCGCATAATTTTTTTTTTACTAGTTATTGCTTTTGTAATGTGTGGGAGTGTGTCTGTGTAAAATGGGTCACTGTTGTTTTATACACTATTGACCACACATGATTCAAAATTCCACACAAAATAATGTTTAGAGAAAATGTTGATATAAATCAGGAGTGAAGCTGCTGGAATACAGCACATAGAATAGCTACTGTACAAACACTATTAAACACACATTTTTTACATTGCTCACACTGCAATAGTTTAAAAAGGAATAAAAATGAATTTTACACACACACACACACACACACACTGCTACAGACTGTAAAAACAGGAAAATAGGGGGGAAAATGGTTTCTTTTTTTTTTCCATGGCTGGGCTGTATTCTCACATACATACATACATACATACATAGATACATATATATATCTCACTGGTTGTCATTTTACATTGTATGTGTGTATAGTAAGTGTCTAATGCAAACTTCCTGTCCTAGATGGTCGCTGTATATGGGCCTCAGCGCAGGCCGACCAACCTCTGATGCCCAACTACACCAGCATTGAGCAGCTCTTCAGCTTCCCGGTAGCTGAACCCAAAGACAAAACCACAGCTCCCACTGTCAAGAAAGAACCCAAAGAAGTCAGTGGCTGCTTTGTTATCTCTTAGACAGATGCTTTCTTAAGAGTTCTTATGTGACAAGCTGAAACGATTTCTTTTCTTTCTTGTAGATCTCCTTCATTGATCCCAAGAAGAACTTGAATCTGAATATATATCTCAAGCAGTTCAAATGGTAAGCTGACCAGGATTTAAGCTGATTAATGCAGCGTGGACTCCTGCCAGTGGAATATCTTGCTCTTAGGACTAATCCACTTTATCCCCTCAACCCTTCATACAGCTCTAATGGAGAGTTTGTGGACATGATTCAGAAAGGAGACCGGTCCAAGTTTGATGTTGAAGTGTTGAAGCAGCTTCTGAAGCTCCTTCCGGAGAAACATGAGGTTGGTCATCTATTGCTGAAGTAAAATTCTGAAATGAAAATGGGAAAGTCATCAAAAATAGCAAATATGGCCTGGATTTCCCTGGCGCACACTTTCTGTTTCTTGTTGCAGATTGACAACTTGAACTCTTTCCAAGGAGATCCAGACCAACTTGCCAACGTGGATCAGTTTTACCTCCTACTCCTTGCTGTTCCCTGGTAATGACTCGCACTAGATGCTTCATTAAAATAATTATCTGTATAAAGCCACAATTTGCATTATCTGTAGAAAGTGAACCTGGTTAAAAAGCCCATTATTGTTGAGCCTCAGTTTCAGCTCACTTGTGTAACTGCCCACTCATATATATATATATATATATATCTCTCTCTCTCATCTATATTCATATATTTCTCTCTATATCTCTCATATTTGTCTGTCACTCTCTCTCTCTTGAACTCCCTCTCACATATTCCTATCTCTTTTTCTCTATCTCTTATATTTCTGTCTCTCTCTCTGTCTCTCTGTCTCTCAGCTACCAGCTGAGGATTCAGTGCATGCTACTGTGTGAAGAGACGACTTCTGTGCTGGAGATGCTGAGGCCTAAAGCGGAGCTGGTGGAGGCGGCATGCAAGAGTGAGTGAGCACTTTGGCGCTGCGTGGGAGTTTTGGCCTCGGCTATGCTTCTACAGCCCTGATTGCTTTTTCCACAGTCGAAGCAGCTGACTCACCCTCACTCCCTCACTGGAAGCGTCTGAAGAGTTTATTCTGATAGCGTTTAATACAGCTGCTCTTTTGTCTCTCCCGCTGTGAGAATTGGAGCACAGGCAGCTTCAGGGTCACTGAATTCTTTTGTCTTTTTCTTTCTTTAAAAACAAGAACGTTTTCTCCATGGTTTCTAGATGTGCAGCCTAACAGTTAAGTGCTGCACAATTATCGCTCAGACAAAAGTTGCATTCATCCTCATACAATGACACAGCCTGCACTGCGAAAGGAAGCACATTCCTAATGGATTAATGGCCCACGAAAGGTGGGTGGTCGTGAGCTGAACAATTCAAGGTGCACACGCGCACATACACAGACAAGCATGTTCAGTTAAGTGTTCATGGAGATGCTCCTTATCCACTAATGAATATTGACAGTTTTCTAGAGCTGTTCTGCTTATAAGGTGTGAGGGAGTGAATCTGTCACTCAAATGCACACCTCCTGTAAATAGTTCTTAAAGCTCCTGACTGGAGAAATAAACATATGCACTGCATTTCCTCAGTAGTAAAATGCTTAGAGCAGAGACAAATGTGATCCTACATAAGGGACACCCAACTCTAGCAGCTGAGTTCTGGTTTGTTGATTTTGGTTAAGTAGGTGTTTGACTCCACTCCTCCATACCCCAAGTGTGACACCCGTAGTGAACACTGACGAAACAAGCCTGCTTCATTTTTTTGTATCTCAATATCATCCTGTTTTACGAAGTTGATCTTGCAGGTTTTTGATATCTGTCTCCCCCTGCAGGTCTCAGAGCAAGCACCCTGCTGCCCAGCTTGTGCAAACTCATCCTTCATGTGGGAAACTTCTTGAACTATGTAAGAACTTTTATGCCTTGTCATAAAAGCCAGGCCTTTAAATTGTAGCTTTTTCTTACCAGTTGTTCTATTTACATTCTGGATCTTAATGTTGGATGAAGGTACATGTTGTATAACGTCTCTTATAAGGGTCTTACTGTTAGCCAGGCTGGCCCACCGAGCGTTTTTCTTTTATCTCCCAGGGAAGTCACACAGGAAATGCTGAAGGCTTCAAGATTAGTTCACTTCTGAAGCTGACGGAGACCAAATCGAACAAGGGTCGCATCACACTTCTGCACCACATCCTTGAGGTACTGCAAGAGAACAGACACTGTTTTTGAGCTTTTATACAGCCATGGAAAAAACCACATTACTTTTTCCTGGTTATTGTGTGTCTGTGTAAAAAAGTCTGTGTCACTGTTGTTTTATACACATGTTGATCACACTTGATTCAAAATTCCACACAAAAAATGTTTGGAGAGATTTTTAAAACAATACATTTAAATAATTTATTATACCTCAGAAATGTTAAACTACACATATCACAGTTGCAACAATTAAAATAGTGTTTAGGAGCACATAGAACCGTTATTAGCTGAAAACCGGTCACCTCGGACAAAAGTAATGGGACACCGGGGCGATGCGAGCGGTTTTCTGGTCGTTGGAAAGCGTGTGAGATATAAATAAATAATTCCATGAAATGAACAATGTTTACAAGCAATGACTCACAGCGCCAAGTCAGAGTCAAGCCTCAAGTCATTGAGGGCAAGTCTAAAGTCAAGTCACAAGTCTTTGTTTATGCGACTTAAGTGTGACTCGAGTCTCAGACTCGAGTCCCCATCTCTGACAGACATATTTTAACAATATGTCATACAGTATCAAACCACTTAAGTGTGTCCATTTGAGATTAATTTGTGTATTTTGAGGCAAGTGCATGATTTTATTCTTGCAGTTTGCATGATGCCAGTCGTACTGATTGAAGTCTCCATTACTTGTCACATTAGCTTCATGGCCCCAGTGCAGAACTAAAGAGGCAAACATATAGACACCAGATGTGTTTATTTGAAGTTGTTTCCTCCCAAGATCACTTTAATTGTGGAATACTGAAGTACTTTCTGTGATGGGAGTCCGTAGTAGGGGGCTGTATGCTGTAAGATTGTTAATATAATGATCAAGATCTAAAGGGTTTTTTGCTGTTTTATAAAGAAATGTTTTGAGATGCAGAATTAGTGGATTTTGTGTTTCCAGGAAGCGGAACTGAACCACCCGGAGCTGCTGACTCTGCCTGATGAAATCGAGAGCTGTGAAAAGGCAGCAGGGTGAATACAGTGCAAGCCTTTTAACCATCCCTGTTACTGAGCTGGATAAATAACTACTGAATGAATGAGTCTCTCTTTTTTGAGGTCTGAGTACAGTTCTGTGTCTGTTCTAGGATCAACCTGGAATCCATTCAGGCCGAGGCAAGCGGGCTGTCCAAGCGTCTGCGAGACACCGAGAAGAAAATCTCCTCCTCTGTTCAAGACGTTAAAGAGCAGTTTGTGAAAGTTATTGAGGTATGTGTGAAATGTAAATAGTCGATTGATTAACTTAAGAGCATTTATTTCTAAAGTAATTGTTAACGGACAAGAAAAATAGCATTGGGTTAATTCATTATTGATCACAGAGTTGTGGCCTCCTGTTGGTTTTGGATGGGGGGGTCAAAGTAAACTGAGAATGCAGTTCTGTCTCTATCGCTTTAACTCTAATGTGAAGAAAATGATAATCACACATTTCCAGTGATGGAGCTGAAATGCATCCCTTTATAAACTGCCTTCTCACAGAATGTGAAGATTCAAGCAAACATGGTAGCATTAATTCTCCTTCATAGACTGCGCACTTATAACGGAGATGAACTAGAAAGGGCAGTGAACCCAAGACAAAATTAATTTGAAAAGAAACAAAAATTTCATCACGACGGTCACATTATTTAGGGGCAGTTGGTGGCCTAGTGGTTAGGGCATTCGCCCTGTGATCAGTAAGTCTAGGTTCGATTCCCAAGACCGCTAGTAACCTCTGAGGTATCCTGAGCAAGGTACCGTCCCCACGCACTGCTCCCCGGGCGCTGTGTTTGTAGCTGCCCCCTACTTCACTTGGTGACTGGGTTAAATGCAGAGGAAGTATTTCGTGCTGTTCACACTGTGTGCTGTGGTGTGTTCACGTATGACCAGATTGTCACTTTCACCTTTTTTTATTATTACAAAGCGATGTGTTTGTTTAAAGGATAAAACAGATTGAGCAACGCATTCTTGTAAAGCAGTGTGTAGTTCTAACCACAATCCATTGCTTCAGCTAATTAACTTCAGAAGTGTCTGGATCAGGTGCTTGATGTTAGGTAAGCGGGGGAACATGTTAGATGCAGGTTGGACATAAACTCTGCATGAAAGTAGATCTGCAGGAGGGCCAGTGACCTCCTGTAATGGAATAAAAGTTGAATGTAAAAGTAACAAGTATAAATACAATGTCAGAATGGCTGCCTCTACAGTTGTAAGCTAGGTGTCCATATTCATAAGTACCAGAATGTCAATGTCAGAAACCGAATAAGCAGCTTGATTTGAGATCTCAGTAAGGTTCCTTCCCTTGTGAGCTACATTAGCCCCATAAATCACATCAAAAACTTTTGAATATCTTTTTTTTTTTTCCCTTGTTTGTTTATTCATAGGAGAACCTTCAGGCCTGTAAAGTTTTGGAGGATCTCTTTGCTCATATAGAAGAGGAGAAGGGGGATCTGGCCGAGTATCTTTGTGAGGATGCAGCCCAGCTATCACTAGAAGAACTCTTCAGCACCATTAAAACATTCCGCGGGCTGTTCCTCAAAGCCTTGAAGGTGAATGACCTGTGTGGTCTGCTGGCAGCAAATCTGATGTTTACTTCCATGTATTTGAGCGTTCATGAGATTTTGCTTGTGGACTGAAAATATTTTAAAAATAGTTGGAAATTTTAGCGAATCATACAATAGCCTCGTTAATGCTGAACTTCACTGGTTTGCAGGAGAACAAGGTCCGTAAAGAGCAGGCTGCCAAAGCGGAGAAGAGGAAGCAGCAGCTGGCAGAAGAGGAGTCCAAGAGACAGAAAGGAGAGAACGGCAAGATCAGTGAGTAATCGCCTGTAAACCTGCCTGTAGTCTGACACTGTCTAGCCTTTACAGAACAAAAACAGTACTCGGTGTTCTGTAGCCATTAAAGTACTTCAGTCGTTATGAGTGAATCAGTGCCTTTTTTTATTTTACAGGACTGGGTCCTAGAACCTCGATTTTATAGTATTAATCATGAGTGTCAAACTGGGTTCCTCCCAGGCGACTGCTCTTCAGAGATTAGTGTTCGCCTTCCTTACCATACTGTGTTCAGAATGGTTCACTCATTAAGTCAGTCCCAATTTACTACATAGCATTTTCTGTGTAGTGGAGAATGACCATAAAACTGCTGAAAGATTTCTTTTTGAGAACAGCATGGTTGATCCACGACACATTGCACTATTTCTGCGATGGAGAACAATTGTGAATGCATCTAGAAATGTACAACCACACAAGTTACACCGTTACAGTTAAAATGTTTCTTGTAAATCTAAACTTAAACATTGATCATCAAATCTAATATAAAACCAAAGCTATTTGCCACTGCAGGCCATTCACGTTCTATCTAGTTTGTTAAAGAAAAATAAGTTGCCCTCCAGAGCCATGAGTTTTGGGGTTTTTTTGAGTGGATACCAGCAGAAACATTTTTCTTGTATCAGGGAGCAGCAGAAACAGTTGCAGGAGTGAGGGGGATGTGGTTGATTGCAAAAAAGGAACAATCTTTTGAATTGCTAGCAAAAGAAAAATCTGTATATGAGAATAATAACCACTTAAACATTTTTTTTTACATCTAAGATGCTGTTGCCCTAGTGGACACATGCAACCTTTTCCTTCTCTTTTTTACTTTCCTTTCTTTCTGTTCTTCCAGTCAGAAGAGGTGCTTTACCTCAGGAGGATGGCTGTATCATTGACCACCTGCTGGCAGACATCAGAAAGGGCTTCGCTCTCAGAAAGACTCTGCCCAGGTGCGAAACGGAAAGTGCCCCCTCTAGTGAAATACGTAGGGATACCGGGAAGCCTGGTAAGGACAAGATAACTCCAAGCCCTCCACAATGGCTTCAGTCCAAAGGTCTGGGGCCACATCCGCTTTTTGTCTCCTCCGCTTCATGATCAGTGAAGGTACTGATGGTAGTATAAAGATGATGCTTTCACAAAGTGGCAGTGAATTGACCTGCTGTTCTAGTGGTTTGAGATGAAAAGTAATGTGGTATTCAGGCTCTTGGACTTTGAGTTATTGCAGTCGGTTCCGCCCACATTCCTCCGCCAGACCAATAGCTTGGTGCTGCTGCTTTGCATCATTGCCTCTCACCCCCACACAGCGCAAATTCAACACTAGCATGTTGGAAGAGTTGCACGTATGTATTACCAGTAAAATATAATGATGTATTTTTGCTTACAGTTTAGTTAATATATTTGTAAAGAATTTATAGATTTGTATGTAGTGAACATCTGGCATTTCATGCCTTGGACATTCTTTAAATTTTAGTTTCATTTCTCAGCTGCAGTCTTTCAGTTTGAGGTCATTTATGACCTACTATAGTGTATAGTACACTGTATAGACTAACACTACTAAATATAGCAGTTGATGAAGTAGTTTCCTTACCCCACATCCAGTTGAGTGACCAAGATTGAAGATTTTGTTATCAAAAAGTTTCTTTTTTTGGTGCACTTCAAAGCTAAGGCCTCGTCCACATAGACGTCTTAATCAGGTGTTTTTCAGGCGTTCCTGGCACCGGCTGAGCGCCGACCGACTTGATGGAGCAAATCGAAGCGTCCATGCACGCGTTAAGCACCGCCGGCTGCGTATTTGTGTCAAAAAACGTCGTATGCAGCTTCTTGGTGTCAATTTCTGCCAAAATCCTGACGAACGCAAAGAAAATGCCGTGTAGATCCTAACATGCGAGTGTAGTTAAAGAACTTCTGCAGAAACCTTTGCATGTCTTCAAAAAGCACAAAAAAAGACGTACGTAATGCCAGTGTAACGCCTCGCTGAAGTTAATCAAGCGCAGATGCAAACAGCAGCAAAAACGCCTTTTGGAGTTCAGAGCACATTCAATTATCCAAGATTCAAAAAGTCTGTGTGGACAAGGCCTAATGCTGCCTCCCTAATAAGCATCAAGCAAACTGCATGCCTGCATCCTCACACGCTTGCCTTAGTCCGCTCTTGTTTGTCTCAAGTGGCCTTGCTTATGCGATTTCTGATTCTGACAGTTCTTTACAAAAATGATTGCTTAGCTTAAGCATGATCAGGCACCTTGAAGTCTGAATATTTCCCCCATTTCTGATCATTTTGGTTCAGAAATGATGCTGCACTTACCATGATGTGATAGTCATCACCTGGGAGCTCCGCTTTTTTGCAGTTGATTTGAACATTTTAGATCAACGGCAGCGCTTGTTTGTCTTACACTGATTTCTCCTCACTTCCATTCTCCAGCAGCATGTGTCAGGTCTGCAGAAGGAGGAGTCTCTGTGGCCCAGGTAAAGGAAAAGGCCGCTTCCTCCAGCAGCCCCCCCGGAGAATCTGCAACCAGTAAAGCGCAGCTCCATCCTCAGGAAGTGGAAGAGTCCCGGGCAGGCCTCTCCACCGAGGAAACCCTGTCAAAAGACAAAGCACCACAAGAGAATCCAACAAAGCCCTCTCCAGCTCAGGACCACTCCAAAGATAAACCACCGTCGATCACTACTGAAACCATTAGCAAGGGTAACTTCTCCTCAGACAAACCCCCACAGCAGAGCGTCACTCAGAAACCTTCTGGGGACGTGCAGCAGTCTTCAGCGGAGCCTCGCCAGACCCCGTGCACAGCAGCCGACAAAGCCGTACCAGAACACAATCTGAATGGTAACAATAGCCAACTAAAAGACGACAGTGGCTTTCACGTTACAATGCTGAACAATGTCAAGAATTCTGATTCTGGCATTTGTATTGACTCCAACATAAACGGAGAGGGTGAGGTTATCAGTGAAAATGCCCCGAAAAGTCTAGATCGAGAGGAACAAAGACATTCAGGCAGCGACCAAGCAGACGCAAATGGAAACGAAGCGTGTTCTGGCTGTAATGAACCACAGCAGGGGTATGATGTACCTGAGGGAGCGCAGGCCCAGAACAGCCCCACCCCAGTCAGTCCTCCAAACACTCGTAAAGAGCGCAAACTGCTCCGAGGAAAAAAGAAAGGCAGTCAAGAAGGTAACCTCTTCCCACATTTTAATAAAGACCCTAATAAAGATGATGCATTCGAACACTGTTGTCTGAAACCGAAAGTGTATGCGGTGATTTTAATGTTATTTGAAAAAACCTTACAAATATTTAGGGTTGCAGAAACTGCAAATGATGGAGCATTTATTAAATATTAAATAAATATTTCTCCTCCTCTAGGAGAACCTTCTAAATTTGGCATAGTTTTGCAACTCGGATATTTGTGAAACTTAACAGCGTTGATATTTTGAGCATTTTTTTTACTGATCTTATCAAAATATCCAGTCCTGATTTATTACAAACATGCTACCTTGTTTGTAAAGGCATTAATAAATGTCGTTCAGTCCTTCAGCGTGTCTCTCTCTCTTTGCCCCTCTTAAGCCAGGGGTAACAGCGAAGGACACAGTAAGCATAAACAGAGCTGTGTGTTGCAGTAAGGTAGGTCACATCGCTGGATGTGTAACTAATGGGGACTGAAGGGACAAACGTCCGACGCCATCCTTTTATAACCAGCTCCATTCAGTGTCTAACAAAAAAGCCTGTCGTGTGTTTAACCTGCTGCCGTCCCGACTCCATTAACATTCTGTTGTGTGTGTGGAAACCAGAGTAATTGAGCTCTTGTAACCTTTCCAAAGCTTCCGAAGACCTTTGCCTGCTGACGTGAGCTTCAGTTATCTGGAGTCAATGCGAGAGATAACTCCTGTGTCTTGAGTATTGCATTGTTTGCCTCATTACCTCGGACGTCCAGTCTATTGTGGTGTCTGTGTCCCGAATCAGTCTGGGTCATGTGATTGCTTATAACTGTTGTTGGGCATTTATTTTTCTGGGCTTTTATTGGATCAACTGCAACATCTGTTGACGTCATCATTCTATAATGCATCTACTAACATCAGCCTCTGAGAGGGAACTCCTGTGTCTTTGTATGTTCTCTATATTGGGCAGTTGACTATAGCTACAGATAATAAATGATGGGAAAATGAACTCTTAATGAAATAACCCAAATCTGAACATGGGAATGGGTACTTTCTAAAATCATCTATCATTTACTCTCTTCTGACTCACAAACCTTGTACCTGGAAACTAGAAATCCATGTGCAAGAATGATCAAATTTTTTAAAAATCAGTTTTACCCAGTTTATCATAAATCATAATGTTTGCATGTAAATAAGCTAGATTTATATTCCTAGATTAGTACAGATTTGAATCGAAAGGACTGCAGTCAAATGAGTATTTATTTTTGTATGTATTTATTGCCCTTGCAGGAAGGCCCAGGAAAAGGAAATCAAGAGGGAAGAGATGAAGCTTTGCTCCTAAGACTTTATAATCAAATCAGGCTTATTTGTGATCAGCTTTTCCAGCTCCCTTTAAGTGTTTGCACACAGTGCTCAGAACGAGGACTGAGCCAAGCAGCGATGACCTAAAGCCGACTGAGCTCTGGCGGTTGCACGTGGACCAAGCGACAATTTAACGAAATTTCTTTATTGAGACTAGAAAATATTATTTTTCTGAACAAGTTTTCTGTTTAGAGTTGACTACGACCAAATATTGCTTTCAGTAACACATTTGTACGTGATCTAAATAGCCGGAAGCAGCAGGTGTTTGTTTACAGATCTTGGAGGTATATTTCTGGCAATGTATTCATGAAAATTTGTAATTTAGTTGATCAAAAGAGATGGGCCAGCAGTCTAAACCCATATTAGAAGTGCAATATATACGACTAATATCATGAACTAAAAATGTCTATATTGTTTTGATGAATTACACTATCGCATGTATATTGAATAATGCAGTATTTTGTGGAAAACTTGTTTTGATATAGTGTCCTGTTTCAGGTTTGGGTCATCCGGACAGTTGGACAGTTTGGAGCTAAAGGGGTTCTAGTGCATTGTCATACAGCGATGTAAAAGATCCCAGAATGTTAATCTTGCAAAGAATGTCAAAAAGAAAACAGAGTAGTGGATTGAATTACATGGTCGGTGAGGCTGGTCCATCGCGGATGCCATTCAGTCTTGTTCTAAACTGGTCCCGTAGCGTTTGTCCATATTGTCAGTAGTGTAAATGTACTATTTATGATAAGCTTCTCACACTAGTATATGATGTAACCTCATGAGGAAATGTTTTAGTTTAAAAGATTCAAAGCACTTGTTGAAATAAAGACTGCAGTTGATTGTGATACATGAATACGGTGTGGTTATTATTTACATGACCTTATGGAATTCATATCTTTTCCATTCATGAGCCACTGTAATCATCATTCTAGACCAAAACTGCCTGTATGAAAGACTACAAATACTTTCCAGTCAAGGTTTCAGCCCACTTTGAACACAAATAGATCTGATTTTCAGTATGTTATATGCTTATCTGTTATGCAGATGTCTGTGTATGATATGGCAAAATGAAAGATGCTCAGTCATCTACAGTATGAAGTTTGAAGGCCATGATGAACTACCTACTAGACAGACATAGATGTCTGTTTAATTAAACCATATCTGCTTTTAAGAAAACGGCACTTTATTTCTTTTATTTTGGGAAACTAAATGTTTAATTTGTAGTTGGTATGCTTTTCTAATTATATATGTACACTGTAAGGACAAAAGTATTGGGACACCCCTCTTAATTATTGAATTCAGTTGGCCACTTACGTCCAGTGAAGAACAATCTTTATGCTTCAGCCTACAAAGACATTCCGGACAACTTTGTGGACACAGTTTGGGGAAGATGATTTTCTATTCCCGTATGACTGCTCCAGTGCACAAAGCAAGGTCTATAAAGTCATGGTTGGATGTGTTTGGTGTGGAAGAACTTGACTGGCCCTCACGGGGTCAAGAGCTCAATCCCATCCAACACCTTTGGCAGGGCCGTTCCTAGCAGCTTGCGGACCCTACGCGGCCGAGGTTAAGGATGTACCATACGTTGCTTTTAAGCAGCAGAAATTGAAAGAGCACAGCTACTCTGAAGAGACATCAGACGGAATGGATGAGGGGTCCACGTCCAACCGCCGGTACTCAGATTGGAGCGACGACAAAGAAGTGATGAGCGTGGGCACTGGATACCTCCCTCTGCAGCTGGATCCTGGACTTCCCTGACTGGGGAGACCTCAGAAAAATCTCCTGTAACACCACTCTGAGCACAGGGTACGCAACCCCCTTGTGTTCAAGCTGCTAAACAATGACTGTGCAGCAACACACAGTTCAACCGACATCAAGTTTGCCAGTTACGCAACAGTGGTGGGTTTGATCAGCAGGAACGAGGAGGTGGTGTACAGGGAAGAGATGAAACAGGTAACGGACTGGTGCAGAACCTACAACCTGTCTCCAAGATTCAAAAAGTTCCTTGGTTTTCACATCACAGAGAACCTCATGTGGAGCCTCAGCACCAGCTCCATCTCCAGAAAGCCCAGCAGCATTTCTACATCATGCAGAGGCACAGCCCTGCAAACATTTGCACCACACACCATATCCAAAAAGCCATCAGCATTGTTAAAGACCCCACTGACCCCTCCCACACCCTCTTTCCAATCCTTCTATCTGGCAGCAGATTTCACAGCATCCGGGTCTGTAATACCAGGATGGGGAACCGTTTCTTCCCACAGGCCATCAGACTCCGAAATCAAAACTGAATAAACAAACTGTATTCCACAAACACACAAAAAGACAGGCTCTGAACCGAATTGCTCCCTTTTTCCAAACACACTGCATATACAAACTAATCTGCATTGACAAAGAAAACTAACTTCCCAGCTGCCACTGTAAAAACCCCCCCAATCTCTGCATTTTTTTGCCCACTTAACTCTGCTGCTAGGATACAGTTTGTCAAATACAGAAGAAACATTGTTTCATTTCACTTTGTTCTATGTATATATATATGGCTGAAATGACAATAAACATCTAGTCAATTTGACTTGGAGCAGTAGTGCCTCCATCTGAATACAGTCTAAAGTCAGTGTTGCAGGTTTTCATTCCAGCCAAGCAAGAGTTTAACTCATCTAACATCAGTTGATAAGTTGATAAAACCAATGGAGCATTTGCTTGATTTCAGTGAAAACCAAATCATTTGCAGATAAGTTTGGTGACGCCTGTTCTACAGTTTTCCTCTCTAAATTCTATTGTTTGTGTGGGTTTGCATTTTTGGCTCCCAAATAATGCATACTGAATCTTTATCTCTAAGAGCCTGGTTTTGTAATTGTGCCTTTAAGACCAATGAATGTTAACGATCTCTGTCCTGATTGACAGAATGGGTGGGACTGTATTGACTGAATGGATTGGTGAACAGTAGAGCTGGGATACTCTGATCCTTTTTCGGATCCGACTCCCTCTGAGTCACTCAGTAAAGTGATCCGGATCTGCGAA
>JBBPDC010000001.1:36474801-36487490 GCA_037974485.1 Hemigrammopetersius urotaenia
TATTATTATAACAGCCTAATTACTACATATCTGTAACTTGGCAATAGTGTATTTATTTATGCGCATGTGCGAACCCGCGGTGGTGTGTGGGGTGTTTGGTGATGATCATTAATGCAGGGCCCTGCAGCCCCAAAGCCTGACATAACTGGTTCCCAGGACAAATAAGTTTGAGAAACGCTGGATTAAATAACACGGAGGACGGCAAAATCATACGACAGACCGGATGTCACATAACTTTCTCTTGCTCAAGCAGGTCCTGCTTCTAGGTCCAAAAGTTGCCAGAAACAAACTCTCAAGTCTAATGCTTGATCTTGCTGCTTCCTCAGCGTCTCCAGTGTCAACTGTAAAGAATCTTGGTGTCACCGTTGACCCAGATCTATCATTCATTGCACATATAGATACCATTTCTAAAATAGCTTCTTTTTTTTTTTACAAAATATTGCTGAGTTAGATAATGCACTATCCCAACACGATGCAGGAAAGTAGTTCTGGCCTTTATTACCTCCAGATTTGATTATTGTAACACCCTACTGTTAAGCTGCTCCAACAAGAATCTAAACCAGTTACAATAGTCCAGAATGTATCAGGAAGAACCAGGAAATTGCCCACATTGATCTGATTTCAA
Organism: Hemigrammopetersius urotaenia; assembly: GCA_037974485.1. Taxonomy (NCBI): domain Eukaryota; kingdom Metazoa; phylum Chordata; class Actinopteri; order Characiformes; family Alestidae; genus Hemigrammopetersius; species Hemigrammopetersius urotaenia. Next base: position 36,475,427 of record JBBPDC010000001.1, read on the forward strand.
TGGTTTATGATCAAACTTTATATCGGTAAAAAGTCCTGAATGGCACCTGGAAAATTCTGTGAACTTACCTCTTGCTACAAACCTCCATACTCACTTTGATCTCAAGGTGCTGGCTATTCACTCGTCCCAAGAATTATGAAAGCTACATCAGGGGAAAGAGCCTTTTCATATACAGCCCCCCCAAGCCCTGGAATACCCTTCTAAATAGTGCTTGACACTCAGACACAGTCTCAGTTTTTAAGTCTAGGGTGAAAACATACTTGTTAGTCAGTCTTTCTCTGATCACCTTTTCCTGACAGATGAAGGGTGTCGAGCTGGGAGGTGATGACACAGAGAATTCTAGTAAACTAGGATGCAGGTGCTGTTGTGCCACCACTCCTCACATTGCACTCTTTACAGTTATAGTTTGTACCCTGTAAAATTAAACAGAACTAGCTCTGTTTTCTCCCATAACCTTTTTGTGCCATCTTGTTCAAGCAGAACTGCTGCCCATTTGTCAAGCCTGACTGATCACCATTGAGGCTCCAGGTTATCCCAGATCTGCAATCGCTGGGATCCAAGTCCTCAACTGCTTCAACTGCTTTGGACTCCCCACATGCTCCTCCCCCATCCAAGGGCAACTGCTGATTAAAAAGTTTTGTTTTTTGAGAGTTTGTTTTTTGCAGCCTACTCTTTTAGCCACAGACTACTAACTGCTCAGCAGTGATTAAGTCTGTAAACAAAGGCCTTCTATTGACATTTATCTCAATAGAGACTCAACAATAAGCCCATTATTGTTGACCCTCAGTTTCAACTCATTTGTGTACCTGCCCACTCATATTTCTCTCTCTCTCTCTCTCCCTCTCGCTCTGTCTGTGTCAACCAGAGGAGGATAGGTCCACTGTTGGCGTCTTGGGTCCAATCACTAAGGGCTCAGAACTGAACTCTGTTAAACTGCTGTGTGACAACATCAATTGTAAAAATCACAATATAAATAAATTGAGACTGAAAAGTTATTTAGTTGTTAAGTTACTTAATTGCTTAAACACAATAATTGATGAATAGCTTTCCAGTTCAGAGTTTAAAGGGTTCATATCTTGTATTTTCTTGTCTTTTAGTTTGTTCTCCTAGGTCCACTAAAAGGCTGCAAAAAACAATTATTTTTGTATTAATAAAACAACTAATTGACAAATAATTGATTAATCAGACTAAATGTTGTTAATCAGAGTGAAGAACTGTACCAAAAAAGTTACAACTTTATACATCAAAATAGATGTGTAAAATTATAATTAAGTTATAAACTTTATAACAAGGAATCATAAAAGGGATTAGGTCAATAAACTGTTTAAGTGACTAACTGCCAGGTTTGTACAGACTAACAAAGGTGTTGACAGTTAAGATATCTTTTCAAAAAATATGATTAATGTGATTTGCATAAAAGCTGAATACAATTATTCATTACTTGTTATAATGCCATTATAATGCTACAATAACGTGTTACATTTTTATCTGTATGAATATTTATTCTGTTAAGTTAATCAGGTTCACTTTGACATAAGGCTGAACTGGCCCTCTGTCACAGAGCACAACACTAATTCTGTTTACTACTCCAGTCTCTCCACCTCCCCCCTACTGTATATTTCATATATTTCAGTTTTACATCACAAATATATCAGGAAAACACCTAAAACGATGTAATGATTATCAATTTGATATTAATTGCCTGGCACTAAAATAAATCGAAAGGTATCTGCGCATGCGCGGAATGCCACGGTCTTGCCCGCGACCTTTTGCAGTGGGTGTGCAGCTGCTGAAGAACCTGCCAATCACAGGGGAAGGGGCGGGGTCTGCCAGAAAACGGGTAGTAAAACAAAAAACTGGGAGGTGGAGAGTTCGAGAGCCTCCTCACTCTGAACTGAAGCTTAAGACCGGTCAGCATGTCTTCAGGCTGGTCAGCAAACGACCACAAGAGTTACACAAACCCCCCTTCAGTGGGGCTGAAGAGGCCGAGGATGGACTCAGGGAACAAAGTCACAGTGGTTCTCGGAGCTCAGTGGGGAGACGAAGGAAAGGGGAAGGTTGTGGATCTCCTGGCCACAGAGTCTGACATTGTGTGCAGATGTCAGGTAAGGCTTATAATGATAAGGAGATGATATTTAGGGGTTTGTTTGTATCCTCTGTTTGTCAGTGGTGTAAATATAAACTTCTGTCATGATACCAAGTCCGGCTGGGTTAAACACAGAGGAAGAATTTCGTACTGTTCCCGCTGTGTGCAGTAGTGTGTTCCCTGATGACAGAATGGTCGCTTTACTTTATTTAAAACCAATATATAACATGGATTAATACATGTAATAAAAGAAAAGAAAGTACTTGATGAAGAATATACACATACATATACAATATACTACTTACTACATATTACACATATAATACACATACACACAATGCATGATATATATGTATATATATATATATCACTCAGTATACTTTTTGGACTTTTCCCCCTAAATGTTGTTGCACTATTTTTGTATTTTTGTATCGTTGTTTGTTTTTGTGCTGTTTGTGCACCTGGGACTGTGAGAAATGCAATTTTGTTCAGTCTAATACTTTGGATATTGATGGAGTAAAAGCCAACTTGACTTCAATTCAAAGGGTTCTGTGGTAATATTGCTGAGACAGACACATCCTGTGTAGAAATGTTAATGCAGAGTCGTTGATATACAGAGTCGATGTATATCCAATACATGCATTTTGGTCTGTTTCCAACATGGAAAGCAAGCATGGAATGTAAGTTTGTTTAGCAAGGTTTTCTTCACGCATTTATTCATTCTTCTACATGTTTGTCAGATCAGTTTAGTTCCCCTTTATCCTCTATGGCCAGTTTTCAGTCTGAGGGAGCCACTCAGTAAGCTTAGCCCTTTGAACTTTGTGCTGCCTCTTTTCCTCTTTCACCCCTTTCAGCAGAAATGTCAATTTTGGATCTTTGCGTGCACAGACCAAAGGGGCTGTCCACATAACCTCATTGAATGTCAGTCACAGGATTGGGCCCCACCCCTCCTGACTGAGGCTGGGCTGCATTCTCAGGGCTGTCTGACATGTGAGAAGGCCAAGTCACTTACTTAGCTCAGAAAGCAAGTGAGCTCCCTGGCCAAAGGCTGTTCAAAATAGGTGCCACTGCTGGAGACTCTGATCCCTGGTTGGTGCTTCGGCTGTGACCCTTTCCCATTGAACATGCCTCGGGCCGGAGGAAAGGGCAAGCCAGCCTGTTTGTCTGCAAAGGAGGGGGGGTCACATTTCCATGTTTATCACAGAAGAAAATAAGACTATAAACACTTACTGCATTGCTATTGAGTGTCTGATTTCTCCCAACACTCTGTTACCCCTGACACGTTCAAAGCTGGCCCAGTGTTTCCAGCTCAGTCTCAGTGAGGCTGACTTTGAGACATTTCTGAACAATAAATGGATGTCACATGAAATAGCGCATCGCTGTAACATCGCTGTATGTCTCCTTGCAGGGGGGGAACAATGCTGGTCACACAGTGGTGGTCGAAGGGACAGAGTACGACTTCCATCTCCTTCCAAGTGGCATCATCAATACCAAGTGTGTTTCACTCATTGGTGAGTATCAAAATCTCAAAGTCATCCAAATGAAGGTTTAGCTGGTTGTAGAGATTCAGCTTGAATATTTCCGAGCGCTCACCATAAGCATTTATATGCATTGTACTGGGTGCCACCTGAATGGGCACTATGACAATATTTATTAATATCATGATATCTTCACAATATGACACGACGCCTAATGAGCATATTTATGATTTTGACAGTATTTCAAGAACATTGACCAAATAAATGTTTCATGAAATATTTAGCATGAGCTCTGTTTAATGTGTTAAACAGAGAATTAAAAACAATTGTTTACTAAATTTCAAATGTGCCATCCTGTGGTTCTTTAGTTATTCCAACTAATTAAATGTTAGAACAAATAGCCTACTTCTAGTCTCAATATGAACAGTTGTATTCCATTACATTGTACATTGTGCAGTAATCTGTTTGTTTTGTTTATAAATCTGCTTTATTGTTTTTAAAAATGGTGTATAGATATTATATTTCTAGTGTTTTTGAATTCTGCTCCTTGGGACAGGATTACTGTTTCCTGGCTCAGGGCAGTGAGTCCCAAGGGGTGGGATAAGGAAACACAAATCTGTCATGAAGGTTGTAGGTTTGCAGGCCATTTTTCACATTATCTCATTGCTGAGGCTAAATTGAATTCCTCTATTTTCAGGAGAGGGATGAGGAACTTCTAAAGACATATAAGATCAAATAAAAACTCGTTCCTCTGTCCACTCACAGGTAATGGAGTAGTTATTCATCTTCCCGGCCTGTTTGAAGAGATCGACAAAAATGAGAAAAAAGGTAAAGCAGAGACTGTGTTGAGAGAATTTCAGTGGCAGCAAAAGGGCACCATGCTGACTTTGTTCTCAGGCCCAGCACAAACATCTGATACGTTAAATCCTGCTGAGTCCTGTTCTGAGAGGCATCTGTGGAACAGGTGTGTTTGACTGGGCCTTTGCCTGCATTCTCCAGGTAGAACCAGATGGTGCCCATTTGTGACACTTTACTCAGCATTTTTTTCTTCATGTCCCGCAAGACAGAACTTGATTCAACCTGATTGAAAATGAATAAAGACATTAGTCATGAATATTAAATGTTCATGACTTAAATGTTTAATTTGAGTAAAAGACTGACTTGACAATCCTGTGTTTCTGTGGTTAGGCTTGAAAGGCTGGGAGAAAAGGCTTGTCATCTCTGATAGAGCTCACATAGGTATGATTTATATGAATAAAGCAGAAATTATATTTTATTTTGAGATGATGAAATGATGATGTAGAATAAGTTCAGTGTTCTCTGTTAGTGTTTGACTTCCATCAGGCGGTGGATGGAATGCAAGAAGTGCAGAGACAAGCACAGGAAGGCAAAAAGTAAGTAAAGGAGAAGATGACTAAGATCAATTCAGTAAACTATGATTTTCATCAATAATGTACTTTGCTTTGATTTTTCTTAATAGCATAGGAACAACCAAGAAAGGCATTGGACCCACATACTCCTGCAAGGCGTCTCGCACCGGACTTCGCATCTGTGACCTGTTGGCAGATTTCAAAGAGTTTTCTGTCAGGTGACATTTTCACTTGTTTGCACAGCATTTACAAGGCCATGCTGAAGACGAGGATGGTGAACCTGAATTCCGCCTGTCTCTTCACTTCTCCTTTTAGGTTCAAGAATCTCGCACAGCAGTACCAGTCCATGTACCCAGCTCTTAAAGTGGACAGTGATGCTGAACTGAAAAAACTGAAGGCAGGTTGAAGATAAGAGTTAACACTTTATTAGTCCCACAAGTGGGAAAATTGCACTTTAGCTAATGTACGTGAATGTCGTGGTCTCTCTGATGTGCTGTGCCTTCTTGTATATTACAGGATTATGCAGAAAGAATAAGGCCCATGGTAAGAGACGGTGTGTATTTCATGTTCGATGCAATTCATGGACCCCCGAAGAAGATCCTTGTAGAGGGCGCAAATGCTGCACTCCTGGACATCGACTTTGGTATGGGCTTCCCTCAGGGTTAGTGTTGCATCCACTTCATTATAAGTCATGTCACACTTAGAAAACGTATGTATGTCATCTTTCTAGGAACCTACCCGTTTGTGACATCATCCAACTGCACCATTGGTGGGGTATGCACTGGTCTTGGAATCCCCCCAGCGAACATCGGAGATGTGTATGGAGTGTCGAAAGCCTACACCACTAGAGTGGGCATTGGGGCCTTCCCGACGGAACAGCTCAACGTAAGAGCGCATGGGGACAGTTTGGATCTTCTGCCTCGCTAACTTCCATGTTTATTAGCCATGTTAGCCTTTTTAGAACTGTTATGAAGTATGAAATTTACAGTCATGTGCAAAAACAAAAATTTGGGTACCACCTGTTAAATTTAAATAATTGTATACATCCTCTGCAGAGAACACACCTTTGCATTTTTCTAAGTACTGTGTATGTGCTGAAAAAAGGAATAATGTGGCATGGACAGAAGACATTTTACGTTCTATTATTTCTCCAATTTCTTATGAAAGTGAACAATGCTGTATTTGTGTTTGTTACCTGTAGAGGATGTGTACTTATTTTCACCTCGCAAATCATTAAAACCTGGTGTTTATACTTAAATATGACTATGTATGCACATATTCTGACCACAGTACACTTGTTCTATATATACAGTGTAGACCAGGGGTCACCAAACATTTTGAAACTGAGAGCTACTTCACGGGTACTGAGTCATACGAAGGGCTCCCAGTTTGATACACTGGAACAGAGTTTAACTTCTCTAAACTTCATGCATAATAAACATGTTTTAAATGCTTTTTTATATATATTGTCATTTTCAAATCTATATAAATGCAAATGTGATTAAAGAAGAATAGCAACAGGATCAAATTAAATGTTAGACGCTGCTCACTGGTGAGTTGTGCTATTTTTAGAACAGGTCCGCAGGCTACTCATGTGGTGCTTGGGGGCACCCTGGTACCCGTGGGCACCATGGTGGTGACCCCTGGTGTAGACTGTACACTTGTATACATACTCATGACTTTCACACATCACTGAGGGAAGGGATTATCCTGCCGAAGCAGCTGTCCCACAGTGGACTGAAGTCCTTTGATGCTCTAATAGCCGTCACATGAACAGAAGATAAATTTAGGCTCTCGTATTTTGCCTGGGGTTTGATTTCAGAATGTAAAAGTGACGCTTTTGGCTGGAGTCATGCATTAACATACTCTTAAAACACACTTCTTTTAATTTTATGGGATAAAATAATACTCTTAATATTAAAAAAGTGAGGTCCTTTAATGTATTCTCTGATGTAAACTGAAAACAGAAATGAATATCCTAACTTTGTGTGATGATGGGTGAACAAGGGTCTGTTACTAGAAAGACTGGGCCAACTTTAATCTTACATTTCCACAAATTCAAGCAACGGATGTTAATGTTCTATATTCAGAAAATAAAATGACCCATTGCATAACAGCATTTAACTCTTTTTTTTTAACTGTTCTCGCCTCTTTAGGCTATGGGAGAACTGTTGCAGACACGAGGCCATGAAGTGGGGGTTACCACTGGCAGGAAGAGACGCTGTGGTTGGCTGGACTTGGTCATCCTCAGATATGCGCACATGATCAACGGCTTCACCGCGTGAGTTGTTTAGAATTCCGGATCAGCTGTTTGGATAAGTGTTGAAATGCTGAACCAGGGCTAATATATGTAGCGCTTCCTTAATACAATTACTTTGAAGTGTATGTTACAGTTAAAGTTATTTATACCATGCGTAAACTAGTAATGGGTGTTATTGTCTTTTTACAGCATTGCTTTAACTAAACTGGACATCCTTGATGTACTTGATGAGATTAAAGTGGGCATTGCCTACAAACTCAATGGCAAGAGGATTCCCCATTTCCCAGGTACAGACTTCTGGACTCAGCATCACTAAATGAAATGTATATGAGGTGGTACTGTAGATTCACTTAACGGTATTTTAGTAGACCAATACTTTGAGTGTGTCCGAAACCGCGCACTTGCGCACTTTTAGTGCGCGAGTTTAGGGCGTAGTGCGTTCACACTGAAAACCGAGCTAAAACTCACTGCACTGCACTGAAAGAACCCGGATGCTGCACTGAAATCGGCCAGAAAACGCAGTGCGGAACGATGGACACTATTCGCACTAAATGGGCGCCATTTTGACCACGTAGCGGAGGGGGCGGGACTTTCAATGTGTTTTCGAGTCGGATAATAGCAGCAAACAGTGAAATACGAGCCCAAGCGGAGGCAGCTGGTTGGTATAAATGTAAGTAACGTTAATAAAATTATTTTACTGATGTACGCTGCGGTAAAACCTGCAGATATTTTGGTGGCTGGAGAATCGCGAGCAAATGTTAGTCCATCATTTCCGCTAAGTGCAAAACTGACCCACAGCAGTGCGTACTACAGAAGGAAGTGCGCACTACGCACTAAATCTCAGTGCACTGACGCGATTTTGGACACACTCTTTGTTAGTTAACTAGGTTGCATAGAAACCAGCTGTAAGCTGTGCATTATGTGATCAAAATGCTGCTTAATTGATAATATTCTTGCCTTAAGAAACAAAAACTTGGCTTCACCCAATTCATTGTTTTATAGCTAATTTACGTTTTTGCCAAACACCGGCAAACTAGGGCACAAACACCATAAAAAGTTTTTGTGTTTTGTGTCTATGGACCACTATAAACCATTTTGGTCACTGTTATAAAATCAGACATATGTAATAGACTTTTCTACCAGAGGTCATGGATTCAAATCCTACCACTCCTGGGTCTCTGAGCAAGACCCTTAACCCCAGGTTGCTCCAGGGAGACTGTCCCCTGTAGTTTTACTGAATGGACATCACTGTGGATAAAAGCGCCTGTTAAATGCCATATATGTAAATATAAATGTTCTTTAGTCCTTACATTTGTTAAGCGTGTTCTATATCAGCTGGATCATCCCAATCTCACTCCCTCCAGGTCCCTTTATGCTTGGAACCCTAACATTGTTCCTACATGATATGTTAGAAATATTAGGATGTGCTAAAGGCTAATATATAACAAGAGAAAAACATGCAGGTCTGATTATATAATGAAGAAAAATCCAGTCCACTCAGTGTTCCAAGCTTCTTGTGCTCTTGTTTTTCTCACTTAGCCAACATGGATGTCCTGCATAAGGTTGAAGTGGAATATGAGTCTTTCCCTGGTTGGAAGACTGACACCTCCACAGCCAGGAAATGGAACGATCTTCCTCCTAAAGCCCAGAACTACATCCGCTTTGTGGAGAACCACATTGGTGTTCCTAGTAAGTCAGACATGGCATAAAAAAGCATGTAAAATGAAGAAATGTCATATGTATGAAAAAAATGTATTTCTGGAAACAATGATATAGGTCTGTACATTTTTTCATCATAATTACAGTATCTGTAGTCTTTTGGCCAAAAACCAATGGACATTTTTAGCAAAAAAAATTATAGTGATCACAGTTTTGGTGTAGGCGTAAAGATCTATTTAAATCTTTTTCACTCTTTTTACAGTTCGGTATGATCGTAACTTATGTTTCTTTCTCCTTGCAGTTAAATGGGTGGGCGTGGGCAAGTCCAGAGAATGCATGATCCAGATGTTCTAGAGTGTCTGCCTCCTCTGATATCAGGAACGTCCATCACCGTCCTCTCTCAGGAAAATATCTGGCAGACTCACAGCAACTGGACTGGCATTCACGATTGCTGTGTGCAGACACGAGACTTACGTTTAATAGCATCAGGACAGTGGGAATTTGTCTCAGTAGTTGGCATTAAATGACTGATGAACATGTTTGATGAGTGAACTTTCACTTGAGAATAAGCCTTTCTCTTCATGAGGGTTAAGCTAAATGTCCTCTAATAGGGGGGTTTGTCCAGGCCTTATTTTCTTTAGATATTGTGCAATTGTCTTTTCTTGGATCAAATGAAGGCCGTTTACACATAAAATACTTTGTGCAGATGTGTGTGTTTGTGTGATTGTGTGTGTATGTAAGTGGCTGAGTGCAAAAGATCAAGATAATAACGGCAGTATATTAAATCGTTGACTGTAGAGGTGCTGTTGACTGTTACAAATGCATTTGCATGGTTATCCTGTGGCATCACACTTGATTTCATTTGTATTTCGTATAAAGTTCAACTGCTGACATTTTGTCAGAGGTTATATTATGATTATGGCTCTGACTTTTGTGAATTACATCGTTGACTCGTGTTTACTCAGGATCTCAGGATTACCTTTAAGTGCTATGGCATGACATTTGTCTGATAATTTATAACAACATAAAACTATATTCACTGCCTCATCTCATTTTTCTTCAGTCGTTTTCCTGAAATTGTGTACTTTATAATAAACGTTTCTCACAGTTTTGTGAAGCATATTAGGTTTGAAAGGGCATCGGTGAAGCTGCTTCAGAAATAGACACTGACAGAACATTCTGTTCCACTGTAGTTTGCCAAGATTATCTGAGCTGACCTTCCACTGGCCCTAGTGATGGCAGTAAAACACCAGACGCAACTTAAGTCTCTGTCGTCTGAACAACAGACCCCAAAAAAACAAGGTGACCCAGAATAGTGCCGCCTGCAGAGAATCAGGTTTGGAATAAACTTGAGGAAGGAATGGAAGCGTCTTCTGGTTGGGCATCAATGACTGGTATTCCATGAATTCAGTTCATGAATCAGGAGTGATATGTCCCTCCCCTTTTAAGACATTTAAGCCATTGGTAATGATCATATGCAACTTCGTACAAAATGAAAGGTACAATTGTGCTTAAAACGTCTTTTTCTAGAGGAAAGGGGCCTATTTGTAGGTCTATCAATCCGCATTGTCCACTAAACCCACTCGTTTTCACATGCGTCTGTTGTGGTAGGTGACAAACTAGAAACTAGAAAACTTTCTACATGGTCAGTGTAATTAATTTTTATGCTTTACATTGGCTCCATTACAAGACATTTTTCTAAATGGGTAGACTTGGTGATTAGCTGTTAATGTTTATTCCTGATGATTCTCTCCTGAATTGAGGGTGTAGTGTTTGTTAGTAACATTAGCAATATTAGCCTCATAGCTCTAAGGAAAGAAGCAAACTTTGGAATTCAGAAATATCTTGGCTAATCGATTTAAAACAAAGGCAACTTCAAATCACATGTAAAATGTGTGGATTTAGTTTTCTTTTCTTTTTTTTTTAATGACGTCTTTAAAAATATAATTGAAGGCCGTTAGCCTGTTAGCTACCCGATGAGCTGTTAACCAACGTTGGATATGTTAAGAACTGTTTCAGGCCTATTACTTAAATTAATATAGCTGTTTGTGTATTTCAAATAAAAAAGAATATAAACAAATAATTTATTTAAAACTTTTTTTCACATAGAAATAAATACACAAAACAGTAATACAATAAATGGTGGTTTTTAAGTATGTCACTGTGTTCAAATAACCATATTACTTGTACCCAGTTTGGCTCAGTCAGTACTTCATTAGATTAAATCAGGTATGCAGCTAATGGAATTTCACAAATTCCTGCAATGGCTGAAGTTCTGGGTGAAGTTTGGAACCAGACCAGTTCGAGAACTGTGATATTTTTTATACTTTTTACTGCGTATTTGTTTATTTACATTTATATATTAGTGCTGTGCACAAAAGTCTAGTGAAAATTGCAAAAATGCACAGAGCGTGTGGTGACCAGGACTAAGATTAGGAACTAGGCTTGTCAAGATCCTGAAATTTCAAACTCGATACGATACTAAGGATGGTACTTGATACTCGATACTATTTTCGATACTACAGGGGGAGAAAAAAAAACAGGAATCTTTTAATAAAAAAAAATTAAAGTGTGCTCAGGAGCTGTTGCACTGGTTCTCTGCAGAGGAGAGATGAGAGTCCCTATAAAATGCTCCGTTTTCTTTGTCTACTCAAAATTGTACAGTGTCTTTGGGTATTTTGAAAAGCGCTTTATAAATTAAATGTATTATTATTATTATCATTACTATTATTATTGTTATTATTTACAGAACTTGCTTTTTCCCTCCGTAGAGATCAATAAGGGAAGGTGACCTTCAGTGTTTTGGCCAGAACTTACCTGAATATTTTTTTATCCCTGAACAAATATAGTCTACACAACCAAATCAGAACAATTTGGGATCAGCTATTTTGTATGGACTATATTGTCCCAATACTTTTGTCCACACTAGATAGATTTAATTCATTGTGCCTCTCAGTGAACAAAAGTATTGGGACGGTACAGGAAAAATTGACCTCAAATATTAGGTAATTGCAGTCCAGGCCAGGCCTCTCTGTCAAAATCAATTCACTGGCATCAAAAGGCATTGCAGCGGGCAGCCCCTCCCCCGGCTACCTGGCGGACCAAGTGTTTACATGATAGCCCTGCCCTTACAAAAAATTCACTATGGTTTCCTATGATTTTTTTGCAGTAACCATAGTTTTACTGTGGTACCCCATGGTACTTTGGTACT
>JBBPDC010000001.1:36496252-36530286 GCA_037974485.1 Hemigrammopetersius urotaenia
ATATTATGTGTGTGTGTGTGTGTGTGTGTGTGTGTGTGTGTTTATATATACAACCCCCAAAGCAAGTACACAATTCCGGCATCTACAAAGCTGCCATCGCCTTTTGCTCTTGTACTTGTATCCATGTTTTGGCTGAGTGCCTATATAAAAGTCAAAAGGAAATATGTAAATATGATTTCTCAGTGAACTGCTCCTTTGACGGTCCGCACCACACAGCAACAACAGCATATGGAACAACTGTGACTCGAACCTTAATTCCAAGTGCTCAAACTGGGGGCTCTTTGAGGTGAGTGGGTCTGACTCTGGGGACTTTATCGTGGACAGTCTTCAGATAACAAAGCAGAGGAAACGTATTTTAAATATAGACACTGCTGAGCTGATGAAAATCTTAGACGGAACTTCCGGAACAGCTTAGAGAAATATGGATCAGCGCAAATTAGAATTCCCCAGCAGAACGGAGCCTGCGGCTGTGAAAGTGGGAGTCACACTTGCTCGGTCTGCATGCTTCCTTGTGGCTGGCAGCAGTTGGTGTCTGCAGGCGGTTCTGTGATTTTCAGGCGAATGAGCAGTTGTTGGACGCGCCGAGGCGTCTGCAGGCTCTCAGCTCAGCGCAGGACCGAAATCCTACAGAGATAAAAAGACGTTAGAGCGTGTTTTTCTTCTTCATAAGATCACTTCTTAATATGATTAGGGTTATTAAAATGTGATCTTATGAAAAGGAACAATATGATTAGAGTTAAGAAAAGGTGACATTGAGAAAAAGATGTTTTTTATTGCGTATGTATAACACATTTCTCCTTATTAGCTGATAATGGAAATGTAAGGACTTTAAATAAGTGTTGACACGTGTGATGTGATGTTAGTTAAAATAATACAGGGCCAATAATACATAATAATAAAGGCCTCAGCTCTGCATAAAAGAGTGTTTTCTTGTAAACACAACTCAAGGCCTTAATATGGATTAATAAGTTTATGGATTGAATCAGGTGCGTTTGGTGAAGTACTGGGCTAAACTCTGCGGAGCTGTGGCCTGGAAAGAACTCAGTTTGACACCCTTGATATAGAAAATGAACTTTGAAGGTGAAACATCACCAGAGGGGTTAGGGTTAGCCCTTGTTGTAGGAACGTTCTTATTTCATTGTTGAGTTTTGTTTGGAAACAATAGGGTTAAATCTTACAATCCCATGCAAAAAAACCCGATCCAGTTTATTCTCTCTGTTATCTTTGTATTCTCCGAATCTTTATCTGTATTCAAGCTGCAAGACACATTTCGTAACCTTTAAAAAGAAATATGAATGTCACAATATTTTTTAAGCAACTAAATAGTTTTTTCACGGTTTCTGAAGAATATGAAGGTAAGATGCCCAAAAAATGTGTTGGGGAATTTTCACTTTAAACTGGACAAGAAGTGAAATTGAGAAAATTGAGAAAAATGCCTACATTGCTCACAAGAAACCTGTATTTGTTTACACAGCCATGGAAAAAATTAGACCACTTTTCCTTTTTTTCTGTTCACTGTTTGTACAATTTGTGGTGGTGTGTGAGTGTGGAATGCACCGGCTGCTCTACTTTTCTGAACTATTGCAGTGTGAGCTGTATTAAAAAATGAAGTAATGCCTACATGTGTGTTTAGTAGTGTTTGTATAACCGCTCTATTCCAACAACTTCACTCCTGATTCAGTTTCTGATTGGATGAAACAGAGTCATGCAAACACTGTGCTCTTAACATCACTACTTTAATTGTTACAGTTGTAAAATAATGTAAGAGTGTCGTATAGTTTAACATTTCCAAGGTATAATAAATATGTATTATTTTTGAACATTTTTCTGTTGGGATTTTAAAGTGTGATCAATATTGTATAAAACTGTAGTGACCTGCACAGTTTACACAGACAGCCTCCCACACATTACAAAAGCAATAACCAGAAAAAGAAAATGATGTGATCTCATTATTTTCCATGGCTGTATGTATATACACCCTTGCTGGCTGTGTTTTACTGTGTAGCAGCCTTAGCTTTTTTCTAGCTTTCTAGCTTATCTGGATAGTCTCATTGGCAGTTTCTAAGTAAACAGCTGCAAACAGCAGATTCCACACAATTCGAGATATGTTTGATATGGTCCCTTCAGTGGAGGGAGTGAAAACTGAACTGGACGAATGACGCGTGGAATGCTGCACAGTGTTTGCACTCATTATTTGCAGGTATCATACACAGGAAGAGGCCATTAGAGGTGACTGCAGTGTGAAATGTTCGAAACGACACACCCAGCTAGACTGCTACACTCTGTATATGTGCGTTAGGCCACATTTATGTTATGTAAACATTTGGCTGGGGGACGTCCAGATATGTCTGTAAACTTTGATTAGTGGACCCACAGGTGCAAAGTGGCTCAGGGCAGTTTAGGGACAACTTACATTTGTTTGTTTGCAGAACATTCAGGTGGAGCTCAGGTTTCCAATTAGTACAAAACATTACTGTTTGATTTGTGATGATACTGAGGTAAAAAAAAAAAATACATAGTGACTAAACCTGTTCCAGAGGTCATTACTGAGGTCTGTGGTTTAGCTGAAGGGCACAATGATATGATGCATTTCCTAATTTATCAGAAATACTGTATCATGAGTGTGTAGATGTGCATCATATCTCTGCTGGGCAGGAAGCTGTGGATGCTCTTGTGAAACATCATTAGTGCGTGGAACTGTGGGATGTGCACTTAGCCCAGTCACACTTTGCTGCTGTATTTGGGTAGAGGGGTGCTAAGTGTGGTCTTGTGTGCTTTGGGACACACTTAGACACTTCCCAGAAAGCACATGGACACACACCCGAGTAAATAAGTCCACAAGTGTTGGGGAAAAGTCAAGACCCGGTCTGAACCATGTCACACTGAAGAGATTTGCTCTGATGTAACTAAGGTCTAGTGGTAGAACTATTATTCTCTTGCTAAATTCATTTCATAGAATAAAACTGGTGCCCATCCAGCACTGGGGCATTAGTTTACACAGCACTTTTTCTGACGAAACAGATTTGGCTTTTTGTAACATCTTCATTCTTGCTGCTCTTCTTCATGTTACTGTACGTGGCTGAAAGCAATTATCCCTCTCGTTACTGCCCTTTATCTTGGCTCCCTTTTTGATGTATATGGTGAAGTTCCAGTTCGGTTGTGGGGTCTTTTGTGAAGGCTCTGGTGCAGCTGTTGAGGCTTTCATCGCGGCCTCCTCTCGGCCTGGCGTTTTACTGAAAAAGGTCACGCTCGTAACTTCCGCGCCGGCTCCTCTTACCCTGTGCCACATGCCAGGGACCCCTTAAGGCCTGACCCGCCCCGCTGGCTGCTGGATGGACTTAAGTCCGGGCGTGCGGCTTTGTGTCCCCCCCAACCAAATCACGCAGGGACCAGCTGTGTCCGGAGAGACGGAGCGAGAGCGAGGGAGTGGGAGAGGTAGGCCTGCCTCAGTGATGTTGATGCTATAAATACGGGTTAGGCTCAGTTGAAGAAGTGACAGCTGTGCGCTGGAGCAAGGACACTCCTCATCAACGTCCTCCTCGCCACCATCACGGGGTCACAACACAAAACGCATGAGAGAATGGGAGCAAATGGCATACAGTTGTATAACTGGCCTATATTTTTATGTCGACCCAAACGGGATATAGAGTTTCTATAAATGCAAAAAGCGACAGTTTGGTGAATAGTAATATTTACAGTTTTCTTTGAACAAAGTCAGTTATTCAGGATGTGTTTGGTGTGCAAATCCTGTTTCTTTCGTGCTGCACAAGACTGATATAGATAAAAGGTCATGGAAGCTCACCGATCTTCTTTGAGTAAATTGTAATTGCCTCATCACTCAGTCATCACTCAGTTGAAACTCAAATAGACTTTCTTATGTATTCTCTGGTCACGATTTGACCCACAATGTGCTGTAAAAAAGCATGTTCTGTTTGTGTCACCAGGCCAGTTATGTAGTAGCTTTAGATGGACAGCTAGTGATCCAGCTTTCAGTTCAAATGAGTACAGAATTTGTTATAAGGTTAGGCCATTGCTATAGTCAAATACAAATGTAATTGGAAAATGTTATTTGTGCTGTATGTGCAACTACAGACAAGGCCAGCGTCTGGACCAAAGGAAGAGTTTCATTCCAAAATGCTGGCCTGAAAGGAATAACAGCTATTAAAGGTGGTCTAATCATAAAAGTAAAGCCCAAGGTTCATGAAAGGTTTACTTCATGAAAAGGGTCTTTAATGCTTTTTGGAACAAAACCCTTCAAATAGACATTTTTCTAATGAATTTTATGCCTTCTGCTGCTTTAGAAATTAATGATGAATGGCTGTTATGGGGTCATTTTTGTATTATATCTCCCAGGGGACCATCCCCAGACCTTCCTAGTAAAAGCTGAGCTTTTTCCTTAAAGCTCCAGTGATGCCCAGTGCATTGTGAAGATCAGTGTTTGCAGTCAGACCCCCAAATTATGTTCATTTGATTCTTTTTTCCTCTGGACCATCGTTGTGTTGTGCAGTGGCATGTTTTTGGCATGTTTACTGGCATTTCTAACCTTCGAGAGGCAGGGCGAGGAAATGATGTGCAGACTTGAATTATGTTAGGTGAGGTTTTAAAAAAAAAACCATTTGACAGTGTGCCTGGGGTTTGACAGTACATGGGTCACTTTCTCTGCATCTGACTCGTTTCAGGGTTGTGCTTTGGTGTGTGTGTGTGTGTGTGTGTGTGTGTGTGTGTGTGTGTGTGTTTGTTGGGGAGCATCACTTCTTCTCGAGTGTGACCACCTGTCTTTTGTTGTGAGGTAAATAAATAAATAAGCGTGGCCGGGCACCAGCTGTCCCTGGCAGTCCGTTCAGAGGTCAAGGGCTCCCACCGCTGGCCTCGCGGGGTGAAGACGTCCAAGTTTCGACTTCACTTCCCCTCCAAAGACTTCCCGCCGCTCGGGGAATACATGCAAATTCGCCAGCTCTGGCTAAATGGAAATTACATGAGAATTTTTGATCAGCGAGGGCAAAAACATAACTCATTAAGTCAAAATGCCGCGAGATGAGGCTGGAATACATAAGCATCTGAGGTCCTTCTGAGTCTGTTTCCTGTGCAAAGCTGAAATGGATCTCTAACAGGGTTTGAACTTGCTGGAGCCTTTTAGAGGCCCTCTTAAACCCCTTTAAAGTTCCTGTAACGTATTGCATTGTCTAGAAGGCTTCTCTGAAACCTCTTATTTACAGTCAAGTGGCAGGCCCAGTATCTTCAGGTGCTGTCGAGTGAGGGTTTTTTTAAGCTGCTGGTTTCAGCTTCCTGATGAACTGGGTCGAACTTGGTCGCACCGCAGTAGTTTCCAGTGCTTCGAGGCACAACCTAAGAGGTGCAGAGGACAATGAGGAGGCTGAACCACCATCTCCAGACAAAGGAGGTAGTAGGATAAGGCTGGGGTTGCTGGGGTGATCTGTGTATGTGTGTGTACTGAGGGGGGGTCCCAGGCTGCTTCGTCCGTGGTCCTCCCTGAGCGTATGTTCCCGGTGGGGGCAGGGCTATGGGAATCTCATCGGCGCGCCGCTGCATTTCTATAGATGTGCAGCCAGAGAATAATTAGGAGCCCACACCCCAAGAAAATGACCACTGAACTGGCTTTGAGATTCCAAATTAGCCACGCATTGCTCCCTTTACTCACTCCCTCCTTTCATCCCCGATTCTCTCCCAGAACTGCTTGTTTGTTTGTTTGCAAGAATGCAAATGAGCGGTGAGGCGACAGTAGATCTTCTTTTCAGTGAGGAAGAACTTTGCATGAGGACGACACACGATGCTTAAAAAGGTTTTTGTTGTTTAGCTAATATTAAAATACAGTTATCAAAGTCTAAAAGGGTTTGGCTTTCAAAGAAAAAAAGGCTACAAGTTGGAATAAAAAAGATATTTTGGTATAAGCAGTTTGATCAAACTGCATGCTTTTTGTTGAAAATAACGCATCCTGTATAGAGAACATACACATTCTGAAACGCAATGCTGTATTTAGTGTACTGAGAAAAACAACACAGGCCACGTTTGATACAAATATGTTAAACTCTGGAAATTAACAAATATTGTGCACTAAAATTCACTGGTAAATATTTTGATCCCCGTAAATGTTTTGTTACTTTCCCTTAGAAAATCAGCAAAACATGCCGTTTCACCAGGGGTGTGCACACTTTTGCACACAACTGTATGTGACACATGATGAGGACACAACCTGCGATGTCAGAACAATATGACCGGCAGCTGTAGCGAGTTCCTTCTACAAAGCTGTTGGATTTGTTGATGGAGAAAGAAACATCAATGACCTGCACAATGATGACTTTGTTGTCTGTATACAGTAGCTCTTTTACTTTCAAACACGACCTTATTTATGAACAGATAACTGTAGAGATCCTCCTTGACAACTAAGTTAAGGTCACAGAGAAGACACTCTGGGCCACTTCATTGAAGACTACTTGTTATAACAGAAGTAGCAGTTGATGTGTGTGTGTGTGTGTGTGGAGGGGGGCAATTTACCATCTGTAAGGAAAATCCATTAATATTCTGTGAAGCCAATTAACAGTAAGCATGGAGTCCATTACTACATCACACGGAGAAATCCTCAGGAAACACACACCCAGCTGTCACGTAAAATGTTCTATTTATTCTATGCATGATCGAAATAAAAGTTCTAGCTCAAGATTGTCACTTTTTCACAGCACACACACGAGTACACATCGAAAGCGGCAAGAAAAGAAAACCACACCAGTTCCAGAAAAGAAATGGCAAAAACTGCCCCCCCCCAACAAAAAGAACAAAACAAACCCAATCAGTGTTTCAGAACAAACAGATTGTCATCTACATTCACTAAAGCACTAACATCGAAGCATTTTGTTTCCTATAAAATATATGTTTCTTATCAAAAACTTATATTAAATCTAATGGCACTTCTACAAAGTCTATTAAAAACGTTCTCCATTTAGTAGCATCTTTCATTACTCAAGTCAAGTCAAATTCGGAGATACAGTAAAATCTTTGCACAAGAAAAGAAATCAATAAATATTTCTGATGATTATACAATTTCACAGTCTGAACCTTAGAAGACAATATTCCAGTATTAAGCTTTACATATGCGTTTCGTAGAATTGTATTGAGGAAAAAAAAGAAAAGAAAAAAAAAAAAAAACACGCACCCATGCGCCCTGAAGCCATGGCTTGAGCATGTTCTGGAAGCATGTAGAGTTTGAAATAAAGGACTAGTGTTGTCGTACTATTGATATTTACTGGCTTTCTGCTGGTCGTGTGACCGACACATTTTACTGGTCCATGGCTGTGGCCACTTTTCTGACCACTAAAGAAAAGGACTCATTAACTTCCTTCATTTCAATTGGACAAACACCAGCCCACACTTCCTAACATTCTACCAGATTCCTTTCTCTTATTAGTGTTGTTTTCATAGTAAAAACATGCTTCATGTTCCTTTCAGTAGCAGATAAAATGAAGAATGAATATGATGTTACCAGCTGTTGCTTGTTGTTACAGATACCTGTGCAGAACGGATACTATTGTTAATATTATAGGCCTGCAATAATGCCCAATAGTTTAATTTGCTGTTTGAGTAACTGTAGTGTCAACAAGGCACATACTGTGTAGAGCAATCAAGTAAATACATCAACAGTAAATTCAGCAACAAATGACACTGGCGTCTCCCCCATCAACAGTTGAACGCACATGTTATTAAAGAGAGCACCTATAATCTTTTCATAATAGCTGCATCGTATAGGGGAGCGTCCAGACTTAGGAGGGGGAAAACAGTTACATTCCAATCCCAGGAGTAACAAAATTACAACATTCTTTTATACTGTTCAATTGAGTTCATATTCTTTCTCTCTCTCTTTTTTTTACCATAGAGTTTGGCAAGGGTTTACATTTGTTGGTACCACCCACAAATTCCAGTGTTCCATTTTTTTCCTTCAATATACAGAGATGAATAATTTAATAAAGTCAAATATGGTTTTTTTTTAATAACTGTCCAACAAATGTGCAAAGATGAAATGGTTTGAGAGTGTAGTCCGGTCTCTGAGAGTGGAGTAATAAAACGTAAGCGTCTGTCCTTCTCTCGAGGCTTCTCTTAGCAGTCCTTTCGCCTTAGCTCCGCAGGTTTCATGCGAAAAGGGATCAACGGGGACGTGAGGAGCGAGAGAAATGTATAGTTTCTAACCCCTTCAGAGGCTCCAGGCGGGATATGATGCTTAACTCCCTTGAGGAACGCCTGGGAGTGAGGAAACTTTTACAGGTGTTCAGCAGATGCAGGTCGTGAGGTTGTGCTTGTGGGGCGAGAGGCGTTCCGCTGCGTCTCTGTGCCGTTTTGAGACCGAATGTTGGAGCTCAGCTGGATTTAAAAGCAACTGATCGCAGGTGAACCAGGGGAAGACGTCGACTTCAGAAGTCGACATGGAGAACTGCAGCTTTTTACGAGAGATTTCAGACGTTCTCGACTCCAAGGAAGCAAGAAAAAAAAAAAAAACCCATTCGGATAAATAAAAAAATACATATTTACAATAAATATACAGTTAGAAATAGCAGCCTACAGAATATCAGTGTGGTATCTACAGTCTATGTATGCACAAAGCAAGTGCTTTTTAGCATTTCTGGAGTCAAATTGTGATTAAGATGGCTTATCTACACAAGATACAATGAAACCATAAACCCATATACAGCAACTGATTTTACAATCAATTGTCCCAGTAAAACTGGGGAAAAGTACCAGTACGACAAGTTATTAGGACCCAACAGAGTTGTCTATGCTTCGGATGTCAAGACTACAGTAAACCCTGAACCAACAGAACTAATAAATAATTCTAATCAAGTTTTCTCAGGAAAAAAAAAAACACGTAGTAGTACACAAACTTTTAGTGCTACTCGCCATCACAGCTAAACCATACATATCGTGTGAACTTAAACAAACACAATGAACTCAAGAACATTAATAAAGAAAGAAAAAAAACTACATTAAGGGAAAAAACACCATTCTGGTGTTTCAACAAATACTAGATCATTAGTGTCCCCAATTTAACTTCCTAACTAAGAAAATATACATTTATACTAAAGCCCCAGTGGGACTTTATAGTGGGATAATTCATGAGGACATGCCCATTCCTAGAACTGATACTGATCTGCTAAGCCTGTCCTACGAACAACCAGCAAATCAGCATCTCAAAGTAAAAGTGGGCTTTCGAAGAATCCCAGTCTCATCTGAATTCTCGCCCACCCAAAATGTACTGATTCAAAATCTGACTGAATAAAATGCAAACTAATTCAGGTCTTTTAGCTGCATTAGTTAACAGAAATAGTAGATAATAGCTTTAAATGACAACGTCCATAATACAGATTATCTGTGTGGTACTTTTGTTCCTTTTAGGTACTGTTTTCTTTCCAGTTGATGACAAGAGAGCATATGACCCTGATTCTCCAGAGCGGACACAAAGAAATATCCAAAAATTACTCAATTCTCTTCTGTTTCGATATTCAACAAACAACAAAGCAAAATATGGAACTGAACACGTCAATTACAAACTGACGTTTAATCCTATATATTACGCCGATCATCTTTTTGTAACGTAAGAATGCTGGACTCAACTTCAAATCAAAATGTTTTTTTTCTGAGTGCATCAATCCTGCAGTAGGCTAGTGTTCAACAGTGGCATTGACATTAACTTCAGAAGATCGCTGCCAGTGACTGACCAAGTGCATCAAATGCCTTCACACCTTTTCAGTGGGTGTAGGGGACACTTAGGTGACCCTAGTGCTTCAAACAATGCTTAGCTCTGTGTCAAAAAACAGCAAAATACTGGATGTTATTACAGGCAATATTACATCCATTGTCCAGTCGTGTGCATATTCAAAATATTTCACTGTGGCTTGGGTGCCACTCTAGGCTTAAAGTGAAAATCAAATCTGCACAGTTTCCTTTACCCCAAATGTGATCGGCCAAAATCTCTGGCATCAGAATTAGGCTTCTATAGATTTGCACTGGAGCTGCAAGACTAACGTAGGTAACAAGTTGAAGAAGCTTGAGTAAAGCTGTTAACTCTCTAAATTATCCCACACTTGTCTTAAACCACTTCAGGTTATCTTAAGTAGACTTAAATAAACACTCATTATTTTCGATCCTGTATGGTCTACTGTTATCTATAAAAATGGACAAAAGTGCAGACAAAATGCAGGCTTTGAGATGGTTCAGGATCTATTTGCGAGGACTTCAGTATATAATGTAGTTTGAAGTAACTGTGCGATGTTTTATGCATTTCATTTCTTGTTAGCTACACTCTTAACAAATAAGGGTCTTTGACCCTTTTGGTGATTTAGTCTAAACGTCTCAAGTTCTAGAAAGAACCATACATAACAGTTTCTCCATTGTAGAGAAAAACAAACATTTAAGCAAGCAGAGAACCATTTAAGCATTTAAATGGTTGCTTGAGTTGTCAAAGTACTATTCATAACTGTGGTCTAAAAAAACCCTTAAAGAGCTTTAAACATGCACAGTGTGATCAAGTACATTTGGGGTAAGGGGAAACTGTGTAAATTTGAATTAATGCAAACTACTGTTTTAAATTCCCCATATGCAGCTCTACTTGGAAACAGGAGTACAAAGGCAGTACAGAGAGGCACAGCGGCTCTTATCCGATGGCGAGGGTCTTGACGAGGGCGCAGTGGAACTTGCGGATGTGGCGGTAGAGGTCGCCCGACTGCGTGAAGCGGCGTTCGCACCACTTGCAGGCGTGAGGCTTCTCGCGCGTGTGTACCACAGCGTGCCGGCTCAGGTTGTGCGAGTACTGGAAGCTCTTGCCGCACTGGCCGCACGTGTAGGGCTTCTCGCCCGAGTGTGTGCGCTCGTGCCTCTTCAGTGTGTACATGCAGGAGAAGGTCTTTCCACACTGTGAACAGGTGGGGGCCGAGCCATCGGGGGACAACTTGGAGCGTGAGTGTGAGTCCCTGTCACGGAAGTGTGAGCTGAGGTGCAGCTGCAGCGTGTGAGGGCTGGGGAAGGCCTTGCTGCACAAGGGGCAAACACACACCGGTGGGCCGCCAGCCGGCAGGAGCGCTCCACTGGACGTGGAGATGTCAGATGATGCTAGTTCATCTTCATCATCATCCTCGCTGTCACCCAGAAGTCTCCCTCCTCCTCGGTTTGGCTCTCCTCGGCCCTCCCCGCTCTCCTCTCGGTTACGGACACATGCCCCCACACCAACCCCAACCCCCACCCCAACAACAAGGGCCCCCACCCTTCCTCCACCCACTAACTCTTCCTGCTCCTCCTCCTCCCCCATCTCCTCCTCCTCCTCCTCCTGCATCATCAGGTGCTCCTCCAGGGCTGGGCCAGCATTGCCGGGGAAGAGGGCGGTGAACCCTGTCACCAAATTCCCAAAGCGCCGGCTCTCGGGGCCTCCTGCTCTGTCCTCGCGCTCTGACAGCGCGTCGTGTTCGCTGCGAACAAGTGGCTCCGTGCCCTGCTGCTGGCTGTCGAGGGCCAGCTGTCCCATGCCGTCTCGGCCCGACGGCGGCTTGAAAGACAAGTCCAGAGCGCAGTCCGTGTCGTCCGCCGCACGGGACCTCTGGGACGGCACGAAGGCCGGACCGCTGACACTGGCTTTTGTTTTTCCAGCTGTTTGGATGCGGGGCTCGGCCTCGGCTGACACATAATTGACACCTACAAGGTCCAGGGACCTGGTGGGGTGACCGTTCGCCTTCTGCCTCGCCAGCGCAGGCCCGTCACAATCTGTGACAGCCAGGCCCCCTTCACTGGTGTCCATGTCATCTGCTGGGGGGGCCCTCTGGGGGTTCTGCTGCACTTTGCTGGGCTGCAGTTCTCCATCAGACAAGCTCACCCTGTCCAGGCAGCTCAGGCCCACGCTATCGATGAGTTTCTCATCCAGGGAGCACAGCTCCTTGTCTTTTAGTCGGCCTTTGCACACCTTAACGATGTCATACATGTGGAGGTAGCTGGCAGCGGCGAGCACGTCCTCCACAGGCAGGGTGCTGAATTCCAGCTTCCCCTCATACATAAATTCAAGTAGCAGGCCGAAAGCCGGGGCTGTCACAATGTCACTGTTCAGATGCACAACGTCCCTTTTGTCTAGCTGGTCCCTGTAGAAGAGGTGGAAGTACATGCTGCAGGAGGCCAGCACAGCTCTGTGCGCTTTGAATCTCGCCTCTCCGACGAGAACAGTGCAGTCACAGAGGAAACCTTGGTGACGCTGCTGACTCAGACACTGCAGCAACTGGCGGCTATGGTCTGGGAACTCCATTCTTCTCTCATAACCTGGCGGAAAACAGGAAAAACTGGATATTAAATAAACGCCAGGCAGCCATTCACAGCGCGACAAACAGGCTCAGCGTCGCTTATGGTGCTAGAGGCCGCAGGAGAGACAAACAAGAGTAAAAACAACTACAACCGAACAAATAAATACATAAATAAACCTAAAGCAACACAACTTTGATTTGTTAGGATTCAACTTTGAATTGGTAGACATTCCATGCAGTTCTTAAATCACGGCATATTTATACGAACAGACTGTTCTCCATTACACAAACTTTTATCTAGAGTTTATATAGAAGCTTAAACATGAGTGTCATCGTATATAGAGGCTAAAGCACGTTAGAATGAGTCGTGCAGGAGAAAAGCAGTTAATTTAAGCATTTTGTTGGAAGCAAATGTACCTTCGTTCATCCTCGTTGTGCTCCGGGCGCGCGGCACAGACCGAATGAGACCTCGAGAGTTTGTCGCTCGCGTGAAAGAAAGCGGTGGTCGCCGAGCAGCGCGCGCGCTCCTCCGGTCGACTCCGCGAAGAAAGAGCCGCGCAGCGCGAGAAAATAGCCGCTAATTACCCCGCGAGCTGTGCGGAGTGTGTGGAGTCAGCTGCTCTGACATCAGGCGCTCCCTCCAGCTGTGCTCGCCTTCACGCCATATGTTCATGCACACCGAGCGAGCAGAGCCCCTCTCTCAAGCTCAACACCACCACACTCGCCCTGAAACCCCTCCACTCAGACTCAGAAGTGACGACCACCCCCACCTCCCCCCAAACAATCAAAAAACAACCCAAAACTCCCTGAAAAGTCCCAGTAAACAAATAACAAATGTGCTTCGAAACCAACTTTGGTGCAAGTTGTTTTCACACAACTCGGAGCTTATTACTAATAAAATGCCAACTTTCAAACACGGTATTAGTCGAAGACTATTTTTGTTTTATTTTGCGGCAAGCCTGTTTTATTACGGACAGAATCGTTTACTCGGTGATACTAGAGGTTAGGAAAAAAAGCAGAAGACGATTAAAAAAAGTCTAAAGTGGATAAATTAAAGGCGGTTTAGTGTCTGGAGCCTTTAACAGAGGAGGGACTGGAGAACTGCAGGGTCCGCGGACGGAGCAGTCGAGCCTAACTTTACATACTCGCCCCCTTCTGTTCTAAAACAGCTCATACTCACAGGAACAGCGGCTCTCGGGGTCTCCTCAGATGTTCCGTCGTCAGTCCATGGTGTGTGGCCAGATGTTGGGGTCTCGTTAGTGTGTGCAGAGCTGTGGAGAAGCCCTCCGAGCGAGCAGAGTTCATAGCAGCAGCAGCAGCAGCAGCAGCACTGCGCTTGTGTGGAGCAGGTTGTTTGGGTCCAGTCTCGCGATAACGCCGCTGTGGACTGTACTGCTGTTCCCACTCGCACCGTGGCAGCAGCAAGCAGGCCTGCCCTCCCACAGCTGTGCAGACTCATCAGCACCGACCTGACCCTTTTTACTGATCCTCACCTCTTCCACACACACTTCAGACGCAAGCTTACCTTATTTTTTCTCACCCAGTCTAAGGCACTGACCATAAAACCCACCATAACATGATTATCTTTCTAGCTGCAAGAGGACAGGATCAGCTGGTTCATCTATTGAGAGAGCATTTCCTCTTCTAAGGCATCTGTATTGTAGTACTTAGAACTCCTCTGTTCTCACACTGTCCTGAAACTTTTAAAAAATGGGACCCTGTGATCAGAAGGTGGGTTTGAATTCCAGGACTGCTAATTGTTCCACTGAGGTACCCTTGAGCCAGGTATCATCCCCACACACTGCTCTTTGGGCTCCATGTTCTCCCTGTTCCACTTGGTGAACGAGTTAAATACAAAGAAAGAATTATAGGCTGTTCACACAATGCTGTGTTAACTTCAATATTTGCTCACATAAGTTGCTTTGGATGAAAGCATGTAATGTCATTTCCTTCCAAATACTTTTGCTTCCAATTGGGCAGCTGGTAGCCTAATGGTTAGGGCATTCGACCTGCGACCAGAAAGTCCGGGTTCGATTCCCAAGACCGCTAGGCACCGCTGAGGTACCCTGAGCAAGGTACCATCCCCACACACTGCTCCCCGGGTGCCGTGTTCCTGGCTGCCCCCTGTTTCACTTGATGAATGGGTTAAATGCAGAGGAAGAATTTCGTGCTGTTCACACTGTGTGCTGCGGTGTGTTCACGTATGACAAATGGTCACTTTCATTAATGGCATTTGTTAACGAATCTCATGGATGTTACTGCATTCAGCAAACCAATTGAAGTTTCTTAATGTTCCCAGGCCTTTGCTGTGTGAAAAAAAAAAATCACTCTATCTGGAGTATTTATAACCTTACCAACGTTCCATACTATGAAAGGTCCCAGTTGTAGAACACATCGACAAAGCAACCCGACCTAAAGCCAGGTGCCTTTCTCCAGTAGTTGCTGAGCGTAGCCTTGGGTAAAAAAAAATCTTCAAGGTCACAAAACCAGCGCATTTCAGACTAAAAGGCGTATCCTCACATGCACCACTACGCCAAGACTTGAGGGGGGCAACTCAAAAATAGCCGAGAGCGTCAAAGTAAGAGCAGTCCCTTTTCTCCAGGAAATCAAGTGCCCACTTAGAGGGCGTTCTAGACGTTTAGCAGTGAAGAACCTGGCTAAGTTGTTTTTAGCATTCTAAATTGTGGCTATCCCATCAAGCAGGCCCAGCCAAATGCATTCCTCCCTTTTTAGTAGATTTAAGTGTATAATTAGAGGCCTTTGGAGACACTTCCCGCCTTCTTTTCTATGCATTGTTGTGGGGGACTGATGTGCTGTGTGTGTGCGGAATTGAGGGCTATGGGGCTAATCCTGCTCAGAGCTGGAATGCCTTGGCACTGACTCACCCCTTAGCCATGCTAATGTTGCCGCACAGTACGGCATTCAGAAGCTACCGCTTAACAGTTCATATATCTAAACTTGTCAAGAAGATGCTTAGCATGATGTGTGCGCTGACTCCTAATGTGGTCATTTTCTGTTTTCTTTGTTTCCTATGATTGTGTAATATAATCTAATAATTTAGTCCTGAGTCAATGAACCAGGCCTCTACTCTCAGACCATGCCAGAGGAAGCCTCCTCACATGCTGTTCATATACTCATAATCTCCTGTAGAGATTTTAATTTCAAGCCACTTTTGACAATAAAATACGAAGGAGTGGATTTAGGAAAAGGCCGTCAAGTTGTCAATTTCTCTATGGAGGTTAAATTTCCTGTGATCCATGTAGTTTAAGAATCAGAGGAAGTTTTCAGTTTCAATACCGGCATCCAGTGTCCGTACTTAGTGATTTCCAGCAACAAGTGCTATGTGTATCATCCAAAAGTGTGGAACGGGAGGTTGTAGACTCAATAGGCAGTATGAATATTAATGAGACCCCTGGCAGTCCTCCATGGACTTGGACAAATGTTTTTCAGGAACACCATGCAGTTTAGAAAAAACTTTATTTTAGCTTTTGTGATGTGTAAAAAAAAAAAAAGAATGCTTTAAACTGGATGCGCTGCCATGCTGGATGCTGTTGTATGTACAGTCTAATGCAAAAATGCTTTACCAGTAGATTTTTTATCAGGGTGTGAGACATACGTTTTGTATTCAGTATTTGGAGCAATTTGAAGTATTTGAGGTGTTTCTATTCTGAGCTTTCTAACTGTTGTTAAGGCACAGTGAAGACAAGAGCTTAGAGGTGCAGCTGCTGAGCTTGTGCCCTACACAACTGCTTGGGTCACCTTTGGCCCAAGCCCCAGCTGTCAAATGCTTTTGAAAAGCCCATTTGCAGCCTCTCCCCGGGGTGCTGGGAGATAGTTGCTTTTACACTGATTCCAGACCAGTTCTGCTACCTCTCTTACAAAGGTTGGGGTTCTGGTTACTGTAGGGGCAACTTATCTTTTATCAGTATGAACGGGGTCCTAGCCCTGGGGAATCGGGGGATGTTGGTTAACGTGGTGGAAGAGTCCTGCTAGGGGTCAGACACAGGCGTTTAGCTGTTCCTATCAAGGCCTCTATGAAATCCATATTTCATTTTTTGATTCATGAAAACATTAAAAGGTAGCAATTAACAGATGTATAAAGGATATACCAATTACAGCCTGTTCTCAGGGCTCTCTTTGTCTTTAGCGGGGTCAGAGTCCACATATTTACCGATGTATATTCAGCAATGTGAAATTTCTTTAAAGTGTTTTAGAACATTGTAAGATTATTATGACAATTAAACACAAATTCTAAACTACAGCTTAGACTATAACTCAGATGAAGCATAAACTAAAAAAAAGCCTGTCAATAGGGAGTTACCACTGACCGTACAAGAGGGATTTCCACAGATTTCTTATCATAAAAAAGTCATTTAACATGGTTGGATGTGACATGGCTCACTGAAGAGAAACATACAGACTGAAAGAATGAGTCACAGTTTGTTTACTTTCCACTTTTAAATACTACAATATATGACATAAATACACAAATATGTAATGTTGATGTGGGTAAAAAATCACGTTATTTATGTACTATTTTACCTCACAAAGCCTTGCCTGTACCTTTTCCATGGATAAGGTCCAACCTCTACCTCAGGATTCCCTCAAAATCATTTCTCTGGCATCTAGCAGCATATTCAGAACAATTTCACATAAGAACCTTCTGTGGGCACATTTACAGTCATTCAACCCCTCAGACGTCTGGTTCCCATCACCAGTCAATAATTCTGGCTAATTCGTTTCTCTGGAAAGGCACATTTCACATCAGACCACTCTGAACAACTTTGTTTATAGAAGAAAACTTGGAAAGTCTATGGAATTCCCCTATATATATATTAAAAAAAAAGAACGCTGAATAAGTCACAGTTCACTATCAAAAACAACATGGTTGTGATCTGAAGACGACGTCATTCCACAGGATGTAAATGACAGCAGTGTTGGTGCGGCAGGCCCGGGGCTTCCCTCATTCCCTCGTCCGAGAGGGAGGTTGATTGTGGTTTGGTGGGGTGTGTGTTTATGGGTAAGACAAAGCAGTTGTTGTGCACCCTGGGACCAGAGCCTCATTGAGCTGACGACTACGAGAGGTTCTCACAGGAGAGAGAGAGAGGGAGAGAGAGAGAGAGAGAGAGAGAGAGAGAGCTTCCAGGAGGCTCACTCTTTCTCTGTGAACTCATCAATGGCATTCCCCCTGACCCTCTCTTCACAGACAATAGCAGCACATTCCTTTGAGGACCTTCCCTCGGCCTAGCCGGAGTTTCACCACGTCCTCCATTCACAGCTCCAGTTCACACAACAAGCCCATAAGGTGCTCACCGCCTCACACTCACAATCGGCATCTGTTCGCTATTGAATAATATTTCACCGGTGTCATACGGAAACTTAACAACTACATTTTAACACCATTTGGCCATTTCATGATGAGTGGACCAATACAATGGTCCACAATGCCTTGCCTCACTATATTAAAGGGTCACTCTGAGTAAAATAAACAGTTTAACTGTGGTTTCATCCATTGTAAACATGGATATGTACAGCAAGGGCTTTCCTTTTAAAGACAAGGAAACCCCCATCTGATGACTAATAAAAACTACAGCTGCTTTGGGGTGGATATTTGGATAGTGGCTCATCTGAAATGCTTTTTTTTGGTGAATACTGGCGAGAACGGAATACTCCAGTGACTCAGATGTTTCGTCAGATGAGCAGGACCACAAGCAAAAGGTTGCCACCTTTTTGTCTACGTGTTTTAATGCATTTTGGAGTCGAGGAGGATGGACCTGCCAGAGGTACAGACGTAAGTTACACTAAAGCTAGGGTGGTTGCATTTATTAGCAGTTAGAATGAAAGTCAGTATTGGTTGAGCACAGATGATTGATGGTTGGATAATGTATTTGGATACTGGCTAGTGTAGTAAGACTAATAAAAAAAGTTATAAAGAATGTTAACTCTGTCAAACTGAAGTAGGTGAGCGATGCAGTGCGCCACTATAGAGTAAAACGTGGTGAGACAAATAACAGTAAATGCTAATTTGAAGCAAGAATGACGGTTTAATTTACATAAACGTTAATTCTTTTCCTACTCCTGTACTGTTTGGTGATTATTATGAAGAAATGAAGCATAATTACAATACATACAGAGTTTTTCATACAGATGTGTAGAAATGCACAGCTTCCCTGCGCAGATATTTGCTGTGAAAAAAGGTTTCTGAAAATATAAACATTTTTAGAGAGACTTTAAAAATGATTAAAAGAAAGCTGTTCAGTACGGTAAGTCCGTTTTTATTTATTTAGTGAGTAGAGCAGGGTTACCTACTCCAGTCATTTTCTTTCAATGAAGGAACACCACAATAAGTAAAAGTATTGTCACTTCCTTGAAAGAATGACTGAAATATAACTTCATTGCATTTTTAGGACATTGCACAGTTTAGTTGCAGAGCCAACCAATCAAAAATGGAAAAGGAATCCAGTAACTAAACGTGTATGGCTAAAATAGAACTAGTCAACCAGATTCCTTCTGGATAAATAAAAGTATAATACATCTGCAAATAGTATTACTAAAGAAACAGCTCAACCACGCATGGGAATATTGCTCATTTTAAACGTTCTAACAGGTAATGGCCTTTCTGGCCATCCTGGAACCATAGGTGAGATCTTCAGACCCCCAAAAGTTTTCACCCCCCTTTGGCATTCTCTCTATTTTGTTACCTTACAACCTGGAATTTAACTGGATTTTCAAGTTGATTTCAAGTGATGGACCTAGAAAACAAACTACAGATTGATTAAAAAGGGGACAAACTCGTTTTAAATAATTCGAAAAAATGTCAAACTGAAAAGTGGTGCATGCATATGTGTTCACCCCCTTTGCTTTGAAACCCCAACCACTACCTTCAAAAGCCACTTAATTAGTTAAATAAGATCCACCTGTGAGCAATCTAAGGATCAAATCTCAGTATATATACACACAGCATGTTGCCAAGGCATACTTGGACACATTAGATGATATTAAATAACCAACTGTGGACCAATGGCCTGTCTCAAATTTTAGATTCGTGGCCCAGTCAAAAGCCTTCGTGGCCCATCAGTGGTCCGCGGCCCAATGGTTGAGAAACCCGGACTATGAGCTTCCATCAAGCTAGAGTCAGCATGAAGATCGAGAAACTTAAAGATTGCTGTGGCATCCATCTTGAAGGAGCTGGAGTTTTGCCATGAAGATTAGGCAAAGATACCAGTGTCTAGATGTGCCATGCTTGTGTCGCAGTAATCGCTGCAAAAGATGGCTGTACAAAGTATTGATTCTGAGAGGGGGTGAATAGTTATGCGTGCTCAGGTTTTCTTTTTTGTCTTATTTCTTGTTTGTTTCACAATATAAACCTCCGTTTGCATCGATAAAGTGGTCACTGTGTTGTGGGAGTTAAAAGTCTCGTGAAGTTGATCCTGAAGTTGTTCTGATTTGGTTGTGTAGACTATATTTGTTCAGGAATTAAAAATCAGTTATGTGCAATCCAACACACTGCAGGTGAAGAAGATTTACAAAACAAACACATTTTCATTTTATTTTGAAAATTCAAATCAGAGAGTCTTCTGTGTCTGGACTGGATGTACAGAATTCTTGAGTTTATATCGTAACAATAATATAATAATAATATAGCCTTGTTTGAAGTGTGAAATAGTTTTGAATACAGGAAAATGTAGATTTTGGTCTATTCTACTAGGTACTTATACTATATTGACTGGGTTACTAATACTAGACTAAAATGTCATCAGTTTTCATTGACTAAAACTAGACGAAAATAGTTGTGGATAATTCTGATTAAAATAAGACTAAAATGCTCAAACTTTTAGTCGACTGAAACTTGACTAGACTAAAGAGTTTGGATGTGACTAAGAATAATAAAAACTAAAATGACAGCTTGACGTAAAGACCAAACTAAAACTAAAAGTAAGACAGGCCGCCAAAAACAACACTAGTTGTAAGGGAATAAGATGGAGAGACTGCTTTTTGCAAGGCACTGTATATGCACACACATATACATACAGTATACTGTACAGTATATATGAACATAATTGGTGCCCCACCTGCTGGTGGCTCCATAGGCGACTGCCTGTAACTAGAAAGATGACTGACAAGATGAAAGATTGTTACAAGATGACTATTGCTTATTCATTGTTAGCAATGTTAGTGTTACTGCCTGAATTATTCCTTTGAGTACATGTAGCTGAGTAAATGTGACCCCGCCCCCCCGCCCAAGTTGCTCAAGGGTTGCTGCAACATGGCACTTCTGTCTTTCTGATTCCTTGCTTCAGCTTGATGGTCTTTAAACCATGATGAAATACAGATTCCATTTAAAGTGATAGTTCATGCAAAAAAATAAATACATTTATTAAAAATTAATCTTATCCACACATTTCCTCCCTTTACCTAATATAGTGGTCCAATCAGCCGGCTTGTTAAACAAAGTACCACCCCCATGAAAAGCATTCAACAGTTAATCCGTTTATGTAAGTGGAATACTGCTGATCAGGTAATGTATAGAGTCCCTGCTGTTCCTACACATGCTCTGATGGTTAAGAGTGCTGACAGCTCTGCAGAGAGACAGAGAAAAAGAGAGATTGGCTGATGCACTAATTATACCTGCTGATAATGGATTTACAACTCAAACAAATGCCATTTGGGTAGCTTGTTGTACACTGAAGCTCAATCTGCTGTCCAAGGAAACAGCAATGGTCTGTCCCTCCTTTAAAGAGCACATGCCTGGGAAATGGACTCACTATATCCAGATAAGAGAAAGACATTAGACCTGGAAACATTATTTACCTTGAGGTGACAAAGGGGAGAAATGGCAGTACATGGTCCCATAAAGGAGGAACTTCACTACCCTCCTTCGATAAGTCTAAAGACTATACAGTAGTTCCACGATGTATATGTATATGTATTTATCTATTCACTGAATTAAAGGTCTAAAATGTCCTACGAGGAGTTTCTCCATTATCTAGCTTTCAATTTGTCTGAAACTGAATCTTTCTGTCGTACAATAATGAAACAAAATAAGAATCAGAATTTTTTCCTCCCAAGAGCATACAAATAAATAAATAAACAAAAATGGAAGATATTTCTTTAATCTGATATCGTTGGTTCAGGATACGCTGTATGAGGTTCTCATTTTCATCCTGTTTTATGGTACAAGCTATAGTCTGCTAACTCTCTTATTCGAGACTCTTTATAGTGCGTAGTCATACAAGACACAGTAGAATGTATCCTGAACCGCTCCTTTTGACTGCAAACGTTATAGACAATAAGTCAATTTTAAATTAAAATTCTGGAATTTTCTGAAACAAAAATTAAGAAATAAGTATAAATGTAAGTACAATAGTACATTTTAAACACAAATCGGATTTTTTCTAAAACACAAATCTAAAAGTAAATAACTTAAACAAGGAGTGCCACAAGTTAGTTTAGGGTTCAATCATTCTGTCATTTTTCTTTTAACATATCAGAGCCACTGACATTAAAGTATGTCCTAACTGGAATTTAGTCGCTATAAACAAAGGTGTTGGTACTTTTTTTATGCAGTGAATCGAACTTCAAACGACTGAATGATTCTGGTGACGATATTCAGAGTGAAAATTCTCGTAGCACAGCTGCTAGGTCATGAAGCTGCGATCAGAAGTGATAGGAACCATTCGCCCCAATCAGAAACCAGCTCACTCCCAATTCCCTGTCTCCAGATGTCCAGCTGTAGCGGTCCCTCGTGAGCCCTGGAATTACCTTGGAATTGTGCAAACCATGCAAACCAACTGGAGACAAGGAACACTAGTCTGATCACACAAGACACAGTGAGCTAGCATTTGCTAAAGTTAGCTATGGAGTTCAAGAGAACCAGTAGCATAAGGCAGAGCAGTGACGTATATGGAATGTGTCTTTAGTCCATGTGGGAAAGCTGCAGTTGTACTCTGGAGTGTCTAGGAGAGATACTGACGTTGGGCCCCACAGAAAAGCTGCAGCTGGACCAAGACTAGACTGGCATGAGACCAATTTAAGTCTATACATGTTCAGAGTAACGTTACTAATCAATTGTCTTCACAGTTGGCAGTAAGGTCAAATTATTAAACAAGTTTATACATGTTGAGAATAAAAGACTCATAATCAAAGTCAAAGTCTGCTTTGTTGCCATTCCTTTCCACCACGGATGAGGAAAGAACAAAGGGTAGCCTCGGGGACGCCGGAACCATTATATACACTTTAAAAAATCATTTATTTCGTCCCTCTCACTTATCCACCCACCGATTTGCATGAGGGACACCCCCACCATCCCATCAGTGTGTCCCCACCCACTTTAAAAATGTCTCCGACGCCCCTGTATAGTCTCCAGATACAGCGCTACATGTTTTACACCAGACGGCTGGCAGCAGTACAAGTGAACAAAACACATGTAAAGAATAAGGATGACATAGCTGCACTATTCCTTACTTTTCTTCACCTGACTTGTCCTTTATATCTCCACATTTTTTCATTTTTTCTATATTTATACAATCTATAAAACAATATTGTTTTTTTCAGACAAAATAACAAATAAGTTTAATAAAACGTACACAACTAAATATATAGTAAATGTGACATTTTAAGATACATATTAGTAAATATGAGTAAACGTGTTGTAGTTTCATGGGGAAGCTGAAGGTCTTTCTAAGTTTTGGTGGGTTATTGTGTGCTAAACCATTTAGCTTAACTTATTAATTGCCAAAACCTAACAAACTGCATGTGATTTGTTAGAAATGTAGGACTACATGCTGAAGGACATAATGCCAATGTTCAGTTGTAAATAAAATCCAGGCCTTATTGACAGCCAGCATTGGGTGATACCACAGTGCAAAACAAACGTATTTCCAACACTTATAGCAAGGCTTTAAAAAGACTCCTTGTGCACATTTAAAAGTTTTAATGATTTCTACAATGGAAATAACATTATACACAAATGCCTTTCAATTAATGTTAAATAAACTGCCACATGGAATGACTGATTATAGAAATATTGACCAGCAGTCACTGTGTTTAAGGTGGCCCATGGTAAATGTGTATGAAGAGGAGAGAGGCGAACAAAATGAGTTTCACCATCAAATACAGTTTTTTCACCAGGATGTGCAGCAAAAAGCAGCAAAAGTAGTATATACCAGATAATGGCTGCTTTTAGACTGACCAGCTTATACCATAAAACCACCTAATACTGGGAAGGTCCCCATCATACTACCAAAACAGCTCTGACCTTTTGAGACTCCACAAGAGTGTTCTGCTGTATCTGTCACCAAGATATTAGCAGTCGATCCTTTCATTTCTGTAAGTTGCGTGGTGGGGCAAGGCCACCCTCTTCCATTGGTCAATTTTCCAGTTCTGTTTCTCACTAGCATGGGCACTCAGACTGGTCTGCAGTTACATTGCCCCATTTGTGCCAAGCTATAAAGTACTGTCTGTTCTTACACCTTTTTATAATAGCCAGCATGATTTTTTCAACTATTTAGGCTACAGTAGCTCTTCTATGGGATTTGATCAGACATACAAGCCTTGAATCTCCACATGCATCAATGAGCCTTGGCTTTTAAGACTTATTTAATGTTGCCAGTGGTGTTGTTGAAATAAATACCTGAACAAATGCATGACAACTATAATGTTTAAATGATCAAAAGTATCAGGACACCTGACTATTCCACCAACAGTTTAATGATATTGAACTCAAACCCATAGACTTTAATATGGAGTTGGTCTCCACTTTGCAGCTATAACAGCTTCCACTCTTCTTCTTTCTGTGGATCATTTGTGCACAATCATTCTGTAGAGCATTTATGAGGGCAGGCACTAATGTTGGACAAGGTGTTGGAGGTCACTCTGTGTGGGCCAGTTCTTCCACACTGAACTTATCAAACCTTGCTTTGCGCACTGGGGCACAGTCATGCTGGAATAGAAAAGGGCCTTTTCCCAGACACTGTGTCCACAAAGCTGGAAGCATGGCTTGGTCCTGAATGTTCTCGGTATGTTGATGTTAAGATTGACCCTCATCGAAAGCAAGGGGTGAAGAAATAAGAGGTGTCCCAAAACTTTTGACCATATTGTGCACACCATTTTTCTGTTTTTCCACTCATCTTCTCACCTCTGTTTTCTCCAGCAGGCCCAGACCTGGACAGGCGGGCAGTAGGACCGCGCGGACAGCGGGCGGGAGGAGCGCCGCAGCCACAACGGTCGGGAGGAGAGGCGAAGGGGAGCGGGGGCTAAATGAAAACACTCTTACCTGCTGCTTTCTGCGGGATTTCGCTGCCATTATAACCGCCGACGCCACCCAGAGCAATGTTCAAGAGGCATTTGTGATCCCTTCTTCAGGTAAAGTGTCCTTTTTGTCCCCCCGTCCCCTTGTTTTCCGTGAGGACTGACTGTTAAAGAGAGAGGGAAGGTCTCATTGTAGTGAGGAGGATGCGGTTCCTCTCTCAGCCTGGCTGCCCCGGCTAGGCCCGGGCTCCTCTCTTTTACACTCATTTAGCCTCGTTTGAGTGTACTGCGCGAACATAAGGCAGCTGTAGTCCATGGCGATGGTTGAATGTGAAATTTAAACGCTTTAAAGGATGCCCTGGTATGCCGTGTGTGTGTGTGGTAGAGATAACACGGTCCGAATGTTTTAGTGATCTGTCATGTCTCTGCATTGTGTCCTCTCGTCTTGAGTGGACCGCCGCGTGGACGGAGAGGCCTGCTGCTTTTTTGTTCATGGAGCTTTCCAGGACTTCTTCACCCTAAATCTTAAAATATGTTGGGATAACAGTGTCTGAAGCAAAGAAAAAATAACATGTAGTTCTAGGAATCATATATTTTCTTGTCAGCCTGCCAGGCCGTCTTCATGAAGTGTGTGTGGTGATTTTACAGGGTGTGTCGTCCAGTGTTTTTACTCCCACCTTGGTTTTTGTTTTGACTGCAGAGCCCCATGTTAACGTACATTAAGAGACAGGCACTGTGTTTCTCCTTTCTCACTTTCTCTTTTTGCACATAAAGCATCTCCCTCCATAGAGCCACAGTTTCAAGCCACCATGCTCTCCTCCTTCTTCTAAAGTCATGAGACCTCAGTAGGCGCTGCTTGTGGCCCTGTGTTGTAAAAATGTGGCATGTGACACAGGCAAGTGTAGATTCTTGCCTCCTCATTCTGTTAATGCTTGAAGATGCTGTTTAGAGACCCCCCCACACACACTTTTCCACCCTTTCTTCTTTCTTCTCGTCCATTAGTGTGTGGAAGTACTTGGAGTTCCTCCTGGTCTTGTTGACGCAGTAACATGCAGAATCTCAGGAATGCTGTTTGAAATTTGCTTAGACACACTTGGGCTTATTGTGGTAGGCGGCGTCTCAAGAGCCAGGATGAGTCAGGATGAAGGGTACAGTCCTAAAGAAAAAGTCAACCAGAAAGAGATCCTGACACTAACTTTATCAAGTGACTGGTCCTTCTCTTGCCTTTCTTGGTAGGGTCATGAAGGGAGCTGCTACTTGAAAGCTTCCATTGCATCCCATTGTAAATCTGCTGCTTAGACATGGTTGTCCCAAGACTGTGAGTTGTTCTGAGCTGTCTATTTATGGCAAATAGCCTTAGAAAGAGTCAGGAATGGCCAAAAAAAAAAGCTTTGAATGGAAGCCAGTCACCTAGTCATGCAGAGACTTGGTCATTTATTGTAAACATGGCAAATTATAAAGCATGTGCTGCATTACTCATGAATAATGAGAAGAAATTGCATGATTGCTGTAAATCAAGCTTATACAAAGTTTATACACTATGATTACTTCTTTTACCCTTTGGGTTCACTTTCCACTTGGTCACACTCCTCTCATGCAGTAGCTCTGGTCACGGGTGGACGGAATTACATTACAATCATGATGTAATGTAAATTGTGGTTAGTGGAAGTGTGCCAGCATGCTTGTTCTTTTGTCTGTGAAAATAAAAATCTCTTTTTGAGCGATTCCCATTATGCCCTTGCTGCTCAATATTTATACACTCATCTTCTTATTATAGTAATAATGTTTGTGTATGCTGTTATTGTGCAGTATGTGTTTTCCCCATGTGCCTATAGACTCCACACGTCACTGCCTCCATGCAAGTTAATTGTGTTGTAACGGCAGTGCATGGTTCAGCACTCTTTGTGGTGGCCTACATTTGTAAACACAAAACTAATTTTACGGTAATGCAGATGAAACTGCATTCAGAATACATAACATGATCTAATCCAATGCACAGTGCAGCGTTTTCTCTGCTGTGCTGCATGTGATTCAAGTCGTGAATTAGCTCTAATCCAGACTTTAATGCAGTGTGTGCTTGTTCTACCATCATCATGTCATTTTA
Source organism: Hemigrammopetersius urotaenia (assembly GCA_037974485.1). Classification (NCBI taxonomy): domain Eukaryota; kingdom Metazoa; phylum Chordata; class Actinopteri; order Characiformes; family Alestidae; genus Hemigrammopetersius; species Hemigrammopetersius urotaenia. The sequence goes on from JBBPDC010000001.1 coordinate 36,522,884, forward strand.
GGATGATTCATCTGTCTTTAAATGATAGACTGGTGAAGATCTAACAAGAAAACCGTATAACTGCTGCTTATGTCTGTGCAACTCGCCAAACCTCAGAATGCATATCATTGACTGTGAAAAAGTCTCGAAGTGTATGATATTCTAATTTTGTCATATGACACGCCCCCTACTTCACTCTCAGTCCTTTTTTTCCCCTTCCTTAGATCCTCAGTTCTGTTTCGATCTATTAGATTTGCACCTGATTTCTAAACCGTCACTGTTTGCTGTAGCTGACTGAGAGAGCTCACTGTTTAATGTCCATGGAGGTTTAACTGTTAGCATTAATTAAATGATGCATGGAAATTGATAGGCTGAAGCATCAGAGTGTAAAAGGAAGGTTATTCCTGGAAAGGAGTTTTTTTTTTCTTTTCTTTTTTTTTTTTTTTTTCTCCTTGTTGAGTTTACAAGTTCAGGTTGAATTGGCATTGTGGGTGGGGGCTGGTTGTGTTTGGCCCCTTTCTTTTAAGGTTTATCACAACCTTCATGATTAAACATCAGACCAGTATTTACTTTGACACTAGCACTTGTAGTAATTTCCTGTTTTGCCTTGAAGGCCTGTCGTGTTGATGTTGTGATTGCACGAGACCGTTTCATAGGAACGTGGTCGTTCTCTGAACCACGAGGCCTGAAGACCCCATCGTCATGCCCTGCCACATGACACTGATTTACATTGAATGGGGCTGGCCCCCGCAGCCAGGACCGGAATGATGAATGATTGAAGAGAGAGAGCGTGAGTGAGTGGGTGGAGGCCCCAGGGCCCAGTAGACCATGTGACCCCCAGTCAGGGTATTGGGTTCATTCAGTTGCCGCTGCCTGGCTGACTGCCAGCTATGCAGGCATTTATCCCTCCCCTCCCCTTCCGAGTAGCATGGAGTTCGCTTGTAACGCAGAGACTGCTTATGTTTAAGGATAGGTCAGTGTTTTGATTTCAAGTCGGTCATGCATTGTTATGGCCTCTATGCTTCTTGTTCTCTTTTCATCTTGCTTTCTCTGCATTCCTGCCTCTTTTAGCAGCCTGGCATGCACGCTTACTGCGAGAGGCAGCTCGAAAGCGGCTAAATGTTTTGTGTGCGCACTTCTGACAGCTGAAGGCTTGTGTGAGTGAGACTAGGACAAGCGGCACTGCATGCAGAGTCGAGAGGCTCCTCGGGGTGTCATATCTGATTGAGTTTCCTGTTCAGTTGTCTTTTGTTCACTCTTACAAATAAATGCTCCTAAGTAGTTCTTGGCTCGAACATTATTTTTTAAAAACATTTGTATTATGTGCAGGTTCTTTCTCGTTTCATCTACAGATAGATCTTTAAAGAAATATCCGTTGGAAGATAGTTTTGATACAGTTCTCATGAAGGCTCTATTTAATCTCTTCCACAGACCCCAGGGCCCTACAGAGCCACGCTGTTTAATGGTACCTGTGTAAGAAATTTGTTCCTAACATTGTTAGTCCCCCAAGCAGAGGGTCAGTGTGATGCAGTCTCTGCCCATTCCAAACTAATGACTTCCTGTAAGGGAGCAGCAATTCGACACGTTTGTGTGTGTTTGTTTGTTTGTGTCAGCCATTGAAGTCCTCATTTTTCTGCTAAGTGTGCTTTGGAGTAGGGATTTAGCTTCACTTTGAAACTACCAACTGACAAAAAAGCTTCTGCTAATACCACTACTACCGCAAAAACATGATCAGTGTTCGATTACATCTAAGATTAAATAGGAGGGGTGAGTGCAGCCAATTTTTATTGTATTAGTTGAAATTCTGGGGGCTCATTTTGTTGAGGGCTCAGACAGCAACTTCTCCAGTTAGTGCGTTGTTTATAATCAGTGATTGGTTGAATCAATTTTAACATCAGGCCAGAAAATGTGTATTGTTCCACATGTAGACGTGACAAAAACGAAGAGTTGTTTTCATGATTTTTTTTCGAAACCTGCTAAAAGCAGGCAAAGTATAATGAAATGCAATTTAATGTTGGAGTGGTTTCAATACAAAGTTAAATTGTCAACAATATTGAGTGATTGGTAGTGTTTTATGTCTAGACAAAATAATTAAAGTAAACATGTGGGAAGTGGGTACATGAATCATGGCCAAGATCAATTTATGTTTAGTATATTTTCAGATTTATATTAATTGGGTGGTTAACTGTCACAATATGCCTTAATAAGCACATATATATATATATATGTTTTGCTTGAGGAAAGTAGGCTAATGTTTTTAATTATATTTTCAGGTTTGATAGTACAGAATCATTACTTTATTTTGGTAATGACAAATTAACCATTAAGGATCTAAATGAGAAGCCATGAACAAATATTAATAATGAAACAATAAGGGTTTCATTGAATTTAGGTTGAGAGGTCACTAACTGTCAGCTCACTTTCTTCAGTCTTGTGCTTCTTTCACAGCAGGAGGATTATAATAAAGGCTGCCCTGTAACTGAAGGGATTAAAAAATGAACAGTTCAGTGTTTTGACAGAATGTGAACAGTGATTCGTCCACATAAAGAACAGGGTTACAGACACCCAATATGTCTGGTTTAATGGGTGGCATTGCAGGCCTCAGGCTCTCTTTATATGTCATTAATTTTCTGCCTGCCAATATCACTACTGCTTCCTTTTGCTGGTAAACACAGATGGAAGCCGGGGGCTTGTGAGCAGCTTCCTGACTTTACAACACCAATTTTTGTGTGTGTATATAATTTGTTTCTGATTTCGGATCACTTCTGAGAAAAGTGTGATTTTTATGATCTACTAAAAATTTACCATATTTTTAAATCTGCAGCCCAGTTTAAAATTATGCTGTAGAAAAAATAATCAGAGAGTTAGGTCAGGAGTTTGAGTGTAATAAGAGGGTAACAAGTCTATAATAAGGCTAATGTATATTCTGGGTTGTGCTCTGACAGGTAACATTTGAGAAGAAGCGGCTTGCCCTGGCCCAAGTAAAGGAGACTGTGGGGTTTGGAGCTGCTGCTCTCCCTCTGAGACGCCGGCTAGACAGACCTTTTTTCTCTGGCCAGCATGTCGGACGTGGTGATTGTGAAGGAAGGATGGCTCCACAAACGAGGTAAGCCGCTTTTTTTTTTTTTTTTTTTGTTTCATGCCCCTGTGCCATGCCTGAAACCTGTCGTAAGATTTTGATTTGGCTGTGGACGGTCAAAGCTGTGATGTTATTCATAATAACACACAACCAAGCGTGTTCTGTTGCTTTAATACAACAGTTCTACAAATGTATGTAGTGGACCTGTTTGGAGAGAACATCTTGTTTGTATTTTATTTGTTAACTGGTTAACTCCAGTTTGATTAGCATTGAGTCACATCTTCAAGAAGTCATGGGTTTGTCCCCAGCTGATCATTTTTAATACAGCCGTGAGTTTTATCAATATGAAAATTCTTATTGCAAACCTGAGTACAGTAGTGCTAAATATTTGCATCCCAGCATTTTCTTAAATTAGTTGCGCAGCAAAGAACATATTCAAAAGTGAATCATCTTGTTTAGATTATCATCTCACATCCTGATAAGTATTTTGTTGAGAAGGTTTAGAAAGTTTTTACATGAACTTTTGAATTTTAGCTTGTTGTATTGCAATACATAGTAATAGAATTATAGCAGAACCATTAATAGAGTTCAGACATATCATATGAACTCCAATGGAGAGAAATTTTCTTTTAAATGACATTTAAGAAGAAATCCCAACATAACAATCATCCCATGGGGCCATTAGAGTCTTGAAATCGTAGCTGATAATTATTTGCCTTTAAGTGGTTGTGATTAACAATTCATTTTTTGTTCAGCTATTAAAGCACAATGAGCTCAAATAAACAAACAGAATTTATTGCTGCCCTCTAGAGGTGTTTTAGCACCAGTCAGAAATGTAAAAGGTAATGTAAATGTCTTATATGTAAACATACATGTACTTGCATAGGTTTATTTCTTAAGTACCGTGACCCGGTACTTAATCGGTCCCGGTGCCTAATTATAAAAGACCGGAGGACCGATAAGCTCTGACATTAACGGTTCTGCTGTCGGTACTGGAGAAATAAAAAAAAAAAAAAAAATGTCCTATTTATTATTGTTAAATAAACATTACCTAGCATCTTTTACCTGACCAGCCTTTTGTAACTCTTTATAATATTCGTTATTTGTGATCTCATGCACAAAATGTAGTCTGTCCGCAGTACACAGAGCTCGCGCGCACACAGAGCTCGTGCTTATGGAGTGATGATGGCGGAGAGAGCCAAACGATCTGAAGTATGGTTACCTTTTCAAAGGTGTATACACACCGCTACACAAACGTGGGATGGATAGTCCTTCTGTCCACTAAACAGAAAGGAGAATACAGACCATACTTTTCTCTGGAGTTTCACACATTCCTTCCAACTCTCGAAAACAGCTTCACAGTAGAAACTGGGCACCGACTCTCTGGCTCAGCCAGGTTTTAACCACCCATCCATGGGTGTACGTGAGAGAGAGCGTGTTTGTCCCTATACTTTTGTCAACATATTTGTGTATGCCCGCTCTGTCCCAGTACATTTGTTCATATTGTCCAGTTGGTCTGGTGTAAAGTTCAGAGCAGGACATTGGTTAATATCCATTTTTTTGAAGACAGTAACAAAGATACAGTGTTACAGACTGGAGCCTCGTAAAGTTACAGTGGCAGCAGGTAACAGTGACTTCGCGAGAGAATGTGTTGCGTTAGTTGCTAGGTAACAGACATAAAGTGGATCATCGACGTTAGATCGCTTATTTAGGATTTCTAACTCGAGATAAGATAGGATTCCTAAATCCAGTTAGGATTTGCTTCTGTAATACCAAATTGAAAAAATCCTATCTTAAATCGTCCGATCTTAACTTCATGCTTAAGATAGGAAGTTTCTGTAATACGGCCCCTGGCACTCTCACACACACACACCACCTCCAGTTAAAAGCTGCTAGTTCTGTTGGAGTGTTTATTTATTTGTTTTACAACCATTGGTTTTGTTTGTGTAATAGATATTTGCTCAAACATTGGTGTTTGCTAAGCTATAGATAATTATTTTACATTTAAAAAATAAAGTGTTATTTCTGTTCTCAATTTTTGTTTTTTTAATTAAAAAAAACACAACAAAAAGTACCAATGTAACGTTAAAGTACCGAACCGATAAGTGGTATCAATAGAAGTAGTAATACCATTAAAACCTTAACGATACCCATCCCTATACGTGTGTGTGTGTGTATATATGTATGTATTAGGGGTGTAACGGTACACAGATATCACGGTTCGGTACGTACCTCAGTTTTGGGGTCACAGTTCGGTACGGTTCTAAAGAATGAGGCTTGGTTTGTTTTCGTTTATTTTAAATAAACAGCAGTGCATTAACCAGTAAACACACACTCTTCCTTATATTTTCATGTATGTATAAGGCAGCAGAAGCCAGTAGGTGGCACTATTGCATCACACTACGACCCAGGTTTATGATTTACTTGTGATTTTTGGTCCCTCTGTGATTCCGTATTACTTCAATCACGTCTTCTCCGTTGTACCGTGTATTCTCATCATCATGTACCAAACCATGACCCATTAACCGTGATGGTTTGGTACGAATACGTGTACCGTTACAGCCCTAGTATGTATGTACGTACACACACACACACACAAACACACACACACACACACACACACACAGTAAGCCACTGCGTAATTGTGGTTCAGCAGTCACAACTTTTTTTTCAGATTTGTATTTTGTAAAATCTGGGCCTCGTCCACCATGTCCCCCTGTCCTTGTGCTGGTTGTTATGTTGCTGTATTGCTGTATTATTTTGCTTATACCAATAAATGTGCATGAATTTCAGTAGGGTCTATACAGGAGTAACATCGGTATTTACATTCTAGCACTGCGGGAGAGATCAGTGTAAACAAATCCGGGTTTACCGTTACATCTTCTTTAAGGGTGATGTATTAAACTGAGTTTAAAATAATTGTATGTATTGTATGTATATGTATGTATATATTAGTTATTTCTGGTGTTATTAAATTGAAACAGACAAAAGGGAAACCCAAAAATATTGACAAAATTCTAAGAAGAAATGATCTCACTGTGCTCTAAGTCAGATTAACCACAGTTATGCACTTTTTATAATGAAACATGCAGTTGCTCATGCTCCAGACTGCAGTCAGCCTAAATAATTATTGGCCAATTATAATAATTCATTTCTTAACAATAAATGTAATAACCATCTCTAAATCTAATTCTGAAAGGCTTTTTCAAGACAAATATTGTAATTCTGTTGAGCTTGATAATTCACCTTTTTACATGTTATGATGTGAGAAACATCAGTGTCATAGTGTAGTAGTAGGGTCAGTGGAAAAATGGTTTGCATGTATAATCGTGGCATCTTGAGTACTTGACTAAGCAATGGTTCTGGTAAATCAAACGCAGATAGTGCTAAACCATTGTGCATTTTTCTTGGTTTTAGAGCAACAAGCGCTTCTTGTTTACCCTGTCTACTAATTGATTGGCACTGATAACATGAGTCGGATGTGTAGCATTTAATACTGTATAGAGAGAGCTAGAGAGAGAGAGAGAGAGAGAGAGACGGGGGGAAGTGAGTGTAGTTGATGTGTCAGAGGGCATTCGGAGAATAGAGCAGCTCAATAGGCTTCAGTTTCTCTCTCACACACACACACACACACACACACACACACACACACACACACGCACAGAGGACAGTGATGTGGTTTTCAGAGAAGTGTAGATCATTTTTTGATAACACCAGATGTAAGAGCATCACTGAGTTTCCCATAAATGGCTCCGCTTAGCAATTTGTAAAAACATTAGTCTTACCAGAATTAATTTAGTCTGATTTTTTTATTCTGATTTTCACCCTAATTTAGTTTAGTCCAGTTTCACCCTTTCTCCTAGACTCTAACAGTCACACGCCACATCTTTTCAAACTGCCACTAATGCTGTGTATTTGGACATAGCATTGCTCCTGGAGGAGAGTGCTGATCTTTTAGACAGCTTACAGACGCCTGCACTTGCTAGTGATGGGGGGGATTCTGCTGTCTTGGATCCCCAGATGTGGATGGCTGTGGTACGACCTGCAATCAAACTTGCGATTCCTGGAACATGGTTGTCATTTCAGTTGTTGTGACACTTTGGAGCCCCATGCGCCGAGTCAATTAAATCTGAAAACGTGACTAAACACAGCACATTCTTAACAAGTCTGAATCTTGTGTTTCATGGAAACATGCGCTCTGCACGTTTTGGTGCTTTCCCTGCTTTAACATACCCACTTCATCACAGAATAGTTGGATCAGGTGTGTTGCAGTTGGGTAGTTGGGTGGCCTAGTGGTTAAGGCATCCGCCCTGCGACCAGAAAGTCCGGGTTCGATCCCCAAGAC
>JBBPDC010000001.1:36551209-36563015 GCA_037974485.1 Hemigrammopetersius urotaenia
GAGATTGTCTTGACCAGGACCACACCCCTAAATGCATTGAGGCAACTGCCATGTGATTGGTTGATTAGATAATTGCAATAATGAGAAATTGAACAGGTGTTCCTAATAATCCTTTAGGTGAGTGTATATTGCAAAAGACGTGTCAGATTGATCTTTAACCCTAAAGTAAAAAAAAAAGAAGATAAAACTTGTTTTGAACCATTTATTTGCTATCTGTAATTTGATTTTGAGGTGGGAATGGGAAAATCGATTAAAAGTTAAAATCGGATTTATTGTGAAAAAAGAGATTTACCGCCCAGCTCTAAGCACCACTGACACCTTTTCTATGCCACTTGAATTACCCTCCTGAATATTAGTTTGATCGTGTTTACTGAAGTTTGTGATCTTTTTGTAAATTGTTAAATGAATGGCTCAGTATTCAATCTAAAGTTCAAGTTGTGTATTCATATTGCTCAGACTGTGAATTTGTATAGTTAAGGATTTTTAATTTAGTACAAAACTTCAGTAGTTTTATTTAAATTCATTTTTGTGCTCGTTTTAAAATCATGAATTGAACTTGTGAATTGGATATTCTGGAGGGTGGAGCATAGAAACTAATTGTGTGTGTGTGTGTGGGGCGTATGTGTGTTTTGATGCTTTTCTTGGGGATAGACCCCTGGTGCCACATTCTACTGTGATGTGTGTCTCCTCAGCACAAGTTTCAGTCTCTTTGAGGCCAGAAGGCGAATGTTGGGGTTTAAATGTAAACTTGTAATGGACAATAATGTAGAGGCAAAACATCTCACTTGTCTTCCTCTCCATTTGTTTTCAGAAAACAAACGCTGCATTGTAATTTGATGCAATCAAGCTTCTTTGCCTTGTTAGCATATACAGCAAAAACAAGTCACATTGAGAGCCTCAGAGAAACAGAAGAAACTTCAAAAGAACTCAAAAATCTCCCTCAGGCTTCAACCTCATGCCGCTGTTTACATAAACATATTTTATGTAACAACTGATATAAAAAATGTATAGACTTCTGCTTTTTAAAATGCATTCTCCAACCCCATAGGATAATTCAGTTATTGATCTGTTAGCATGCAAAAATAGTAGCATGATTAGTATGTGGCCAGTGCAGTTTATGCTCTTTGCATAAAAGCCTGCTTTCCACCAGGTATGAGGAAAAAGTTATCCTTTTTTGATTCTGGTACAGACTGACTCACAAGGTTGAAATACAGTCAAACCTCAACATTTGCAAGGCTTACATACCAAGAGCACCAGCGAACTGTGAAAAAACGCAAATTTGTAATTTAGAACACAAAGGCCTTTTTTATTGTCTAAATCCTAAATATGCTCCCAAGATTCTTTAGATTCATTTTAAACTCTGCACTTACACTACATTACACTTAAAGAAAAATGTAAAGGTAAACTTGAGCTCTCTGCGGGAAAAACGCCATCGCAGGATGCACGTTATACAGCTATATTTTATTTTGAAATTTGGCTGAATTTACATTAACATTTATGTTACAAATTTAGTAAATGATATTGTTCTTAATAATTTAGCACTTAAATGCATGAAAAATGCCACGAAAAAGGAAAAAGAAGGATATTTGTGTTTTTTGCGAACAATTATTAGTTTGGTTTTAAGAAAAAATCTATGAACGAGGCGGAAACTATGAACTGCGAATTCATGGGGGTACACTACTTTTTTCAAAAGAAATAATGACTTAAAAAAAATATGGGTTTATTTATCCAGCAATTATGTTCTTATTTAAAAAAATGACAAATTACACTATTTTGTCAACTAACAGGAAAGAAAAAAAAAAGAGCAACTATAGGGTTAATTTCCTCAGAATGTGTGTATGTATGTACGTACGTGTGTGTGTGGTAAGCGGGGTGGCATTTCACGTCATCAGAGACAAGAGAAATGCAGCCAAAGGCCAACACAAGCCAACTACAGTGGGCAGTGTACGTCAACCAGGCTGGCAGGAAAGAACTGGACACACACACACACACACAAACAAACACAATTACAGCTCCGACCTCTCATTAAGATATACATACAGTACATATACACATATTACATTTCATCAATTGCATACAATTGTATGTCATCACACACATGTTCACCAATGCACACATCTGCCTGCTGTGAATTCTGTGTAATCATGAATCCCATGCGGCTGCTGGGAGCTCTTGTGCTTGGCTGTTGTACGACTGGGTGTTTGTTGGCCTGTTTACCTGGTCGAATGAGCCATAGTAAGCACTTGGTGCCATTTCATCAGTCTGGAAAGACTCCGACAGGGTCTGCCCATTTCATTAAGCAGCTCTGTCATCTCTGCTGTGGGTCCCTCTGCTGTCTCCTCCGCTTTGGCTGTGAGGTCTGACCTCATCACCCAATGCACTACACTGTGTACATACTGTCCTCGAGCTTGCTTGGCAGCCGATAAGCTTCAGAAATGAGAGAAGGATGAAGTGAAGCCTGCGGGGGTGAGCTGGGAGGCTGATAGGTCAGACAAAACGCTACTGCACTCCTGCCTGAAACTGCTTTATGATTCTTCCTAATTGGGTTAAAGTTCAAACATCAGAACTCCTAGTACTTTTGGAGATGCCTGTGAACTAAAGAAATAAAAGTTTGGTGGAGCACGTCCAGGACCAAAACCCAGGTTCTTGCTGAACCCATATCTATTGGTTTGTTCTTTAAAAGTGTTTTCCAACACTGGTGCTCTGCAGGTGCTGTATTTTGACTCTAAACCTAAACCTGACCATAAGTGTTTCACTCAGTAGTGTCGCATTTTGAGTGTCTGTGTAGATCACATAAAGTGTCACCAGTGATGTACTGGCATATATCATAGGCTGTCCTTGAGCATTTTAATCCAGTACAGCTTGTTGATTTTCCTGCTCGAAACACCTGATTCTGCAATAACTGTGTAACTCGTTAGTTAATGACCAGGTTTAGTAAGTATGTTTGCAAAGACATCATCAAATTGACCTTCAACAAGATCTTCCAGGACTGGAATCCATCATCCCTGATACAGAGAAAGGACAAAAATGTGTACACGTGCAATGTTGACTGGATTTGGGTAGTACAGTGCTTCCAAATGCTGGTTCTGAAGAACTCATATTCTACCTCATTCACTTTAACCATGGAAGAGTATTTTTAAGGTGCTGACTAGTTGTATCAGGTCTGTTGGGATCAGAGAAAATAATGAAATAAACACTGGAGTAGGAATCCAAACGTTAGGGTATAAAGTATTGAAAAGCTCCCTTTGGAGAGAATGTGGGGTAAAGTACTATAAGCAGTTTGCTGATGGAAGGCCACATTAAAGTAATCCACTGATTTTTTTTTATTTCCCTCTACACATTCAGAACACCTCTTCTGCCTGTCAAGACATGCGATGAGTTGTGCATTATAGAACTTCAGAATTCAGTGGCAGAACTACTCTTGGCAGGTTTACAAAGTGCAAGTTAGACAACTGACAGCATTAGCACTCCTAAAACAAAGCATGTTTTGATTGTAGATCCTCCTTACGCTGCAGAACGAGTGGCTGAGCCTCCACCCTCGATGCCGCGATGAAAAATGGCAACAGCCGTAATAACATATTGGACATCTGCTGCAAACTGAGAATCATTAAGCACACAGGGTTGGAAGGCGGATGTCCTCTCTCTCTCTCTCTCTCTCTCTCTCTCTGTCTCTCTCTCTCTCTCTCTCGCTCTCTGTCTCTCTCTCTCTCTCGCTCTCTGTCTCTCTCTCTCTCTCTCTGGCTCTCTCTGTCTGTCTGTCTGTCTGTCTCTCTTTCTCTCTCTCTCTCTCTCTCTCTCTCTCTCTCTCTCTCTTTCTCTATGGCTCCCTCTCTCTTTGTATGACGGTATGTAACTACATGTTGATATGGAGCTGATTTCAGAGCTTCAGAACTCCTACAAAGTGAAACAATTTGCCCTGTTTCACTTTGGCCAGCGAGAAGTACTTCGGCTGAGACATGCCTAATCATAAATCCGTAGCTATAGGCTGAGATGAATGTCTGTCTATGTGTATTACACACAACTGGGTCTTGAAGGGTTCACCTGAGTTGGGTTACTTTGGGTTACTGCTCAAATACACACTCTTATGCAGGTAAATCTGAGCAATGACTGCCATCTTTCACAGGATCAAGTTCTTAATGGGAGAAAATTATTTAGTACATTGTGTTTGCACTTCCTCCAGTGTCACTCTAGGGACTGGCCCACTTTACCTATATTGGCTCTGGTTGGTCACAAATATACAACCACAAATATCTGGTTGGTTTTTTGGGTGGACTTTTCAGCCATGCTATTTTCCATGGGCTAATGTTCGGCATGTTTTCAACTGGAAGTGGATACCAGTGTAAACAGAAAAATAAATGAGGTACATTTGAACTACCCACGTCTATCAGGGTTCACTGAAATATGTAGTTCATGAAGATTCAAGATTCTTTATATCTGTGTTTAGAACCTGATTTACTTTTGTGTGTTTTCATGATTGACACCTTGAGTTGTGCAGTGTGCTGAACAGACACACCCCTGAGGTGAGAAGGAATGGGTGAAGGGAACTGCTCCCAAGCTGCTTTCCAAAGTGTAGTTACACTTACGTTTGTGCAGTGATTGAACTGATCTTCTGTAGATTAGGCACTTCAGACACTTGTTTTTTTTAATTATAGTCATGTGTTGCAGATAGCTCACACTAATTTAGTCATCAGTCACTATGACGAGTGTTTTGTTTGGCAGTAGCACATTCATACTGGAGCCTATAGGTAAGGGCATATACTGATTAACATTAGGACAACCTAATGTATTTTTTAACCTTGAATTTTTCAATCTTTTATCCACCTTTAATTAACACATAGTAAACAATAGACATGTACGCTTGGAAACTATAAACTAATTGGAAACAATAATGGAATCGTCTATAGGCTTACATCACCTGATCAGAATTTCTTTGCTGTACCTTATGATGAATGCCACAAAGCCTACACCCAACAGACCCAACAGTCTTCATTCTCCGCTCCATTCACTGACTGGCCTGCCACAGCGGGAACAGACCCGAACTCTGCAGAGGCAGAGAGGCAGCAGTCAGACTCTGACTGATCCTGCTTCGCTCCAGACAGAAGTGGAAGGGGGAAATGGACCAATTAAGGACAGCTTGCTCAGCCGCTGCATGGGGTTAATGCTCCTCTACCGTAATTAAAAATGAATTGCGTCTCTCTTGGAGAACTGTTCCATTCCCAACTTTTCTCCAGTCTTGAGTTTCTCCCCGTCACATTGCAGATGCTTCGGTTGGGCCTTTTTTCTGATGCGTAAGCTTTTTTCCCTTCTTTTTTTCACATTCGGCAACATCTGGCGCACTGTCTCCCTCTAGTCTTCAGCAGAAATAGATGTTTGTTGCTGTGAAAGACAGCAGTTTTTAGGTGTGGGCTGTGGAAAGAAGTTTGAGAAGCTGACATCTTTCTGCGGGCTTCTGTGAAACTAGCAAATGGGGCAGTGTGTGTGAGTGTGTGTGTGTGAGTGTGTGTGTGTGAGTGTGTGTGTGTGAGTGTGTGTGTGTGAGTGTGTGTGTGNNNNGAGAGTGTGTGAGAGTGTGTGAGAGTGTGTGAGAGTGTGTGAGAGTGTGTGTGAGTGTGTGTGAGTGTGTGTGAGTGGAATTAGACTGATTATTCAGGTGGATGGTTAAGTAAGTGTGTTTAATTTGGAAGCTTTTAAATACAAAGGTCTCAGTACAGGGTGGCAGTCCTTTGGTCAGAGGTATTTAAAGAACAAATCTGAAGATTCCACAAACACCTCTGTGTTTATGGTGCAGGAAAATAGACATCATCTGACTTCGATGTCTGATTATTATAGTTATTATAGAGCTTTTTTTTGTGATAATTCTTACAGAGAATTGCATTGAAATGTCTATGAAATTGACACGTTTTTTGCAGTCGTACTACACACCTTGTTTCGTGTTAAATCATTCTTCTCTTCCTGGTCTGCAGGAGAGTACATTAAGACGTGGAGACCCAGGTATTTCCTGCTGAAGAATGACGGTACGTTTATCGGGTATAAGGAGCGGCCGCAGGACGTGGACCAGCTGGAGACTCCACTCAATAACTTCTCTGTGGCACGTGAGTATTTCAGCTGGAGCTGGTTAGGTGTGGTACTTGGCATGGTAGACCAGTAATGATACCAGTTTGGTACCAATGCAGAAAATGCATGTATGTATTATTTATCAATCAGACTTTTTTCAAAACAAGAATACAAATAATAAATAAAAACAGCCTCAAGCTTTTCAAAATGAACAATAAGACTAAAACCAAAACTTAACCTAGACCACACACAGACTCCGTGAAAATAAAAAAATGGAATGGACATGAATCTAAGATCAGATGTATTGCTTCCTCCTGCCACACACTGTTTCAGGCAGCGTTTGCATAAAGGTGTGAAAGAGGACTCCACTTCTCCACTGTCACTCGCACTAAATGCAAAGCACCTGCTTCGGCAGACTTGTTTTTCCACAAATTCCGGCGCTGTTTGGGCTGTAATATTTTTGTCAGCTCTGATTTCACACTGTGTGTCAAAGCTCATGCACTGTTAAGTTAGACTTACTTCACAGCCACAAGCTACTGTTTCAGTTTTAAAGGGGAACATAAGTGATAACTCTTTCAGATTACAGTGAGAGAAAAAACTCAGGGAATTAATACCGTTTCAATGTTAGCAAAGCCATGTCCGTTTTAAATGTCAGATTTACCATTTGCCATTTTTTTCACTGTACTCTGCAGTGCACCTGTAAGAGTTCACTCTTGTGCCGCCCTTTAAGACTAAACCAGCCGCTCATGGGAGTGACCCTAATCTCAGCACATTGTCATCCGTCTCAGGTGCGGTGATAGCCTTGGCTTCAAAATCAGCCGGAAGCCTCCTCCATGTACATCACTGTCAAAATGTTGTGGATACCTAGTTTTCGGTATATGTCTGCTTTATATTACTATGATGGTTTGTAATAGGTTTACAATTGAAACAATATGTTATTTTGAAAAATATATATAAATCAGGAGAATCTATTGATATTGTTTTCTAATTTTATCATTCAAGACTCTATTTATTGCAGTTATATTCAGTATGCAGTTTACATTTGCACCAAAGGGGAAGTATTTTAATGCTTTGAGTTAAAATAAAGCCTCAGTAGAGCCCACTTCAGAGCTCTCTGTTTAACTCTTCATGCTACGTGTCTGCATATTAAAAGTTAACTTCTTTTAAGTTAACTTTAAGTGACTTCTCGTCAAAAAAATATGCTGACCATGAAAAAAATGATGCATGAAAAATGCTGTTTCAGATTGCATGTGAATATACTTTCCATTTTGTAGTTTGACCAGATTAGATTTTTCTTTTTCTTTGTAAAACGCACATCAACCCACACATTGTTCTAATTTACTTCTTGCTTTCAATTTAGATTTTTAATCAAAAAATTTGCCTTATTTGGCCAAAAATATCAAGACTGCACTTGATTTCATGATAATTCCAGCCTTGTGTACCTTCCATCCTGTCTTTAGTTGTTTATTTGTCCTCTCACTTGTTAGCTGGATGCATCTCATGTATGTGGATGAAGAAAACACATCACGTTTACACTTCAGTTGAATGTGGTCAAGATCCTTCTCTGACCATCAACGAATGCGGGTTGATGGATCGAGTCACAATTTGATCACAGTGCATCCCGCTTTTCATGCACTCAAGTGAAATCTGAATGTGATACAATCACAAAAATGCATGTAAATCTTAACCTCACTGTTGAGTGTAAAGGAAGTATAACCAGGAGTGGAGTGCATGTACAGTACAAAAAAGAAAAAAAAAGATAAGAAAAAGACTAGATGAATAGAACACGTTTTCATAGTGACCCAAAACAGTTTTGGCCTTTTCTAGGCTAATTTATACTTGTTTCCTCCTCCGATTCATGCTCTTCATCTGAACGCCAGCAGAACGGCTCCCCTCCATCCCTGCCAGAAGCCACTTAAATGATTGAACAGACTAATTAGACAGCCGTATTGTTTGTTGAAGAAAACATTTCCTTCCTGACACTTGTGAATTATAGTTGTTATTAGGTGGCTTATTCTCATTATTTATCTCAGCTAGGTTCTAGAGCAGTAGCACAGCCATCTTCAGTGCAGTCAGTCAATCAGTGGCGTAATGCTGATGATGTTGGTATATGCTGATGACGGAGAGTGCGGTGCGAGGCATTTGGGAGCTGTTCATGAGCCCTGCTGGATCGCAGTGGTGGCCTCTAAACTGGTCCTCTATCTCCTCGACAGGCCGCTTATGTCAACCCCTCCCCCTCCACCTCCGTCACAAATGGCTCCAAATACAGCTTCCCTTTCCACATATGGCGCTGAATGCGACTCTGGTGGGATCGCTATGAGCTGTTTGACCGCTGTTGTGCTGTGTTGTTTCAAAAAGCACAAGTCATGTTTTTTGTTTAGTTGCCGGTGCTTATTTTTGTTGTGCCACTGAAAAGAAGCGAGTGTTGTTTTTTAACTGCTGATGATGTGGTGGGGTTTTTTTTGTTGTTGTTGTTTTTTGCTGGACTCTCCTCTGTAAGCACGTTGAATGCAAAAGTGTCGATTCATGAGACAAGCTCTATCCTTGACTCATGACTTTTACTCTGCTGTAGGGAAGGTATCTCCCTGAACTTAATGGAACGATGTAAGGAATACAGTCAGGTGCATACATATGTGAACACTGACGGTTGTTATCTACAGCATAGTGGAGTTGAAATGAAATAACAGATCTGACCTGAAAGTGCAGATTTTGGGATTTAATTTGAGGTTCTGTTCAACTCGAGTCGAAATTTAGGACCTACTTGCCATAATCATGCATACCTACCACCACCAAAGAAATCACCCCAAAAATGTAGGGCTGCAAAGTAAATAAACAGTTGGTTGCTCAGTTGTTCCATGGCTGTGTGCATCGTTCCTTCATTCTTTCACTGCAATATTTGTGTTTGTATTTTATTAGTCCCAGTTTAAAGTCAAGCAAGACATCATTAGAATGAAAAAGCAAAAGCCTGTCAGAAAGATAGCAAAAAATCATCAGGTTTGGTCAAATCAACTAATTTGTAAATTTTTCCATAGAAGGAATGCACTGGTGAGCTCAGTAACACTAGACTTGAAAGATCATTGCCAGTTGGCTGGACGTTTCTGTGTAAGCCTCAAAAACAGGAAGGTCCGATTTGACGTCTAGAAAAGCCTGTACAATGCTTATGTGCAACACATAATGAGCAGATGAGACACATATTAGTTCATACCAGAATAGTACAATAGGATCAGAAGCGTATGGACAAAGGAGGAAACTGCTCGTGATCTAAAACCAAAATCATGATCCAAAATAGTTGATCTCATCTGCGTAGTGTTATGTCAGGGGCATGTATGGCACCCTGTGTGCAGGGTGTATAAGAGATCCAGTCGAAATGCATTTTATTTACTGAGGGTAAAAGTGAAGGTAAAACAAGCAGGAACTGAGGAGCTGCGGAAAATACCTGGCAGAGCATCACCAGTGAAGAAACCCAGTGCAAGTCATTTTCAACCAAGAATTAAAAATAACACTTCATTTTGATACTTATCTAATTTGGGTTACATTTCCAGTAAATGTTGGTTCGTCAAAATGGTTGGAATACCTGCATTTGGAATGAAATCCCCTCAAATTAAATTTCAGAATGTAATACCAATATTCTAGGGTAGAAAGGTAAAATAAGTTTCTTACCAGATATTTACCATATTGATCTCTTAAATGGGGGCTGCTATCAACAGGAATACTCATTGCAGGGGTGTAACAGTTGCATGTTTTTTTTTCTTCCATTGTTTTGATTCAATGCATTTTTTGTTACAGCCTAATAGAAGAAGTATCTGAAAATGCATGTTAACCTCAGCTCAGCGTAGTTTGAAGCAAACTTGAGATGGTGCTTACATGCAGTTTTCACAGTGATAACTGGGCTTTGACTGGTCCCATTTCTTAAAAGCTCCTGTGCAAAAGTAAAGACACAGTTAGTATTTCTTGAATGTCCAGTTTTATTCTCATTGTCTTCTCTTTAAGTTTAGCAGTTGGGGTAAAAAGTAATATTTTAATATTTTGTAATATTTTAAATGACAGATGTACTCTAGCATCTTCATTGTTTTTTGTTTTTTATTAATATGATAAATTGCGTTGCCGTTTTAATCTTAAAGAGAACCCCATGACATGAGACGAAAGGGATTGTTTGAACACGGGCATTGTGTACAAAGCAGGCTGGGCTGAACACCCGCAGGCTCCCATAGTGCACCTGTTCTGTTGCAGCTTGACTGGGGAGGTTCCCCACCGTGTGTGTTTAATGTTGTGCTGGAGATAAATGGAGATAAAGATAAATGGTTGTAACCATGACACTCTCTCTCACTCCTTCTCTTGTGGTCTCTCTCTCTTTCTCTCTCTCTCTCTCTCTCTCTTTCTCTCTCTCTCCCTCTCACCCCCTCCCTGGTGGGGTTCTCCCTGGACGTGTCCAGAGTGTCAGCTGATGAAGACAGAGCGGCCCAAGCCCAACACATTTATCATCCGCTGCCTGCAGTGGACCACTGTCATTGAGCGCACCTTCCATGTGGAGACCCCAGAGGAACGGTCAGAAACACACACCCTCTCTCCGACTAGCTTGAGCTGTTCTCTGATATAAAGGGCTCTTTGCACATTCTAAAAAAAATATCACCATACTTACAAGATTCTGATTCCCAAATTAGAGATAGATTGACTTGTGCCTAACTTGGGCTCTTTTCTGCAGGGAGGAGTGGACCAAAGCCATTCAGGCTGTGGCGGACAGTCTGCAGAAACAGGAAGAGGAGATGATGCACTCCCCTGACCCCATGGACATGGAGATGTATCTGACCAAACCTAGACACAAAGTGGTACCTAACATGCTAATCGTTACTTCAATACTGATCGCACAGAAGGCTGCAATATTCAAATTAGGTAGCATGTGGTTAAAACACGCCTTAGAACGTCTGTTTCAATTTCTGAGGTAAATTATATATATGTAAATTAGTTGTTTTTGTGACATCACAACTGGAATTTTAAAATGGCCGGTTTGGCAGCTCAGTGTCCATATATAGACTATATATATAGGGAGTGAATGTACATTTTGAAACATTTTAACAGTTTTACATACATCAAGCCTTAATTCCAGAAAAGAGAGGATATGGGCCCTTTAAAACAAAATAAGAGACCACTGCAGTTTATTTTCTAATCAAACCATTCCATGCCGGTGTTAAATTCCTACACAAGCACCTCATTCTGCTTTATGAGGTACTGATCAGTGATCACCTGAATCACATCTTATTTAATGAGGAAAAATGTCAAACACCACTGCTGTAATCAACAGTCTCCTCTTGCAATATGAGCAGTTGGATGGCAAAACACTACTAGAAGTACGTCAGAGGTAATTATTGCCATTTTGTTTGAGTGAAGAAGAGATTTGTTTTCTTTTGAATTATCCAAGTTCTGTAATCACTGCCTCATTTCTCTTATTTTGATGTTTTGTCATTTCATTTAAAATGATGCTTTAAAGAATAATATTTTTATTTGGATATTAGGACAAATCTTGTCTGTTGTTCTTAAAAACTGCACCACTTGTACCTCTGCATTTTTTTTTTTGCAGTGGTCTCCAAGTTGTTTCTGGAGCTGTATATAGAAAGGGACTACAATTGCAATATGTAGCTAGTTATGTCATTTCAGTCCTTTATATTTTGCCCATATTTTCGCTGTCGGGCGGAAACCTCATATGTCCAAAACGGCTATTTTTCAGGAAACTGAAAAAACTATTTATATTCTAAAT
>JBBPDC010000001.1:36563115-36577560 GCA_037974485.1 Hemigrammopetersius urotaenia
CATCCCAAGCTATTTTCAACACTTTTCATTGGTTAATAATTTCTAAATTTTACAGACCCATGTGGAGACTGACCAATGGTATCGATTTATGAAAAAAACAACAAAGAACAAAAGTGGAGTTACGAGGTTTCCGCCCGACAGCGACAATATTCTACAGCCCTTTTCGAAGCCAATCTGGATCAAAAAATCCAAGTTTATCTAAGAATACCCCAATCAGCGTATTGTGGGTGACCTGCATAATTGTCAGCTCACTGTGGATTTAAATGAGACTGAGATTTATTTAGACATGTTTAATAAATAGAATATATATACTTTATAAAATGCAGCCTGCTAGCAACTCTCACCAGTTTTCCCCCAAATTGACCTTCAGGATTTGCATTTGCATTATATTTTAGAAGTTATCTTGCTAAATGTAGATGTTGAAAAAATATCATCATACTTTATACGGACAGATTTGAGGGTGTGAGGATATGCTGAGGAAACGAGCTTTACCATTGCAAGTGGAATCTTCACTTATTTAAATGTATGAGAGCTTAATCACGCAGCCTAATCAAGCATTCTCCTTTCCTCCACCTCTGTAGTCCTCTAAAGACATACGGACATTTATAGCCCAAAAAAAACATCTTATTTAGAGATCTTACTAAACAGGCTGACCCCTGCCCTCTTCAGAAACGCTTCAGCCCCCACCTACGTGTCTGAGACTTGTGATGCCTTGTGTGACTCAGATGTGGGAAGCTTAATGCCACATCCTATGACCACTTTGTTTGCTAGAACATAACACTTCCCTCCTTATGTTCTCGAAAACGCACACACCTACTCGTGGCTTCCCTATCAACCCAGATCAGACATCCCCCACGCTGGCGCTTGGGCTTTAGAGGTCAAATGTACATCTTATTGGGTGGTGTTAGCCCATGAGGGATGCGGGCCAAATGTGCAGAGTCTGGATGGAGATGTTGTGTAAATACTGGGGTGGCGTAAGCAGGCGCCGCTTTGTCACCAAATATAACTCGTGTAACTCCTCGTAGACTATTGTTAGGACCCATTTGTTAACGTGACTTGTTTGTGTGCTGTTTCAGACTATGCATGACTTTGAATACCTCAAACTCCTTGGGAAAGGCACTTTTGGCAAAGTCATCCTGGTGAAGGAGAAGGCCACAGGGAAATACTACGCCATGAAAATCCTTAAGAAGGAAGTGATAGTTGCTAAAGTGAGTAAGGAGGAGTGATGTAAAAAGATACATTTCCGCTACTATATTAATGATGGTGTGTGTGTGTGTGTGTATGTAAAGAGGATGTAGATGAGAGTTTCATTGTGCTTGTACTGTTTGTGTGTGTGTGTGTGTGTGTGTGTGTTTGAGAGAATGAGAGAGACCAAGAGAGTGAGAGAGCACACATATTATCCAAATACACTACCTCTCTTTGTGATCCGTCTCTCAGGATGAAGTGGCTCACACACTCACAGAAAACCGCGTGCTCCAGAATTCTAAGCACCCCTTCTTGACGGTGACTACACACACGCCCCCCTAACACTTCTGTTTTTCTCTCTCCTCCCTCTTCAATAACATTACCTCTCCTGTCTATGGAACTCAAGGTGCCTTCATAATCAGCTTTTTTGGAGTTGAAATGATTAGCCCTCTTTAATCCAGCAAACAGCATCAACTTTCAACGGGCTGTTGTTCATCAGTGGAATGAACACTGTGCCTGAATCACTTAACAGCAATTAGCAAAGACAACTCTAATATCAGTTTAGCTCTAGATTTATACCAATTTGAAACATTTCACACTTGACCAGGGTTGTCAGATTCATTATGATCATCGTTCTTAATTTCTAATAAATTATACACCTTTTTTTAAATTTATAAATTCATAAAACCAGAAATAATCCCCGGGTGCATTCTGTGATTTTTTTTTTCTCTATTTTCGCCTGAATTTAGACATTTCCAATTTTCTTTTTTATACACAGTGCTACCAGGCTGGGAGAATGCACAGCCACACCATTCACTTCTGTTCTGTTGGGTTAACTGAAGAACCCAACTGTTCTGTTCTGTTCACTTAACCGCGAATGCTTACTGCAAACTTTATGTTGGCTAACAGATGCTCATGTTGACTTGCATCATGGTCATGGTCCTACCCATCCAGAGAGAAACAAATTATGCTCTCTCTATGGCTGTAGCATCACTGGTGTTTGTACTCAGAATCTCCTGACAGCAGGGCCAACGTTTAGACAGTTCAGTTTATTTTCATCAGTAATTCTCAATCAAGCCAAGAATAATCTTGAACTGTGGAAATTTCACTCAAGTTCTGAAAGTCTGCTGGTGCAACCCCCCCACCCCAATAGTTTAGGAGCTGAAGTTGACTCATCAGTTTCATCACAGGAGTTCAGTATAGAGTATTGAAAGTAAAGCTTGAAAGTAAACTGAAGGCTGTATTCTTTGTTTCTGTTTTATATTCCAGGGACTGAAATACTCGTTCCAAACACATGATCGTTTGTGCTTTGTCATGGAGTATGCAAATGGAGGAGAGGTGAGTCTGTGAAAGTGTGTCAGGCACTGAATTTTTAAACAGACATTAGTTGTTTACAAATGGATGCTTTAAATTCACATTACTTTTTCCCAATAGCTTTTCTTCCACTTGTCGCGGGACCGAGTGTTTTCTGAGGATCGGGCGCGATTTTATGGCGCAGAAATAGTTTCTGCGCTGGACTACCTGCACTCTGAGAGGAACGTGGTCTATCGAGACCTGAAGGTGAAGAGACTCAGATCACATGGCATAGCTCAGGGTAGAAACTAATGGCAAAGATTTAAGGAAGCTGAAAGACCTTTTCTGTACTTCACTTTCTTGTCAGTCACTCTCCTCCTCGATACGTAGTTGCCTCCGCATAGATTTGTACTCACACACATGTTAATGTCTTCAGAAATACTACCACAATAAATTCCATCTCTCATATCAGCCATGGTAGGTAAAACTATTTACCCTTACTTGCACCCTTACTCCACCCAAAAAAGCCATAAAGCACTCTCCTCTCTTACTCTTCTGGTCTCTCCCTCACTCCCTCTCGTCTTTCTCTCTCTTTGTCTCTCTTGTGCCCTCATTATTACTGTCTCTCTCTTCTGTCACTCTCAAATTTTCTCTCTCGTTTTCTATTTCTGTCTCTTCTCTGTGTCCTCTCTTCACGTTCCCCCCTCTCCATTCTCAATCCGATTTCTGTCTCTCTCCTCTGTCTCTTGCCTTTCTCTTCATCTCTCGTGCTTCTCTCTCTCTCTCTCTCTCTTTCCTGTCTCTTTTACCTTTCTCTTCATCTCTTTCCCTCTCTATTTCCTGTCTCTCTTACCTTTCTCTTCATCTCTCTCTCTCTCTCTCTCTCTCTCTCTCTCTCTCTCTTTCCCTCTCTCACTTGCTTGTTCGCTTGCTCTCTCTCTCGCTCGCTAACTCTCCCGCTAATTCTCTCTCGCGCGCTTGCTAACTCTCTCTAGCTCTCTCTCTCTTTCCCTCTCTCGCTCTCCCTCCCTTCCTCTCTCTCTGAGCCTGCTAAGGTTGCTCTGAAAGTGCCAGTGTAGCAGGATGGGGTAGTTTTGCTGACTGGTGTGCCTGGGCCTCTGGCCACGTGTGAGCTACAGCTGCCAGGTGACTTTTAGCAGCCCCAGAGAGCGAGGACATGCTGATATCAAACCCCTGCAACACACACACACACACAAAACGCACACACAATTGGAGTGCTTACTCACTACCTATGTTGGACCAGAGGTGCCCCCTGCTCCTTCATCGCCATCCGCAGAATCCGAATCATCATATCAAATTCAGTTTGAAGGGATACTGTGCCTTTCTCAGTGTCAGCTTAAATAAAATCCACTCTAATGAAACATACTGTATGTAACAAAGCTACACGGATACTTGCATAGTTAGTACACACTAGTTGTTAACAGGTTCTCTTTAATAGGTGTAAATCTTGACTTTGTTCTGATACCCATGGTAATGTGTGTTGTGACATTATTTATCACAATAACAATTGCTTTGTAATATTTTTAGTACTACTCCGGTGAACATGTATGTTACAATGCAGGTTTTTTTTCAAGTTTTCTTTCCCCTTTCCTCTTTCCGCCTGCTTCAGTTGGAGAATCTGATGCTGGACAAAGATGGCCACATAAAAATCACAGATTTTGGGCTTTGTAAGGAGGGCATAAAGGATGGGGCGACTATGAAAACCTTTTGTGGCACTCCGGAGTATCTGGCTCCTGAGGTAACAAGACACACACACACACACACACACACACACACACACACACACACATATTTGTGCAGATGAGACAGTTACATTACCATTGAATTCATGGGAAAGGGAATTCATGTTTATTTAAAGAGAAATGATTGTTTAGAAAGGTTTGGTTTAAAACTTTGCTTGTCAAGGCTTTATTTTTCACAGAAGCACACAGCGTGAGAGTAGCAGGAGTAGGGGCGTGTTTGTGTGTGTTCCTGTCTTTTTAAGAGTTAATGATTTATGCAGCCGGAGGAGCTGAGGTGGAAACTCACTGTCTGTAGATGCAGCAACTCTAGTAGAGAGGGCAAGAATGTTGGGGTGTGGCACTCCCCATTGCGTGCAGGTATGACATGGCATTCAGATAGTAATGTGATCGGGTAGTGTGTGTGTTTGTATGTGTTTGTGTACCTCCAACCTGAGGAATGTTTCTGGGAGAAGAGTGCCTGTGTTGACACAGTTGTGGGCTCGTTGTTTTTAGCCCACCATTTTGGAATTTGTTGAGAGAGGGGCTTGGCATAGCCTGTAGAAACGTGAACAGCACTGACCAGCTGCTCTCCCTATACTGGGGAACTTCTCGCCCACAGCTGGCCCACATGTCCACTCTGACCTGAACCAGGGATACCACATCATCTCCCTAATTTTAGTAACTCAAGGACAAAAAAAATGCAGTGATCATTGAGGTTTGTCTGTGCTGTAAAAAAAAGGTTAGGTACACGTTTTAAATATGTAACTTAGGGTTAAGCAAGGAAACAGATCTGGGAAGCTTTGAAATAGATATTCATTAATGTTGTAGCTATATTTATTAACAGAAGAGAAGATTTTGCATAAATAAAGATTCGACATTTTTAAAAAACTGTTGCTTGGTGGTTTAAACAGCTGGGACAAAAGTAATCTCTGTATTTTGTTGCTCTTTATTTCGCATCTTTAGGCTGTGATTTGGCAGTACAAAGTATGCTGATATACGTCATGCCTGTATAACAGAAAAGAGAAAGTGTGAGCTGTTGCCATGAGGTCATCAAAATTCTGGAAAGTGAGGTCACTATTGCTGGACATTCTGGCACTCAGTGTTTTGCTCCATTTTAGGTGGAGCACCTGACACACATTCCTTGATGGGGGAGGGCGGTTTACCCAGTTCTCTCCTCACTTTAGTCCTCCAGTTTTACTGGTCAGCTTGGCCATTAGTGTGGTTGGAGGAGAACATTACCAAGGTTTCTGTGTCAGACAGCAGTCGTTCACATTGGCGAACATCGTGACTGGTGGACAGGGTGTAAGCATAGACAGTTGTGGTCTGTGTTTTAGGTTTTCTTTTACATGAATTCATTCTTTTATCACTAAAATACTTTTGGGATATTTTGTTAACTTAGGTAGATACTCATATCCTCCTGATACCTGAAAGAAAAAAGTGTGTTACAATTTCTTTTTCATGGGATTTCCTATCTATTTGGGCCTAAAAAAACACCTTACAATTTAAATTTGAATATATTTTTTTATTTTAATTTCCTAGCACTGTAGAGGACAACAGGATGATTTCCCTGTGAGAATAGAACTGTATTTAGAAATAAAAAAAAGTCATCTTAAACAAAACAATAAAATTCTGTATCACTATTCTGTTGCTTGTTGCTTGTTGCTAGCAAGGACAACGAAACATGTATTTTGGTTCAACAGTGAATTATAAGTCATAGAACATCATCTGGGTATTTTAGGTGTGATAGTCCTGGAAGCATGTTTTCTTTTAGGTCATAAAGAGGAACATCTTGCATTTGGTGCATCTCATGTATGTGTTGCCATTGCAGACATTGTTCCCAGCAAACCCCTCACAAGACACATCACTGGAAACCCCTCCATGTCCAACAGTCCCCAAATTGGACTCCCCTGTCTAATCAAA
This sequence comes from Hemigrammopetersius urotaenia, assembly GCA_037974485.1. Lineage (NCBI taxonomy): Eukaryota > Metazoa > Chordata > Actinopteri > Characiformes > Alestidae > Hemigrammopetersius > Hemigrammopetersius urotaenia. Next base: position 36,569,256 of record JBBPDC010000001.1, read on the forward strand.
CTAAGCGCCTTTTTGAACCCCAACACTGTCTGGGCACCCTCCACCTGAATTAGACCACACATCCGTGTCACCTGTACCCCTTCCTCTCTCTTCTCCTTTTATTGGTAGGCTCCGCTTAGGTTGTTGACATGACAACACTGCCCTGGCCCTGGAGACGTCAGGGGGCGTTGCCATGGCAACAGGGTGGCCTCTCCGGAGGGCCGTCCAGGCAGTGTTACAGGTTGTTCCGCTGTAAACAATGACCTTGTTGTTTGTGTGCGGAGCTCTGGAATGCCGTTACGTCTGGGAATATTCCACCGGCCCAGAGAGAGGGAGCAAGAGAGAGAGACAGGGAAATGGTCAGTCAGGGCACATGCAGAGACGCTTATCTGGCTGAGGCTGATATTCGAAAAGATGAAATAGAAGCCTCACTTTTGTGAAGTTTCATAGTAACTGAGGAGGCATGTGAGAAAAGACAAACAAAAGCATGATTACATGGAGGAGAATATTAGTGGCCATGTTTTGCTGAGAGTTTTTCTATCTTTGTTGAAATTACTGAGTAATTAAAAAATAAAATGTCTGATTGTTTATCTATGTGTGTAACTCATCTATCTATCTATATCTATATAGATGTGTGCGAGTATGTATATATATACATACATATAAATATATATCCATCTGTTTATCAGTCCATCCCTCTATCCGTCACCCATTTCTTTTTTTTTTTTCCCAATAATTTTTAGTAGGCTAAACAGTGGCAGTGATGGTAGTACATCTAATGACAGCTCAGACAGCAATGCCACTCAGGAGCCTTTTAAATCATAAGTTGATATTTTGCCTTGTAGGTTATCTCTTCTGTTTTGATTAGGTGCCACTCGTCTCTCCCATTTTTTCTGTAGTTCTTATACTCTAGAAGCTCTGTAGAATAAAGGTCTGTTTGAATCACACTAGGGATACTTCAGTACTGTTGCTCTGTCTCAACAATTCAGAGGTCATGGGGTCACAGTGTGAGAGGACAGCCTGTCCTCTCTGGGTAACCAGGTCTGTCAGTTTCAGAGGTTTCAATTCTCTCTCGTTCTCTTACTCTCTCCCACTCTCATTTTCTCACTCTCTCTCTCTGCCTCTTTGCCCCAGAGGCCGGTGTAACCATGTAAGCCCAGTCAGGCACATGCTTACGTGGGTAAGGGCTGAGCTTTGGCTCCTCGGCTCCTGGCAGCTCCACAGCTGTGTCGCTCTTCTACATATAAGGGGGCAGCTGCAGGCCCAGCTGTCTCTCTCTCTCTGTGAGTCACACGACAGCAGCGCTGGAAATAGAGAGCAGCCAGTAATCCAAGCAGCACACCGGCTTCACCTTACCACTGACCACATAGTCTCCCCCTCAGAGAGCATAGTGTTCAGGCTGCCCTACTCACTCAACCAAGCAGTGCTGCACAGGGATTCCACACACACAGACTGGCATATGCATGCTCTGGTACCCACACATGCACATCCAACTTTATTGTACCTCTGTAACGATGCAGTTGTGCTCTTGAGTGTGCAGATATGCATGTTAATGTCAGGACATACTATTTTGTTTTGCTGATACATGTATGGCTCCATCCTCTCTTTAAATGACCAATGTTGGGTGTAATACTTAGCCAGCTATCTATAAACTTGTTTTGGGTATAGTTTTGACGTTTACCTCGCATAACCCAAAGTAACCCAAAGCTCTCATTGGGGTTTTTTTTTTTGCCAGTGTGTACTTCCTTTTTTGGACTTCAATTGTACTGTTGTACAGAGCTGTTGTCCATTATACCAATACAAGACACCATCCACTGAAGTCTAATATCCCACATCCCCAAATTTCTTCCTTCCTTCCTTTTGTACTCTCAAATGTCTATATTAAAAGGCAGGTAGTTTGTGACAGTTTTTCCAGTGGAAGAACGCGTTCATTCACAGTTGTTTTGAATAGTTGCAGTATAGTAGTATCAGTTCAGTGTGGTTTTATGAGCTGCTGTTATTGTTGGGAGGATGTCACTTGAAATCCAATAAAGAAATCACCCACATCTCATAGCAAAGATAGTTTACAGATCTTGCAAAGGTAGACATGTAGTCAGCATATTCTGTAGGTCGTTATTACTTAAAGCATTCACGTCACTTTTGGCAGAACTTGCAGTCTTGTCCATCAGTGTTCTTTTGCTATAATACCCAGCATGCATTATGCAAGTGACCTACAGATACAACCACCTTGTCACTGCTTTGTGGCCTTATAAATATAACTACCAGTCTCTTTAAAGTGCTTATAGACCTTTAAAGTCTACAAGCACTTCAAGACAAATCATCAAAAGAATTGTTTGTATTCAAACAGAGAAATCTTCTACTGGTTTGCAGTGAAAGTAGTGAGTGAAGGCTCTGATGACTACGTTTTATTTTGGCAAGTATGTGGCCAAAATATGGCCCAGACTGGTTTCACATTCGGCCTAGTCTCAGCCCCTTATGCTTTGACCACACATATACTGAGTTTCATATCGACAGTAAGCTAAGCTGGTTACAACTGTCAAGATTTTGCCAGTTGCATTCTGAGTGACTTCTGTAAAAATTGTTTCAGTCTTTGTACATCAGGCTTAAAAGTCATTTGTCATTTATTAAATGTTATGAAAATGTTATTAAAATTTCAATTTCCAGAAATTGTAGGTGTCTCTTGACCACGTAAAGAAGTGAAACACACCTAAACCTGGCATTCAGCCTTACCAGCCGTACTATGACCAAGTTAGTCAGTTAGTCTCTTCCCGACAGTACCCAATCTGACCAACCAGGCCAGAGTCGAACTATGCTCACATTTATAGTGCTTAATAACTGCAGGCAGAGTCACTGCTGATAAAATGCTCTGGGCTCCAGAGGGAAACACTATCTCCAGCCTCTGATGCCAGGTGGGAGTCCTGCTTGGCCACAAGCTCCCTGAGAACTGGAACAGGGACCTCCCGCACCAAATCAGCTGATGGCAAGACGTATATGTCTGTAAATGGTGTGACTGTGATGTAATAGATGCACTAACAACGTCCCATCAGAGATGCTGCTGTGCTCTTTTCCCTTTTTTGTTTTATGACGTATTAGCTTCAACGTAAGCATGGTTTTCGCATACCAATGTTCCCTGCGCATGTTGTTAAACAAAGGAAGAATGGACTTTGAACACCCGTCAGGGCCCTGAGTGAGTGAGTGACTGAGTGACTGAATGGCGGCTGCAGGATGCTTTGGTATTGAAATTTATTTCAAATGAAATTCTGTGCAGTTTATATATGCTTTTAAACCTTTTGTTTGAATTTGTGCATGGTCTGTGTTAGGCTATGTTTGTGAAATGAATGTGAATCAAGATAAGCTCTATGTAGTATTGATAAAATACAATATCAGCATTATTGAATTTCACAGTATTAGTGTATGGTAATTTATGTGTATGGTAATTTGCATTAATTTACTTAACAAGCCGTGCTTCCTGGGCACTAGTTCTTGATGATAAACGAACCGGGCATGGCTTTTTTTGCTTGGAATGTGTTGTTTTGTTTTGCTTATTCGTTTATAGTTCAAATAAAGGGAAGCTTATACAGCTTTGCAAATGTTTCCAGAAAGGAAACTTACTCATTATTTACTTGTAAACTCTTATCTCAGTAACAATCTGAACCACTTCATTAATGATGTATACCCAATCTAAGTCTCAGGACCCTGTGGACTGGATTAACACATGATTCTTGAGTAAAGGCTGCCGAATCCTGCATCCCAACAGGCCTTTCTGGAAGTTTGCCGAGTCTGGAAGTCCACATTATCCCCTTTATAGCCTAGATCAATGGGAGCATTAAAAAGCCCTACGGCCCTGTGGACTTCAGTCTGCATATCTGCAAGGCCCAGAGATTTAGATTCAGCACTACATTGTAACTTAGTAATGTTTTGTTGGTGATTCATACAGCTGAAGCTACTTTTATAATGCAAATTTCCAACTTGTGGGACTAATGAAAGTTTATATTAATGGGGCCCAAAGAAGAAACACTGTCGGTTTAATGACCTCCTAAAAAAGTGAATTACTTGTTTGAGTGGCTTCCTTTTTAAGTTACCAGCTTAGGGCTGTAGGTTCTAGTGGAAATAATGTTAGAAATGTGGAAATGATTTCAAGTGAATTGTAGACCAAGTGGAACTGATGATGTTTAATGATGTGCTACAGCGCTCCCAAGTGGTGTAAGAAGAAAAGAAATTGGACACTGAGGAAGTGTTTTGGATTTGAATCTCAGTTGTAGCCTTGCGTTCTGAGGAGTAAAACAGGCTGGAATTTCTGAATGGAAGCTTTGCCCACCTGTGCATGTGGGAGTTTGAACTACATTAGAGTGTGCTGAAGTGTTTAGCAATGCTGCTGGAAAGCATACAGTGGCGGACCTGTTATTTATTAGGAAGAAGCCTACTGTATATTATCTTTTCCTCACATATTAGATGTTGGCTACTAATCAGGGGACAACATGTAGAAAATACACTTGCAAAGTAAGGCATGGATAAATGTTTTATGGAAATGCTTCTGTATTCCAGGTGCTGGAGGATAATGATTACGGCCAGGCTGTAGACTGGTGGGGGCTGGGGGTCGTGATGTACGAGATGATGTGTGGCCGTCTGCCTTTCTACAACCAGGACCATGAGCGTCTATTCGAGCTCATCCTAATGGAGGACATTCGCTTCCCTCGAACACTCGCTCCTGAGGGCAAATCATTGCTCTCTGGCCTCCTCAAGAAAGACCCCAAACAACGGTCAGGAGCTTTTTCTTCACTCTACTGGCTTTTCATTTAAACATTTACTTAATTTCTTCTCACTTTTAGGTAGTACTCTTTGCTCTGGAATGATATTCTGTGTCAGCATTTGAATGGTCTCTTAGCAGAACTCTCGGTAGCGTGTTCTTATTGATAATCTGGAGTAAGCTACAGCTATTGTTAAGCTGAGATGACCATCGGTTTGACCAAATTACACACGAATGCAAATATCAGCAAAATTCACGCTTTAAATGATGAACTATGTAACTTATAGAAATATTTTGTTTTATTTTGGGAAATTGTGGGGAGATATATTTCCAGTCATTTCTGAGGAGGAGTCCACCCATTCCCCGGCAGCGAATAATAGTCGTTTATTTCATTTATTACAGAAATATTGTTCTATTTTTATGCTATTCTAGTAATGTAAAAAAATGAAGACTGCTGCTATAGCTTGATAACATTTAACTAACTTTACTGGAATACAGAGCCTTAATGATAGAGCAGAAAAGTACTGAAACATGAAAAGGGAGCAAAGTTTCTTTTCAAACCGTGAGTGGGATTGATTGGCATAAATTACTGTTATTTACAAACAAAACGGATTTTGTCTTAAATTGTTTGGATTTTATGGACTGTAGACATGTTGGATTCTACGGGCTTTCGTGACCAGAATGAAAGCAATGTGACCACCAACAAATTACATTGTAAATAGCGATCATCAGGGTTCAAGCAAAACATGCCTTAGGTCTTTTAGCCGACAGAACACAAATAATGATCAGAGCTTTCAGAATGGCCCCTATTTATGATAATTGTTGAAGGGGGTCTCAAAATCCAAGGTCTGCTCAACCTTATATCCACTTGTCACCTTGTTATGGTAGGCAACACTTGTGAAGAAACTGACCTGTTGGGTTCTTCAGCAGTTACTTTATTCTCAGAATGCTTTATTTTCTATGCTAAATCACAAATGTTTCTTTTGGGAGGTAGAGTCTCCAGACTTCACTTTTTTTTTTTAACCTTTGTGCACTTACCCTTTGTTTATGTGTGTTTTGTGTATAGGTTAGGAGGTGGGCCTGATGATGCGAAAGAGATCATGCAGCACAAGTTTTTTGCTGGAATTGTGTGGCAAGATGTTTATGAAAAAAAGGTATAGCTAACTTTCTCCCCATTAATGTCTCCAACATATTTGTTGTAGTTACAGGGATTATACTATGTTTGTCATAAACATTGTGTTTCATCTTTGAAATCCAGACATGACCTTGCACCTAAGTGCATGAGAGTATTTTAGCCTGGTACTTCTATCACTTACCTAGCATGAAACTCCACCCCTTCAGAAATTTGTATGCACACAGTATGCCCCCCCCACCCCCCCATCCCCCACCCCACCCTTAGAGCAACCCAAGCAACACCTGTTAATGTTTGTGTCAACAAAGAGTCTCTATGCAGTGTAACATGAAAGAAACATTTTCTAGAGCACCAGCTGCAAAGTAGTCGCAAGCAGTTTAGCAAGGGTCTAAACTCACACCTGAGTTTCATTTGCGTAAAGACTCACTCTCTCTCTTTCTCTGTCCTCCTTTTAGCTGATCCCTCCTTTTAAGCCCCAGGTTACCTCAGAAACGGATACAAGGTATTTTGATGAGGAGTTCACCGCGCAGACCATCACTATCACACCACCCGGAGAAGGTACTGCACATGTCAACATTATGCCAAATAGTCAGTTTACAACTTTTCCAGTCATTTCAGCGGTACAACATCCTGGGCATGTGGCAGTGCTTGCCATGCCTTCCCATTGGATGACTAAGTCCTTAAATAGATCATTAGTTGGTGTAAATTTCCTCCATGGTTCCTTAGTGTCAGTCACAAGTTAGTGTCACTGTTAGTGCCACTCACCTTTGTCTCCATTCTGGACATACCTGCTCCTTCAGTAATGAATACCTGGAAGATTTTTGCAGACTGTCTTTTAGAACTCTCACTAGGTTTCTCCCATATAAGTGAGGCAGTTTCTCATTATATAGGAGAAATCATTTCAGTGAGTGAGCACTGACCCCAGCTGAAACGTTATTAGCCCAGTTTCATTGTGTGCATACATACATAGTGTCAAGGTTTATTAACCTGCAGCAAGTCAAACCGACACACTACTAAAAAAACGTCTGTATAAAAATTTGAATTTCTTTTTTGCATGACTTGTAATTAACAGCAGATACCAAAGAGATAATGGAGATGCTTAATATTAGTGTTGAATCGTTTATTTCTAAGTGCAATATTTCCTTAATAATATTGAAGGAATTACAGGTACAAAGTCACACACTTGGATATTTATTATGCACATATGCTTCCATGCCTGTGTGTATACACCAATGCCAGGGAAGAGAAAAAGTAAAACTTACAAAAAGTAATTGAGTTGCCATACTTCTATATTTATAATATGTATGTAACTCGCTGATGATTTATCTGACATGGAAACTGACACACGTATACTTTTCATCAAACTAGTACGGCATTACTGACTTCTTCACCATCAAAACAATGTTGAATAAATAGACTTTGCTGCTCAGTGCACATCAGGGACAAACCCATGAGATGGAATGACAGAATCTCAATCTAGGCAAGCAAGAAAACGGATACTCTGACACGTAATGCTACCATTTAGCATCACACAACACCAACTAACAGGCATGTGAAAACAAACAATTCGAACACTAATCTACACAAATATGACTGCTCTTAAAGTCTCAATATCTTCACAGAAAAAATGATTTTGTCTAGCCCTGATCCTAAACATGCTTTATTTAAAGATGTTGATCTGTTTTGTTCCTTTTTAAGCAATCATACTTGCCACATAAAACAGGCTACTGTTGTATATTTCACATGGCTTTGCTGAAGCCAACATTCTTAAATTCGCGCTCAGTCAACAGTGAGGGATTCGTCAATATTTTTGCCCTGATCTGGCTGTGTGGTGTGTGGTGATATCACTAGGATGCAGATACTGGTGGGAACAGAGTGCAGTATTGTTTCATGTTTGTAAAATGACCTTCTTAGGGAAAAAGTAAAAACAGTTTCTTTTGAAACTGCATTAAAGACATTCGACCATGTGGTTACGCCTGAACAGCTCCGCTTCAACCAACTGAAACCACCACTTACATTTTTTTTTTTTTTACTGCTCACTCAGCTTTACCTCAGCCAGAAGCCAAGATCAGGGTCGCGAGGAGAGAGAGCCCACAGTATCTGAGCTGAACAGAGTGCAAAGTAGCAAATACGAATGCATTTTTGAATTGATTTAGGAAAATGAATCGACATAACTTACCATTCCTATGGATTTTACTCCGCCATATGGTAACCCATGAAGCACTAATTTATACACTAATGCACCCTCGGATATTTACATAGTATTGGCATTATTCGCGTGCGTGCGTGCGTGCGTGCGTGCGTGCGTGCGTGCGTGCGTGCGTGCGTGTGTGTGTGTGTACATATATATCTATGTATATTAGGGGTGTGACGGTACACAGATGTCACGGTTCGGTACGTACCTCGGTTTTGGGGTCACGGTTCGGTACGGTTCACGATACAGCAAA
>JBBPDC010000001.1:36577660-36589075 GCA_037974485.1 Hemigrammopetersius urotaenia
GTGTGTGTGTGTGTGTGTGTGTGTGGGTGTGGTATTAATCCATGAACAGTGCGATCTGCATAAGGCATTCTGCTTTACTGTCCATACATTTGGGATTGGCTCTACATTAAATTGCAGAGAGAAAAGGATCACTGATAAACAATACCACCGTTTACTATGAAAATAATAATAAGTTTCAAAACAAAAGTGTAGTAAAGACATCAGATTGATATGAAAGTGAAAGACAGGAGGAGAGAAAGGAGGAAGACGGGTAGAGATGAGAGAAAAATAGATGTGTGATTGACAGGTAACCTTCAGGTGCTGAGCTACAATTTCATTTAGGATTCCATTAGCAGCGAACCGATCCATCAAACAACGGAGCAGACAAAAACAACAGAAGCAAAAAGACATTACCTTTGTTGTTTCATAGATCATTAAGGATGAGTTTGAAGTTCAGCTCAAATTAAGCAGCATGAATGGGATATGTTGCCAGATTACAACCTTACAGTTAAATTTTTTTTTGGTTAATTTTTTGTGTTGGTATTTCTGTTCATAGCGCTGTCGCCTCACAGCAAGAATGTTCTGTGTTCAGTTTCCAGGCAGGGCAGCCGAGGGTCCTTTCTGTTTGGAGTTTGCGTGCTCTCCCCATATTCGGGTACTTCGCTTTACTCCCACAGTCTAAAAACATGAGCAACAGCCGAGCTGGAGTATGGCCAAGCATAAACTGTTCAGATAATGGATTTATATTCTTCAGCCTTATTCCTCAAACTCACCAAACTCACCATGCAATTATGACCAAATACACGTCTGTCTGCTTTACTCAACAATGCCAACAAAACCAGTTTGGTGTGAAAAACTATACAAATAACTATCAAAATAACTCCTGCTATCCAGTCTCCAGGAAAATAGCTGCTCCAGGAACATCCCAGCTGTCAATCAACATTGGGCACTTTTCTCTGTTTTTCTGCACAGCGTTTCATTAAAGAGTGGTTGAGGGCAGCGTGTGAAATGGACTGAATCTGCAAAGATCTCTCTGCTTTACCCCGTCTGTCTTCTATTCCTTGCTCATTCATATCTATTGGATGCTGCTGAGTCCGGTTCATGCCCAAATCGAGTAATTTACCAGAGCTTTGTTGCTTGTTCATCCATGAGGTTCCCATTAGGCACTTTCCTTTTTGAGAAATGGCGTTTGTTCAAAGGAAAAATGCTTTGCAACATTGATATATTTCATTTATTTTAGAGCACGAACACTTGCAGACAGTTCTGTTCGTTCTTCAGTGGAAGTAAAGACCTTTTAAAATAATGGTTCTCATGACCAAGACGCTGGTCTGTACAGTCACCGGACATTTCTGAGTGGTGGAGCACTCTTAGCTCAGCTGTAACTGTGTCTGTGAGGTATGGTAGGGAGGACATGCAGCGGGCGTTAATACAAGTGAGGATCTTTATTAAATAAATCAAACAAAAAGGATATCAACCAAAAAACACACAAAAAGAGAACAAAACAAGTGGGGAAACCATGACCTGTAAAATGACGGGGACTGTCAGGATGGACCGACAAACAAGAACTCCAAGACAGGGATGCTTATCTGTAGGATAAACAAGGAGCAACTGGAAAAGGCAGGGTGGAAATAGACAGGTGAGAAAACTAAGCAGGGGGCAGAACGAGGGCAGAACAAGGGATCAAAGCAAAAAAACAAAAGGCGCATAACAGAGAAAACAATTCAAGGCGTGACCAACTGTGTCTGATACACTCATACCAGCATCACACACACTACTATGTCAGTGTTACTCTGTGTTACTACTGTGTTTTGCCACCCAAATAATAACCACAGCAGCAAAGGAGGCCACAGAGGCTGTGAAAAAGTACAAACCGTTCAAAGTTTTCGCATAATCTAGTAAATGTTCTAACTTTTCTGCAGCTAAAGTGTCAAAGACAGGTTTCTTTCCAGTTGCCAGATTCTTTCCCTCCAGGTCTAGATGCTAATAGATTTCATCAGCTGTGGTCGGTTGAGAATGAAATGTTTTGCATGGGACAGAGGACCAATATGAACGTTGGCAGCACTGTTTTTTGTGATCGCACAAATCAATTCATTTGAAACTGATAGCTTTGGCTGCCTAGTTTCCATATTTGTACTGTGTGATCTAGAGCAATGGTTCTCAAACTTCTCAACATTAGGGCCCACCTGTCTATCACGGCATGTTGCCAAGGCCCACTTGCCCACATTAGATGATATTAAACAACCAATTGCGGACCAATAGTTGTTCTCAATTTTAGATTCGCTGCCCAAAAAGCTTTCGCGGCCCATCAGTGGTGGAGAAACCAGGGTCTAGAGGGTGCAATGAACCCCCTTTATTTAGACACTGCCCTCAAGTAGCACCTTTTGATCCTTTCTCACATCTGTCACTCAAATGCTGAAACCCAGTTTTGCTGAGGCACAGGTGCATTAAGTAAGCTTTAGTGATCGAAGTGGACGAGGCTGTTTTCTGTGGGTTTCTTTTACTCTAATGTGCATTAATCAGCGCGTTCATTCTATAAATGCTCACACACCAAACAGCCAACATCCTAACCTGGTGGGTGGGGGGTCTAGTGGGTGGGGGTTTGGAGGAAGCCAATAGAGAACACTTTTCTGGCTCTCAGCTTCATATCTGCTGAAAAAAGGACCATTAGTCTGCTCAGCTTTGATGTACAGCCAGAACAGAACTGCAACTTTAACCTGCGGAACGGAGGCCACTTCACACACATATTACCTATTAGTGCACAGACTTGACGGGACAGAGGTCAACAGACTTAATGCAGCTTCCTGAGGGTAGGGCTGGGCCACGCTGGCCACACTTCTGTCCAGCAAAAGTTTTTCCACCAGAGGTCACGTCTGTCGTCATGGTGTCGAGAGTGGGTCCGTCCCTCCCACACGAGTGCTTCTTCCCTTTTAGAGCACTTTAATGATAATCAACAATCCTATTTTGGAAAAAGCATTCATATTCACATTGCTGTGCTTTCCAGGAACCGCAGTGGATGTTACAAATTAACGCCTGCTGAAAGGATTCCAGTCCTCCTCCCACTCTTCCTCGGAAATTCTTTTCCCATGTGGATTTTATGTCTCAGCGGTGGTCTCTTAATCAGTTAGGGAAACAGAACACTATAACTCCAATAACATGAAAGAGTTAACAACGAGACATAAATGGTAGTGAATTCTTACATACTGCTACTTACAATAAAATGAGAGAATATACTGTATATAGATATACAGATTCAGTTGTAGTCAAATGACATGTTTTGTTGACTGTATATATGTAAATTTATAAGTAGATATTTTTTATTCATTTCTAATTCTATATATTGGGACAAAAAAATATGTATATACAGTTTTGCACATTTTATGCTTCCCCCAATATTTTAAATTCAACAGTAATTGTGTAAAAGAATTTGGATTAAAGCGTCTGAACAAATATATGTAATTAAATCCACACAACAACTAAATATACAATAGAGACAAACTAGGACTGGGGACAAATGGGCTTTAATACATAATTACACTGGACAAACAAAGAGCAAATCACAGTGAGACGCAATTAATGCATGTTAAGAATAAGGAGCAAGCTGCAACTGTATGAGCAATGAAAGGTTTTTCTGTAATTTTGCGTCGTCTATATAAATGCAGTTATGTTGCAGGTTTTACAGTTACAGTGGATTTATGAATTTTAAACATTTGCATTGATAAATTGTATCTTTTGTATTTTGATTTAATGGACCCCAGGAAGACTGGCGACCACTGCTGTGGAAGCTAATGGGGATCCAAATAAAACATTAAATAAACAATAAAGGGGCAGCAGCCAGGAGGGATAGACTAGATTAGACTACAGCAGAGACTGAAAAGGACAAAGACAGATCAGGAAAGACTAAGACCATGTGCTTCCGAAATGTCAGTCATACTGTAGTTTGTGACCTGTCCGGGGTGTATGACCCCCGGGACAGCCTCCCCCGCCCCCGTGGCTGGGATAAACGGATCAGATGATAAATGGATGAGTTTGTGTTTCCAGGCCACACAAGACGGAGCCTGAGGTGTAATAACTCAGCTAACACAGCATGGCAGTGATAAAGACAACAGTGAGAGCGAACGTGAGCCACTAAACAGCGCAGTGAAGTGTGCTTTTTACCTCTTCACAGCTTTTCACGTCCTTATGGCGGGAAATATGCTGGTAAAAGGTCTAATGAACACTTTTCAACATGACTCCTTCAAAACATGCTGTAGGTCTAAACGGGAAAGGAGTCCTGGGAAAACACATTTAAGAAGAACAAGCAAATAGAGCGATATTAATGAGTCTCTTGAGTGGGTGTGATAGATCCCTGACACAGATTCACAGCACGGCTCAGCCATTTAAGGCAGTTTTCCACCGGCCAGTTCAATCTGAACTGCATAATGGGGTCGAGCGTCCATGTCCCCTTCACATCTCTCATGAAACAGAAGGCGGGGGTCCCTGGTTACTCACCCGTGGATTGGACTAGTGTCATCAGTAAACACAAACAATAAAAAGAATGGAGAAGCTGGCAGTGATTCTACCTAGTGTTGTTCAGAAGTGCTGGTCGTCTGACTGGAGTGATAAATTGTTCGTCCAATCAGTGGTCAGCACTAGTTCTAGCTCCACCCATACATTCCATCTTAGACAATAGGTGCAGCTCAGATCACTGGGCAGCAAAAATTAGGACAAAAATGTATAACCATGTATTTGTAATTGTACCAGCTAGGGGTGTAACGGTACACAGATGTCACGGTTTGGTACGTACCTCGGTTCATGATACAGCAAAGTTAAGCAACAAAAAGTTCTAAAGAATGAGGCTTGATTTGTTTTCATTTATTTTAAATAAACAGCAGTGTATTAACCAGTAAACACTCTTGCTTATATTTTCATGTATGTGTAGGACAGAAGTGTTTACGCCAGTAGGTGACACTATTGCACCACAGACCCAGGTTTATGATTTACTTGCTCTTTTTGGCCCCTCCCATATTACTTCAATCACGTCTTCTCCGTCATACTGTGTATTCTCCGAAAGACATCATGTACCGAACCGTGACCCATGTACCGTGACGGTTCGGTACAAATACATGTACTGTTACAGCCCTTGATGACATAATGATGACAAAAGGCATAATAGTGTTTTTATAGCTGATCATTAACAAACTTCAGTACCTCTCAAACATGCCATGTTATCGTTGAGTAAAGGAAAGTCCGTTATTGACAGCTCTATTGGATCGGGGTCTCTGTCTTACTCTCTACTGTTTCTCTTAGATGAAAACATGGAGCTGTTCGACAGTGAGAGAAGACCCCACTTCCCCAAGTTTTCTTACTCTGCCAGTGGAACCTGCTAGAAGATCTTTCTCCATTCCTGCCCTCCGCTCCACTGATTCCAGCGGCCCCTGCCGGGCACTTTGAGTAGCTCTTGCTCATTTGCACCACTGACCTAGGACAAGTTTCCCCCTACCGACGATTAAACTTCACCGTCATAAAAAGAAGAAAAGAGAAAAAAAAATCTGGTATCAATTAAGGGCCTTTGGCAACGTTTTACTGGGGCTGCACATACTTACGACTTTGGTCCTTAATACCATTTCGGTTTGTTTTACATGATATATTCTGTCACAGCACAAACATTTCTTTCTACGGCTGTAGCCAATAAATTTCACACTATTGCGAAAGGACAAAACAAACCTTGCAGAAAACTTTTGTTACTTCTGTGGTCCGCCGGTGATCTTCCCCCCCCCCCCCCCTGTGTTCATGTGAGAGGGAACACTACACCTCATTCTCTCCAAAAAAAAATTTATCACAGAAGTCATAGGTTTTAGAGCATTTTCTAAACTTAATTAGGTATTTACAGAAGATGAACTAATACAATGCCAAATAACATTTCCTTTTATATTGAAAAAAAGAACACCAAACATTTGGACCAACAGAAGCCTTTATATGTTTTATGCGGAGACTGAATTGAATAAAATGTCTTTGGGTGATGTAAATGATATATTTATATCACATTTGCATAAAGTAATGTGTGTAGTAATTTAACATTTCAGTTGAGCAGGACCTTGCCTTGCCTGTTTAGGGCGGTTTGCTTTTAGAATTGTTGACTGGAATTGCTTTGACCCAAGTGCTTTTAGGCTAAATTTTCCCTGCATTTGTAATCATTTGTACTGAATGTGCAATACTGTAGCCAAAAAGTACATTGATCTTTTAGTAATATAGTTCAGTTCAAACAAGGCCATGTCAGTTTTTCTGAACTGGGTCTCAAATGTTTCCACGTTCTCCGTGTATTTAAGGAGGAAATCTCATTTCAGATTACTTTTACAAGGCACAGAGGCATCAAGTCACCCTGCACTTGAACATTGACATTTTTGAAAGTGTTGTTCACCAGACGCTGGATTAATCGAGTTGTTTGGATACTCCTCCAGCCTGCTTCTCTCACGCTCTCTATCTCTCTCACACACTCTCTCTCTTGCATGCACTCTCGCTCTATCTCTCTTTCTCCCTCTCTCCCTCACTTCTTCATTTTTGTGTTACTGGTTTGTTTTCTGTATTGGGTGTGTTTCTCCCAGTGCACCTTGCACAGCCTCAGTGAGGTACTACAACTAGAACTACTTCAATGACATTCTTACGATTAATGGCTTTGAATTCAAGGGAGCCTAGTGACAGAAGCAGCCTTTTGAAAGGACTGCCTGTCTTTTTCTTTTTTCCATTTTTTTCTCTCAATTTTTTTTTTTACCTGAATTTGTTCGTTATTTATATATTAAAAACCAGCAGTGGCTAGGAGATAGAGTTTGCAGGAGAAAATGCACTTTCCTGCCTCAAATACTGAGCATTTGTACATTGACGTCCAGGCATTTCTTACACCGTAAAGGAGCTACACGTAAGATGCGTCAGGTAATGGTGCTTCAGCTAGAAAAGCTGCCCCTCGCTGTTTACAGACTGGACTTGTTTGGAGTGTTTAAACCCATGTGATCACACTTTGTTCGATCAGTGCGCTGCCTGTGCCCACCAGGCCATTTCTAGCTGTAAGCAGTATAAGCGGTCGTTCAGAGCCGTTTTTGATTGTCAAGCTGCAGTGAATTGAGAGATTTTCCTTCATTGTTTGTGTCGAAATGAATTTTGTATTAATAATTCTGATACAAAACAATATGATTGGGATGGTGGTCAGAAACTGCCCCAGCAGCTTTATTTGACATGGGTCTATTCTGCATAGTCGTCGCAAAGTTCTCTGCTAGAAAGGCTGATTCACAAACTCTGACCACACGTGGGTTCATGCATGCGAATTCAAGTTGGAAAAGTATTCACAAAGACTCCACAATCATTCAGAATCTTACCTGCCGCTCCTTTACCGCCGAAGGTGATACAAACCAGCATTTATCAGCATTTATGGAAGGTGTAAATACCACGAAATTGTTTTCGAGCAGTTTGAATATAATCCGATGCAGCCCTTGTACAGATACTGGAAGCGAGTCTTTGTACAGAAACTAGGATCAGTTAGGAAACTAAGCATCCTGAACATGTTTTGAAAATGACTTTTTATATTATTATTGTCACAATTTCAAAGTGCATTACTCTGATCAGTGTTCAAATTGCGCGTAGTAATCACCATGCAAAACTTTGTCAACATGCGTAAATGAATGTAAAGACTTTTCCCTCTTCCCTTTTTTACCGTAATACCTTAATTTTTGCATCTTTTTTCCTCCAGATTAAAGGAGCAATAAGTAACTTTTCCATTTTTGTCTCCCGAGTCGCGTATTACTGCCTCACTGCTGTTCATATGCCTTACCATGACATTCGAGTATTCGACCCAACCACCGTAGGAAACAACCTGTCGCTATGGCTCCGACTTCACTTTGTCACTTTGTAACATTCCACACTCACCATATAACCTACGTCATGTTCTTCTTTCATCTACTTATTGCTTCATTAAGATCTGATTGTTACATACGCTTCTGTCTCATCCTGTCCTGTTCTCTTTTTGAAATGCAGAGATATTTTGCTTTTTTTTTTTATATACCTTTCCTCAACTCTCCAACTAAAGACACATGCTTTAGTATATGAATAATACAAACTTTGTACACATCTTTTTTTATGGTTTAGTTTTTTTTTTCTGTGGAATTGAGCAAATAAAAGGTTTGTCTAAACAGTGTGTCCGTGCCTTTTTTTCAGGGTATCGGGGCTTTTGTATCATAGCACTAATAGAATCAAGAAAAGAGATGCTGCTTCGGTGGTGACCTGACCACGTTCTTTTTTCAGGTTGGGGCTCTTCTCCCCTGAGCTAAAGACAGATGGTGGTGTTTATGGGACAGGAGCCTATTTTAAAGTCTCATAGCTGGGTCCTGTGAAACATTTCTGGCCAAGGTATCATCACCTCATTCTCTCGTTAACATTTTCTCTGGGATCTGAAATGAAATGGGCCATAATAGCAGTGAGTGAGAACAACAGTGATGACCTTGACTACTGATCTGAAGCTCAACAAGCTGATATCACTGGAACCTATAGATAATTCAGTGCTGGATGTAAATGTATTTTTTGTCACAAAGCGCTAGAGGACTTTTAATGCATTGATCCATTACGTCAAACAGGAATTAGTCAATATACAAGATGCCCATTTCACTGTTCTTAGATACTGATGGCCTAAGAGCTAGAACAGGTATGGCACAGCGAGGGCAGGCTCATCAAACAGTCCAGACTTAAAACACCTTGAACTTTACGGACTGAAGACCAACGTCCCAACACTGCGAACAGCAGTGCAGATCCCCATCTAGTGGAAGAAAACTGAAAGACAGCTGTAAAAGAAATTCGGCGTGAGTTGTGGCCTTACAGCAACTGAACTGTTAAAGAAGTGGCACATAACAAAGAAAAGGCACGTGCATGAATGAACTGTACTGTATAGATACGGGTTTACCTTTACATTTTAAAGATAATGTATTATAAAATGAAATTGTTTTGAGAGCATATTTAGGGTTTACATTATAACTATCACTTTTTTTTTTTTTTTACCATATCACTAATTTGCGGTTTTTCACATTTCGAACGTAACTCCCGCGAATATCGGTGTGTGTGTAATCCTCACACACTGGACAAAAGTATTGGGGCGCACTTATTATTTAATTCAGGTGTTTCAGTCATATCCATTGCCACAGGTGTAGAAAATAATGCATTCCAAGACATTTTGGACAACGCCGTGATTCCAACTTGGTGGACACAGTTTGGAGAAGATCCTTTTATTCCAGCATGACTGTTCCCAGCGCACAAAGTAAACTCCATAAAGATATTGATGAGTTCAGTGTGGAAGAGTTCCTGAACTCAAGCCCATCCAACATCTTTGGGGCGAACTGGCACGGAGATTGTGAGTCAGACCTTATCGTGCAACATGGGCACAAATTCCCACAGAAACTCTACTTGTGGAAAGCCTTCCAAGGACAGAGGAGGCGGTTCTAGCTGCAAAGGGGGGAGTCTATGTATTTGAATGCAGTGTCAAAGTCCCTGTTGGTGTACTGGTCAGGCGTCCCTTTTAAGATTTTTTGAAACGTGAATGGGCAGTGAATGAACACCTAATGTTCTCACGTTACTTTTCCAGTTTCTTCAGACAGGTAGATGCTTGTCGTGTGTTTTGTTTTGTGATCCATTGCGTCACCAACTTCTGGCTTCCAGGGCTGTGAGAAAAGAATGATTCAACCTTTGATCCGATTCTTTCGAAATGTTCGTTTCAATGAATCGAACTTCTTATTCAAAGACTCGTCTCGTTCCATAAGGATTAACAAGTCATAGAAAAAAAATAAACGAACGATTAATCATAATCATTAAACCACATAATAATCAGGTCTAATAGGAAAATAAGTTTAGTAAAAGCAAAGGTAAACATAGAAAAAATAATTAACTATACAGGGGAAACTAAACCAAATGTTGACTATATAAATATAAAAGTACATGAAATAAAATTAATCAGAATTCGAATCAGAAAACTTTATTGGTCCCAGAAGTAACTGCTTATGACACACTGAGACAAGAACAATATAAAATAGTCCAAAGAAAATCAAAGTCACATAAAAATAAATGTGGAATAAAGGATATCATCATGAGAGATTTTTTCTGCCAGGACGATAGAAAAAAATAACTACATACTCACAGGATCTCTTGCAGCTGAGTATTGTTTAAACACTATCTGCACAAAAGTGAACACCAACACTTGCGTTCAAAACATAGACTTTAATATGTCCCCCCTTTCCACAAGATTGTGGAGTCTCTGTGGGAATATGAGGTCCACCCGAATTCAGTAATTAAGGCGTGTCCCAATACTTTTGTTCACATAGTGGAGCAAGAAAGTTCAGCTAAAGTGGCTCTGTCAGTACCTCCCAGTCTCTGGTCCACACCCAGATAGTCTGGTATCTCTGGTCACTAAAGAAAGACAAAAGAAACGGGACATTTAAAGCTAGTTCAGAATAAGAAAGGCATGTTCACACTTTTGATAATGTCTTTAACCTGTTATAGAGACGAAAACCTTGTGCAGAGTCGTTTTAAATAGTTCAGAAGAACCGACTCGTTTAGTCAGAGGGAGAAGTGGCTGGAGAATCTGGGAGGGGAGGGAGCGTTCCATCCACCTGTATGAGAAACAGACTGCTGTGTTAGAAGTTTATGGGTTTCTCAGCTGTAAGGCGAGGAGGACCCGTTGTTTTTGTGCTGTTAACTTGTGGGTAAAGTGATATCTGTGCTATTTGGACAGTTTTTGATGTGGATTGTTTGGGAATGTCAGAGTTGGAGTTGTTTCTCACTTGGGAAGAAGCCGATATTTCCTGTTGGCGAATGCTAGTCTGAACTGTTTTCCCTCCGACCTCGACTGGGTAAGTCACTCCTGCACTATATGTCAATAATTTCATTATTCACATACGAAATGTTTTTAAAATGGTAAAAAAAACCTTTCTCGTTGCTACTTTAGCAGCTCAAACATGTTTGTCGAGCTAGCTTAGCTAGTTAGCTCTTCCAGTGGGGAGAGTCGCCTGTTCCTGCTACAGCTTTCATGACAGCACCTGGATACCACAGATACTTTTATATTCCTTCACTATGTGGGTGTTTAGCTTCACTCGAGTTGAAGGCTCGTTGTTTAGGCTCAGAAAGATATTGAGAACGTTACCAGGGATTCTGGGAAAAGTATGTTTTGGAAGAACTTCCACTAACAGATGGTTTCGGAGCAGGATGTTCACACAGCAGGGACTGACAAGCTTCATAATGTCTGTTTTGTAAAATAGACATTACAGTAAACCGACCGAAGGGAATTAGACTATCATGATTTGAATTTGACTACTGATAAAGTCAGGGTGCAAACTTCAGCGTTGTGGGTGAGGCGTAGGCTAGTCATGAAGTTTCCTTTTTTCTTCCAACTTATTTAGTCTCAGTGATGTGTGTGTGTGTATGTGTATATAT
>JBBPDC010000001.1:36599202-36618884 GCA_037974485.1 Hemigrammopetersius urotaenia
GGCTGAAAGTCAGTAACCATACTTTGGATCGTTTGGCTCTCTCCGCCATCATCCCTCCATAAGCGCGAGCTCTGTGTGCGCGAGCTTATCGGTCCCCCGGTCTTTTATAATTAGGCACCGGTTCCGATTAAGTACCGGGTCTTGGTACCCATCCCTAGTCAAAAGTGTGATGTGATGGTCATTAAAAAAATTCAGGGACATTGAGGGAAGAAGTATGAGAACCATTATATTTACATTTATGGCATTTAGCAGACGCCTTTATCCAAAGAGACTTCCATTCTCTAACTATAGTGGGCAGTCTCCCTGGAGCAACTTAGGATTAAGGGTCTTGCTCAGGGACCCAGTGGTGGTGCTAAGGGTAGGATTTGAATCCATGATCTCCTGGTCCAGAGGCAAATATCCTACCCACTAAGCCACCACCACTCTGTATTTAATGACTACTTTGACTTTTATTGGCAGTAATCTCCACCAAAAGCCAGAATGTGTATATTAACTTTTTGCTGTGCTTGGCTTGAACACCATACTTCAAATTATTTCTTAAATGTCCATAAACTCAAGACTCTGTGATTGAGAATTTCTTTGTTTTGAACCACTATGTTGTTGTTTTACTACAGTATTTTTGATTCACCACATTCACAGACTAGACTGTAAGGAAACAATTCTTCTCAGAAGTCAGCTGATTGATTTTCCTGCATTCTTTTTCTCAGCTTTTATCTGGTTGCTTTTATCTGATCTGCCAGTATCATATAGATTTCTAATCTGCTGATGTCGCCAAACAGCTTTACAGACTCTGTTTCAAGCCCCTAGTGAGCTGCCCAGGGGTCACAGAGGAGTGGACAAACTCCCTAAAGCTGCAGGAAAAACCTTGGGAGGAACCAGGCCATAATCATTCAGGGGAAATGATCTACAGTAGAAGTTGACTGTCTTTTGCATTAGAAAGGAGATGGAATTTTGCACGCATGTTTCTCTCTGAGGAGTGGGATATGGAATCTGTGCACAGTGTGTGCCCACTCTGTGTGCACATTTGTTTCCTCTCAAGCTTATATCCTTCCTTCCTCTTAAGCAATGATCATTTATATTTCTTATTAAAGCTTCTCGCAACCTATTGTTTTGTACTATGGGTTAGTGGCCCATGTTTTACATAACTGGGAATTTATAGTTTGGGGAAATATACATTCATTCATTCATTCTTATGTTCTAAGGCTAGTCTTAGGATAAATAATTAAATTAATTAATTTAATTAATTATGTTAAATTAAATTTACACGCTGAGGCTAATA
The DNA here is from genome assembly GCA_037974485.1 of Hemigrammopetersius urotaenia. NCBI lineage: Eukaryota > Metazoa > Chordata > Actinopteri > Characiformes > Alestidae > Hemigrammopetersius > Hemigrammopetersius urotaenia. The sequence continues at coordinate 36,600,482 of JBBPDC010000001.1, forward strand.
CAGGCAGATCTCAGGTGGTCATTGGGATGCAGTAGCTGTGAAGGCTTGATAGTTTTATTTATTTATTTATTTTTAATCTGAGCACAAAGAATGGTGACTCTCCAGGTTTGTAACCAATATAATTTTGCCTTGGCAAGTAGAGGTACTCTCAGAAATAAAGTGAAACACTAACATTAGCTAGCTAGTATACAGTCTGGTAGTTGTGTGGTTATTAAAGAGGCCTTGAAAGAGTATTTTTATGATGACATGTCACGTAATATTCTATAGTGCACCATTGCATGTCTCGTCTCTTGCTGCATTATCCAGTGTAAATAACAAATCTATGGTTCTGATATTACTAATAAAATTTGATCTACCGAATAGCATATCTAACACCAATTTTGTCACAGCTTAGCAAAAATATTCCAATCTTTAGAACATCTTTAAAAATATTTAGAGAAACCAACACAGATGGTCCTCAAGTTACGTATCCTATCATTTTTTAAATCTACAAACACAACTAAGAAAAAAATGACCAAAAAAATGAGTGTACAAAAATTAGTTCAGAAGCCATGATAAAGGCTAAAAAGTCGAAAACAAAGCAACTCAAACAAACACTTGCGCTTAGATAAGCGTAGTCCTTCACTCATAAGCTGTGTTTCTCCTTATTCTGTTCCCACACATCACTAAACTAGCCGTAAACTCTAAACGTCGTAGGTCGAGAATCTTGTACTAAAGCCACAATTCTGTTTTACTTTAGATTCTATTTGTGTGTCCGTCTCACTTGTGCACTGATTCCACCAATTCCTCCCCCTCTTCATTCTCAAGCTAACTTTTCATGTTTTGATTCCTAAAGTTTAGTGTATTTGGTCCTCCTTCATTCAGAGATAACATTAGCTACCTGCTAGGTAACTTGCCTAATAGTAACTTTATAAGCTAGATAAAAGTTTCCACCTTTTTCAGGTTATCTATCGAGTGTGAAACCCCTGATGTAGGTCAGTTGCTGCATCTGTTGGATGGTGGGGAGAAAAAATGTTGGGAAAAGGTTTGTTGAACTAGACAAGATATTGCTTCTGCATGCAATATTACCATTGAATTCAAAATACTATTTGATATTTACGGATTAAATACTTACAAAAAACAATTTGAGCAAACCATTTGTGTCTTAAAACGCTTATGTAATTGCCTGTGGATTGAGTTGTACCTCTGCATGCAAAGCCAGCGTTGTAGCACTGAAATAGACACTTGGAGGCCCAGTTTTGTGGAGGACTGTGAAGCAGACGTAATGCTGACTCACACACTTGGGTGTGTCCAGCCCTGCCAGCAATGAACGTCAGCTGCTTGGCATCAAACCTGAATTGTGAGCATTGTGTCTGGCCATGGCAGAGAATGAAGGAGGTTCTTAATAAATTGAAATTACTGTGTCGTGTATCCTATATACACTTAGATATTTTTATTGGGTTTTTCTTGTCTGTGTAGATCTATAGGTATGCACAGCCCCCCCCCCCAACACACACACACACACACACACACACACACACAGTGTCACTGACGCAACAGAGGCCTGGGGCTGTGCTACTTTAGTTGACTCTGCATTAATACAGCCATGGTGGTACAACTGTGAGAGACAACAGGTTGTGTTTTTCCATAACTGAACAGCAGACCGCTCTGCTGCATGTTGACAAAGATACGTCACAGACTGAAATAAGTGCGACCCTTTTCCAGTTTTACTCGTCTAGGTATGGTACTATAAAGACTTTAAAAATGGCATGTAAATGCTCAGGATTCCAACCATGTTTGGTCATTATTTTCACATGATTTAATTCCAATGGCTGCTCAGTTGAAGAATGAATAGGGTTAGCAGGATTCCTTTGAACACCTGTATGTTTCTTTCAAGGACCACATTCTTTGCATAGCATTATTGAAAATGTTTCCTATTTTGGCTCGGTTTTGTTATATGCTGTGTAAGTCATACTGAGTAATAGACAGTTAGATGCTGCCTGTTGTGCCCGAACACGAACAGCTTTTGTGCTGCCACAGCCCATTTTGAGCTCTTCAGGCCAAGCAGCTGCCATGTGACCTTCATGAGTGACAAAAGTTGTTAGTCGTTTAACAGTCTTATTTAGTCATTCTTTCTCTCTCTCATGTTTCAGCCACAGAGCCTCCAGTATCCAAACCTACTCCTTTGTATGGCCAGCCGTCGTGGTGGGGTGAAGTTGATGAGGAGAACAAGGGTCAACAGAGGGAACCAAATGCAGGTCTGTAACTTTCTAACTGTGCTGACTGTGCTGTAAATAGCAGGACTGCACCTCACTTTAGATGCGTTTATATAAAATGTCTTCTACCTGGGGAGATCTGTGGTGAAGGTAAGGGAAGGATTCATAGAACAGACTGTAATGTTTCTAGGGCAGGCCAACAAGCACTGCCTTGTGATAGACTTGTATTTCTATAAGCCGAAGGAGAGCTAGGACTTTCCGCCAACCCCCAGCCTGGACACAGCCTGCCATATCTTGGTTTAATTGTTTAATGCTATAACAATTGGATTTTTTGCTATATTCAGTGTTATTTATTTTAATGATCTGTTGGTATTAAAACAATTGAGTTGATTTTTAATTTAGAAAAATCTGAACACTGTGTCAATTGGGTTGTAAAGCATCTTGTCTAAGTTTCTATTCATGTACTAATGTTTTGTTACAGAGAACCAGAAGGAAGACTCCAAAAATGAGATAAATGGTTTGGCCTCTGAACATCAAGATGGGCAAAGCAAACCTGGTTACTCTTATCGAAAGGATGCAAGTTACTTTGAAATCCCCACTAAACAGTCAAGACCCAAAACTGCAGAGCAAGAGGTCCAGGTGATCCCTACAAAAGACACAGAAAGCAGGGTCCCTTCTACACCCCCGGTTGTGCAGAGCCATGCCTCCTTCACTATTGAGTTTGATGAATGCACCCCTGGGAAGATGAAAATCAAGGACCATGTTACAAAGTTCTCTTTCCGGCAACGCAAGACTCCCAGCAAGGAGTCAGTTTGCACACCAACAGAGGTGATGTCTGCAGAGAGCAAAGTGGCCGATTGGCTAGTACAGAGTGATGCAAGCATGGCAAGGAGGAAGTCCAGATCAGAAGATATTTACAGCACAAAGAGTGACCTGTCCATAAACAGAAAGACTCTGAAAGGTAAGCATCAAAACTAATCTACATAAAATGATTATAATGACAATAAAAATGTTTTCTTGGTATGAATGTCCTCTTGATCACTTTAATGGTACAGAGGACAATATATAACACGTGCCAATGCAGGTGCACTTAAAAGTTTGTGGCCACACTGGAGGCAAGTGTAGGCTTCCAGATATGCCCCAAGTATGTAAAAATGTCTTCCCATGCCTCTGTGGTAAGATATGAGTCGTCCATAAATTTTAGACATGCATGCTCTAACTCTGTGGTGTTACCTTAAGATGACTGACATTTTCGATTAAGCTTTTCCTCAGCTTTGTTGAGGATGTGTCAGTTGTACTTGTCCAGTCTTAACTGCTGGGTTAATGCTTTAAAGGACAGGAAATTGCTGGTTGGGTATGAGCTAATTCTGCATTGTTCTCTGTACAAATTCTTACTATTGTTGTCAGCAATAGTTTAAACCCTGTTGTCAAGAAATAGTGGTACATAACATGTTTGGAAAATGTACCCCCCTCTTACCCAAAACAAACCAACTGAAAATGTCCAGCAGGAGAACAGTTTTTGTTCGCATATCATTTTATTTGAATACAATAATGCAAGTGTACTTGTAAAGTAATGATAACAACACTTCACTATTCTTGCTAGATGGACACAATCATGAGGATGGAACACAAAGTGACACTGAAGATCTGCCCTCAAATCCTCAAAACGTTTCACCCTCAGAGCTGACACCTCCACGGCTCTTCACTCCACCAGAGAGAGAAACAGAAGAACCTCTCACCAGCTCTACACCACGACCTCAAAATCAAGCGAAACTGGAACCCCGGCAGGCATTTGTCATAGAGTTCTTTGATGACAATGCGCGCAAGAAGCGTTCACAGTCTTTTACCAATAATGTTTCTCCTCCAGAGTCCCACGTGCCCCTCAGAAACAAAATGGAGAAGGTGAAAGACCCATCACAGGCCGAAGAACATTCAACCCTTTCAGTTGTACATAATGCTCCCACTCAACAGTTTACTGTTCCACTTAAAGGTTCTAGTGGTTTCCAGAGAGCTGGATCGCTTAGAAAAGAGAAAACCGATGTTCGTTTGAGTTCTTCTAACTTTTCGTCTCGCTCCGCTTCCTCGAGAGCATTTCATAGCGTTGGCCGCAGGTCCAAGCTGGCGCAAGACTTTGCAGCGGAGTTCCTCAAGGTGTCGAAACCAGTTTCCACCCCCACCTGGGAGAAGCCCCCTTCCTCTACATCCTCACCTGCTTCCAACACAGTCTCCATGGTGACAAATAATTCTTCTACTCAGTCTCAACCCCCTGTTCTAAATCAAACTGTGGTCTCGTCACAAACATCTCAACAGCAAGTGGCCTCAACGCCCACACCAGCCAATTGCACAGATGTCAAGTCCATTAAAGGTCCGAGGCAAGAAGAGGAGGACAGCTTGAGCGATGCTGGCACCTACACCATTGAAACAGAGGGACCTGATAAAGAGGTTGAGGAAGCACGTAACAGGATTGATCAGGTAGTTTATTTTCACTGAGTAAATGAACATATTTCTGTTTTCTTTGACTGTGGTGTAGAATTGGTGGACAGATTTGGAAAAATGTTCAGCAAGTTGAGTGGGAAGTTAAAGTTTTTTTTATTTTGTATATTTTACATTTTGCTGTATTTTGTGCCTCCTTCTGTGTTTCTAGTTCAACATGGGTAAAGCTGCAGAGTTTTAGAGGGGACCAAGTTTCAGAAATGTGCCGTGCAGGATTGCAGCGGTCCTAGAATTAGGGCTGCAAGATAAAAATAGTTGGCATATGACTTCAGATTAATTGGACAAACAGCCCTTGTACCATTTAACATTACATCACTAGATTAAGTGAAGAGTGGTGTAGGGTAAATTGTGTATACCCAATAAATGAACAGTGAAACACTGGGGTGGTGGCCTGACTCCTGCATTTGACCGCATCCATGGAAGATTCTCAGCAGTGTGTGTAAACAAGATACCCAAAATCAAAACCAAATACGATATATTCAGCTAACCATTTAAATTCAGTGAAGGGCTGAAAAGGTTTGCATTTTTAAATTGTTTGCTGTCGTTTTTCACATCATGTAACGTTTTTTCCTAATTTTAGCAGACAGATCTGGGAATATTATTCACTGATTGATCATGTGGGTCTAGGCTACATGTTGGTTGATTTTTATCCTTAATTTGTTTAGAGGGTTATATGGCTAATTCATAAATCTGTACTAAATATATCTGAACTGTATATTGTCCTTAACTAAACTCATCTTACACCTGATACAATCACATGGCCAAAGTACACCCCACAAGCCCAAATTCTGTATGCAGTTATGATTGAATAGTTAAATATGGCAAGTAAATTATTGACAGACTTATAAATACAGACCTCCGCAATAATGTTCAGCTTCTCAGGTTTTATCTTTTATAGGTGCAAGTATTGAATGGAACAGCTTTGCTTTAAGTTCAATTTTCTTTGTAATTATCATCAAAACAAAACATCAAAATGCGAGAAATGATGAAGAACTTTAATAATTCAAAGAAAACAAAATGGCAATAATTATCTTTGATGTACTTCTAGTGTTTTGCCATTAAACACTGCGAGAGGAGAGTATTGATATAAGCATTCAGTGCTTTATACTTTTCCTCATTAAATAAGATTTGAATCAGGTGATCAGTACATCATAATGCAGAATGAGGTGCAGACACTGGTACTGAATGATTGTCATACTCATAGAGATGCTGCTTTTAAAAGAAATAATTTCAGTGGTTTCTTATTCTTTTCCAAAACAATTAATCAAAATTATAATGAAACAAAATCATAATCAGTTATCGAATTGATTTAGTTGTTTAGCTGGTTTAAGGTTAGACAAGTCTAGTCAAAAGAATGTAAAAGTTGCTCAATTAGAAGCTGATGAGGTTGTAACAGAACTTAGTAAAGCTTAAAGCAGGTGTTAAGACTTGAGCTTAAGGAATGGAGATGTATGACTATGTGGTGGATTTCTGTGTCTCTTGTATTTAAAATTGTAGAAGAAGGAATGCAACGTATAACTTTGTTCCAGGGACTATATTCCTTGCTCTTAGGTTGTTGAAATATCTTTAAAGAAAAGTTAACGAGTTAAACATTCTGTATCAGTGTATACAAACTGCACACATACACACGTAAACAGTGGCCATTGTTAAGTGATGTACCAGTTGTAGTATAAAAGTTTGAGAGCATTTCTGTAGCCCTGTCCCCTCTAAAACTAAGCAAATTAAAGAACCTCTTGAAACAAACAAACAAAAAAAATCTGCGAGAGACATGTCCATGTCCAGCCTAGTCCACTCATGCATGCTTTGTTCCTGACAGGTGTTTGGTGTTGGTGAGTGCCCTGGGCACAGCAGTCAGCCCACAGAAGCAACAGTATATAGTCCTGTAGTTGGTGACAAGGGGGGCCAGGATAGGCTTCCACTTAGTGAGAGTAGTCCTGGCCCAATAGTGGGTCATTTTCCAGTCTTTAATGACCCATCCATGAGTCCCGCACAGGTAACCTCACCCCTGGGTCCTGTTATCTTGAATAGTGTGGGTCTGTCTGTCTGTCAATCGACCAATCATTGACTGACTCTTCCACTGATTTTTAGACTTCCATGTCTTTAGGGGGCCAGGCATCTACTTAGTGTGTTTTTTTATTTTTATTTTTTTTGGCTAAATGAGCCAGAACCGGTAACAGTCCAAGTATGTTAGGTTCGAGTGAAGCCGTTATTAGACCAAAGAGTGTACTTATGGCATATGTCACTCTACCCCTCTGCCATATTGAATGCAGCAGGGAGCACCTTTCAGATATTGTGTTGGTTCTTGATTTTGTGTTATTTACAATGTATCTATTTCAGTGAGAGTTTCATTAGGCAAAACCACTACTAGTGGTATTACATTTATCAGCTTGTGCATGTGTCTTTGGACTTTAACGTTGCTGCATTTTTGTTCAAATATTCTCATTCAGTATTCATGTTTTCACTTCAAGTACCCTAAGGTTAGGAAATCCAGTTCAATATAGAGACAATATCCTGAACAGTCATCTGCTTCTTCTGCGGAGTGGTCCATCACAATTTTTCCTTTTACCATTTGAAAGACTTCAGACATTGAAACAGTTTAAAATCTTGGTAACATGATGTAACGGAGTTGAATTATACCTTGATTGGCTTCAATAGCAGTCTTTCATATGAAATCAGGTTAGCTCGAATATTATCATATGATGCTTGGCCCCCTTCATTTTATCTTGCATTAGCATTTACCTAAATTATCTAAGACACTTTCAAAGCTGTTTCTTTGATTTTTGTTTGGTGTCCTTTACCTCTTTCTGTTTTGTGGGTTCTGTGGTGATGGGTGAAGCAAACCCTTTAGGGGAAGGGGGCTTCTTAATAAGGTGAAGTCTACTAAATAAGAAAGTAATCAGCTTAAAGCTTTGAATATTAGCAATAATTCTTGCTGCATAACACTGAATTGGTATTAACTGAAACATGTTCTCTATTAAATAAGGACCAGTTGTTTATCCGTTACAGTTTGAATGTTACAACATCTCTGCAGCTGTTTTACCTTCTGTTTTTCACAGGTGGAGTCTATGGTCTTAACTCCTGGCAACACCAGATGGGTCTCTCGATGGGCTAGTTTGGCTGACAGCTATTCAGACGCTGGTTCAGTGTCGGGACTCTTTGACATCCCAACACAGATGGATCTTTCAGGTAGCTGCAAGTCCTCCCTTTTATACATTTTTCAGCATGTACACACTATTATAGGCAGTAATTCATAGAATTTTAAACCTACCCTTCAGCAGATGGACGAATCATTCATCAGACAGCGCTTAATCGAAACATTGACAACACAGAATCAGAAAGTGGACACAGTTCTAGAGCGCGGCGAATTCTACCTCAGGTGCCGTCCACGGAGAGGACAGAAACTCCATCACCTGCCATTCACATCCGGTCAGATACCTACACAAGTTGTTCAGGCATGGAGAGAAACATACGAGGTTCACAGCAGAAAGAAGACCTGCAGAAACTGTATGTTCAGGATGACCTGGATCCAGACAGTCTGAGTGATGATAGTAGGTCAGATGATGGTTCTGTTGTGGAGCAGGGCAGAAAAAACAGTGCTTTAAGACCAGATGTTAAAACTCAAACACCTTCTAAACAAGATGTTGTCTCTCCTTCTGGTGGGACCAAGATGGTAAAGGATCTAGATTCTGCTCCAAAGTTCTCTACAGCCACTCTAACTAAACAACATGGAAACTCAAGCAAATCCAATTCTAATAGGGATGCCACTCAGGCTGGGGAAAACTCTGTATCCCTCATCAGACAAGAGAGTTTTACCAAGGATAGGTCCAGTGATGACATCCATTTCACAAGGTTGCCCCATATCGCAAGCAATGACAAAAATGCATTTAAAGGTATATGCGGTCAAGACACTCAGTCTTACCTCAAAGAGACTGAGAATGTTCTTGCATCTTTAGAGGCCAAGCTGCAAGTTCAGAATGTTGACCGTGCCCCCTGCCCTCTGGAGGATTCGTTTTCTGGGGAATCAGATGTAGACACATCCAGTACAGTCAGTCAGCGTAGTGGTAAAAATACTGTCACTTCTTTCCCTAAAAAGCCAGTGATCCTCAGTGAACGCTTGAAAGAGAAAAAAGCCGCCAGTCAGCATGTTCAGGAACAAAATCTCTTCCAGTCATCTGGTGATTCTCAACTGTGCAGGTCCAATCCTGCAGACCATGACTCTAAGGTAGAATCAGGTAAACGTTTTCAGTTACGGCGCGGTCAAGGGAAACATGGATCTCTAGATTTTGGCAGTGAGCCTCAGAGCTCTGCAATGCGTCAGTGGCCCGACACAGTTTCAGACCAAGAGTCCAGCTCCCGTCCAACTCAAAGAAAGTACACCGTCTCCCTTCAGAAAGACAATTCAAGCAAATCCACTAAAGCTACAGTGACCCAAGCACTGGCACGCTCAAACAGCCTTTCTGCACCAAGGGCTACGAGGACCTCCATGCTCCGCCGTGCCCGTCTGGGTGATGCATCTGACAATGATGGTACAGAGACTGATCGCACATCTCAGAACTCAGATGCTAACCCTTCTACTACTAAACAACAGGAAAGCAAGAAGCTTTCCCGTCTGGACATCTTGGCTCTACCGAGAAAGAGAACTGGTTCTTTCACTACACCCAGTGACACGGAGTCCTCTGCCGGCAAGACTGGCTTTTCCAACCGCAGCTCAGAATCTGGTTTCTCTGTGCGAAAGGCTTCAGTACCTGACAACAAGACTGCTGGACCGAAGGCTCCAGGGACGGTATCCAGACAACCAATCATCCGTGGAAGATCAAGCAGTGCTAAATACGCTAGCAGCACAGCCAGTGAGTATAAAATTACACAGAGTTCTTTATTAATTACACTTTTGCCTGTTAAATACAAAAATAGTTATTTCTAATGTTTTTATGTATAATATCGTGCAATTTGTTTAGGCACCTAAACCAATTGTTTTAACATTCATTATTTTGGCAATTATGTTATAACACATCATTGCACCTTATAATTGGAATTAATGCATACAAGCATTAATGTAGTAAACAGTCTTTTATTTGTCATTTTTAAATAAAAATTAGAGCTGGTTGTAATAAAATTAGAGCTTGTTATAAACAAAGGTTTGATTCTAAATTTCATGATGCCTCTAGCCATCACTCCAGTTGTGTCCGATTCAGCAGTAATGATTATTCAAACTAGAGTGGATGGAAAATAATGGGTTTTCTTGTGGAGAGGTTTGGAAATTATTCAGCAAACACCAAGTCACTACTTTATACATTTACTTATTTGTAACTATTGTGATATTAGTTTTTGACATCAGTGGCTAATCAATGCAAGTAATTGCTCACAGCATAGATAAATAATGTTTTAAATATAATTTCCATAAATGCCCACACTTTGGCACAGTACTGTATGTTCATTCTAGGCTTTTTGTAGGAGGTTGTATTTGTTTTGTAGGATAAAGGTGATTTCGCTTTAAAATAATATACTATTTTATGACAATAGTGAAATATATCATGAAACATGTTATTGCCATATTTCCAGTTCTGGTTGTTGGTTCTACTCTCAGTGGATTAATATGATCTTTTGCTCTTCAAGTTTCTGACTCAGTGGTTGTGCCCTTTGTTGCTTTACTCTGCTACGCGAGTGACAAACTAACAAAAGGGCATTTTACTGAGACTCCAGTTTACTAATGTAACAGGGTCAGCATTCTTATATGATTTCCAGTTAAAGTACTCATTCAGTGGTAATGTCGATTCCCCTACTGTGTGAGCACTTTATGGTCACTTGAAATCTATATTTCCATCAGAGGGACCTGGAACTGTGGGTTTTTTTGCTTTCTTCTCATCTATTCGGTTTCTGTCTTCTTCATTTATACTTTTCCTTTCCACTGATCACCCTGGTGCTCCCCAAACTTTCCTCAATACAATTCCCTGGAACCAAGGCTCCAGGAGACGTCAGAAGGGCTCAGACTACACCTCCACTTCAGAGGAGGAGTATGACTCTAACCAAAGCACTCCTAAACATAAACGCTCCCACCATTCAGGAGCTTTGAACACCTCCAGAACACAGAACCTTGAGCTGGTGCGGCCTGTCTCCAAAACCAGAGACTCCGAGGGGGAGGGACATGAGAGCGATGCCTACCAGAGCTGGACAACACACAGCGCAGAGATTGCAAGGTAATAAACTTGTCTACCCTAGTCCATGTATTTTTGTAATTTATTGGGTTTTTTGTATTTGATAAATTCAAGGATATTTTTAGGTCTTTTTTTAATTGGAGCCTAGTCTGTCTTATATTGCCTAAATCTCTTAAGGTTTGATTTAGTGAAATGTATGTTTATTGATCCTTGTGTTTTGTACGGTAGATTAAGTCAAGATCTGGCTAAAGACTTGGCGATTTTAGCCCGGGAGATTCATGATGTTGCTGGAGATGGCGAGCCTCAGAATTCTGCCTCTGCTGAACCTGTGGAACCGGTGTCCGCTATATCTGCCTGTGAAGAGGTAACCTTTCAAATAGACTAGTATCAAACAGTGAGAGGATGTGCATCATCTATACACTCCCCACCTACTCACTCAGCTACTTCAAACTCAAACTCACTCACGCTCAGCAAAAATACTGCAGCTCCTTCACAATCCCAATAGAAGAGGGAGTCTTACCAAATGGGAATACAGAAATGATCACAGAAATGGTTGGAAGCAACCATAAAGCCTATACTTAACCAAAGTAAATGGTTGGGGATGAAAGGTAGAAAAACTGTAGCAGAAGAAAGAAACACTTTGAATTTCTGAATACGTGATGAATGTTCTTCTGTATGTTTCAGATAACTGAGCTGAGACAAATGTCACGTGAACACTTTCTAGAAATTAAAGCAGTGTTGGCTCAATTCTTGGAGAGAGCGCATCTCGGCTCAAGTTTTTTTTATTCTGTTGAGTTGTCGAAGTTCTGGTTTGGATTTTATGGTGGTTTCAGGGTTCAAATTTTAAATCCTTTTTAGAGCTTCACTGACATAATGGTAACTCAGTAATAGGTAAGGAGGCACATGCCCATGCAGCAGAGATAGCCATACAACTGAATACAGCCCCAGCAACTGAAAGATTTTTTATTTACCAATCAAAGTTTCTGAAAAAAGACAGTGATGCAAAATGTCCTGATTCTTGTCCAGAAAACAGATTTATAGGGCTTCAAAACTGAACGAGAGTTTGACCGTGTGACTGGCTGAAGTGGTAGCTGGTGCAATGATTGTGCCACTAAGCTTTGGTGTTATTGTTTGATATTATTTGTTGTGCAATAGTGGTTAAGTTTGTTTTTGTTTTTTGCACCGAGGTCTCACTTAAAGGTGTAAACATCAGTGTGACATTTTCACTTCGTATAGGAAGTAACTGTGTAATATAGCAAAGTAATCTTTCTTTAGCTTTCCATTGTCTTTTTGTTTTTTGTGCTTACAGCTGCGCCATGAGATTCCTGAGACCAGCCTGAATTACCCTAAAATTCCGCCAATTTCAGCTGTAGCCAACTCCGACCAGAGTGTAAATGATCAAAGCCTCAAACAGCGCAATTGGAACCCAGAACAGGTACTTTTTCCGTTTTTTTTATTTTTTTTTTTTATTTACTTCCACTTTTCTAGCAATGACTTATTCTCTGCCCCACAGTGTATACCTTATATGTCCTTTTTTATTTCAGGTGTCTCTGGATAATGGGATGCTGAATCCAGTCTCTGAACTTTCAATGGCTATCCGAGAAAACGCAGAGCAACTGACAGAAAAAATCAAGTAAGTTTGTAACGCAAGACCACTGTTGTTTTCTAGAACCAGCTAATAGAACATGACTGGATATTTTTACATGTATTTCCCTTTCCTTTTATAACCTCGTCATCGACAAAACAGAATATTGTTATTTAGGCCCTAACAAAGAAAACATCCTTTATTATTTGTGTAATAACTGAATAAAATTATTATACAAAATATATCCATGATGTGCATGTGTTCTGATATCACAAAAATATTGTATAGGTTTGATCTTCATTTCATATTTGTTGGTCTTGGTTGTTTTTAGTCTAAATTTGTTATTTGTTGTCCTGTGAGGCTTTTATTCCATAATAAGAATTACGTCTGGGAGGAGATTGAGGCCAAAATCAATGCTGCTGATGATCCTCCACTGCTGGAAACTCCTAACAAGGTACATTCATATCTCTCTGTTTACTTTGACACAGCTGCTGGATGCACTTTCTCTTAATTCTGTTCACAAACGACCTCTTCTGCAGGAAATAACGACTATTCTTCGAGACCTCAGGGGGATCCAGAAACGTCTGGAAGGTATGAAGGATGTTTTCTCTTCCTTAGAAAGAAGCTTCGAATTGCTTTGTTTTTGGACAGTTTTTATTAGATATTTTTAAAAACACAAGTTAAAAACACACTAATCTGCTTTGTCTTTTAAAATAATACCAGATGCAGTATATGTGCTGCAAGTACATTAAATAACAGAAACAAAAGTCCTTTATTACTTATTCCCCTTCACTGTGTGAAGTATTTTAAATGGCAACAGAATTGAATTTCTCCTGTGTTTGATCCTCTTCAGTCATCAACAAAATTATTGAACCCAGCGGGAACCCAGATGTTGCCAAGTCTTTAGCCTCTAGAGGGCAGAATTCAGCTGGACTGAGGACCTTCCGAGTTTCTCCAAGAGAATGGAGAACCACTTCTTCCCAACGAGGTGGCGGACCCTCAGCCAGCAGTCGACGGTTGGGTAGGGGGTCTGAGGGAGACGGTTTTGTTGTATAAGAAATATCAAGTTCTCGCTCTCCTCCTCTCAACATGCGATGTGATCTGAATGTGCTGATTAGAACAGCTCTGGTTACTGTTGGGACACTGTTACCGATGTAAGACCAAACAGAGTTAGTTTCTTGATTAGCCTAAGGCTTGGTGTTGAGGGGTTTATTTGCATTAAGGTTTATGTGTAAATTGCACCAGAAATGTCCCATTATCTCACAGCACTAAGTGCACTAAGGGTACGCCGCTGCTTCTCAATGTTGAAAACTTGGCATCCACTGTGTAAAGAGGTATTCTGGGGCTACTTGGGATTACTGGGAGAAAAGATATAGGCACGTGTGGACCTATGTGAGATTTATTCCATACATGGAATGTAAACTATTTGTGATGACACTGTATTTGAACTATATTGTTTTTGTTACTTTTTTGATTAATTTGAGGAGATAAATTAAATGACAGAACTATTTAACTTTATTGAGGGTATTTTATATGCTGAAGATCATTAAAGAATGTGTTCAATAATTTTTATTGTTTCATTTCTGCCGCAATGTCACATAGTATGCACTTTGATTTCTTCAGTTTTTTTTTTGTTCTTGCAGATTTGTCATGCTAAAAAGGCAATGTGTAAAAACATCCAAATAGTCAATAGAAAATATATGTACCCTGAGTCTCATTCCAATCTTCTGTCAAAATGCTTACAAGCTGAAAAACAAGTTGTAGAACTGGCATTTCTATGCACTGTGAATATGCCAGAGAATGAAGATGTGCCTACTAATAGTCATTTTCCCCACCTTTCCCACGTTTTTTCCCAAATTATTCCGTTACCACATAACATGTGTTTACCTCTGAAAGAGTCCCTGCAGTGACGAACACAGGGAACCCTTATTAGTGACATTTTCACACCCAGTTGAAGGCCATAACTCCTTCAAAGATGTACAATGCTAGGTAAAGACCAGAATAAATGTTAAGGTTTTATTTTTTAACAGAACCATTCAAAAGCTGTAAATGTATGTAGTGTATTCGTTATACCAGCAACTGTTGGATTATACCAAAGACATTGCGTGGGGAAGAGTGAACCACAGCCTTTATTGCACACGTGTTTTTAGTATTGTTGGAAGTATTTGAGCAGTAATTCATACATGCAACCCGCACATCTCAGCTACTTTTCTGCATTCACCAATTATAAACAGTTCAGCTAAAAGCGGCAGTGCAAGTGTTAAAGCTCACCACCTAGGCTGGATTCTTTGTAACAGACCGGGGCTAATGGTTGCAGTTGCTAAAAGGCATTTATTTATGCAAAACAATTTATTTAGTAATTGAGTATCTATGAATTGATACAAATATATTCATCAAAGTAAATATATTTGGTGACAAGAGGCTGTCAAACAGCAAATATCAGCAGTTTAAAACTGAAATGTATTTTATTTCCATGATATCCAGATAGCATGTGCAATAAATGTGTACTTAAAAAAAAAACCCTCAAAATATCAACTGTTAAATTTATGACAGGAAAATGGATTTCTCTTATTTTATTGCTTAATTCGAACACTGTTTACATACAGTCCTGTTTACCACCTCCAAGAAAGTAAGTAAAATAAGATTAAACGTAAACACTATGGGTTGGTTTCCCAGACAGGGGTTAAAGCCTAGTCTTGGACTACCCTTTCCATTTCAATGGAAAATCTCTGTTCACAGCACTACATAATCCAGGGCTAGGCTTAATCCCTGTTTGGGAAACCGACCCCAAATTACACACTTGACTTAAACTCATGATGACAAAAGGTTAGTCTTTAGAATGAGTCTTGAGAAGTTCAGTATTCACAGAGGACCAGAACATGCCATTTCATGTATCTGTGTTAACCTGTTTATATATTTACCTCCTGGTAGAGTGTGACCTGTTCTGCCCCTCTGAAACAGTTCACACAACTTTCAGTTCCTTTCCCCTGTACTGTTGTACCAGAGTAAAATGAAACTTTATTGATCAGTTTCTTTTTAAACACATAGAAACTTAACAAATCAGGTCAATGAGGAACTCCGTCTCTCACTGTTTCTTCCAATGTGGCCATTAATGACAGCAGCTTCTTATAGTTGTTGAGAAGAATTGGAGTGTAGCTTCTGGGTGTTCGTTCTTCATTCTGTTGTCATGTATGATATGTATAATTGCTAATATGTTGCGTGTGGGACGCTGTAGGTGTGCACTGATACAGCCTGTGCCTGTTCTGGTTTCATGCTCTGAGATGAAACTGCTTTCGTTTCCTCTTATGTGTGAGTGGGAGACATTTCATGAGCAGAATGTATTCAAGATGCAAAAACGTTGAGGAGTGTTGCTTAGCTCCAACCCACCAAGAGTGCTTTCTGTAAAAACGTTCTATGACGCGTATCAGTGGTACAAGATATTTCTCGGAGTAAGGGGAGGTTCTTACCAGTACAAATGCTGCTCAAGTTTTAGTCTGCTTTCGCACTCAAACCTTTTTCAAAGAACTTAATTTGCCAGAGGTTGAAATAAACCAGGCATAGAATGTTTATTTGTTACCCCCATGTGTTTTGAAGGCACAGCTAGCTCCAGAGTCATGAAGCCAAAGCTTCCAGAAAATGCCGTAAACCTCAGCCACTTTAAGTTTTGTCATCCTTAAATTTCCTTGACGTTTTGATCTAAAAGCTTCTGATGGATACTTTGCTGTAGAAATGTGATGTAACTGTTTTTCAAGATACAACATGAATCATTTTGTATATGTGGTAAATCTGTAGAAGGGATTTTTTTGGTTGTTTTTCTAAATAAATGTATTGGAATGATCAGTTTGTTACTTGTTTTTTGCGTGGTGTGTAAGAATTGTTGTAAATTCATGGCTTGCCTGTGGCTAATATCAATTGCTAGTTAGCCCAGACGAATGCTAAATGTTAATTCGTGGAGACTTTTCTATTCGACATACAAGTAAACATAGACTTCTCTGTAATTAACATTTTCTTGTTCCTAATATATTTTCTATTGGGTCTAAGCAGCTGTGGTATTTGGAAAGCCCCCAGGAGTTTTAGATGCATGGCCTAGCCATTTTTTAAATGTTGCAAACTGTTAGCATGTAAATACAGTGATTTGTAGGAGGACTCCTGATTTAACCTGTTGAATGTCTGCAATAGAGCACGCAGGTGTTATGTAATTGAACAGTTTGGTGAGAACAAAACATATTATTAGTGTGTCAGATGTTCGACATCCATGAAAAGGAGAATCGAAACAAGGAAGAGGAACTAGAGATCGTTCGTAAAGATGATGGCTTTAAAAATAATTATTGCTGGAGACTGACACAGAGTGTGAAGGAGGCATGTCTGATGTTACCATGTACTCGTAAGTTTGCTTTGTCTTTTTCTTTGCTTCTGGTGGAGACTACTAAAAATGACCTCAGATAAATCAACGAATAGCTACCTCACAGTTCCTCAGGACAAGCTTTTAATTCTATCTTTAATTCCAGAGCATGTAAATCCACGGTTAAAGAGGTCCATGAGTTGTCCTCTCCATACAAAAGTTTACATGACAATTATGTTTCCAACAGACGGGTAAGGATACCTTTCAATGGTTCATTTCTCCTGGGTTGAAAGCATTGCGAATACACTGCTGCTACATGTAGTGATGTCTTTGTGTTTTAGGGTTCAACCAGCCTCATGTCTCTTCTTTTGGTCTTGGGGTGTTTGACGGTCCTTGGTGGTTTACTTGCCCTCGCTTTGGTTGAGAAGCTGAGAAACCAGGATAAGATTGATCAAGCTGTAAATCCTAACAACACACATGACCCTTTGCAAAATGGTGATCAGAGTTGCGCTGAAGAGTGTAGGTGAGTTACCTTTTACATTCGGAAAGCAACTTTAAGCTGTATTTTTTGTTAGATTTGTTTCTTGACACTAACAGAAGGATGTGAGAGTCATAGATCAGTACAAAAGTACAGGGACCTTTTGTCTAAGAGTTCGAAGTCAGTCATAGCTGAAATGATGTGAAATAAAACTCAATAGTGGTGATTGGAATCTTTGAAGCACTGAAGAACCAACTTGTAGAAAATCATATCATTATAAATACAGCTCTGGAAAAAAGAGACAACTGGAAATATGTTCGATCTCTTCTTTTTCTTCCGGAGCTGTGTGCTTTCTGAGACATTGTTTCTATGTATTTGAGACATTGTTTTTATGTATGGACTTGTTCAATCTCTGGAATTCCCCTCTAATGCATGAGAAATCCCTGTAATTCCCCTTTTACACATTGACAGTTCTCTGCTTTTCACTCTGACTGCTACTAATGGTTTGCGGGTATCTATGTAATAGCATATTGATCTGAATCTATCAATATATGACTGGTTATTCCACACTGGTCAGGATTGTCCTTGTTGAGAGTATTCCTATTGGGATGGACTATGGGACCAATTCCACTTTTGGAGTACCTTTATACAAGGCATGGAAAGACCTTATCTCTGTTGCAACCCAGCAAATTGATGTTGCCTCATTCTATTGGTCTCTTACTGGACAGGACATTAATGTCAACTCCTCCACGGACATGCCGGTAAGTACTCACATCGCCATGTTCTACATTTTCATTTGAATGTTGCTTACAATAGATATCGTTTACACATATCAGTAAGCTACAATAACAACCTATTTAATTGTAAGGGATAAAGAAAAGTTGGAAAAATGTGTAACTAATTTGAGGCACATCACAAGTAGGCCTCAAGAAGAAACTAAAGTAAAGTGTAGTCAACAATTCTCCTTTTTGAGCTCTACTTTCCTGCCGTGTTGAGCTTTAACCTGCATCTAACACGCTACCGCTACCCTCCACACTTCTGAAGACATTCTTTAGCCAGAGCAGGGCTTGCACGTTGTAGCTATACAGTTGAGGCCAAAATTATTAGCCCCCCTGGAATCATGGAACATTTTCCTAAACTTCTTCCCAAAGTTTGCAA
>JBBPDC010000001.1:36625938-36665720 GCA_037974485.1 Hemigrammopetersius urotaenia
TTAACACTAACTTAACACTACTGCCCAGTAGCAAACAGCTTTTAAGTATAATTTTCTCAGGTGCCTAAGACTTTTGCTCAGTACTCTAACTGCCTCATATGATAAGGATTTTAATACAGTTTTAGACAAATAAATTGATTAAACTCACTTTGAAATGACAGAGTTGCATTTTTTGTTGGAGTTAATACAACCAAGTCCATTTGAATCAGACCAATCAAGCTGTGTAATATAAAATTAGAGCTCTGTTGTATAAAGTCTTTGTAAAACCATGCACTCTGTATTACATTCTGCTGTTAGGTCAACATGTCTTGCGGTAGAAAAGTAGTGTTTGAGTAGTTTTAGATGTCCATCTTAAATCTTAAAAGTGGTATCGTACCATCTATAGTGAGATCCCAACTCATTTCCATCTAGAACCCTTTCAGCGTCTCAGGCTTGGTTTTTGAAAATCAATTTAAAAAGTCCTCCTGTGATGCCTTGATCAAGCCGATGCATGAAAAAGGAAATTCGCTTTCAGTAAGGTTGCCATTTTTAGGTGAAGAATCTTTACACGAGACAATAATACTACAGTAATGGACATTCTTCTTCTCCAACAAACCTTCAGGCTATACAGCAATCAAAAACTGAGTAAAAATGGTTTTTATTCATTATTTTGGATCCTGCACTACTAAATGCAGCCAGCCAGCCAGGACTAATTATGCTCTCTTCATAAAAAGACACAGTCAGTGGTCTGCAGCTGTGGTTCCCAACCCTGGTCCTACTGGCCTCCTGCCAACATAGTGTTTTCACTGCTCTTGAGATGTTCGCATCTACCCAAGAAAGGCTTGTTAAGGATTAGTTGAATCAGGTGTGTTGGGAATAGGACAAGAATCTAAAATGTGACGGGCTGGGAAACATTGTCCAAGAAGTGTTGCTGACACTCAAACAGAAAAGAACACTGTGACGTACCTAGGGGTGTCACGTGATACATTTAATCAAATTAATGACCAGCTTTCTTTATAATTAATCAAAATTAAATCACACGTTTGCTGTAAAAGTATTTTAAATTTAAATTTAGGTATATGAGTGAATGAATAATGGGAAAAATGCTTCAGCAAGAACAATGAAAGAACCAAGTCCATCTATAAGGTGCAGTTTAAGACAATGTACATACAAGCACAAGTCAGAAGCATTTTAAGGTGGGAGTGCGCTGCACACGGCGTCTCACGTGTTTCACTCATACTGCACTAATATAACAGTTCGCTGATGAATTATGCTGCCTTGTCAAAGCGCAAACCGTCAGCACTGAGAAATGCTACGGTAAAAACAGGCTACTTCAAATCGTGCCATGCTAACAGCGTATGGTGATTCTGGACAGTGCTGGTGTTTCCTAGCTTCAGAGAACATTCTGCAAACTGCAGAACTGCATTTTAGAATCAGAAAACTTTATTGATCATAAAGTAAACTGCTTATGTAATGAGTGCAAAGACACAGACCCTAGCAACACACACTCATACCCTTAAACTGTGCACTGACAGCGTGTAGGAGCAAACAAGCACATGTTTAAGTCGAAAGTGACAAACAAAAGAGCTTTTAAGCACAGATAAAGCAGTGTCTGAGGCAAGATAGCACAGATAAACCAGCTTCCCTAACGCTTGGTAACACGGATTTATGGGCATGGCACTGAATCCCAAGACTGTGGCACTGCACATGCGCAGAAGGGCATAGTAGCACATCTAGATGGGTACCATGTTTAGACAGAACACAGGACTGGGTAAATGTCACATGGTGCGATTAATCAGCGTAAATATTTTCAACACATAATTTTTTCTGTGATTAATTGATCAAAATGAATGCATTAATTCAACACCCGTAATCATAACACACAGTACTTTAACCCAGTATTAATCACGACACATATGCATTTGTTCTATGATTAAATACCTCATTTGCATAATACAGCCAATTATGCAAATTTACAACAGCTAGTGAGCAAAACAGCAAGTCAATCAAGATTCAGTCAGTAGATTCAAGTTAAATTCTCTGTCTTCCACAGACAGACACGGCTACGCTCTTGTACGCTTTTGTTCATATTTACTATCTGGTTGCCAGGTGACGAGTCTAAAACAAAAGTACATTTCCCCATCGACCTCATGCTCTTCCGCAAACTGCATGACCATGAACACTATACGACCTAAAGGTTCCTTTTTCCAGATACAATACGGTGGAAAAGCAAAACAAAGGAGAGTCATGAAGAGAATTCAATATTCTTGGTGGGATTATATCAGGATGATAGATGTATTTTTATTAAATGTAGTTGTATTATTTTAAGCACTGGCATCAGTCAGTGAGAATAAAGACAATTAAAAGTTCTTGGTGTACAATAAGCTATTAAAATGAACTCACATCTATCTAGCCGGGCCCATGAAACTGATCCATCACTGGTCACAGCCAGACTGACACGTTCCTGAGAGAAATCGACTAATAAACTTGAGGCTACCGTCACATCCTAAATGTTCAATTCAACTTTTTGGGCTCACATCTTTCTGCGACAATAGTTCACACACAGTGTGAGCAACCTTGTCGCCCTGAAGTGACCTGCATGTACTCATGCTAATCAGTAACTTCACGTCAATGATACACGTGCAACACGATGACCAATACATTAATGATCTTGCAACAATCATTAGCTCAGATCACCTCTCAGCTGTTCGTGAGAAGGAGGAGGTCAAAAGGTCAGATAATTTCATGGTCCTACAGAATTTCGAAGAATCTGTAGAACTATTCTCATTAAAGTTTTACAACCAAGAACTCTATACATATCCAATATAGAACCATAGGGGTGGTGGTCTAGTGGGTAGGATACTTGCCTCTGGACCAAGAGGTCAAGAGGTCAAAGACCCTTAATTCCCTAATTCCCTGCCCCTGGTAGTTAGGGAATGGAAGTCGCTTCGGATAAAAGCCTCTGCTAAACACCGTAAAAGTATATATACAAGCGACAGATCTGAATTGAAGTGGGTAGCTATGTCAAATTGAGGAAAACAATGATCTGTTCCATCTGTAAATGGTAACGTGAGCACGGATGCAGTTCTTACCTATTTCAATAAGTACTTTCCCATATTGACTAAACATAATTCACTGCCCACACTTCTCTTTAAATACCAGAACCCACATTAATGCGTGTAAAATGAATACCAGTTAAGCATATAAATGTCACATAACGTGTCCGTACCCAGATGCCTTATGCCCATGTAGCTGTGAAGAGGCTTTAATGTTACTGTAAGAGCATCTGATGCAAATTCACCTGAACTGAGGGCTGGCTTTTTTCCCCACTCAACCACATTTGCCCCATAGTCAAAGCAGTTACTATGGAGCTCTTACAAAGGAAGAACACAACAAGAAAAACAACAACAAAAAAAAACCTTGCATACAAATTACATGAGACCAACAATCAACATTACTTTTGGAATTGTTGGAATTACAAGTGTTTGTGAAAAGAACAAGTTTGAGTATAAACAAAAGTCTGCATTAAATCAAACATGCAAATAAAACAGGTACCCTCCAGTTTAAAAGCTAATAATGAATGTAGATATTTGCTCAAGCCCTGAAAACCTGCACAAACAGAGATGTAAGAAATATTACCATACCTGAGCAGTGATGTGAACTGAAAAGCCCTGGCTCTATAACCCAGGTGTTGACTTTTACGGAAGATGATAAATTCCATCCAACCACAAGCACGCAACAGCGAAAAAAAGAAAACTGTCTTCGTTCCACTGAAAGTTTCCCGGACTTACTTACTGCCTAAATGCTGAGACGCAAGCTTCAGCCTGACTTATAAGTTGGTAGAAGAAATGATGCCACTCACAGTAAAGACACTCCTTCAGCACACCATAAAATCTGCCCCAATCAAGCCATTCATCATCAGTGGCTCACTATAGAGTCACTCTCTGCCAACACATTCCAAAATCAACTTTTACAACTGAAATAAAGTCCTGTTTACCTTAAGACTGCTGGGAATTTCAGCCAGCGCTGTGATCCGGTGTGCCAGGAGAAGTGTGTTCTCTTGGTGGCTGCAGGTTGTGGAGTTTTTTTCCACAGAATACGTCTCATTAGAAGTGTTTTGTTTCCATTTCATTCTTAACCAATGTTTCTGTGTGTCCACAGGGAAATTTGAGGCCAGCGCTTTGGCTCTAAATGCAAATCTCTTCCTTGTAGAGCAGACAGAGGCAGCACAGACGCATGAAGGAAAAAAATAAAATAAAAAAAAATGAAGGGATGGTTCTGTGAGGGAACAGTTGGCGCATATTGTACTCACTGACATCATACGCCCTCCTCCTCAGAACTAGCCGGGAAGTGGCTGCTGCCAGCTTTACCCTAACCTTCGCTGCATAAGAGGAAAGAAACAGCGAAGAGCCGAGATCAGCACTTTGGTCCTGAATAATCATCTAATATTTTTGATCTGTACAGATGTGTGAAGGTCTTACAACTATCAAAACAAACAAATATTAAGACTAATATTAATACCAAATGGGAAACAATGTTTCCGACTTTCTTCCTTTTTTCAGGGAGCATATCATGGGTGCACAGGGCGTGTTGAAGAACATGGAAATGTAAAGAAACATACCAAGGAAAAAGATTTCTCTGCACATATCTGCTTCAGAAAGAAATGTGAAGCCCATGAGGAATTTAGTGCTGTCTACACTTCCCTCCCTAACCCTAAAATTTCTGTCCAAAGAAAAACCAAGTATCTCCAAAACGACAATCTTACAGTGAGAGGGAAGACAAAAAAGTCTTCTAATAAATATTATGTAACGTTTTTATTCCAAGCTGTTTCTATTGGTACATTCATCATGAACGTTTCACACAATGTAAAGGACAGCTGCCGTGTTAATAATGTAGTATTTTGTGCAAAATTATGAGGAAAATACAGTTTTCTGTGGACAGCAGCTGTATGTGAAGGAAGGCACTGAAAGGTCAACAGGGTCAAGCCTCAAAATGGCCCAAATTTCCCAAAATGTCTGTGAGGAGACGTCAGACACACACACAGTCAGTTTCACACAGATAATTCCCCTCTGCTTCTTTGATGTAGTGAACTCTCACTAGAAACAGGGAATACCCCTAACACGGCCCTCACAGACTGCAGGCTCTTAAACTGGAGCAACCCTTTAATTTAGCAGCTTGAACTACTTGCCTGCTCTCACTTCCACAGCCTTAATCACGCGCAGGAGCCTCTGATACATGCCAAGAGGCGACACAGAATCCTTCATTAGGTTAGAGAAAGATTTAATTACGTTTCAGGTCACATCCTTAGAACAGAAGCAGAGCCCTCAAATGCATATCATAAAGACCTCCTCTAGAGCTCTTGAGTTAAGAAAGAGGGGTGCCATTATAAAACCGTTCCTCCCTTTCATGCTGCAAAGAAAGACCACACTGCTTAAAACACTAAACACGGTGTTCGCGCGAGGGATCTGTTCACTGCATTCTACAGAGCACTGGCAATGAGACCAATTCTACCACCACACTTCTCTGTACAGCTGCTTATATATTAACTAGAATCACCTTTTATGTACAGTAGACCCCCAAAAACACAAGAGCACCCATGAATTTGTGTAAAACGACAACAAAAAAAACCCCAGCTCATATAAATGCTAAGTTTGCCCCCAAATATGCTCCAAAAATTCTTAATACTTTACAGTATGAATATGGGTTTATCTTTACATTTTTTAAGGGTACAGTTTACACTGAACTGATGTCCCCTGCAGTGCTAGAATGTAAGGGATGCACAGATAAATGATATTATATATGAAAATATTTATTTAGAATTCAAACAATGCACAATATAAAATTTGAAATAAAATATTTTACTTGGCCCCACTCGTGAAAAGCCTTAAACAAGATAGCTGAAATATTATAGAATTAAATATCTTCTCTCATAAAACAAGTGAATTCAAGTGTATTTTAATATTCTGAGTGAAGCTCATGAACAAAGTGCATTCAAAAACTTTAAAAACTTTTAGAAGATAGAACAACATTCTCTGTAGGCCTAAAACAAATAGTGTATTAAAACAAAGACTGGCAGCCCATATATTAACTGTAATCACTGGAAACTTTCTTGCATTTTCAAAAACGCAGACGGAGTGGGTGTGCTTGAAGGGTCTTGCCTCTTCTGTGCTTCATACACTGCATTGCGATCGGGATGTTTTGATTTTATATGATAAATTAATCCAGACGTTGAGAAGGTCTTTGTGGAAGCACCCCCTCCAGAAATTCCAACATTACTTGCTTTGCAAACGGCTTTCAGGGTGTATTTCTCAGATATATCAAAATGTGCCCACATGGCAGACACGTCGAGACTAATCCAATCTGGCACTTGCATGTTGTGGTTGTGGATTGCGTCATCACTGTTTGGATCGTGTTGGGGAAAAAAAAATTCAGAAACCGAAAATGCATTTTTTGCCATTTTCCGCCAATAATTTTTGGTGGCCAAATATTCAGAGTATCCCTAATATAACGTCGCTGTCGGGCGGCAACCTCGTAACTCCACTTTTGGTCTTTGTTGTTTTTTTTCATAAATCGATACTATTGGTCAGTCTCCACACATGGGACTGTAAAATGTTGAAATTATTAACCAATGAAAAGTGTTGAAAATAGCTTGGGATGTTCGATGACAGTATTCATTTATTTAGAATATAAATAGTTTTTTCAGTTTCCTGAAAAATAGCTGTTTAGGACATATGAGGTTTCCGTGACGATAAAGTACACACACGGTCTTACTCCTGGCTTTGCCCTGATAACAGCTTCATTAAACTGCTTCTCCTTATTAGGGAATTCCCCAGAGTTTTCCCATTTTCCACACAATTAAATGGTTAAGATCAAAGTCATTCTCAGTGGTTAGATGGTGAAATGATTTTTCTTGGTTTAAACAATACGCACATTAGTCATTAGCCCACAGCGAATGTGAATGTCTACCAATCTGGACTAAGCACAAAATTCAGACCAGGATAAACAGGACTCATTCAGGGTCACTCAGTCTAAGGTCAATCACTGAACAATTACTGCAGACCCTTAACAAGTGATTTCTAGTGAAAACAACAGGTTTGAGCTTTCGATTCCATTTGCCCACCATATGCTTCCCATAAGCACAACTGAGCTTCCCTCCTTCAACACCCAAGGCCAGCTGAATTCACAGGCCATCATAAGTCATTAGCTAGGGCTGCACTGATGCTATTTTTATGCAACACATTCCATACAAACTTCCTCATAACACAGACAGAACTGAAACGTCACACGGTTATCTTCATCACAGTCACTGATCCAAACCCCACAATTTAAAACCATTGAGCCATTGCGTTTCTCCACTTCTGCTTTATAATTTGGAGAGATTACAGGGCTCTGTGTCTGCGATGCGCCAAATATGCAGAGAGCCACAGGCGGAAGAGTTTACTGCTGAAAACACTAGGTGACAAAAGAAGATTAACTTCTGAAAAACACCAGGCAGGCATGAATGAGGAGTCTTTTGTTGGCCACCAGGACAATCCTTTACTCCCTGTTCTTTATTTGGATCCCCATTAGCTGCCACTAACATAGAAGCTACTCTCTCTGGGGTCCACCCACAATAGAACATAACAAGACTGGACTTATGTCATAACATATATCCAGACTCTGACGAGACAAACCCGCTGTGCTGGTTGCTTTAATGATCATAATCACACTCTAAAGCTTCTATGTATTGCAGATATGCGCGCTACATCGGTTCTACGTTTTGGTTTCAGTAGATACGCCCAGGTAGCCTGCCTGGTGGTGGGACTATGTTGATCTGTCACTAGGGATGCACCGTTTGATCGGCCAGTGATCGGAAACGGCAGATTTTTGGCCTGATCGGTGATCAGCCGATCATTCGCACGTATTGCAGACTTCAAACCGATCTTTTTTTGGGGGGTTTAGTTATTTGTTTATGTATTACATTTTATTTATTTAAATTTGTAAATAAATTTATTATAAAGAAAATTAGATTTTGTTTGTATTTGCATTAGGGTTGCCACTATCATATATCACTATTATAAAAGTAACCAGTAAACAGGAAAAGTAACTTCCACGTTACATTTAAAAAGTTGAAACCCAGCAGCTCTAATTTTCTGTGATCTGGAGGAAAAAATCGTTATCGGAAAAATCGTTATCACACTTATAAAAAAGTCAGTAATCGGAATCGGCCAAGAAAATTGCAATCGGTGCATCCCTATCTGTCACATAATTTAATTGTGAGTAGTAGAACAGATAAAGAAACCCGGTTGCAAGACAACCTCTCCTCCACTCTGAGCCAACAGAGAGCAGTTTACAGGACATTTGCTGCTTTTCCTACTCCATTCATTTGAACTCCCTTATAAGATAATGTTGTTATTCCAGAAAGCTTTGCGAAAACTGCAAGACCTCCTTCAGAACATGAGACACAAACACCAGTCCACAAATTGAAGAAAAAGATGTTCGCAGAAGAATAATTTTCTATAATCCCCTCCCAAAAAAAACCCAGCTCCTTAAAAAGGTTTAAAGTGGAACACCACGCAGTCAATTCTGGCTTTCTATAGGAACAGCGGGAGCCAATAGAGCCAATTAACCCCACTGGCATAACATAGAACCCCCCCCAACCCCATTCTGAAGTGCCTCTATTCAAACTTCCATTTCCTCCCAACACCACCGGCCATCTGTCTGGAGGGATGTCAGAGGTGTAAGCCCATTGTAAACGTTACCACTGAGGCTGAAAATCCACAGCGGAGTCTGTGACCTTCTTTGCATTTCGGTGTGGAGTCGGGGTGACGGCACGCAGAGGCGGCGTGTGGGAGAGTCAAATGAGCAAGATCTGAACAGGGCTGGGCCCAAAATGGAATTGAACCATTTTAGAGACTTCTCTACATGCTGGACGAGCCTCTCTTACTCACATGACTTTCTCCACCGGTAAAGAGGGATGGCTGGAGCAAATCTCCATGGCTACATGGAATGCCTAATTAATGCTCACAATAAGTGTTGCACCCCACTTTCCCAAGACAGCTCTTTCATTGTATAATAACTAGAAAATTTAAGCAAAAAAAAAAAAGAAGTGCAACAGGGCTACGGAGAGGCAAAGGCTTCTCAGTCTAATCCAGTGGAAGAGGTTTGGAAAAGGAAGCTATTCGCAGGGAAAGCACAGAGAAAAGAATGAGTTCCCTGAGAGAGGGGAGGGATTTGCAACAGTGCAATAAAAAGACAGTAAATTCCAACCCTAAACCCACTTTCAATGCTCCACAAGAGACAGATGAGGCAAAACACCATTCGTCTTTTGCTAGGCTGCAGCATTCACGCATGGGAGATGCTATTCTTCCCTGGCTGCAGTTGAATAGAGGAGATTACGGGCTGCCCTGAGCACTGACCCTGCAGATGTCTTGAGGCAGACAATGTGGTGAAAGAGCAATGAAGGTCCAGGGTCTTTAACATTCTGTTAACATCATCATCTTGAGCTGGATCATTCAGTCAAGTCTGACGGGGCCTAAAGGTCTGGAGAAGCTCCTGTCCTTGAGGAGATCCCAGCTCAGCCTATCTTTCAGGAGACCCCCAAAGCTTTAATAAGTCGTTCGGGGTCAACATCGCTAGCATGAACAGCTTCCTCCAGAGGTTTCAGCAAGTTCGCTTAGACAGGGTGGATTTACAAACTACATTTTTAAAAGGAGACACTCTAATCCAATTCTTAGCCAATTTAATCTGTAATTATTCACCAACAACATATTCAGAAGTGGATATTACAGAAAAAAAATATTAATTTGTTTCATCTGTGTTTTTTCCTAACTATTTATACTGACCCGAAGTCCTAAGAAGACTAAACAGTTTCATTCTCTTGCAATTTCTTGACTCTTGATAAGTAACTTTGGTCTCAGTAAACAGGTTGGGTGTCCCCCCCCCCCAACATAAAAATACTGCTTGTTCAAAATTCTTTTTTCCATTATTATTACAAGAAAACATTTAAAATGTTAAAAATCAATTAGCTACATTTGTCTGAAGTATTTGTAAAGTCTGTAATAAAATTATTAACCCACAATGGCTCAAACTGTTGAGGAGACATATCAGGTCTGTCTTCGTGTCGCATGATAAAAAAAAAGTTTTCAACGTCACGCAGTTGATTCTTGTTTACGAATGACTGGACAAATTTTCATTCTTCCACTTGACAAAGTAGTGGAAGAGCTACCAACTAGTTTGAAATGAGCATCCAGCAAATGAACTGTTTGCGAGCTTGAAATTGTGCTGGGAGGGGTTGGACATTTCTGCTGTTGTGACAGGCAGTTTTTGATTATACATGTACATTAGCATTCGCATGAATGCCCCTTCAGTACTGCTTCAGAACCAGCCACATTTATTTTAAGAATTTAGATTAAGACTGAAATAAACTTTTGAAAGAGAAGCATAATGTTTATTATTTTAAAAACACAAGGGTTCAAATGGGCCCAAACATCTTGTCTGTAGGTTTTTTTTTGTCAGGTAAAGGGCTGTATGTGGTTCTACACTTCAATTCCTTACAGACAAAACAACACAAAATGCACAGAGTTTCAAAACGTTTAGCGAAGATGATCCTGAGCTCCTGAGCAATAAGCCTTAATATGAATAACTGAATAATAAGTCTAGGGTTCAACAAGCTGGGGCACGGCAACTTCCTGGAAACATCTGCGCTCCTCTCTCAGGCTTTCTTTGGCCAACAATCACATCCTTCAGAACCGCAGCATTGCCATTTTCCATTATAAGTAGTCATTGATTCATTCCAGCATGATGCCTAGTAAGAGATGGGGCAGAATCAAACTTCCAGTGCGTTCAGGTTCAGGACTGAAGACAAGCTTCTATTCCAGGTTTCTGGGTAATAGTGTTGTTACGATACTTAAACTCTGATATAATGCATTTGAAATATATTTGTTTCCTATACTATATTTAATACCAAAGACAGCCTGATCATTTTGGCACATGTGTGAACAGATATGGGTATACAGCGAGCCATTAAACTAGCTAGTCAATCAATCAGTTGTGTTTGCTTTCCACTCATTTAATTAACACAAACACAGACACAGGAACTTTTTAATAAAAAAATTAAAGTGTGCTCAGGGGCCGTTACACCGGGTCTCTGCCCAGTCATTATTGTATAAGTGTAGTAGAGAGCAGAAATGACAAAATCTAAATTTTCCTTTTAATCAAAACTATTTCCTAATTCAAACTAGGTTATCTTATTATTATATTATTGTTACCTTATAGACTCAAGAATACTGTACATCAGGTCCAGACACGGTTGTCCAGACAACCAAACATGTTAGAACTTAGAAGTACACACACAAATTTAAATAAAATGAATAAATAAAACATCACATCTCTAAAAAGGGCAAATAAAACCCACATTTGTAAAAGTCTTAAGTGTGCTGACCTGAACGTACCCGAATTTGTTTTTAAATTCCTGAACAAATATGGTCTACAAAACCAAATCAGAACAATTTAGGATCAGCTTTTTTACATGGATATGGGAAAGGCTGCTTTTCAAAATGCTGTGTGGGTCATTTCTCTCCCTATATCTCCTGCACTATATTGGCAATGCGTCCCAACACTTTTGTCCCTTCTAGTTAAATTTAATTCACAATGCCTCTCAATGGACAAAAGTATTAGGACGGACCGCCGTCCAGGTTGTGACGAGCTGTTCTATAAAAATTGAGTCCTCCAGGTAGCCGGGGGAGGGGCTGCCTGCTGCGATGCCTGTTGAAAATTGTTGTAGTCTGCCACTGATTTCTGTGAACAGGCAGATGCAAAACTGGCATTCAAGTATTGATACCAGTGCTCAAGTTCAATAAAACACACAAAATATAATACAAATTCTCAAATAATCTTTTATACATTCCAAAGTCATGGAATGTTTCAACAAACCAATTGAATTAACTGCATTTTCTAGAGAGAAATTTTGAAAAATCTTTCAGATATGATGGAACACCATTGGAGGGTTAACTTCTAATACAGGAAATGAAGGAAAACTAAGCGAAAAAGTGCACAGATTACTTTTTCAAATTAGCCCCTTAAATAATAGAAGCTATTGAAACCTTAAGGTTAAATTAAGAAATTGGATTGCCAAATTAACGTCCACTTACTTCACTTAAGAGGTTTGGTGTATTTTCAGGGGTGAATTAAGGTAGGGTTAAGCACATTGTGTTTCAATGTGATAGTGGTGAAGCACAGAACAGTGAGTTTGATGTGACTAGTACTGATACTGTGTGAAATTAAGAAATGTACCAATTAAAAACGCTCAGTATAGATACATACCAACATTCTTGACAACACTAGTGGGTAAAACTCCACTCTCCCCAGCTCTAGCCCTGGCTTCTTTAAAGACCTTTTTGACTAAGCAACGGGAGGAGGCAGGGAAATGGACCCAATGACATTGGCATTCCTCAGTCAGGGGCTAAATTAGTGCCAAGTGCATTCAGTAGCTAGACAACAAAAAGACCAAAAAGAAAACCCCCAAAAAACATAAATGGAGTTTTTCATGGATGTTAAATTATACTCTATACACAAAGGCTGAGCCTATCCATTACCAAGTATTTCCAGACTGTCTGTAGAGTTACACCAGGCCAAGCCAAATCAAATTAATTGGACTTGATTTTCAGACATTCCTGCACTTGTTTTGGCAGAGCAGATGGATCAGCACAGCCAGGTCCAGTTCAAACAGCATCTTTATATCAACAGACATGGAGTTAATAAAAGCTATACTGTTTACTATAACACAGATTTGAGGTTTTGTCCCAGCAGCACCAGTGTGCATCTCAAAATTGCATATACATTTTTGACTACATCTAATAATCTATACTTTTTGAAATTTTGACAGTCTAAAGCAGGGTGTCGAACCCCAGTCCTGGAGGGCCGTGGTCCAGCATGTTTTGGTGATTTTCCTGCTTAGAAACACCTGGTTTAACTCAGCTGTTAATTGTCAGGTTTAGTGAATGTGTTTGAGGAGGAGAACCATCAAACTGTGCTGGAGTTTGACGCCCCGGTATAAAGAGTAAATGGTATTTTCCAAATCCGTTTTGTCCAAGAAGCAGTCTTCTTACCTTCACCCATCGAGCCCTGATTGCGATGACGACTGTCGAGGGACTCCTCTGGCATGACACTCAAGCTTCAGTCTGCAAATGAAACACAGAGAGAAAACTGAGGAACCACTTCCACTAATGAAACTTATTCAAGTGTGCCAGACTGACCACAGTCTATAGAATGAGACAATGAGAGTGACGTTACTGCACAGTATATAGATATTGCAGTTATTGTCTAAACCATTTAAATATTGAATACTAAATATAGCACAGTACACAGAAATTCCACAGTCTTTTCAACACAATTTAAATATGGAATATTGAATATTGCACAGTTGGTGAATAGAAGGAAGTCCGGGGGTTGGGGGGTTAGACTGTGTGATATCTAAAACTATAATATTATTGAAATACTAGAATGTGCTGCTTACAGACACTAACTGTGGTAATCTTTTCCATGTCGAGTGATGGAAATGTTTAAATTGTTGAGGAAAGAACTGTGCTGGGCATAAAATCCCTGCTCTGGAGTTTAGTGAATGGGGTTCTGTCTTACCTCAAAGTATAACTTAATTACAGCTGCCGTCCAGTGAAAATGCAGTAACTTTATGTGGAAAACGTTAGAATTCTGAAAGAGAGTAATTTTCTCCTCACTGTTTGACTTATTTATCCTTTTCATTCTAATGAATGCACAATGATAGAATTCTAATATCTGTGTATGTAGGTAATTACTTGTGAAACAGATGTGATATTCTGGATCAATATTTGATTGCATGTGTGTTTTCAAAAGGTTTGACAACTGCACTATACTGGATATCTGCATGTTATTCATTTTACTCCGCTGTAATGCCAATCCAGGTGGACCTAGTCCTGATTTGAGGATTTATTTTTCTATGACGGGGAAATACGACATATACATTATAATATCTGGATAAATGTCAGCTTTTAAGTGCATATTATGCTTATAGGCCCCATGACATGATGATTTTTATGCTTTTATATAGATCTTAGTGGTCCTCCAATACTGTATCTTAAGTCTCTTTCCAAAATTCAGCTTGGTGCAGCTTGCTGTCTCTCACACGATCACTTTGACAGTCGGTGGAGCTATTTTTTTTTTCCTATGAAATTTTCATGTCATAGGACCTTTAAAGCACTTTAGTACTTAGAGAACACTGTACAAATCCATGTTTCTTTACATGAGTGTAATCAGTCCTAGTAAATTTACAACAGAGAACATCCTCTACAGTCCTCAGCACTCAGTGGTCCTGCTCCATGAGTGTAGATGGTCTGCAGCTGTCGTAGCTCCTTCACACTTCCATTTCACGCTACTAGCACTTACAGATGGCTGATGCAGATCTAACAAGCAGAAATTTCACAAACTGACTTGTCTCAATGGCGGCATCCCATGACCATGCCATGTCTTCTACAGCAGTGGTCCCCAACCTTTATTTGGTCACGGACTGGTTTAATATCAGAAACTATGTTCACGGCCCGGCCTTTAAGGAGTGGCAGATAAATATACGTATACATAGCTATACAAATAAATGATACGCATAAAAATATAATTATGGGGTATCTTTAAAATACACTAATAAACGTAAATCCAATGTGTACTCGCAGCTTTATTAACAGCATTTTCATAACAACGAGACAACAACATTTTTCTGTGCAGCCCGCGGACCGATACCACATGATCCACGGCCTGGTACCGGTCCGCGGCCCGGGGGTTGGGGACCACTGTTCTACACGGCCAGTGCTTGTCTGTGGAAACTGCACGTCTATGTTGTTGATTTTCTACACCTGTTAGCAATGCTAGTGGCTGAAACACCTGAACTCAATTGTTAGGAATGGTGTCCACATTCTTTGTCATATGATGTATCTTTGTGCTGCAGTGTTTATTTAACCGAGCATTGAAACCAAGCAATCTAATGACTGTTTATAATGATTCTGTGCCAGTGTTTAGGAACTGTATGCACCAGACATTGTTCGCAAACCGTAAATGGACGAAACACATGCAGCTCTTGGTCTGTTTCTGGGTGCGATCTGAAATGCTGGAAGACATTTCCTGACCAAGAATAATGGGTTTTCAGTCATTCATAGTGAGACCAGGATGCGTTTTAGTCACATAACCTTTCAAATAAAGATCTTTAAAAGCGTCACTGCAGCCCTAGTCCTCAACGCACGCCACTAAATAACATAAGCAGACATTGTTCTATCAAATATCGGAGGCCTCTGATGCAGGGAAAATGTCACTCAGTATCTCAATAATATTTTGACAAGACGTCTTCCTCCTGTATTGATTGCATTTCATGGCCTGTGCATTCAGATCTGTGTAACTGATCAAGGCCTGTGCATTCCAGCTACCCCCTGCTTTGCCCTCTCCACTGAGGGAAATGGCTGTGGAGTGTTATCGGCCTTGAAGAGGGAAATTCTTGCCATTCCAGTGCACAGAGTAAATCAGTGTTCTGTGCAAGCTCGTGCCAGCCACTCGCCACCTCACTGTGGGTCTGTAGGCAGAGGAAGCCCTGGGGCCGCTGGGGCAACACACTGCACTCACTAAAGATAGGCCGAACAAAACATTCGATCCAAAAGAATAGGCTTAGGCCACAGTCTAAGCCTAGAATTGTGCTATAAGCCACTGTCTGAACTCCATTGGCCTTTAATATAGACTGGCCATGGACCAAAATCGTCAAGTCATCAAAAAATAGTAAGCTAACAGTGGTTATATAGACTTGGATTCATTATCAACCAGTTCTCAACTGGATATTACCAAACAGCAATCACAGACGTCAGTCACTCCATATCACACAATATTGAACCTCCATATCTAGTCTGTTTGTGCCTTCAACTCTGAAAAGGTTAAATGGCTAACAAAGTCCCACTTGAGAAAGTGACAGAAAATGCTATTTTTTTTCTTAAACTCAGGACCACAGAGGAAAACCACAGGGCCTCAGAAGCTTTGCTTCCTTCTGGTTGTACAGTCACAGTCATGGTCTTGCAGCGAGCTCCTCTAATAGGGCGGGGCGGGGCGAGCCGCTGTGTTTTCCCACATCAATAACGAAGCCCCACAAGCCCAAATTAGTTCTCCATTCTTGAATTAAATTAAATTAATCCAGAAGACTGAGCTTGTGAACTCCTCTCCTGCTATTCCAGTGGAGCCTCTGCCTTTCAAAAGGGAATGTGCTTCAGTGCAGCAGGATCAAAGATCACAGCAGCTGAAATTCTTCAGGGATTAAGGTCCACATTGTTCCTCAGTGTGATCACTGACCATCGCTATGAACTGACAAGCAAGCTCAGCTGAACCCACTGCCACGAGAGGTTTGTCAGTATCTCACAGTGAACAAGTGGCTCGCAGTGGGTCCTACAGCAGCTTACTAGCTGTGCCCGGATCACCAGTTCAAATACATGCTGAGTCCCTCCACTAATTGCTAGGCATAGTCCCACTGCCTGTGGCGGATATGCTTACTAGGGCGAAGCATAATTTTTCTATTGGCTTTGGGTAAATGACGGCTTTAAGTCCCTTCAAAAGGTGTTTTATGATTTCGGATGACAACTACTTCAGCACTGGAGGCCGACCACAAAGTATATTTTCAATGACTTTTTAAAAAGACAATTGAATAGTTTTAAGTCTAAAGCGAGCAAATTTGCAGATTCTTCCAAGCTCTGGGTATTTAGTAGCTCTTAACTGACAGAAGACAATCCGAGCTCAAAATAAACATTACTCAGTGCTGCCTTTTCTTTTTGTAAAATCCATGACGTGTGTTAACAGAAGTCTTTTTCTCTTACATGCATTTTCCGTATCTGCAACACACAGCACCCAATCAAATTCTGACAATGTGGACACATGATGGCAAAGGCCAAGAAAAGGAATAGATATGCTCGTATAATTGCAGGCAGCTAAACCGCATTAAGGCAGTTATGTAATAAACTGTGACAGGTCTAATTTCAGCAAAGCAATTATTAAATGTATACTTCTCAAATTTTGTGTGGGAGACTAATAAGCTAATCACCAAAAAACCAACTTTTTTGAACATCTTGCCAAAGCCATGGTTAAAAAAGGATCATACAATGTCAGCCCATTGATTTGACTCTCAAGCCCTATGAAAACCAGCTTTAATTATTATATATTCCCATTATAAAGCAGTCATTCCAATACATTACAACATTTAAGCCAGGACCAGTAAGGTTTTCTGATCTATAACCAAAAAAAATCCTCAGAATGATCAGGACTATTCACTAAATGACAAATTGTCAATCTGACCTAACAATTAATATTAACAATCAAAGTTGCAAAAGATATAACAGACTGCTTTGGTAGTTGCCAGACAGAATGTCTGACGGTCAGCCTTTTCATTACTGCCAAAAATTACAACCTTTTCCTATCTGTCTTTTACTGTTACTGCTGCTACAAGAGGCCAAGATTAAGAAAATACCACACAGACCAGCACAGATGTGTAATTTCCCACCAGGCTAAGAGTCAAACACAACTGGAGAGCATTTGTTCCCACAGCTGATAAAACGCGCTAACCGAAATCTGACCCGTGAAATGGCTGGCACCCCCCACCCCCAGCATCACCACCAACACATGGGATATTTAGGTCCTTCACTCTAATTGGAGACAGATGGAACCGGCAATCATCTCTTCTGTTTACAATCGTCCACATGTTCCTCTGTAGGTGGTGATGTTTTCTGTGATCTCGCAGCAGGTCAAAGGGGAACCAGCACTTTCCTCACATGCTATCTATGGTTACTTCAGTAAAACACCATGTTAAGCAACAATTCTCAGAAGAACCATGAGAACTGTTGGTTAAAACAGTTTATTAGGCTCAATTAAGGCAAACAGCTGGACTATACAGGCATCCGAGGAGCTCCTATACCAATATGGATCACATGATCCTGGTGTGCTTAAGGATAAATGAGACTTGAAGTGTCGGCTGAGAAAAACATTCGTGAATCTGAGAGTTTTGCAAACTGAGAATTCCTAAGAGAGGCATCCATCTGCCATGCAGCGCTATAAACCAGACCTATGATTGTGAGAAAAACATGACGTACCAGTGCACTGTGAAAGGAATGAGAGTTACTCAACATAATAAGTATGTTGCAATGTTTTGTTGTTGTGGGTCAGGAAGAGCTGTGGAGGAAGGAAGTGACATCACCATGACCACATGAGAATCTCAAATGTATTCTTGGTCAACAGACAATGAAGAGGTTCTGACAGAGGATGTAATTTAATTTGTGTTCTAGAGCACCAATTCTCAAAATATGGTGATACATGGTGCTCCCTCCAGTGGTACGTGAAGGCTTCGCTGAAAAAATGTACTACAGTTATTTTACAACTTAGTCCTTTCCAACTACTACGAACTACAACATTAGATTCAACATTGAAATGGGATTTAAATAATAGGCTCTGGTTTGCCTTTCCTGAATTATTTGTTTCAATATTAGTATATTTACAAAAAAACACACAACTGGCAAAGCAATGATACATTTTCTTTCTTACAGCTCTGAAAGAAACATGACTGAATAACAGTTGCTACTCCTAATGTTCCGTTTGTGTGTGTGTGTGTGTGGCTGCTTCTTGCATTATATAACGTGGAAGAGTTTAAGTGCCAGTTCCCTTTGTACTGTGCTCTGCCTGACAAGTGTCAATAAATAATATTTTTATTTGGAATAAATTTGCCTGTGTGAACTGTGCGTGGCTGAATAGAGTTGGCCTACAATACTGTATTTCATCACGGGTAGTAATGGTGGTACATGGTGAGCCAAATCCTATGATATGTATGAGGTGTTAAAAGTTTGAGGCAATGTGGTTTAAATCAAAGTGGACTGAGAGGCTGAGAAACATCTGAAGACTGAGCCTAAGGGAATCCTTCGCTTTGCCGTATCCTTAATGGAAGTCTCAAATTCCCACGCCCACATGCTTGAAAGTCAATGCGTCCCTTTATTCACACCAAAACACACTTTACTGATCATAAATTATGATCCACTGGATAGGGAGTTGTCCCTGCAATTGGAAGGTCAGGGGGTCAAATCTCAGGACTG
The DNA here is from genome assembly GCA_037974485.1 of Hemigrammopetersius urotaenia. Taxonomy (NCBI): domain Eukaryota; kingdom Metazoa; phylum Chordata; class Actinopteri; order Characiformes; family Alestidae; genus Hemigrammopetersius; species Hemigrammopetersius urotaenia. Next base: position 36,645,021 of record JBBPDC010000001.1, read on the forward strand.
CTAATGGCACCACTGAGGTAACCTTGAACAAGGTACCCCCACACTGCTCCCCCGGGTGCTGCGTCGCTGCCTGCCCCCTGCTTCAATTGGGTTAAACGTAGAGAAAGAATTTCACACTGATCACACTGTTCTGTGCTTTATGTGTTCAAATGGCCACTATACACTAATACAAACACAGATTGGAAAGAGGACTCGACCACATATGAGGAGCAAATACTGCCCGATTCCTATCCTGACTGATTATAACCATGCATTCCCAACACTACGGTTGGTTGTTTTCAGGTCAATTTCATGTGACTAGCATCAATAGACCTGATTTCAGAGGTCGATCCCAGGGCCAGAATGAAGAGTGTTTGACAGGCTTTGGATACTTCATCATTTGAAGTGCTCCCATATGTGTGCTCTGACATCTCTGCTTGTTTAGCTTCAATGGCTGCATGGAAAGTGTTGAAATTTGTTTGTTTTTTACATTTTCTGTATAGCAACTGTCGTTGTCCTTAAATGCCAGCTGACGATGGTGGAATGGGACATAGTTTCCAAATACTAAATAAAGGCAATCATCTCAAAAATAACAAAGAAATATTAAATAAACACCCAACCTTTTTTATGTGCTACATCTGAGCAAGGGAAGCCCTGCTAGACCAATGCTGAGCTCATTTATGAACACCAGGTAAACTGTATTGTTTTTTGTTTTGCAAATGGTACAATTTGATTCCCAGGTGACTGGAGCCAGAGAAGCACTTGAGGATCATGAGGATGCGGAGGCCTGGACCTAGGTAGTTTCAGAAAACATAAGGTCACATAATCATGAGATTCAACTACGTTCTGATAATGCAGTAGCCTACTGTGCAGAAAAGACAGCACCCCAAGACTACCCAACCAACGGTGAAGCGCCTGGTTCTTAGCTGACCTCAGAACAGCAAAGGTTTTCCCAAAGGAAGAGAAGTGCCATTGATTGTTCAGCTTTGAACAAGACACTACACTCCCCAGAGTGACTGACTTCTTGAGGTGTACACACTATAGATATAGAAATCATATGTGGACAATTAACAGATTATATTTTTAAAATGAGAACTTCATGCAACCTTTTTATTTCGTCTATTCCAGAGACATTATAAAGGTGAAGTTTCAACGACTGCAAAATCAACAGGAGAGCTTGTAGCACACATGCCATCTTTTTACGACATTCTTGTCCTTCATTAAAAAAAGCCATTCAGCCTTGCCAGTAAAGTCGCCTGTCCTCACTAGAGAGATACACACATGCACAGTGACCAGAACAATTTCTCAACCACTGGGCTGCGAAGGCTTTTGATTGGGCTGCGAATGTAAAATCGTGACAGGCCACTGGTCCACAATTGGCTATTTAATATAATGTAATGCAGCCCTGTGGGCCTTGTCAACATGCTGTGATAAACCAATGGTTCTCTACCTGTTCAACACTAAGGCCCACTTGTCTAAGTCCAATGCTCAATATAACCTACTGCACTTTTATCCCGTTTAACAGGGCTTTCAAATATGCCTTAAATGTGGCTTTCAGTTTCATGTCTCTCCCTATTCAAAAGATCTTTGTCTTCTAAGACAGCCTGAGTGCATCGCATAGCATGCTGATGAAGCTGCTCTGTTTAGGCTCCATTTTTGGCTATTTCAGCAACCAATTAAGGACTTGTATTACAATTAGGCTGGGATTGCATGTTTACTGGCCTTTAAATTGTGTGAATTTTGATGAAGAGTGCAAACATGTTTAAAACAATCAGAGGATTTTAAAAAATGAAGAGAGAATGAGAAATTAAAACAGGTTCATTAACAGTTTTAGGTTTTGCTACCACTTTACTGTCAAATCTGACATGTGAACAAAAGGGTAAATAAAACTAACAGGAGTAAAGTCAGTTAATGAACCGGTAAGTGCTTATGGAAGAACAGAAGGAGAAGAGATGAACAAATGAAGTATAAAAACATGGAGGAGTAAAAATTCAAGCAATGACTAGCTTAGGCCTAATAAGTAGCTGCTGAAACACACATTCAGTCCTAAGAGAAGCCACTCCACCCCAAAACAGACTTCTCTAAAATTCTGATCCCCTCCCAGTGCACACGCAAAGCCTGAAGCATTACTAATCTCTAATATACCCAGAGAAGGCTGCAGCTTTAGCAGACACATTTAACCATTTACTGGTATAGCTGCTCTCACTCTGTGAGGAAGAGTAACAACTATTTCCTCAATTAAGCACTTCAGGCAGACCTGGCCCTCAAGCAGTTCTAAAATTAGCCTCTCTAACCAGGCTCCTCATTCTTCCGGACACAACGAGGCCACGCTTGAACCTAATGCCGCAAACCCTGTCCACACAAGTGGACCCATGGGACCTGTGGATTACTCTATAGGCCTCAAGGGAGCACAGTCAGTGAGAAACCCCTACAAAGCTGCTGCAGCTAGGCGTGCTACTCAGTAATAGTGATGAAGCGGGGACAGACAGCTCAGAGCAGGGTCCAGAGGTGCCCTGTCTAAGACAGAGGCTTTATTATTTCAGCAGCACGGTGCATGTTTGTCTTGGCTGACCTCCTTCTTACCCTCTTTGCCCTCCTCCCCCTTTAAAGAGAAAACTCCCCATACGCAAAGTAAGGGGAGTGCCCGTTTTCCCACATTTTTCCTGTGGAAGAGCGCCATTTATCCTACCACAGCAGGGAGACGACAAAAAGCCATCACTCACACCAAACAACACACACAGGCGCACTCTCGCAAACTCCCAGCATGGCTCCCACAGCACTGCGGTTATACCGGCCACAAACCACTTTTGAGTTTCTGCGGCTTGTGAATCAGCAGACAATGAACAGCCTAATGCACAAACATTAATTACTCGCTTTCAGGAGGGGCCTGAAGTTCAAAAATCAAGCGACAAACCCGAGCTGATCTGGGCGATGAGGCTGAGGGCAAAACAATACAAGGTTGCATCATTATTCTTATACTTGTAATTATCAAAAATCAACAGCAAAACTGTTATTTAACAAATCCTGAGAATAGTGACTATTATTTTAATGTTAAATCATTTGAATAATTCTGGAGCCAACAAAAAGAGGGGGGGGCTTGAATAAGATTGGGATAAGATTAAACGGACAAATGCAAAATGGCAAAATACAGGATACGAACCCACAACCTTCTGATTGCAGGGGCTCTAACCACAAGGCCACCAGCTGCCCTTTACCTACAATATGCTAAAAAAGAAAAGCTTATTGTGACACATTTTAAATGTTTAATTCTACTGCAGATTTGTCTCTCATTTTTTCATTTGCTGTCTTTCATTGTTTAAACTGTGCATTGAGCTGCACGGTGTGTGTTTTGGGAGAGGACTTACACTGCAGTATAAGAGGACTACTTTGCAAACAAATGCATTCCTTTGGTTTGAAGTATGTTTTCTGTTTATAGTCAGAGCTCTGAAGAAAACACTAATTTCTGACATTATCAAAGCTAAAAGCATCGTTACAACCCTAATATCACTACATAGCCCCCTCAGAGTTTCCCCAACTCCGCCTTGAATCATTTTTGTGCCAACCAAATGAATCTAATAACTGTAACTGAACCATTTGCAGAGATGCTCTGATAAGACATCGTTCTATGTGAACACCCACAAAGCTGCCGCGATAAACAGCAGTACAGTGTCGACAAGGCGCACGTACTTCCTGGCCTCCACACTCTAATTGGTTAATAATCATTTCCTGAGCCAGATCAAGAGCCCACACACTGACTCAAAATCGCCCCAGACTTATTAGCTCTTTCCAGCCTAGCTGATCCTGAGGAGTATTAAAATACACCTTACATAATCGCTAAGCGCTCCCCGCATGCAACCTCCTCAGTAAGAGCTGACCTTGAACTCACCCCAGCAAGGTAGAGGCAGTCTGAGAGGGCCCCAATAAAAAAAAAGCCCTACAGAAACAGTCAAGCTGACCAGGAGGTGACAAGTTTTTCATAAGAACTTTCAGTTTCTTTCAGTTTCCGATGAAGAATTGTCCATTTAGTGCCATCACTGACTGAATCTTGTTGGGAGGATGTTACCATACCAAACATACCAACGTTTTCTGCTCTCAAAATTCTCGTCACTTCCTTCATGGTTATCAACTTTATTTCAGTTATCAAAGTTCTTATCGTTTTCTGATCTGCCCTTGAACTTCGACAACAGCTCCTCAGCATTTTTACTTCTGCATTTTTGGCCGTTAAGCTCTGGCAGTGAAACACTACCTCAGACATGCGGTGCGGGTCCACAGGGGATGTTTAAGGCAGACAAAGTCAATGTAAAAGACAGGGTCTGTATATAAAACAACCTCTGGGTCCAATTACGCCAGCTCTGCAAACCCCATTCTGCCTCTATTAAGCCTATGAGAAGAGACAAAACAACCAGGGATGCACCGGTGAGGGAACTGTGGGAAACCTGAAACTTTCCATCCAGATCTAGCATGTGGATACAAAAGACATTTCACAGAAATTGGGACTATTTCCACCTTATTGAACATTACAGGGAAATCTAACATGCTTTACTGTATGTTTTCAAATGCAGTAAAATCCACAGGACAGATTTCTTATTCGAAATTACGGATGTAGCACTGTATAAATGATCTTTCATGGTACAATAACAACTATTGTTTTTTAATAGTGGTCACATTTAAACAATGCTCATTTCTTTTAAGCAATTACCTCATACTGATATGGTTCTGACAATAAACGGACAGCTAAAAATAACTATAATTACAAAAACGTTCATTTTTACTACAGGTTTGTCTTAAACAACAGTATCACAATACTTAAACACATTTAAGATGAGGGAAATGGAATTAAAGGCTATATTAAAAGGATGCATCGGTTAATCTTAGAGCAAATAAAACATCAGTCAGCGCTGCTCTCATAAACTATGGAAAGACTTAGAGGTGTTTGACCAACTTTACATAGGACGCACTAGACAAATTCCATTCTATGGACGAATCAGCCATCTGCATGGAGGCAGTAAACACTGTGAAGCTATAAAAGGCTTGTTTACGTTCCTCAACATGCAGACTTCACTGGAACCTCAAAGACAAATGACGTTTGTAAGGTGTGGCCTAAGTAAGAGATGGAGATCAAGTATGCATGTTAGAGGGAGTGTGATGCTGGAACATGCGTCTCCTAAATCAGACCTTTAACCAACTGACGTGCAAATGGTCGTCCAGTCCTGACCAAAGTTCAATGGCTAGTGGAATGTTTTCTTTTGTAAAGTAAACACTTGTTATCAGTCCTGTAATGCCTGGCCTTACCAAGTTCACTCTATATGGACTAAAGTATTGGGATGCATGACCATTACACCAAAAAGGACTTTAATGACATTGCATTCAAATACATAGACATTAATATAGAGTTGTTCCCCCTTTGTGGCTATAACAGCTTCCACTCTTCTTGGAAGGCCTTCCACAAGATTTTGGACTTTCTGAGGAAATTTGTGTCCATTCATTCTGTAGAGCATTTGTGAGGTCAGACATTGATGTTGGATGAGAAGGTCTGGCTCAAAATCTCCATTCCAGTTTATCCCAAAGGTGTTGGATGGGGTTGAGGTCAGGGCTCTGTAACGACCAGTCAAGTTTTTCCACACCAAACTCATCCAACCATGCCTTGGACCTTGATTTATGAATCTGGGCACAGTCATGCTGGAATAGAAAAGGTTCAACAATCTGTGTCCACAAAGTTGGCGTTGACCAAAATACTGAAGCATTAAGATGACCCTTCAATGGAAGCAAGGGGTAAAAAAAATAAGAGGCGTCCCAATACTTGTGTCCATGAGTCATTGCTCAGACATAGTAGGGGGAAATGTGTTTGAGGCAGCATTCGTGACAGCATACTTCAGTCATGCAAAAACTTAAAACACAAATGCAAGCCTTCATGCTCTCCCCTAAGCATGAAGGCCACATACTTTAGATGCGGTGTGTGGGCACAATGGAAAGGTCCACAAACAAGGGCAGCTCTCAACAGGCAGGAGTTTAGTAGGTCATCTCGCATCTTCCAAGCTTATCCAAACATCTCCAGAACTTTTATGGACTATGAAAGAAGCAATCTCACTGCACATCTCTTCATGGATGAAGAGAGTGGAGGGTAGCCTACATACCATCTTTATCTCCCAGGCACTACAGGCAGCAAGAAACCATTAGGAACAAATGGTTTAAAATCATCACAAAATCCTGCATGGAAAATCTGCTAAGAAGATACAGCTTATTAAAGAGGTGGCATCAATCAAAAGAAAACCAGTTTGAAAAAGCTGCAAGTTGGAGAAAATTTAATTTTCGCTTGAGAAGTTGTCCCTCTCTGAGGAAAAACACTACATGATAACAGTGGTTGTCTTGGCGTCGTCTAGGTGGGCTTTATTTTCAAAACTTCAAATCAAGAGACGAGGACAAGTTAGGAGACAACTGTGAAACTTTCTGAGCTGTCCTGTCCACCTAAGCTCATGGAGATGGTCTTCAAAACCAAGCAGGCATGGAACACGATGCAGTTTTCTAAAAAACAAAAAAATACAAACCAAACTTACCAACAGCTGCTCCAGTTTTCCACAACGAACAGAAGAAATGATGTCAGCATTCACAGTCTGCACACATGCTTAATGTCCTCAGTTTCAGTCTGACCTGAGTCCCACATGTAGTTCCAACTTTACTTTGTGTAATTAGTGGAGCTCCGAGTTTCACTCCGCCCACTCATGCGTTCATGCGGCTGCGCAGAACCTGCGATTCACAAAGCAAGCGCACACGGAGTTTCTACCATGACCATGTTTTATAGATCAGCTCATCCAGCGCAAGACCTCCTCCGCCCCTAAGTACCACTGAGTTAATGTCGAGAAAGCCAGAATTACTCTGTAGTTGTGGTAAGAAAGTGAATGCTTTAATAGTCCTATCGGGTGAAATCGAGTCTGACATATATAAGGGCTTTTGGTGCAGCTAAAAAACGACTTTATTCACACGTACATGGAGCTGCGAAAAGTAGTGAAGAGAGCAAATTAAACGCATCCTCACTTGGTCCGCTGATGAATGCATGCAACGACTTTAGACAAAAGTGCACGCATCTGTTGCTAAACTTGTGTTTGGCCACTGTATGTCAGTGCAACAAGATTTACATTCTGTAACCATAGACTACACTAGATGGACAAAAGTATTGGGACGCCTGGCCATTCCACCAACAAAGACTTTAATGACATTACATTCAAATGGAGTTTGTTCCCCCTCTGCAGCTATAAGAGCATCCGCTGGTCTTGGAAGGCTTTCCACAAGATTTTGTAGTTTCTGAGGGAATTTGTGCCCATTCATTCTGTAGAGTGTTTATGAGGTCAGGCATTGATGTTGGACAGCAAGGCCTTGCTCGTAATCTCCGTTTCAGTTCATGCCAAAGGTGTTGGATGGAGTTGAGATCGGGACTCATATCCAACCATGTCTTTATGGAGCAAACTTTGTGCACTGGGGCACAGTCATGCTGAAATAGAAAATGTTCTTCCCTAGACTATATCCACGAAGTTGGAAGCATGGTGCGCTGAAGTATTAAGATAACCCTTCACTTGAAGTAAGGGTCCAAGCCCAAACCCTGAATTAAGATAGTACACATTATGAAGACTATGGCAGCCACAGCTGGCAGCTTAGTTGAAAAAAGTGAGTGGATCAACAGCCCCCCCTGGTGTTAAAACAGATAAATACCATTTAAATACACAAAGAAAAAATCTCTTGCGATTTTGGGAATAAAGATGGACTTTCAGATTCAGGACAAGCCAACGACAATGCACATCTACAGTCTATTTTATTGAAGTTTTAAAAACATATGAACAGCCTACATAAACGTCTTAGAAACCACATAAATCTATGTACAAACAGGAGTGTAGAAGTTATTTCTTACTGTATTTGTAACCAGTGTTTATCTAAGAAAATAATATTTCCCTCATGTTTCTTAACAGCAAAATTCCAGACAAGTTAAAACAGGTGTTAGAACAGGTGGTATGTGCAAAAAAGGAAAACAAAAATCAATAAGCTTGGTCTAAAATGTATATTTATCCCCAAAAATACTGAGGAACAGCTTGTCAGGTGCAGGCAGTGGCAAATTTGATCAAAATCAAACTACAGCAGCTCCTATTACATTAATTTCACAAACAGTCTTAGTCTGTACCTGACAAACTGACTTGACAAACCAGAACCAACACTTTTAACCCTGAGCACAGATAACTGAACAGCTGGTCATTTATATAATAAAAAGTGGAACATCTTAATAATAATAAAAATAATTAAACTTATATTATAACAATAATAAAAACAACCAGCAAATATTAAGATATAAGTTCCAATGTACTATTCAATTTGGTTTAAAAGGTTATTATAGGTCACTATTGATATCCACACACAAATGAGATCTTTTGTAGCAACTGTTGAAGATCAGCGAAGTCCCATTTGACCTAATGAGCATCTGCAGGTAAGAACTCAGTGCCTACATTCAGTCTGTTCAAGAAAAGTTCTATTCATGTGTGCGAGTGATCATTTCACATTCATTATTTCAAACCCGCCTTTTTCTGATTTACACCGACCAGACAACGGTCCTGGCAACAGTTGCTACAAAAGACTCCCTCAGGAAGTCTTCTGTGACTCTTCAAAATAAAGCATCCAAAGGAACAGTCAAACAAATAAAATTAACTATACAACGTTCACACTTTGTCAAGCAATAGCTCTCAGCCTCAGCTCTGGTTGCACACTATCTTGAAAGGGTTCACGTGGGATACCGATGGGTCCAGTAATCAGCCGAGTTGAAGTTAGGGCAGGGGGAACGCTGAACTGTTCGGGATAGTGAGTTCCCAGACTGGGAATGGGCAGCACTGGTGCGGAGTGATTAATGAGGTCATGGGGTGTGGGGTGTGGGTGTGGATGGGAATCAGATGGGTTTGGTGGTGCTGTTGTAGACAAATTTATCTGTGTCATCCACGGGATACGAGTATGAACCATTGACAGCGACGCGCTGGTGCCTTGACCCTTGCTGCTTTTTGCTCTTCAAAATGCAGTAACCAATCACGCCCAGCAAGACGAGGATGGCCACGCCCAGCACCACAGCTATGGCAATGGAAGCTGAGGGAGGGAGAAAAAGGCTGTTATTGACATAACGATGTGGCTCAGAGATTTAAGATGCTGATCGTTTGTGACAGTTGTAGAGGAATCATGAAAATATTGTACGATTTTTACCCACCCCTGCTGACAAATTCGTTTTTTTAAAAGGTTAGTTTAAAGAAATGCACATAAGGTATTTTTCTTCAGAAGGCCAAAGGTCATGGTAAAGGTCTAGCAGAGTCTAGTTCTTCTTCCTGTGACAGGTGGGGGTGATGGCAGCAGCTGTCCAGCAAGACGAGGATGGCCACGCCCAGCGTCACCAAAAAAGCCCACCAACGACTTCACTTCCTCAGACGGCTGAAGAAGGCTGGCGTGTCCACCTCTGTCCTCACCAGCTTCTACAGGTGTGCACTGCTCATAACATGAAGGCTCTACAGAGGGTGGTGAAAACGGCCCAGAGGACCCTACGCACTCCACTCGCTGCAGTAACGGACATTTACAGCACACGCCGTCTCAGGAAAACTAAGAGCATCGTGAAGGACCACAGCTACCCTGCACTGCCATCCGGCAGGACAAAACACACACGCACGACACGATTCAGGAACAGTTTTTACCCCAGCGCCATCAAACTATTCAACACACAGTAACTGTAGTCCTCTCTGTTTGTGCGATACATTTGTATTGTAGCACACAACACTTTACAATGCACCGTCACTTTACACTACACTTACTTTATACTTTATATTATGCAACTCAACCTGTGACTAGTTATTATCTTATTTCATTGTGCTCTGTACACTGTACTCTGTATGACAAACTTCAACTTCAGGAGGAGATGAAACATCCCAAGACGTTTTCAAGGCAAGCAAAAGTAATTTAACTTCAATTACAGTTTATAGCAATACATTGTGTTTTTTATGGTAAGCAGTGGAATCTGGTTTTTGTGACGCCGTTAACGGCAAGATTCCAATGAGATTAACGGCGTTAAAAAAAATTTACCTATGCCCACCTCTAAAAAAAAAAAACACAGTATGACATACTATGAGGGGTGACCATATGTCCTCTATTTCCCTTTTTGTTATTAAAAAAACCCCAAAAAAACCCAGGATTTTAAAGCTGCGTAAAACATTAAATGTTCATAGACATTTACTTCATATGTGCTTGTGCTGTCCTCCTGACCCTTGTGTTCTCTATTTGAAAACCAAAATATGATGTTACCCAACATACTATTAAGTATAAAAATTGATGAATATGAGCAAGACTTCAGAGTAGCTAATGCTACTTTACTTTTAGTTGTGTACCTTTGTTCATTTTTACAAATAGCATTACAGTTTGGTTTTTTTCCCCACTCACCTTGGTATATGACAAGAAAAGCCATGTCAGAACCCACTTAAACTAAATATGGTCTGTAGCTTGTTTGGGATGATTAAGATATGATGGCGACAACTAGTGGACACAAGCTTGTTTTGCTTTTTAGTTGCATTAATCTTGTAGCTTCAGTGCAAAGACAAAGCTCAGACATGTCTTGCTTGACTGACTACATTTACTGTGAGGGGAAAATTGGAAAAATGATTTCTGGCCAAAGTACAACTTTAAATAACTTTGTAGTAACATAAGGGTTAAACAAACTGGAACAGAAATGGTGCAGTTACTCATGAATTGTATGTTTTGAAATGTAACACTCACCTGTATTGCCGTCACCTGTCTGCTTCTCAAATACTGCACGCCTGGCAAAAACATCTTGTTCTGCAACGAGACTGTCAGTGATTAGTTACTGATACACAGACATGCTAAGTAGCTCAATCGAAGGATGTTCATCAACAAAACATCTCAATTGATGCTACACTGATGAGTCGCTTAGGCACACCTATGTCGTACCTACACACTGTCCTCTTTTTTGAGCTCCACTTACTCTGACCCTTCCGGGACCTCTGAAGCCATGCTGTGGTGCTAAGCACCAAGACATTAGCAGCATATTCTTTAAATCTCGCTTTAAGTCTTGGGGGGCTCCACGGATGGTCCTACTTTGTTACAGATCAGACGGAAATCTGGTGATTCTGAAGTCAACACCATGAACACTTTGTCATGTTTTTCAAACCATTCCTGAACAACTTTAGCAGTGAGGTTGGGAGCATTATCCCCTGCCATTAGGGAATACTGGTGCCATGAAGGGGTGTACTTCTTCTGCAACAATGTTTAGATAGGTGGTTTGTGTCAAAGTATTATCCACATGAATGCCGGAACCCAAGGTTTTCCAGCAGAACATTGCATTGAGCATCACACCACCGCCGCCGGCTTGCTTTCTTCCCATTCTGCATTCAGGTGCCATCTCTTCCCCAAGTAAGCATCTCGTATGTGCCTGGCCATCCACTTTATGTAAAAGTATTCAGACCAAGCAACTTTCTTCCATTGCTCCATAGTCCAGTTCTGATGCTCACATGCCCATTGTAGAGGCTTACAGTAGAACCAGCATGGGAACTCTGACCAGTCTGCAGCTACTCGGCCCAATTCAGTCTGTGGCACACTGATTGTTCTAACACATTTCTGTGGGATTGGATTGTCAGCTCACTATTTGTCCTTACATACAACACTTTTGCTAGGTACCAACAACTGCATACTGGGAACATCCCACAAGTCCTGTCTTATTGGAGATGTTCTGACCCGGTGGTTTAGCCATCACAATTTGACACTTATTCAAAGTCACTTAGACCCTTGCATTTGCCCATTTTCCTGCTTCCAATTTCAAGAACTGACTGTTCTCTTGCTGGCCACTACATCCCATCACTTGGCAGGCGGCACTGTAGCAAGATAATAGAGTTAATCAATTCACCTCGTAGTGGTTTTGAGGTTGTGGGTGATTGATGTATACAATAATTTGAAAGATTGCTGACTTACAAAAAATGAGCAGTCTCTAATTTATAAGGTAGTTCCATTTTTATGGAGAGAGACTGAATATCAGCCAAAAGTCAAGAAAATAAAAACATACCCAAACAAAACGTGACTTAGTACTGATTGGGGAAACCCTTGTTGGCAAGCACAGCAGTGATGTTTCTTGTAGTCGGTCGCCAGGTCTCAGGAGGGATTTTGGCCCACTCTTTACAGAAACTCTCTAAATCTTTAAGGTTTCTTGGCTGCTGCTTGGCAACTTGAAGCTTTAGCTCCTCCACAGACTGGCTAGGCCAATCCATGACCTCAATGTGCTCCTTCTTTAGCCACTCCTTTGCTACCTTGGCTGTAAGTTTTGGGTTGTTGTCATGCCGGAAGACAGTGTTGTGGCTGAGTGAAGGAAGTTCTCACCCAAGATTTTATAAAACATGGCGCCATCAAATGGACTGTATTACCGCCACCAGCCCAGCAGTGGCAGTAATACACTGAAAAGTTGTCAACCATGATAAAAAGAAGCAGCCTGCTCTGTGTCTTGTCCTCGTATGTAGCAAATATTAGTGTGTGTGACAAGTTTTATATATGTAGTGTAAAACAACAGGTAAGATGTGTCCAATAAAATAATCTATAAAACAAACAATACTCACTGGTGGTTCTGTGGGGGTCTAATATGGTAAGTGGAGCTCATAAAAAGAACAATAAGTGTAGCTGCAAGGTAGATGTGCCTAGTAATGTGCCTCATGTATGTTCAGCCAAACTCACCAGTGACATCCATGCAGACCTTCATGCAGTGATCTTCGACTTCAAAGCGGTTATCATTGCCTTCGCAGCCTCCAAAGTTGAAGCGGTTGCACTTACGCTCGTATGGATTGTAGTACCACTTTGTAAAGCTAGCACGGCAAGGGCCTGTGACTGGAGGCTGCGTGCAGCGAGCTAAGAACAGAGAAAAATGGTTTAAAGTGCACTAAATGAAAGTATTTTCTGGGTGTGTCAATGGAGGTTTAAATGAAAATCACTGATGAGGACACAAACCTTTGTCCACATCCACAGGTATATCAAGCAATCTACGAAACTTTGAGCCCACTGTGTAGAAAGAAAATGAAAGTATTAATTAGTCACATGAAGATAAAAGTGCCAAAGGGGGTGTTTATAATGAAATTAAATTGTTTTGGGAGCATATTTGGGGGCATATTCAGGGTTTCCGCTATAAAAATACGCATTTTTATGCTTTTCTTTTTTTTTTTTAAACCAAAACAGAACATGTTATTTCACTACAGTAATCCAGTCACAAGCATTTTACTCCTAAATTATTAAGAAAAAATGACCTGAAAATGAGGAAACACATTATTATTAAAAGAATAAATCTGTTTCAAAACTACAAAAATATTTATTTAGCATTCAAACAATGCACAATATGAAATAAAATTTGAAATAAATTATTTTACTTGGCCCCACTCATGAAGAGGTTGTGTAATATTTCAGAAAGCTGACATATTATACAATTCTCTCATAAAACTAGTGAATTCAAGTACATTTTAATATTCTGGGCGAAGTGCATGAACATAGTGCATTCAGAAAAAGTGCTTTAAAACTGCTGAAAGATAAACAACATTCTCTATAGGTTTTTAACAAAATAGTGCATTATTTTGGACGGAGTGGGTGTGCTGGAAGGGTCTTGCCCTGTTCTGTGCTCAATCGGGATGTTTTGATTTCATATGAAAAATTAATCCCGACGTTGAGAAAGTCTTTGTAATGTGCGCAATGCTGAAATTACTACTGGGGGTGCATCCACAAATGGCTTTCCGCGTGTCTTTCTTAGATATATAGAAAAATAAACCCAGTAGTTTTATTAGTGTACTGTAAATTAAATTAAAAGAGGCTGTTGAGCTCTGTCGCTGTCCAAATGTCTGCGTCTCTACAATAAGATGGGCCGCTGATGAACAGTAAATTATTGAACTGTAAAAATGATTGGTGATTACCCCTACATTTTACTGTAATTTATTACTGTATTTATTAATAATAATAACAATGACAACAACAGCAATGTCGAGTCGACTAGTCATTTGATGATGTCATCACACACGCAGCGGAGGCGTTCAACATTGAGCAACTTTTATTAAGGTTCTCTTTAACATTAACAGTCAAAAGGTAAGCTGGGCACTGGTGAAATCCTCCTTGTGAAAAAAATCCCTGCTGGTGTGACAGTGTGATTAACAACTTCACCAAGAACACCAGGAGGGTAGAATTCATTTATACGGTGAAGAAGAAGTTAGATATGTTTTCTTGGGATTTAGAAATATTGTTAATTATGTACTGTTGAAATAAACATTACTATTATGTGTTGGTAAGATATGCACAATAAAATACTTTTTATATTTTGTAGTGATTTAACACCAACTATGAGGAGATTGAGGGAAGAGCAGGAGAGAGAAGATGCGTCAAAATGTGAAGTACTTCGGCAAGAAAATCAAGTTGCCCAGGGTGCACGCCGAGGTACTGAGTTTGTTTCACGGCATGCAACGGAGATGAAGGGTGGTTTGTTAGCCTTCATGAAAATGTAATGGTAAACTCGTATTCGCACTGTACATTTTATGCTAAACTTCCTTAGTGCCAGAATGTACAATACCGATATTACCCCTGTAAAGACTGTACCGTAATTCATGCACGAGTGTTTCCTTTGGTATGTGCTGTCATTTTCATTGGTATAAGCAGGTAAATACAGTAATAAATTAATTAAATTTACAGTAATAAACAGTAATACAAATACAAGGCGTTAAGAAGAACAAAAGGAAAAACACGAGAACACTTGAGGGAGAACACTCGAAGGACTGCAGCTGCCAGAAATGCGTCACAGGGCAGCAGCAAATCAGCAACAAGGAAACAGCAGGACTTTCCACGAGCAATTATTAGTTTGGTTCTAAAAAAAAATCCGCAGGGGTTTATTGTATACATACACACTAGGGCATTAACGACTCTTTAACGACATTAACGACTTTTTTCAAGTCGACTAATCCATCAACAAAGTCAAAGTCGAGTCGACTAGTTGTTTGATGACGTCGTCACATGCAACGGAGGAACACAGGCGTCCAACATTGAGCAACTTTTATTAAAGTTCTCTT
Source organism: Hemigrammopetersius urotaenia (assembly GCA_037974485.1). Classification (NCBI taxonomy): domain Eukaryota; kingdom Metazoa; phylum Chordata; class Actinopteri; order Characiformes; family Alestidae; genus Hemigrammopetersius; species Hemigrammopetersius urotaenia. The sequence continues at coordinate 36,660,092 of JBBPDC010000001.1, forward strand.
TAGCATCAACAGTCAGCATCACAATTAAACAAGACTAAACAAAGGCTCATACCAGTGATAAATTTAACTGTACAACTGAGAGTGGCAGCAGTTTAAGCCGTGGCAGGACGACTCTCTGCAGTGCCAGCGTTAGCCATGTTAGCTAGCAGAGCCGTTTCAGATGCAGAACATGACTTGTCTAGACATTTTTATCTTGGTATGGCATAACAGCATAAATTAATTCCAATTTCCAAGACAAAAATACATCATACAATGCAATTTCTGCAATATGACTTGAACACAGATACCTACATTTGTCACACTGTTCCTCGTCAGAGCCATCACTGCACTGCGTCTCCTGATCACATTCAAGCTCTTTGTCTATGCAGCATTTATTAGCACACGTGAACTTGTCTGGTCCACAGGTTTCTCCACATTGCTCAGCTGAAAGAATGTTAGAGAGTATATGAAGGGAAAGGGAGTGGCTTTGGCACAAACAAGGAGAATGATCAATAAATGAAGGGTTTTGTTCCAAAACACATTGAACCACTTTCAGACATGATTAACCTCTCCCCTACTCCTTGATACACGTTCCTGGAAGGAGGTTGACATTTTCAAGAACTAATGAATGCTGTATAATGAAAAAACACACCATTACAGAATTAAAATGCGTTTTCCATTACAGTTAACTGTTATTCTTTAGAAAAACATATATTACATCCAAAATTGTTGCAAATTAATCTTTGCTTGAAATGTATTTTAGTGGTCACCAACTGCAATCCCACACCATAGAAAGTGAAAGTGACCATTCTGTCATTAGTTACCACTCCACAGCACACAGTGTGAACAGCACAAAATTCTTCCTCTGTATTTAACCCATTCACCAAGTGAAGCAGCGGGCAGCCAGGAACACAGCGCCCGGGGAGCAGTGTGTTGAAACAGTACCTTGCTCAGGGGTAGCTCAGAGGTGTTTAGCAGTGGGAATCGAACCCACAATTTTCTGATCGCAGGGCGAACGCCCCAAGCACTAGGCTACCATTGGTGCCAAAGCATTTTTAATGTGGAGTGGGGGCCCATGACACACCCCCACATACACACTAAGAAAGGCTTGTTAGATAGATGTTTAGTTTGAGCAGGCCTGCTGGAGAATGGAAAATGTCTACACATTTTTACTATTATGTCTGCTGTGTGTTCATAATTGATGTTTGATTTGACTTGGGCAAGGACAATGGTTTATTAAAACTATACTACTGGTTCAGTGACAGTTCATGTTTATTACTGGTTTATTAAAGGACACCATCCCTAATTAATAAATTAGAATAAAACAGAAAACAAAATGAATACAATTAAAATAATGACTGACTTAGATTAGGCCTGTCACAATTATTGTCACAGTTGTTTGCCAAAGTTATTTCTTCTTTTTTCCTTTTTTACTGATTTTCAATTGATGGTTTCCTATACTTGGACTCCATGAATCCATGTGGCATGCTCATAGGACGGCTGATACAGAATAACAGATTTGTAAGTGTGAGTGTCCCCTTAACACCCTCTAGGAGGTGCATGACTCTAGATTATTATGATTTATTAGGAAGAGTGTCTCTTAGTAAATAAGATCTGTTGCTTCACTAGCCAGTATCTTGGGATGTAAAGCCTCAAAATCACCTTCTTTTAACCATCCATAAGAAGTGCTGGAACTGACACATTTCAGTATCAATAACGCTTCAATATATTTAAGATACACTTAAGCTGAAAATCTGAAGAGACCTATATAGTGTTGTGTAAGATGGGTTTTTATCTTACTGTTAATATTCACAGTTGTTTGTACAACTCGCAGCAGTGTGTGTGTGTAATATGCACAGGCTTCTATTCTTTATAAACTGAGTGTGAGCTGTGTACAAGTACACATACGCCTCCGTGTGTGTGTTTGTATAGCAGCTATTCTATGTGCTGTATTCCAGCATCTTCAGTCACGATTCAGTTTCTGACTGAATGAAACAGTGTCACACATGCACACACTGTGCTCTTAACATCACTATTTTAATTGTTGCGATTGTAAAATAATGGTGTATAGTTTATCATTTTCATGGTATAATAAATTATACCTTATATATAAAATATAAATAAATATAATAAAATATACGTATATATATATATAAATTATATATATATAATTCTTTGTTCTGAATTTAGAATTTTGTGTGGTCATTAGTGTGTAAAACAATAGTGACATGCACATTTTACACAGACACACTCCTACAAATTGCAAAAGCAATTCTCTTATGTTTTTCCATGGCTGTATACTTCCAATACTGTGCTAAGAAAACTGTCATGAATCTGTGCTTATCCAGCCTAAGACTTAGGCTGACATTCCCAGCTGTGGAAACACTGGTATAGTTGTCTGCCTGTAGGACTACTGTAGGACACTAAATGTAATTTATTAATATGAATAAAAAAAAGACTACTGGGACATTAAACACAGATTACCTTTCTGACAGTTACCACCTACTTTTAACCTAAATAGAGCTCATCAGCACCCCATTCAACACTCCATCTTCACAAGAACCGATTGGATTCTTGGTGAGCACCAATATGGGGTATTACGGACTTACTGGGAACATGAACTGGACCATGTCTTCCTCCTGGTGTAGATGGATTCAAAGCTGTGGAAGAGGAAAAAAATGTGAGGAGAACAAGTTGAGTGGTCAGAATCAGATCAGTAGACTCCCTGCTTATTTTGCAGTTTCTGACTGCCCTGGAGAAGACACTGGACTTTATACCAATCACAGTTCTAATGATATTAAAAAATAACGATTCATTACTGGTTTCTGGTTTTGTGAAGACCTAAAGGCTTATACCTAAAGGCTTATACAGCCCTTAAAATTATATTGAGGTTCCTTAGACCTTAAAAAGGCTCCCCATCCTCGTATATCTCTCTTCATATCCATTGAAATGTCCTTTAGAGGGTCAAAAATGATTCTGGAACCATTTCTGGAACCTCTTTAACTGAAAACATTTAGCCATTCACTACCTGAGACTTTATCGCAGGCGTTTAAGCATTCTTCCCGAGTCATGTAGTTGTTATGGTTTGGTATGCATCCCCCAAACTTAAACGGCTGACAGCTCTCTGTGGCTGCATTGTAGTGCCAGCGAGGGAAGGCCCCGCGACAGGGACCTTCTTTCTTAGGCACCAGACAGTGATCTGGAAAATAAAACAAAGATTGTTCGCATTCAATTACCTTGAAATAGCACTTTTTCTTATAGATGGGCCACGTGAAGTTGTAAGGAACACCATTACATTGACCAGTCCAAGTAGACACAAAGGATTCTATACACGTTAGCCTTACTGAGCATGGAAAAACACCTCAAACCATGCAAAAGAAAATATACTCTGAGAGAGAACCCTACTTTCACTTACATCTATGTTTCAAAACCAAGATGCTGACAACATGAATAAGCATTTATCTTAATCTCATTGAGCTTTGTTAACAAAAAAGAAATTAAAGAAAGAAAGAAAGTTGTTGAGCAATGTACTCCATTACCCCTTTACTGCATGAATTATTAAATACACATGAATTCGCTTGCCTCAGAAAATTGCATAAATAATCCATGAAATACAATAATGTTGTTTTTTTTGCATTTTGTTGCCATGTGGCAATGAAATTTGCAGTGCATATTTTAGACATAAGCACATTCATCATACAGGCATAAAACTAAACATTGGTATAAAACTGTAATAGCTCGGGGGGGGGGAAATTATAATTATAATAATACAACATCAACAGCATCATCATGTTGTAAAAAATTAATGAGATGAAGGAGTGCAAGAGTGGTAAATACAAGAATGATCAGATCTTGTATAAAAGCCCTTTCTTTACAATATTTCACATTTGGAACCCAAGCGTTTGAAGAAAGGAGAAAAAAAACCAACACTATTAAGCTTGAAGCTACTAGTGATTGGACTTGTGGTGAAGAGATTTCATTCCGACTCTGAATGTCTCATGTAGTAAAGCTATATAATTGTAGGGCTGACCAGTGCTGGACTGGCCATTGGGCTGATTTTTTGTCCCAGTCCAGCCCTAGGGCTGACCCAAATTACATTTCAATATTTATTGGGGTTTCAGAGTATCTTTCTTAAAAAACAATTCCATTAATACTTCATATTTAACCATTGGGCTATTGTTTGCTTGTTTTATGGTTCGTTTTACATTTTTTTCCCAAAGACACAGAGAAATGTTAGACAAATGAGTCTGACTGGACTTTGATTACCTCAATAGTAGCAAAGAAAGATATCGCAACATCAGTCTGATCATTATCGCAACATCAGTCTCTGCAATACTAATGTCGCAAAAGTCTACAAAAGCAAATGAGCCTCTAACCAACCACAGCATTTATGACAAAGCAACCAATACTGGATGTTCTGATGAATCAAGGTAATCCAACAAAAGTCTAATTTTTATCCATTAAAGGTGTTGGGGGACGGACCATGGATGTGTCTAAATGGCTGTAGCCAGAATATAAATGTGTTGGTTTTGTGACCTCACAAAATTATGATTTAAAAACAGACTATTTTTGTGCCTTAACTTTCCCATATATAGACGGTATGGATGGGGAGTAAATGTTCCATTTGAAACTATATTTACAGACTTTAATTCTTGAAGTGCATTTTTAATTTAAGAAACATGATTTGGGCCCTTTAATATCTTGAAAGGCATCATAATCTTAATATCCACCAACATAATTGCAGTACTGATATTTTGCCGTATAGCTCTAGTGAAGTCTTAAGACATCCCTCATTTCTTGCCAATTTGCCTTGAATCACCTTGTTGGTGCAATAATACATTTATGTTTACAGCACTTAGAAGATGCTTGTATCCAGAGTGACCTACACCTGCTAAAGTAGTCCACACCCGTTCTTCATACCTGTAAAGCTAAACTTATATTATCTGATAAATAATTATCTGCTTTTAACCAAGATACTGCCAGCTAAGTTACACACCTTAAAAAACCCTATCAGAAAGAAAAAACCCTGTGTGTGTGTGTGTGTGTGTGTGTGTATTATATATATAATATATATATATATATATATATATATAATATTAGACACATAATATATGTCTAATCTTTGGTCCACTGAGCAGATGAAATTACAGAAATGAGAACAAATCTAGGCTTTAAAAAAAAGCCTAAAGATACAAAGTGTCTAGATAAAGGAGTTCCAACCACACAGCATTCAGCATCACCCGTATACTGATCACCACCTGACCATCTGGAATCATCTGCACCCGTTATTTCACTGGTTTAAGTTAGATGGTCTTTAATATGGACTTAATATGGACTAAATGATGTACCTTTTAAGGAGGCACAAAAAGTTACGTTCATCTTAAGATAGAGGTTTAGTAAGTAGCTCTGCTGCGGTTTCTGTTTTTCTGTGTCTGGACAAATGACTGAGCTTCAGTCAAATTCAGAACTGGAGCCAAACCAACAAACACACTTTGACTTTTCAAAATTTCACTTCAGTCTTTCAGAGATGAGCTGTAAAATCATGGGGAAGATCTGGGTATTTTATTTTTATGTATGTGCACACACACACACACACACACACACACACACACACACACACACACACACACACACACACACACACACACAC
>JBBPDC010000001.1:36665820-36698517 GCA_037974485.1 Hemigrammopetersius urotaenia
ACACACACACACACACACACACACACACACACACACACACACACACACACACACACACACACACACACACAAAGTTATCTGTGCATTTCAGCAATGTTGTCACATAATGGATTGCAGAGCTGTTTTTTCTGAATCATCACTGGGTTATTGTAGTTCTGCATGAAAAAAAACACATCTCTGTTTTTGGTTTTGTCAGAAGTCTTTTTCATCTTTTTACCGTGACTGTCTTGTCCTAAGCTTAAAAAATAGTAGTGCATGTTGGGTTTTCAATGATTGATTCAGCTGCTCTTGTGAGTTTACTTCGCTTTGAAATACTGTTATAAGTTTAATGTCATATATCTGTCGGAACAAATCCTTGCATCTTCAAAAAAAGGAAATCTAAGGGAGAAGGGAAAACTCTTCTCAAGTTTGGAGAAACCAACCCCCCCCCCCCCCCCCAAAAAAAATACACCAAACCCCTTCATTTGAATTAGGTGCCCATTAATTTGTGAACCGATTCCTTACTTTGACCTTAAAAGTTGATTTAAGGCCTGAGAGTGAAACCCCTTAATCTTAAGCATAATTCAGGAGGTTCTATTATTTAAGGGGCACATTTGAAAAAGTAAGGCGAAAATTCAGTAGTTTTACCCCTTAATTAGACTTAATCTATGCACTTTTCCCCTTAATTTTCCTTAATTTCCTGAAAATTAGGGTAATTTTAAGGGGGAATTTAAGGGGCTTGGATTCGTAGTGTATAATATGTACTAATATGTATGAATGAACTGATCCTGAAGCTGTGCTTTGCTTCTGGTGGTGGAGCTACTGGGGCAAGACCTGGAGCTAATCGGAGCTGGACTGAATTAATTTGTTGGCTGTGACAGCCGAGCTGCTACAGTGCTCAATAATTCAGGCTCTGTAACAGACGGCGCATCAGCGGGCGAACCGGCGGACTGATATGCCCTGCCAAAACAAAAGAAAAATGAGGCAGCCATTGTTGTTATCGTAATCGGATCTTTGCGAGCTTGATGGTCGAGTTGCGGGGCTTGTCCATGTCCGTGTTCCTTATTGTAAAGCAACTGGCATGTGGGAGCACCACAGTTCTGTTATTCAGCTTGACGAGATGTGTGATCTCCTGATTCCGTACCACAGGGCTGGTCAAAAGTTTGGGGACAACTAGCTTTTCAGAAATGTTTGTACTTTTGTATCTTGGATGAATATCTAGCAGTGTTTGATTGTTTGATTATATGATAGCATCGTTTTTTTTTTAACTTCTGTACACGATATCAGTTGTGTTCAATTTCCATCATTTAAAAAAAAAATACAGTTCTGTTACTAAAAAAAATATATATATATTTTAGCTGGATGGTTTCTCTTTAGATTTGTGCTCCTACTTGCTCAACATATGCACCCAAAAACCCAAAAACCCTTCAACCCCATTTTTAATGTCATACATCAATATTTGTGCCAGTAATATTTATCCTAAAATGACAAACTCTGGCCATTTCATCACCACCTAGTGATATGAGCAATCAAACCTTTCAGTTGTTTCAGGAGCAAAGACTTTCTATACATGCATTTAACAAAGGAAAAATGTCAAATAAATACTCATGAAAATATACATACCAAGAAAGATCTGCACTTTGCAGTAAATGCCATGAAAGCGCAACAAAACCCTGAAACTAATCGTAACTCTGTATTTTCCACTGCATAATTGATTAAATGAATAAATGACAAAAAAGACATGGTGTCTACAGACTTTTGACTCACATAGAAGATGCAGCTTATGATCAAGACTTAATGAATTGAAATGATGGTAGAATGTTTTACATGTCATTAGCTTAATGTGCTCCTGTGTACAGTTTAGTAAGCGTAGGGCACTTAAGGCCAGACCTCATGTCTACGTTATCAAATACTCATGTGGTATGACTGTCTCTAAATTAAAATAAATAAGAATAAATAAATAATCATGGTTGAACTGTAACTCTTATCAAGTCTGCACCGGCCGATGTAAAATCCATATAGTACCGAAGGGGTGACAGCCATATCACACACTCAAAGAGTGTAGAACTGACCCTCATATAAATCAATTGATTATGCAAAATTCACTTTAGTTATAATAAGTCTATGGGCTATACAGACCATGTGTACTTACAGGGAATAATAAAAGGGAGGGATGGTAAGGGCAAAGATATCCCAAAGACGGTTATCAAAATGACAAGAAAGACACACCTACAAGGCAAACTGATAGAATCAGGAGTCAGTGGGAAAAGGGTGGGATTTAATCAGCAAGGTTGTTACCAGTTGGAAACTTTATTCGACTAGTCTGACTTTGACTGCATTACCTACATCAGTGAACCAACACTAAAACGTTAAAGGGGACACATTATGCAAAACTCACTTAAAAAAAAACAAACAAGTTATAATGTTAAGGTATAAGGTATATGGGCTACAAAACATGTTCATTAAGCTCTTTGCTCAAAATCACTCTCACATAAAGACATCTCAACAGCTTTCTTCTTGACAGTCCCTTTCAAAATGAGCCTTTTAGTTTGCTCCCTTATTCTGACGTCAGAATAAGGGAAATTTACAAAGAACCACCTGTCAGCTGTTGAGCCCCCACTCACTAGATTAGTTGAAGACCCGCCATTTTTGTCTGCTGGTGTTATGAAAACTGTGGCTACAGGTAAGTCACACATGAATTGTCGTGTTGTTACTGCAAAGAACAACACAAATCCCTACACTTTCTCCCAGCCAAAGAAAACCGAAGAATTGTGTGGCTCCATTTCATTTCCAATGACCATGTCCCAGCAACAACTGGTTTAGTTCCTCCTTAAATACTGCTATTTAAGATTTAAAAATTCGAATAAGGAGCTGACTTCAACGTCGTGATGGGATCTGTACCTACTGTCAGTGACAAGTCAGCAGATGAGGCATATGTAAGTACTTTTAAATAATGTCTTTTGTGTTTCTATAGCAAGTATGAACTAGCTTTTGTTTCGTTTCGTAAGCTTGGGATGGTGGGGCGTGTCCAGCAACATCTAATTTGCATAAAAATGACAGAGCCCTGAAACGGCTCGTTTTGAAAGGGACTGAAACTGTCTAGAATAAAACTCTTTATGTGAGAGTGATTTTGTGCAAAGAACTTCATGAACATGTTTTGTAGCCCATATACCATATAAGTGAGTTTTGCATAATTTGTCCCCTTTAAAGGTTTAGGTAATTCAGTCAAAGTCAGTCGAGTCAAATAAAGTTTCCAGCTGGTAACAACCTTGCTGATTAAATTACACACTTTTTCTCCTGATCCTATCAGTTTGCCTTGTAGGTGTGTCTTTCTTGTCATTTTGATAACCGTCTCTGGGATATCTTTACCCGTTTAGCCTATGTGTACATGCTCCCTTTTATTAGTCCCTGTAAGTTGACGGGACAGGACCATTTTTAGATGAATTGAACTAGTATAAGTTATCAAAAGTAGTACACAAAGTTAAATGAACCTTAATTATACCTCAGTCGAGTCAAGTTTAAAATGACAGTTGGCAGTTTCTTTCATTTATGTAGGGTAGCTTAGGATAAAAAGAAAACATGCCCAATACGGGGCCGATGGGAAAGATGTGTGATTTAAAATTAAAATTGAAAACGTGTGATCCACAGGTTGTAAGAAAGTCATTTAACTGCGTGAAAATACTTTCCATAACTGACTTAAGGTCAGTTAAAGAATGACTATATGGACAAAAGTATTGGGACACCCACACAGCAAGAAGCTCCGGTTCGATTCCTGTCCGGTGTAGCCAAGTATCCTCTCTGTGTTTGCCCATTCTCTCTGTGTCTGTGTGGGTTTCCACCAGGCACTCCGGGTTCCTCCCACAGTCCAAAGGCATGCATGTCAGGCTATTTGTAGATAAGAAATTCTCTTTAGGTGTGAGTGAGTGTGCAAATGTGTTTGTCTGTATGTCTATTCTTCAATGGTGTGGAAACTCTTGCTGGGTACAATAAATATATCATCAAATATTCTTTTGAAATATTGCTCAGACCTAAACATCTGTCCAGTTCCAGGATTATAATGTCTGTATTTAAATCTCTAATATTTTGTTTGCTTATTCATTCAATTTCTGTAACCACTTAATCCACACTAGGGTCGCGGGTTTTTTTGTGCATTTGTGAACCATGTTCCAGTTTCTCCAGGGTTTACTCTCTACACACCATCAATCACTTCTCTGGAATATTATATCGGCTAATGTAGACTTTGCCTGCAGTTATTAGGGCCACCAGTTTGCAGGTGGTTTATGTAAATGATGACTGACAGTTCAGTTGACCACATCCTGTAAGTGGGGCTGATTCTCCCTTCACTATTTAATCAAAGCAAAGCAAGACCTGATCCATTACTTTCAATTGCTTCCTGGCACAGGATATTAAACCTGTGTAAAAACACCATTAGTCTTGAAAATTGGACAAAACCTCTGAGCTAATAACGAATCCCCTGTGCTGTGTGGGCACGCAGAGAAAGCAGATATTAGAGCAACATGCAGTGTTTTCATCTCTTTTTCTCCTCTTTGCAGATTAGGGTTGGAACGATTTCTGGTTTAAACAATATACCGGAACATTTAATCAATAATAATATTTACAGAAACTGCATGATTACTGCATAACAGTTGCAATCTTTTTAATAAGTGGACACCCTACCCCCGCAGTCTCCCTGCAAACATGATTACATTACATTCATTTGGTACATTACAATATGTATATATTTTTGCCATGTTCAAGGACTAAAAAGGTACAATAAAGGAATTGTAACATTGCATTATATTAAAAGTGGAGATGTTTGTTCAGTGTATTAATTCTGGTTGCAGAAAATCTTCACACCATCACCTTGTAATTTGTAGGAAATGGAATAAAGTGACTTGGGCATAAACGGCTTTAACCCCAGGATGATCCAACTCTCTGTCAGTCATCTTAAACTTCACACCTTATCAGTCTCAGTGTGACCTATGCTCACTCGACCTCCTGAAACACCCTGGGAAAGAGGACTAACACACACACACACACACACACACACACACACACACACACACACACACACACAAAAAGCCGTCTTTCATTACAGTCCTCCACAGGGAGCAGGCGGTGAGTGTGCAAGTTAGAGGGAGAGAGAGGGAGGGAGAGAGAGAGAGAGAGATAGAGAGAGAGAAGGGGAGCTGTAATAAAGAGCAAGCTCGAGGAACTGTTGGAAAGAGCTGTTGAGGGACAGAAGAGAAAAAGAGAGGCAGAGAGAGAGAGAGGGAGAGGGAGAGAAGGAGAGAGAGGCTGAGACGGAGAGTGAGACACAGAGGCAGAGAGAGACAGAGAGACACGGCTCCCCGATTTCTCTCGGTGGTGTGTGCGTGGCCGGTGTGTGTGTGGCCGTGGCAGGCATGGCGTCGGAACCAGGCACCCAGTCCAGGGTGATGTTTCAGACCAAAGAAGAGGAGCCCCCCCATCGCAAATTGGGCAAATTGACCGTCAAATACAACCGCAAAGACCTTCAGAGGAGACTGGATATCGAAGAGTGGATCGATGGACAGCTGCACCTGCTGTACGACTGTGAGGTGAGAGAGAGAGAGAGAGAGAGAGAGAGAGAGAGACTAGTAGTTTATGGTAGAGGGCTTGCTGTAGGTCATTGGTTTTGAATGGGGATTGGAACACAGTTGTTACAGCTTTTGAGGGTGCTGTGTGTTCAAGTCAGTTCTGTAAATGATCTAACAGGATAAAGTGGAGCAGTACACACCCACAGAAACACAGTAATGACTTTATTACTGAGCTCCGTTCCTAACAAATAAACAATTCACTGCCAGTTTTCAGGGCTTAGCAGCTTGACAATTGTACAGAATCCAGGAAAAGGCCTATTATAAGCGGTTTGGACTAATTCTGTACTACAATGCTGATGCCAAAGTTTATGTGGAAACTCTGTAAGACCAACAGGCTGCTGTTGATATTTGGCCTGCCGTATTTGTGGCCTGGCTCAGTATGAGTTTATTACTATTTTATTGACTACAAATCAATCAGCTCGTATCGTATGATCTCATATGTTATCATGTTATCAAGTTGCCTGCCCTCTGAAGACATGATCAGTGTCCTCCCCCAAGACACTATATATACTAGTTAGACACTTATTTAGAAACACCTGCCTCATATGTCCACCATGATGGCGCACAGTTGTAGACCATGTGATGTCATGCACCTTTTATGCTACCCATTCTCTTGTTTTAAATAAGTGGTCAGTTTCTGACCACTAGTACTGAATTGTGGACCACTCTTGATTCACTTGAAGATTACAGATGTTTCCAATAAAGTGGGAGTAACTGTCGGTTTAAAAGAGGCACCACCAAACTTTGTGAGTGCCTCTTTATACAAACCATTTTACCATTTTACAGGCCATTGAAATCAACTCATCCTTCTCGCTAAAGAGGAGCAGAACCCCTGGGGTGACAAAAGCTCAGAAACATTCTGAGTCTCTCCTCCTGCCAGAGTTTGCAGTCTGAGCACATCTAAGAGGTTTACTGGCTTCATCTCAGCAGGGGTTGCCATCTGGGTAATTGTTTATATGCAAAACTATAGCATTAGATCTGGACAAGACAAAGTCAGGCCTACCCCAACGTGTGCACCCATTTATTTCATGTATTGTGGTGGTTAAAGCAATATACTTTTACTTGTAAAAATGGGCAAAATCAAGATGACTGCCACTGCTGTTTTTAAAACACACTTTTGCCCTGTAAAATGGCACCTTATAGTCATGCGTGAACACACCACAGCACAGAGTGTGAACACCGTGAAATTCTTGCTCTCTTTTCAACCCATTCACACGAGTGAGGCAGTGAGCAGCCACCTAAGGGCGGCACCCAGAGAGCAGTGTGTGTGGATGTTACCTTGCTCAAGGGTACCTCAGTGGTGCCACTGGTAATCCTGGGATTCAAACGCCCTAACCAGAGTATGAATTATGCCTCCATAATTAAGTGGATACTGTTTTCGTAACACTGTTAAGAACCCCTCCCTGTCCAAACTGCTATCTTTGTCTTATTTGGGGGAGTTCTGGGTCTTGATCAGAGGTACAGTACCTCCCAGTATCCCCCAAAAATTTGTCCCTAATCATTACACCACCAGCCGCCCCATATATGTTGTTAACAGTTTGTCAAACGCTGTGAGAAATCACATTAGCAAGTCTGTTTGAGAGAAGTTTGAGGTAAATATGTGTTCACCCATGCAATTTGCACAGCGCTAATATCCAGCTATAGGCTTCTATTTCTTGTTAACTTCATTAGCTTTGGTATGTTAGCTACTGTGTTAAACTAAAGAGGCAAAAGTCAGACACCAAACATGGCCTTGGTAGATAGTAACTTAGATTATGAGGTTGGTAAGTGGCTTCAGGACATCTAGAGGCCACAGCATCACCCACACTTCTATCTGGAGAGGTGAAAAAAGTCTGAATCATGAGGGCTGTGTGAAGGTGCTCAGCTGTCTCCCGGGATGCCATGGCAACGAGGCCCCAGCCAACATTAGAGATGGGGAAAACCGAGGAGAGGGAACAGGGGGAACATGAGTAAGAAGATTATGATAATGATGATAATGATGATGAAGAAAACACATCTTTTCCCACCACAAACCATAGAAACAGCAAAAAAGAAGACAATCATTAGGCAAATAGCTAATGAATATAAATTATGTGAACTGATGCTCAATACAGTTAAGCATTTTTAAGCAGGTGCCATGTAATACGTGAGAAAAGCTGCTCTAATACATGTGAACACCAGCTCCGTCTCTTCACCTCCCACTTCCGCTGATTACCAGTGTGCTCTCTGCAGACTGACAGCGTCATGTAGGCGGTCCTGCGCCAACGCCACACAGCTGCCTGCCCACTGTAGGCGGCCAGGCGATGAGTGTGAGTTTCAACTCACAGAATATGAGCTAGAGTTATCTGAGGATTTCTTTAGCACATGGGAAATTTCTGGTTCAATAATCTCTTTAAACAGAGATGTCCCATCTGGACTGTCTATAATCTGTTTGAAATTATAGCATTGCTTTTCTTCTCACAGTTTATGACTGACTTCTAAAATGGTTCACTCTGTGCCTAAATGGTTTATCGCAATAATATTGCAATGATCAAATGATCAATACTTTCGAGGCACCTGGTGGCCTAGTGGTTAGGGAGTGGCCCCTGTGATCAGAATGGCATGGGTTCGAATCCTTGGACTGCTAATGGCACCTCTGGGTGCTGTGCTCCTGGCTGCCCGCTGCTTCAGTAGGTGAATGAGTTCAATACAGAGGAAGAATTTCACACTGTGTGTTCACATATGACAAATGGTCGCTTTACACTTTAAAACAACATAACTAATAGTTTCAGAAGACTAGGGTATCTTTTGGTGATCTATTTAATGCCAGCAAGATGAAAGTGTCTGAGAACTACCGATACACTAACATGCTAATGGCATACTAACATTGTGGATTAGCATATATAATGTCTTTGGAACTTTGCCACTTTGGCTTTGCACTGGCCAAGAAGTAATGAAAGCTTGCATCTTGCTATTTGGCCCTGTGCTAGCAGCCTGCCTGTATCATCAAACACAATGCTGATTTGTTTATAGGGCTCTGTTGTCTGCTGCTGGCCGTTCACTGCATACTTAAGCTTGCAATGTGGTTGTCAGCAAGTGGACAGTAGCACAACGATAGTGGGGTGGTACGGATTGCTCAGCGGCTGTGGCGGCAGGCAGCCAGCGTGTCTCCAGCACAGACTGGCTTGTGTTCCCTCAGCTTCACATATCTGACACAGCCCTGGCTGATTTCTGATAAACCCTGACACAGCATTTCATTGGAGTTATCACTGCACAGCACTTCCTCTGTAGTTGTGGCATTTAAGTTATGAATGTGGGTGAAATCCATTTACAAGTAATGCACACGTCAGTGCTCTGGTTTCCTCCCACAGTCCTAAGACATTCATGTCCATTGGACTGGAGGTGCAATATTGCCCCTAGGCCTGAATGTGTTTGTGTGTTTGCCTTGCAACTGACAGGTTGGCCGTCTTTTGGCACTTCCTGCGAGTCTGATTAAGGATAAATTATTTGGATAATGGAAACTCTGGACACCGCTTTGTCACTTTTTGACCACAAACCATCACTAGTACTGTACTTACATTTAAAAGCAGACTATTTGGATATTAGAATTTGATGGTGGCCCTCATAAGTAGTTAGGTTATAGCAAGCAGATATTAGGCTGTAAAGATGACGCATACTTCAAGTCTTCAAATCCCTTTGTGGACTTTAATGGGGCCGTACCCTCTTTCACTAAAATGCCAGTTCAGCTGAACACACTGGACTCAGGTATTAAATTACTGAAGAGTTCCCTCCTTTGTTGCTGTACTGTATCACATTATCAACATGTGCTTTCAGTACATGGTAATAAGGAATACCTCCTGGCGTGGTTAAATGTTCAAGTTTTACTGAATAACATCATTATAATTCTTTCAAAGGGAGCTTGTATGAACCAAAGCAAGCTGTTCTTCACACAGACATAGTGAAAGTGAAATAGACTAAAGTGACCCACCTACAAACACATCATTCCTCTCTTCAGCAATTAGATGCTAGATATCAGAGTTAATCTTAGTTTCAATCAAAACCGCACAACTAGGTGTAAAAGTTATGGTTAGGTCAATGAACCATATACAGTTTCCCCCTTACTCTGAATGTAAGTGATAGGTTTGCCCTGGAGCTAACAGTCTAACATAGCTTACAATTGCAGAGCCAATAATAAAGACTGTATAAACTACATGTACTGTCACCACACAGCCGGCCTACACTGAGCAATCAGCCTCATTTATTTAATGTCTGGCAGTGTATACTAAACTTTCTGAAATAGTTGATATATAAAAATAGTATATATATATATAACACTGTCATCAACATCAGAAGCAGCAAAAAACAGATTACTAAAGAACTTGAGAGGAAAACTTGCTAAATTTGCTTTTTGACCAAACATTTTTACTTTAACTCTAACTGTAGTGCAGAAGTGGCCATGAATTTGTCTACATTGCTGGTAAAGGTGCTGAATTTTGCATGGCCTGGCTGAAAGGTTACGCTGTGGGTATGCCGATTCTTCCGTGTGGAAGCGTTTACAGTCAGCCCCCTGTGTCACCCGCTTAATTATTCATGCTCATTTCTAATGTATGTGGCCACTCATAGGATCCCGCAGCGGCTGTATACATCACTGACACCACCGCCAGGCATTCGCAATAAATGAAAATATGAATAATATTAATGACGGCATGTTCTCGTTCAGTACATTGCCTGTGTGAAGCAATGCTGCAGTTCATTGCACAACAGGCCTTTTTTGCACTTACTTCAAACACAAATAGAGAAAGTCGATAAGCAGAATTACTGTTTGTCTTTGTATGGACTCACGATTCTCATATCAGATATTCTCACATAGTTGGTGCAACGCAGCTTTATAATCTTTGTGCCGAAGCATGTTTCAGTGGCAACACCCTCTGATCTTCTGACAGGACCATGTGATCAGTAATGGATCCACTTATGAAACCACTCTCGTCTGACTTCACATGCACTGTCATTCAGACGCTGGACGGAGCTAGTGATTAGCCTCGCTTGCTTGCTCTTCCTATCAAATGAAAGCAAAACCACCCCCGAGTGCAGCCTTGAGTGTCAAAAAAGGTGCCTTTAAAATGTCACCATACTGAGGGTTTTTTGGAGCGATGCCACAGAAGAGCCACTTTTGTAAATGAGCTGATGTCCATATAAAGGTTATAAAACCAATTAAAAGTTTTTCCTCAAACCATATGTTCATACCCAGGATTTCACAGGCAGTTTTCCAGAGGAAGATACGAACTTGTCCCAGACTGAATTATTCTCTCACTGGAGCTTGTCCACTGAAAATCCCTTTCAGCGCACAAGCAGGCTGATCTGTATCCTACGGCAAATAGTTACTCATCATGCATGCATGGATTCTTGGCTTTTAGCAATTAGAACATATGTGTTCCCCTCATTTCCAGCTCTCTTCTCCCTAACAACAGAGTTCACGTTACTGAGAATTGTGCTAAGTATCAACGTGCTATCACTGTAGCTCTGACTCGCGAGGGCTTGTCTAGTACTCATGAATGTAGACAACATTGCAAACATAGTCAAAAGCTTAGTCAAGTAAAAAGTATAGGAATAATGAAGGAATAATGAATTAGATCATCACCTATGAGAGAAAATGCTGCCTTGAGAAAGCCGTGGATGCAGAATCCCACTGATGGCAGGCATACTTTAAATAAAAAGTCACATTCTTATAGAGAATAAAATGACCATATGGAAGTCATGAAAACCAGATACCATCTCAGAGAAGGGGTTTAAAGCAACACATTAGGCACCTCCCCAGCATTCATGTAATTCTTCTAATGCGTATTTATGTTCTGGAATTCATTCACTTGGTGTGAAATGATTTATACACATTTTTGGCAAACAAGAGTTTCAACTTCGTCTAAAGCACAGCTGCAGCAATGTTGACAGTATATTAGGTACATCTATCTTGGTCATCTTTTCAAGGAAACCTATCATATTGGTTTACTGACTGTTGATCATTTATTGCTAAGCAATGGATCAGCCCACTGAGACCAGCACTAGACCACCCCTGACCACTGTTAACTGTAAACTTGATAATAACATATTAATACTTGTTTCATTAATACAAATATATTTATTTGTATTAAAATGCACAGCAGTGTTGGTGAGGGGCGTTGGACTCCACAGTGTAACTGACTAACCCCAATTATGCATAGCAATAGGGTTACAGTCTCTAAATGTACCAACACGTGAGGTGTATTTTGTGCATTACTTGTAAGTGGGGGGCTGTTGTGATTGATACAGCTGTACAAGCTCTACCTGTGATGTTTAATGCCAAGCATTATATCTAACTAGTATGTACTTAACACCTAAAATGATGAAGGTCAGTAAGGATAATTAAGCCTGGGGATTTCTACTGGTGCGTCTAAAGCCCAGGAACTCCAGTGTACAGTATGTGGACAGAGGCCAGCCAGTAACTCAAGCATTGATTGTTCATCAGTTGGAGAGACTCGCTGGGGATGGAAGCTCAGTGAAGTTTCTGTCTGATTGAGTCTCTCTTCATTGGGCTGGGGAAGCTGCAGTGTCAGGTTTTGTTGGCAGTGAGAGCTGCATTAAACTCACTGGCTGGAAAATGGCCTCTTCTCCTTTGGTTCATGGACTCAGTGTGCTGACCGAGGAGCTTGCATAGTGGTCAGACATTATTTGTTGGTCTCCCTAACAACATCCAATCTTTCAAAATGCTTCGAAATGACACGTTTAGAAAAACTGAAGTGCACGAATCAGTTTCAATGCTCCACTATTTGCGTAACTAACTGGCAGGGTGCGTGAGCGAAGGAAGGAAGGAAGGAATTAATGCTCCAGAGAGTAATAGAACTGAATCCTAATCCACTAGTTTCAGGAAGGCTCAGTGTATCTGAATTCTGAAGTAGTTGCATTGTGGTAATAATCTGAGAAAATAGGCTAATCTAGGCAGATGGTGGTATTCTGCCCACTTCCAGATCTCTTTTGTTTTTTCCACTTCAGTGAATGTTTTATGATGTTTTGAGTAATTAATGTATTTTCTCTATTCTCAGGGTCAAATGGAAAAATCTCTGTAATATCAGCCAATGATTATTTGAATGCACAGCAGCTCATTACTCTTCTTAAAACACTTCACATCCAGTTTTCATAAAACTTAATGATACATGCGTTAATGCGATACCTGTCAATATCATTTCGTTTTTAAAATCTCACATGTTCAACCAGTTGCACAAGGCACCATAGACAGTATGAAATATTCATAATTTTGTGAGTAATTTAGCAAAAACTGCTATCCAAAATAGTGACTTCACAGAAGTGATTTTACCAAATTATGTTTTTTGTCCAATGACTGAAAAAGTAAAGCTAGGTTATTTTTGAACCAGGTCCATTAGTCAGTCTAGCATGAAAGTTCCATGTAGTGTAAAGAACACTTGCTGTGTTGAATAATGCAGAAAATAAAATATAAAAATGAAGATACAGGGTTTTCTTGGGTTAGGGATGGTATGCTATGAAAAAGCTCTAGTAAATTAGTGAGAAGTGTAATATACAATTATGTAACACCTTTGTTTTGTTCTGCAGCCATGGGACATTTGTTTTGACAGCCTGTTCGGCACCAATCCTGAGTTCCTTCTTTCTGATTCTCTGGACTGGTGTGGCCTGTAATCTTAAATTGACTCACTTGGCCCTTGTTATATTTGGTCCTATTTAAGCCACCTCTACATTGAGGCCGATGTCTGCTCAGCCTCATTATTACCCTCTAATCCCTTTCATGTGTGTTTGTGGTGAAGGTCTGTGTGTTTCATTCATGTTGGCTTGCTGTTCAGGACCATGAGGCATGTCCCGAGTAAGGGTCTCCTTTGTATGCTGCCCTCTGGGACCTTGAGTGTTGACTGTGTGGGGGCCTCTCTCATCAGGAGCGTGCGGGCCCCCCTCCTGTGGGACGAATAGGCTCATCCGCAGGGGAACACCTGTTACCTTGTGTGGTTGTCTGGTGTAGGCCCCACTTGTCGGGTCTGCATGGCTGACCTCTGGCCCTGAGATGGCCCCACCAGCGTGGAGGTTTTATGTATCCATGAAAAGTCCTCATCTGACTGCTTTATTGAATCTTTGCTGCACAATACAGTGCATGGATGGAATCCCTGTATTGCCCTGTATGGTTGCGGCTTGTTTTCCTGTTTTCACATAAAACCAGATCTAAATCTAAATCTAAACTCCTGTGTGTGCCCCTCTTGCCACACCCATGACCCATTATTACACCTTTTAGCATGTTTGTGTAATTGCTATTCCTGTACTAAGGGGAGGACAACGATGTGCAGGGGATCTCAGTGAGTCTTATCTTCAAAATAGGCTGATTATGAGGAGCAATATTTTTTAAAGCTTTTTTCTGTATTTGCTAAATGAACATATTACCAGACTGTAGAGTTTAAAGCAACTGAGCAACAGCCTATATAGCATTTGTAAATGTGTGTAACAGGTTTGATATGTGGTAGAGATTGGTCTGAAAAATGCTGGAGAATTCTTGCAAGGGCCTAGGAGTATTACCCAACTCCATCTAAGCTTGAGCAAACAATGGTTATAGGTTTACAACCCAATGGCATTGGACATTTATGCAAGAGGATCCTAAAAAATCATCTTTGAAAGGTTCACACTGTCCAGTGGATATCTGTAATGTTTAACCTTTAGCAGTATGTTAAATCATGGGTGTCTCTAGGTGAAAAATGTCTATTTGAAGCCTTTCAGGTCACTACAAGTTGCCTGCATGGGTGGCTGACATAACAGAATCGGCACTTTGTGTGTTCTCAAAGGGTGTTGAGCTGTTCATTGAGGACATGTCATATGGTGCGAAGGACCCTTGAAACATTGATAGAATTATGGGATTGGGGAAGACCAAGCTAACCGATCTTGACAAGGCTAAATTCGAGGGGTTAACAGTCTTCTCGTGCTATTCTCTCTTTGAACTGCCCAATTTAGCTGTAAGAAATTCTAGAAAAAATGTTTATTAAATTGTTAATGAAAGGGATGATGCATTTCATTTAGTTTATTGTCCAATGGTGCTTGAACGGCAAATGATACTCGCATCCTATTTTCCATCCTTTTCTGCTTGCAGATAATCAAAAATCTTCTACAAAGCAAAACAGAATGGTCTCATGTCAAATTAATCCTTCTTTAATTAGTCCACTGTAATCTGTTTTTCCGCCTGGCAGTGGTTGAATTATGTGCCGTTGTTTATCTTCCAAAGCAAATTTCCAGCAACTAAGCACGAGTTATTTAGGAGACATAAAAAAGATGGTCATCATTATCTTTCCAGGAGGAAGAGATTCCTGAGTTGGAGATTGACATTGATGAACTTCTGGAGCTTACAGATGAAGAACAGAGAACCAGACTACATGTAAGTTTTGCAATGTTCATGCTTACCTTAGGTACCTCTATCTATGCAGAAAAATCACCAGTCAGGACCTGGTATAGTATAGAACTCCACTGCATATTGCTTAATGACCTAATCTATTTAATATAACAGAGATTTCTGCCACACTAAATGGGTCAATACTGGGACCATTACATAACTGTACATAAACACTTGGACAGCGACTTTGTTTTGGCTCGGTAGTTCAGCTCTGATGACTAGGAATACTGTGCCGGAAACACAGCTTTTTACATAAGCTTCCCATTGTAGGCAACAAATAGTTTGAAGTAATTGGAAGCTTTTCTTTGGCCAGCAGTGTGTTGTTGCATCATTAGTTCATAGACAAGAAAGCAAACAAGACTTAGCATTGAAACAAAATCTGGAATCTGAAGGCATTTACTATGTTTTCACAATCATGTAGACCAATTAAAAGTTGATGTTGGAAAAGCAGGCCATTATAGGCCAATGTGAGGCTGAAAAATATGAATACTGAAGCACTGGGGATTTTACCAACTGTGTTTTGTTTGTCATAGACCTACATTACTTTTTTTTGCCATATTGGCATCATAGCTCTAGTGCAGAACCTAAGAAGCAATGGGCATTTAATGTCTTCTGTTCTTAGGGGTTCAGACCTAATACATTTGGGAATCCAGACTGCTGAGCTTGGGAAACTGTAATATGCTCAAGCTAATATGACCCAAAAGTCATGGAATTAGGTGACATACAGCTCCGGGAAAAAAAAGACCACAGGAATAATGTTCAGTTTCTCAGGTTTTATCTTTTATAGGTGCAAGAACTGAACTGAGCAGCTTTACCTTAGATTTTAAGAACTGCTGAGAATATTTCTCCTAATTTCCAAATTAAATCATATTTTTAAAAGAAATGACGAAACATGAAACTGAGAGTAATGATGCAGTGTTTACAGAACGTGAATAATTCAAAGAAAACAGCTGGTGGCCTAGTGGTTAGGGCATTTGCCCTGTGATCGGGAAGTCGTGGGTTCGATTCCCAAAACCGCTAGGCACCTCTAAGGTACCCTCACACTGCTCCCCAGGCGCCATGTTCCTGGCTGCTGTGATAAACTGACCAGGTGGTTAGGGAAATGCCCTTGTGACTGGAAAGCACCACTGAGGTTCCCCTGAGCAAGGTGCCGTCCCCACACCCTCCCGGGTGCTGTGTTGTCAGCTGCCATTTACATTTACGGCATTTAGCAGATGCTTTTATCCATTTCCTAACTACAGGGGCTACTCTCTCCCTGGAGCAACTTGGGGTTAAGGGTTTTGCTCAGGTATGTGGAAGGTAGAATTGGAACCCTTGGCCTCTTGATCCAGAGGCAAGTATCACTGCTTCACTTGGTGAAGGGATTAAATACAGAGAATAATTCTACAAAGTTCCCACTGTGTTCTGTAGTATGTTCACATGTGACAAATGGACCCTCTATTACATATGACTGCGGAGAGCCAATTATTCTTACTCAAGCATTTCAACAGGAACTGAAAATGGTCCAGTCTGGTCCACAGGCCAGTGTATACAGACTGGACAAACATGCAAATTTGCAATAAGTCTATAAGAAGAACTTACAAACCAAATGAGTGAATGGCTTTGAAAGAGAAGTGGATATTATAGCAATCAAGAACAGATATGGTCCACCAACCAAGTGTTTGTTTGTTGGTGTTTCTTTTTAGTGCACACGCATCCCTTTTCCTTGAATCTACTTAATCAGCCATGGCATGTTTGGTGTATATAATTTGCTAGTTTTTCACTAGAATGTACTTGCAGGGTAATGGAGGTCACTTTTATTTTAGTGACTTCTATTATATCAGCTTTGGTGCTCTAGTGCTGAAATTAAAGAGGCAAAGGCGCAATGAAGACTGCGTGAAGTTGAATATTTTTGATGAAGTATAGCTCAAAATTACACAATATGTGCTCTGCAAGCAGCATTTAACAGCATTGAAAATAATTCTGGTGCAAACATCTAAACAGCATATTGTGGAATATTACATCATTTCACAGAATCAAGTGAGAAATGAATAGTGTCAGCTTTTCAAGGGACTTTCTTTTTTAAGTTTATAGCATATTTGAATGCCCTGTATAAGCAAACAGACTGCAGTGCGAATGAGTCCTACAATATAGCTTAAGTAAGCATTAGAGAAATGCTGGAGCAAGCTTCAGTCAGTCCTGTGGTTTCTTGCGCAATACGCCTGAATCATCAGGTTCCTCACTGAGAAAACAATAACAAAAATTCCCGGTAAGAAAGATCTCCACCTTCTTCCAAAAAGGCCCTAAAGCAAGATATTGGATATGAGGTTATGAAGGATAGGTGACTCCAGCTCAGTGTATGAAGAGTTCCTATCTGTGTGTACAGTACAGTCAGATTAATCTCTCTGCTACCTCTCCACTGGGGTGTGACCACAGTCATTTTTATCTTTCTTTCTCACCAGGAGCTTTTGCAAGAATGTGGAAAGCCAAAAGAGGTACGAGGCAAATTTTCACTCTGATCTAAAAGTTGAAATTAGTTTAAATAGAACATTTGTAATCATTAGAAACCATAACACACTTTTCTAAACCAGTTTTTCATGCTGATTTCAGATCTGCTTTCAGGTGTTTTCAGTCACATCAGCTTTTTGAATTATGAGTAATATTATATGTTCAATAGACTTGCATGCGGTTTCTATTAAACCACAGGCACCAATCAAGAACTGTTTCAATATTTTCAGTGTGAAGTCAGACAGGCCACACTGTGACATAGATATAATGATCAGTGTCAGTCAGCTCCCACTGTTTCTTCAAAAACGTTCAGCATTTGATTATTATATGATAATTATACCAATTATCCTGCAATATAGAACTAGCTTCATCACAAAAAACTGTATGTGCAGGAAAAACTAAACACAGATTTGAAATCAGCATGAAATACACTACAAAACCCACATAAACTTATCTCTGATGAATTTGACCTGTTGACCTGTGTTATCAACGTGGCATTGTAAAAAATGAGGCCTTAGAAATGGACAGTTGTGTTTTTTTGCTGTATTATTCCAATATATTTACATGTTTAGATAATTACATAAAAACTAAGTTATGCAATGAACTACATTGATATTCTGTGTAAACAGCATTAAGTGTGTTTTCATTTTCTATGTCTGGGAATAATAACAATGTTGTTTCCCCAAAACAGGCAGGAAGGTCTGCTTTGTTTCATTCGGTGGTATTTTTGGGGATGTTGTGTTATCTAGACTGAAAAGTAAAAGGAACCTGTAAAGCTTTCTTTAAATTCTGTTCTCTTCATCTTCTCAGGACTTTATCAATGGGTTGCTTTATCGGATGAAGGGCCTTCGCAAGATGTCAGGACCCCTCAAGAAATAGCCGTAGGTGGAAGTCCACAAGATAATGTGAATAAGCCCGCCCCACCACCCCCACCCCTAGACCCCGTTAGTCAAATTATGTCCAATTTCCCTGCACAAATGGGTCAATAAGGGAGCTGTTCATAAATGTTGTTTTTGAGTATTACTATTTATGTACAGTTCTGACAACTACTTCCAGCAGACATAGGGTTGCATTATAGAGAAAACTGTATTGTCTATTTCTCCTTTTTTTTGTGACTTGTACATTTTTGGTTGCCTATTTATATATTTTTTTTGTTCTGGAAAGCATTGAATGTGATCATAAAGAATAACTTTTCAAGTCTAGTCTGCTGTTGATGTTTAACTGTGTAATCTTTAACTGTGTAATCCTTCCTTTTTTCTCGGTTTAGTCTTTAACTTTTAAACTGTTGACAGTTTGTCGTAGCTGATCTAAACGAAGATCCGAGTGAAGGCCAGGCTCAGTACAGAAGTGTGGAGTTGAAAATTAAGCTTGATGTGCTTTCCGAGACAAATGAGCCTTTTGTGGCCGTTGGCAGTTCAGCACAGATGGCTTGTGCTCTGCCCCTGGACATTAGTTACCAGTTATACAGGGGAAAACAAACACATTCAAAATTTATGGTTACTTCATAATCCCTCCATAAGTGATAACCGACTACACATTGATCAGAGGATCCCAGGAGATCACATGGAAAAACAAGTGTGTCCCAGTACTTTTGTCCATATAGTGTATATGTACTTTGTGAATCCAAAACAGAGACCACAACTGTTCTATATTAAATACCAGCTAGACTGGTAAACTGCAACACAGGAGACTTAATATCATTCATACAGTAAATGCGTTTATAGCTTATTTTAAGTTTAATAACATGGACACAATTTTCTGTTATTTGACAATAACTAAGAAAAATTGGTGCCGAAATCAAGTGAGAACAGCAGGGACTGTGTGTTCCACTTTCTGTCCACTGTGATGTAAGATGTAAAACAAGTGTCATTTAACTGACTGATCACGGAAAGTTCTTTTTACTTAAAACTGCAAGTAGGACTCTACATCAAAAAAGTTTTATGAAATAAGAAATTCTTAAACACAAAAACGAGTTTAGTATCACATTTTTCCCAGCGGTTTTCCTCACTCAAATCACAATTTGTGTCAGTAAAAGGTTTATAAAGATAAATCTCTTGTTTTCCCATAATCCTTTGCATGCCTTTCAGATCTTTGGTCAGTGCACCAGTAGAAAAATGTTATGAACAGGTGAGCTTACTAAACAAAAACGTCATTATAGTTCTAATGCTTGACGATAGCCTCTTAACTCCAGTTCTAAACTTAAAAACGCAACATTTGGACTCCAAATATGACTCAGCTGTGGTAAGTGGGAAGACATTTAATTTTCTGCTGAACCTTTTTTAGGGCAAGAGGAAGCGTAACCAAGGGTTACTGCAGAAACAAACTAGGAGGCAAAATGTTTTGGTCCGGTCATATTTCAAACTGCCTTCCCAACACTCCCTTAACATTTGTGTCACTTTCTTTTGACTTCTTTAAGATGGTCATATTGAAGAAGCCAACATTAAACAGATGAAAAATGTATCACGTGCAACAGACTGCAACGCACCCTCGGTGTTCAGTTTCCTATGAGCCTGCGGGAGCCTCTCCAAGCCACCTCTGTTTTCTTACATCACAGAGTCACGTCAATCATTACAGCATGAATGAAGTTAGAACTGAGGACAAACACACTATTGTGAGTCTGTAAATGGGTAATTGTTTAGAGGCCGTATGGGAACGACAACACTGTCGCAGTTTTCATGAGAGAGCTCAGCGTGTGGTTTGTGGCCGCGCTCCTCGTTCACATCCGCAAGGTAAACTAGACAGTGGAACTTCACTGAAGGTCATGGTTACTGAATACCAGCGAATTCGTGCGACAGTTTACAGTGAAAGGTGAACCAAAACGCAGCTGTTGACCAGAGGTTTAGTAAGAAAAAGACTTGAAAATTCGTCATTTCGGAACTGAAAAGATATAGGCCATTAGAAGTGCATCCTTACGTAACAGGCGCTTTATTGCTATAGTGTAGCAGAAAAAAAACTTGCAGTGGAGGAATAGCTTCTTAATGGATCCCTCACTGTAGATAAGTTCTACCTATACGTCCCCAGAGTCGATCAGTAATGCCCTGCTAATGCTGAAGCACTTCCTCCTCACTCATCCCTCCCCCTCTCAATGTTTTGGCCTCTTTGTGATGGTCATTAAGCCAAAGCTCTCTTTCAGAACCCTTTTCCATTTAACGGGCCCGTTGACTTTTTTTCCTTGTGTTTTATTTCATGCCCTGAGGTCCACTGATGTAGATTTATGCACGTAATTAATTTCTACATAGCCGTTTCCAACCTCTCATTGTTTCTTCATATTAAACAGGCTGGTGGTCCATGTACTGGGCAACCTGGTCTGCAACACTCTTCAAATAGGCATATATGGGTAGAGCTGAACTCACATTTGTAAATATGTTTTTACAGATCTGATCCGTTTTTACAGGTTAATATCACTTGGACTGGAGATGGAACAGTACACTGTGAAACTGTTTGTGTACTACATAAAAATGTATAGAAATAATAAATTACGACATCATTAAGCATCCAAAATGGGTACCACACGCAGCTGGAAATACGAGCCTGGATCACATTAGAAAGGGAGGAAGAGAAAGAAAGAGCAGTACCATAATATCCTGTGGTTGATCTTAATGTTTCAGTTCATCTGTTTCTATAGATGAGTCACTGCCCCCCACACTGAGACACAGTTCTCTCTTGGCGTAGTAAGGGTTTACGGTATATATCACTGCTGTCCAAGAACAAACAGGTATGTCAGAAGGCAAAAACAGAGGTCAGTTAATGTTTATTCGAAGTCATTTTGAAGCATTACTCACAATATAGCTGCTATGTTTAAATGATGTAGAAAAAAAAGATGCTTTTGTTAGGATAGCAACAATATTAAAACCATTTTCTGGATCCGGTGGGAACAGATGAATACACATGCCATAGAAAGACTGCATACACACTCTCCAGGTTATTAGGGATCCCTACTTGGTAGCTACGGTCACTGGTCATGCACCACGTAGGTGGACTTTATAGTTTTACATTTACATTCTGTACCCCTCCATTCATTTAAAAGATCTGCCATAGGACAAACACTGGCCAGTTTCACTTGGGTGGCAGATCATTCTCAGAATAATTGTCACACTGATAATGACATGTTAGTGTGTGTTGTGCTAGTACGAGAGGCACAGCAGCATTGCTGGGTTTTATACACCTCATTGTTACTGCTGGGCTGTAAATAGACCGCTAACCAAAAATATCCAGCCAACAGAAGTCATGTCGTCAGAGACTGACCACTGATGAGGGGTTAGCGGATGACTAAGACGGAGTGTAGATAAATGAGAGCTACAGTCTGTAACTGTACACTGAACTAACAGAGTAGGTGTTTAAAACAAAGTGCCCAGTATGCTTCAAAACCCCAACAATGCGGCAATGTCTGATGCACACCACCATACCGGAGTCACTGCGGTGCTGAGACAACAAGTGATATTCGGTCTCTTTCCAATGATAAGGTACAGTGTTGCATTCATCATTTTGGGCACACCTTTTGTGTCGATCTTCTAAATGAAAATAAGAACATATCCTTCACAAAAAAAAAAACACATTTTAAAGTACAATTACTGTTTACTTGCTGAACACATCTTTGAAAAAGTTATGGCACATTTTATATTTTATGGGCACAAACATTTTTTAGGTGTGTCTACTTATTTTCACTTACAAAATCAGCAAAACATGGTATTTGAACAGGAAAAAACGTGTGCATACAACCGTTATCTGCAACTTATCAAACTCAAAGTGCTTTGATGACAACAAAACCTACCATCAGACCATACCATCAGTCTGAGGAAATAAATAATTCTTTATTCTCTTGTGGGAAAATCCATAATGCAGTGATCAATAAGCTACTGCTTCTGAAGAGACATTCTTACTTATCAGTAACCCATGAAATCTCCTTTCCTAAGACAGAAGGTACATTTAGTACGTCTCAAATCAAGTCAAAGTAGTTAAAGGGAAGCTATGAAGGCTGTTTTACATTTCCTAAAAATGTTATCAAACTAAATATTTGTTTATTCATTTAGCTTTCATTCATGAAACATTATAACCCACAAACTAACATTAAGGTTGGTGTGTTTGAAATGAGCAAGTGTAGTGTTGAACTAGACACTGAACATTACTGTTGATTATAATACTCCAGCGAACACTAGATCAGCCATCATGTGTAGTTATGCAAGCTGCTAGATGATTATGATGCTTGGAAACTTGTTTAGAAACCATGTTTAGGTGCTTCAGTATGTTAGCTACCTAAATGGCCAGTCTTGAAACAGTGCTCACCACTGACAGAGTTGGCTACCTATCCATGTACAGTATCACTTTCAATCACAGACAATAACATTCTTACAATCACGTCCTTTTCCTGGCTTTTTTAGGTGCGGTGTAACTGGATGTATGGTGTTCTTTCCGATCATATTTGTCATGGCCTTCCCTGTGGGAACGAAAACAAAAGGAATAAAGTGATTCAGTTTCTAAATAAATGTTATGTCACTGCGAGTTAGTTTTAACTCTCACCCACAGAAGCCAAATACAATGTGTATAGAAAAGAATGACCCATTTCAAAATGTACACATTTTGTTGCATTGCAGCCAGAAATAAGACAAACATTTCAGCTGTATTTACTCAGTGAATGTGATGTAATCCAAGAGAAAGATATGATAGCAACAGTTCAGAAAAAAAAATGTAAATAAAAAAAACTCATCAACAAATCAGTAAGAGGGATCACCACACTTAAACTCAATCTGTAACGGCACCTAATCGCCTTCTCCACTGCATACCACGTGTGATCGTTTTGATTACTTCATCATAAAAACAGCTATTCCTGGAGCATTCCAGTGTTTGGTAGTGCTGAAAGCAAACAATCGCATATGATGAAGTGAGATAGTCAGCGATAAAGTCATGGACAGACTTCATCAAGCTCTAGGAGCACAGTAAAGTTAATCATTAAGAAGTGGAAAGTGTTTGGCACTTTTAGGACTCTACCCAGAGGCCATCGCTCCAAACTGGATGGAAGAGCAAGGAGGAAACTGGTCAGAGAGGCCTCCAAGAGGCCCCTGGAAACTTCGGAGCAGTTACAGGAGTTTATGGCAAATATGTACCACAAAAATGTCGCAACACAGTAATTCTGTTCTTAGATTTTTCACTCGGAGGTCATAAGCTGCATTAAGTAAACACAGCTGGAAAAAGCGTATTCTGACACATTTCACTTCTGTGAATGTGTTTCTAATTTAAACAATTTTTCCCTCCGTTTGCAGTTTGATATTTGTTAAAACACATTATGTGGCAGTGAACATCTACAGAGCAGGTGTTTTGAGTGAATTTAAATACTAGTTACTGTGGTGTACAAAGACATGTCAATTTAGCTAAACAGAATGAAATATATACATGTATATAAAGGGGGCATTTGGCTGACGCTCTTATCCAGAGCAACTACAATCAGTTACAGGGACAGTAGAAGAGGAAGACATGCATCAAGACATCCAGTCTTGGCCCCCAGTGGTGGAACGAACTCCCTCTTGCAATCAGATCTGTGGAGTCCCTCACTGTCTTCCACCTCTTCAAGGAGCACCTTGGTGACTAACCAGTCCTCTCGCTTATCTCTAATACATCTTTTCCTATACATTAAAAAAAAACACACACACACAAACGGACACTTACCCTCTTAACTGTTTTTCCTTACTTGTTTGTTAAGGTGTGTAACTTAGCTGGCAGTATCTTGGTTAAAAGCAGATGTTGATTTATGTTTAGCTTTACAGGTATGAAGAACAGGTGTGACTACTTAAGCACTGATGTACGTCGCTCTGGATAAGAGCATCTACTAAATGCCATAATTGTAAACAGTCCCCCTGGAGCAACTGAGGTTCACAGTGTTTTACCCACTAGCCTACTAGCAGGAAAGAAACATCATTTGCATTTCATCGGTTCATACATTTACATGCATTCAAACTCTATTTTCAGCAATTAACTCCTTCAGCAAGTGCCCTTACCTAAAGCAGCGGTTGCAATACAGGTCCTGGTCACATGTGTGGCATCGAATGGTGGCATCCTGATTACAGATGCAGCACCATGGCAGCTCCTCATCCTCACTGTCTGAACGCTGGCTTACAGAGGCGGTAGCTGGAGGTTTGGATTTAGACGACTGAGCTGTGAGCTGAGACAAAAACATACAAACTCATTAATACACAGAAATGTTGCTTGTATTTCAACATATTAAAAAGAAATATCAGGTCTGTATATTAATAGGGATTAATTAATGACCCCGACCTGAAATGTTTCCGCAAGTTATTCATGCTGCTTTGTCACTTTTTGACCAGTCCCCCCCACACCTGGAAAATGATCTAAGATGACCCGACCCACAGGTTACCCACACCACTTGTGCCTCCTCTTGCCATATTTTGCTCAAAGGTAGTATATACATTTATATAGAGGTTTAAGGTGTTGCACTTAGTTAGTGCCCCCTTGTGGCATAAATGTGAATTTCACACTAGGGCATTTTAGAAGTAAGAGACATTTTAGAAATATTGCTACAGTTCACTCAATTCTGCTCTAATGGTACCAAGAATGCCCAGCTTGTGTAATTTGTGCTTGATACAATGACCACAGTGGACCAAACAGTTGTTAATTGTTAGATTTGATGCATTTGATTGATATTCCTACACAAACAGCAACCTGCTATTGGGAAGGCCAAAAATACAGATAAAGTAAAAGTAGGACCAGAAGGATGTGAGCGAAGTATTCCTATGCAAAGACATTACAGAGCAGGAAAGAGCAATAACCATGCAAATACAGTTAAACTGCACAACAGATACGTTATCTCATTCCAGGAAGGTTCCTGGGCACTACAGACCTACAATAGTGACAACAGTATGGCTCACAACCCACCGCTGGGTGTTTCTGCAACTACAAGCCCTTTTAAGTGCTGTCAGTGGATTCTGATCACAGGCTCACATTTTTAGCATGATGCACTGAAAACAATCAACACATTTTCACACACAGAACTGCTGCTGGAGAGTGTAATTTATGAGGCATATTGTAACGTACTAAAGAAAAAGCATTCTATAAAGTTACCTTATTCTATGTTATTTTGGACCATTATTGAACTGTTCTTCAAAAAATGTTGACAGTATAAACAACAGTTGATAATGTCCAAACAGTGAGGAAATTTTGGGTAAAACTACTAGTTCCTTAGTCTCACACCTGTGATTTCAATCTTCAGATGCATTAACAGACGTAATTGAATTACAAATGTACATATTTGTAAGGAAACGTATATAAATAGCATTTTTTTCTCAATAAAAATACCTGTCTCAAATACAAATATACATGTACTTTCAACATGGACTCACAATATTAAAATAATATAGGTAAGCGTTTTTAATGTTACGCCTGCATAGTGTATATTACAACTGTAGAAACAAAGCTATTGTCTGTACAGTTGTATTTAACTTGCAATGCTTTTCACAATTTCTTCTTAAAAAAAGTTAAATTATACCAGGACATGTCCGTACTGCAACAGTACTGGAGTAAATCATTTCTGTCACTCTACTGACAAATTAAATCTGGAATAAAATGATACTTTTTTATTAAAAAAAAAAAACTAGCTTGTGATTTGTATTGCAGACTCTAGCACATACATTTAACTTTTGTTGAGGTTTATTTTCTTAAACATTTGGAGATCCAAAAGTGCCCACACCCACCTACACAAAAAACCCAAGGCATGCTGTTTTAACTAGGAACAAAAATTATAACACTGCTTGCATGCACACCTGAATATGAAAAAAGCCATTCTTGGTTTCAATTCTAGTCCCAAATTGTGTAGTTTATTATGATAAATAATAAAGTATTATGATCATGTAGTTTATGATGACTGTATATAGTCAGTTGTTTATGTGAAGCACTGCTGCTTTAGTTATCTGTGCTTAGTCTGTTACCTGTGCTTTTCATCAGTTGCAGTGGGACCTAATGTGCACAGGACATAGTGTAGAATCAACACTGTTGTCTGCTGATACCCTGGTGTGTACTTTGCTGGTTCAAATGGAAGCTCTGCTTGTGTTTGAGAAAGAATGTGTGTTACCTGCTTCTTCTTAGCTTTGGGTTTGGACGGTTCCTTGTTTTCAGGACCGCTGCGCTCCAGAGGGATGTTATAACCAGAGGCCTCATCTAAAGCAGCTTCTTCTGACAGCTGGAAATCAAGTCACAGAGCAGCATGCGCAG
Organism: Hemigrammopetersius urotaenia; assembly: GCA_037974485.1. Lineage (NCBI taxonomy): Eukaryota > Metazoa > Chordata > Actinopteri > Characiformes > Alestidae > Hemigrammopetersius > Hemigrammopetersius urotaenia. The sequence continues at coordinate 36,692,503 of JBBPDC010000001.1, forward strand.
TTAAAATGTGAACACACCGATGAACCACTTCATACAGGTTTCCATCAGGTGTTGCTACTCAATACGTATGTCTACAGACCCTTTTCAGAACTCTGCTGATTGCTTCCTCCTCTGTCTCTTCATCACAGTCAGGTTGCTGGAAGTCTGTCAGAGTGACTGAAAAACACAAACACAGCAAGACACTTGCATGGAAAATTACATGTAAAACAATCCTATAGTCATGGATTAAAGTTCTCTGTCGCTATGACTGATTTCCGTCAACTGAGGGCACTAAAGGTTAATAATGAGACTGATGCAGATTCGTCGTCTTGTCTGTCAGATTTTTTTTTTTTTTTTGCTTTAATCCATGTATATGATACACTTTATTAAAAGTATGATAGACCTCTTGCTATGATCCAAACTCAAACCACCAAAAAAAACACAACACAGTACAGAGCATATAAACACCAATTAGCCTGACACTGAACCAGTACACAATAGGCCTGTCACAATATTGAACTCTCAACTGAAAAATAAATAGTAGCAAATGTAATTACCACTTTGTGTATTGCATGTATAAATAAAGAAGAAGCCTAAAGTGGCCGAACCGACAGATTTGCTTAACTTGCATCTTAGCTTTTGATATTTAGGAGCACTCAGAAATAACGTATTGTTTTTGTAAGACTAAAAAGTGTTGTTTTTCATATTTGTGCCCTGTAGCACAACCAACTCGCATTCTGTTTGTTGTGGCATAAAAGTAACCGTGAAAGCAAATAACTGCGGAAAATCACTTTGATCAGCTCAAATAATTGCCATCAGGCTATTAAGAATTGTGACAGGCCTCCATGTTGCCTCACCCAACATATACTAAAACTAAACAGTCTTTCCCTCTAAATTGTTTCCTTTAAATGGAATAAGTGAAGGTTATAACATTAGGCTGAGAGTTATATATGGAAATGAGTAGAGTTTGGACCGTGCAGAAGCTTTAGAGGGGCAGGTGCCCAAATGAAGGGTCGGTAGGGCAGTAAATTAGTTTGTTATTGCTTTTGTGTAATATTTTGTGTTATTGTTATTTAGAATGAATTAACACATTCAAACACAATCTAACATGTATCTTAGCAACACTGCTGTGTGTGTGTGTGTGTGTGTGTGTGTGTGTGTGTGTGGCTTTTTGGCTGAGCCACTTCTCCTCTGATCGTCTTTGAACATCACTGGCAGTGCATTTGATTTTGTCAGGTGGCCAAAGCTTTGACAGTGCAGTTTGTTCCCAGAAGCATGAGATTACCCTTGTCTGGATCTTGTCCTTGCAGCATAGCCAACCTCTTCGCCATCTGAAGAAGCTGCTCCTGGCTGTGCTCTTCATGCTTCAGCTCCTCCATAGCCTCAGCCAACAGACGACTCTTCTCCTCCTCCATCTGCTTGACTGACAACTGCTCATCATCCAGATTTTCATCGACCGTTCCGCCCTCTTGCTTGTTGAGATCATTCAGAGGATCGACTGAGTCCTCAGCTGCTGGGAACGGTGAAAAGGAGACAAAAATAACTGAATGATGTCTAAATCATGGTTATTATGCAAAACTAATGGAGAATGGTTAGTCCTTATCACAGTAGGTCTGACGCTTTATTTTGCTAAGGGCTCCAGACTCAAACAGGTGATGGTAAAACTCCTGGGCCACAGTCCGGTTCACAGAATGGTTTGCTTGCTTTAACACATCCAACTGGACTCACAAAGAGCTCCACAGTTAGCTTATGAAATCAATCGGGTGTTTAAAAGCAAGGATGGAGATCGACACCCTTGTTCTAAATAAGGCAGTGTAATAAATACCCTCTGGAGACTGTTGGTTGTCAATGGCAACTTCTTCTGTCATCTGTGTGAGTAAGTCATTGGCCTTTTCTCTCTGAGTCCTGTTGTCAGGTGGCTGGTGAACCTGCACAAAATTCCATTCACAGAACATACATACATGTCCCACATGAAAAGAAAGGCTTTGGCAATATGGCAATCGCACAATATTGCAATCTTCCTACTATTTACTTTTATGAAGCAACCAACAAAATAGTAGTCCCACATTTTAAAAATGACCTAAAAAAGTACACGGATTTAATTCACCATGATAAAGAACAAGATAGATCAAAAATCTAAAATGAATCAGAATGTGTGACAATAGTTGTTAGTTACAGACTGACCTACACCTTTTTGTGAATTTTGTGCATTCTGTAGCCGGTGTTCTAGAAAAACTGTGGGTGTCTGAAATATATATAGGAAAGAGTATCCCACACAGGCTCCTATTAGTCACTAGCATGATTTATAACATGAACTTTATTATTTGTCTTGCACTTACTGCAGGTGGCACTTTAGAAGGAGCAGGTCTTCCTTGTAAAGCAGCCAATCTGTCTTCCATCTCTTTAGCTGAAGGTACTGGTTGGTCTGGTGCTTTCAGGGCAGCGAGACGAGACTCAATCTCCTTCTCAGACGGTATGGACTCTGCATATGACGATAAAAAAAATACATGCAACTGTTGTATAATTAAGTTAAGCTCAATTTTGCTGGTCACCATGCAATACTCTTACTTGGCTTTGTTTCATCCTTTAGCTTCTGGAGTCTTTCTGCAATCACTCTGTCCTCCTTACTTAAACCTCTGGTTGAAATAACAGCTGGTGTGCTGCTCTTTTCACTTCCCTGTCTTGAAGGATAATTCTGGGTTTGTTTGGCTTCAAAAGTGGCCACTCGCCTGCAAACAAGACACGACAAGATTAACAGTGGGTGATGCGGAATACTTCCACAAACTACAAGCATATGTCTCATAATAGTAATTCAATGGGATTGGACAAAGCATAATTAGATTGGTTACACACTCCTCTGGGGTGTTTTGGGTGGAGGTAGCTCAGTGGGTAGGATACTTGCCTCCAGACCAAGAGGTCATGGGTGCCAAAACCTTCAGCACCACCACTGGGTCCCTGAGCAAGACCCTTAACCCTAAGTTGCTCCAGGGAGACTGTCCCCTGTAGTTAGGCAATGAAAGTCGCTTTGGGTAAAAGCGTCTGCTAAATGCTGCTAATGTTTTCAAATGGTTTAAGCTGCTAAAACCCACAGGTGAGGGGCAAATATCTTTAAGCCAAAACACTTGATTTACTAGACCAGGGGTCCCCAACCACCAGAGCGAGGACCAGTGCTCAACCATGGATCATATGCTACCGGGCCGCACAGAAAGAATAAAAGCTCCTTTAATTTTTTTTTTTTTAATTTACATTATCATTTTTAAAAAACACATTTATTGAGTAAAAAGTAAAACCCTAACAGGAAATATCTTCTTGTCAATGAAACTGTGTTTACATTATACGTCATAGTATATATATACCACAGACCTTTTTCATGCAAGAAAGTTTTACCATAGAAAGGGGGGGTGCATAAAAACCATAACACACACACATACACACACACACACACACATGTATATTATGCACTTTATGTTTTTATGCACCCACCCCCTTTCCATGGTAAAACTGTCCAAAAAGTTGCAAAAAAGGTTTCCCACCCGCTGTACTAGACAATTCAGGAATTACCTTTCAACAATTCGACATTTCACCAAGTCTAACTGATTTAACAAATCTATTTATTTTTATGTCTTACTTTTTGTAGTTTTCAGGTGGGGACCACCTGGCAGCATCATTCTTTGCTCCACCACTGCAAGAACAAAAGGCCATCTCATTAATGTGATACTGTTCATATTTTTATAAATGCTTTACAAACTATGAGCACAACTTTATTCAACACAATGAGGAACAAGAACATACATCTGAAACATTTTTTAAAAAAAAAGAAGCTATGCAGTAATCTGAACATGTGACAACAGTGGTGGTCACACACTCTATAACTGACCTAAATCTCACTTTTTGTGAAATTTGTGCATTCAAGTAGCTGGTGTTCTAGAAATACTAGAAATACTATAAACTAGATCCCTCAGTAGTGGTTAGGGAGTGGCGTGGGTTCAAATCCCAGGACTGCTTGTGGCACCACTGAGGTACCCCTGAGCAAGTTATCATCCCCACACACTGCTCCCCGGGTGTTGTGTTCCTGACTGCCTGCTGCTTCTTGGGTGAAATGTGTAATGTGGTGTATCCACTTTGTTTATCAGAGCAGTGCATCCTAACTCAGACTAAGCATGAGAAGAGTGGACACCTTGTGAGGTTCCCATGGCACTGCCTGCAGACCTTCTGCTGAGTGTCACCAAAGCGTGGCACCTGGGCACTGTAGGCCAGGCAGCCAGAACAGAAGGAGTGCCCACAGTTTTTGCAGCCCAACTGCAACACAAATACTCAGTATATCACAAACCCATAATACATATGTTTTTGCACAAGTACATGAGTCTTATTACACATTTAACCGACACATCTTCAACAAAACCAACCTCTTTTTTGAAGAGCGTGAACTTTGAAGCACATCCATGACACCTATTATTCATAATGAGCCTCTCTCTCAGTTTCTAACCCAACTTCACAATGGCACTTAAGAGTCAACAGACGATACAAATGACTGCATCTCAAGACGAAGAAGGAGAACAACTCTGAAGACAACAGCTGTACATGTTAAGATACACACTCCATTTCTTTTGCAAATTCATCTTCAAACGACTGACGAAGAGGAGCTCAGTCTACAATCTCTCCTGTGTTAAGGAAGGAAAACACAGGAAAGGATCATGGTCTATGTAGTCCATTTACTCAAAATAACAGGTAACAGGAGCTTCTGACATCACCTGAATCACCCAAATCTTTTTGAAAGTTAACAGCAAATGATTATATTACTGTACGTGCTTTATGCTTGTCAGGAACAAAATAGATAAGTGGAAACTGTAAATGAAGCTGGTATTTGCACTACATTTCCCAGGAGGCTTTGCGAACCGCACGCTGTTGGCGAGAAGTTTAAAATATAAAGATACATATATTAAATAAAAAATAATTTTAATTATTTTGATGGCATAAAAATGTTTTACATATAATGAATACGAAAAAATACAAATTAAATTTTTTTTAAAATGTGGCAGTTTTTCTCTGAAAGGCTGGATTGGATCACGTGCTCTCAGTCTCCACCCAGTTTTCTTTCAAATGGTTTGAGCTCGAAGCCAAACGGTCGATGAGATCTGAGAAAGAAACGAAAACAGAAGCTCTACTCTTGGATATTCATTTTTTAAGCAAGCTAGACAGACTTTAAACGGAGGAGAAAACAGAGTAAAGGGTCAGAAGACACGACGTGAGTTCACTTAAGCCTTGTTATGGTTATGATTCCTCTGTTTTTAACATGTTAGTTTCATCAGGATGTTTATATAGTTAAATACATTGGCAAAAACGTAGTTGACGTCTACAGGTGTCATGCAGTTTCTTTCGTTGTTAATTTGTTACTTCCTAACTGTCCATACTCGTTTGAAGCGAACCTGGTTAACCGCTTGTTTGGGACTTTAACATCACTTGCACATAACTGGTGGATGTTCCAAGTCCTACTTTTAGAATCTTAAGTATGTTTTGGACTATGCAACGGTGTTTTTTGCTTTTGTGGAATTTGTTAAATCAGGGTGATGTTAATTATGATGACACAATTAGTTTTTAATAGTTTTTATATTGTAGCTCACTGCTTCACTTGCTGAATATGCTAAATGCAGAAAAAACGATTTCACATTGTTCACACTGTGTTGTGCTGTGGGGTGTTCACACATGACAATGAAGGACACTTGATTTCCACCACTGCTCAAATGTTTGGTGCATCCCTCGTCATATTGTTATATTCATTTTAAAAGGCCACACGTCATGGTAATGCAAGATTCTGACTTCATGTTTGGGAAGAACTGTGGAAGTCTCATTTAACTGAAGTTCTCTGTCTGGGAGCAAGAAATGTGCTCCACATTTAGAAGCATATTTTGAGGCTTTGACTTTAAGCACTGTTGGTGTGGTGTGCAGCTCTCATTGGGTTTGGTGGTGGTGGCCTAGTGGTAGGATACTTGCCTCTGGACCAAGAGGTCATGGGTTCGAATCCTACCTTCAGCACAC
>JBBPDC010000001.1:36714080-36752130 GCA_037974485.1 Hemigrammopetersius urotaenia
ACACCGAGTAAATCAGTAGGATCACACGTCTGCGCTTTGTTTCCCGGCGGACCGAAAATAAACGCGACACTTGCGTCTCCCGGAAATCCGATAAAATTAAACCAATCAGATGACGACTTCGACATTCCTGAAGTGTTTCCAGTTAAGTGTACCATATGCATCAGAAGTTTAGCCAACGTTCCGTGGGCGTGACGTCTGAGGCTGAGACTAATATGAAGGTAACAGAGCCATACATGAGAATAGACTTACAAGAAAAATGCATCTGAAAAGGTCTCCCACTGAGGGAGCACTACGGCAAAAGCGATTACACATTACATCAATGTTGTTTTGCAGCATGAAATAAGCATTTTATTTTCGTTTATCTCAATATAAACCTTTTGCAAGTGCCACTGCTTTTCCTCCATATATGATTAAGATTCTCTCACATGTTTGTACTTTTTTCTCTATCTTTTGTCTCTCCACTGCCCCATCTCAGTCTCTATTCAGCAAACAAGCTCTGTGCTGGTAAATAATAAAAGGTGTTTTCTCCAAAACAGCACAGGTTAGGAGACGGGCCGCCAGAACAAAAGAAAGGAAATCTCCTGTCAGGTTGAGGCCTGCTTAATTATTTTTGTAGGCCAATGAATGAATTCTATTGTGTGGGAAATTTAATTGCACACAGGCCTTCTGAGCTTAATTAATGCGTGGATGCCTTTAATATTTATGTGCATGAAGCCATTATCCGTGCTGGCAACAGTTAAAAGTGAATTCGTTCATTGTTTTTTCTAGCTTCCTTTTTAATCAGACAAACCATCTAACTCAGTTACCGTAATAAGCTCCGCTCCTTGAGGCAATAGTATGTCATTTTGTCATTTATACTGGAGGTGCAACAAAACAGGTAGTAAGAATGGGGATTTCATGTCACCTTCATATACATATTTGTAAGCCATTATCTTTGGACAGTGTTAAAAAGCACTTGCTGTTAAGCCTTATTCGACTATTAAACCACTAATCTATATTAGATAACATTTTTGTTTAAATGTACAATACTGGCATACAATATATATACTATAACAGTACTTTTTACTATCTGTGTTGTATAAATAAAACTTTTTATGCTTTCTTTTTTGGGAATAGGCTTAATGAACATAAAGCAGCTGTGCTTTTACAGACTGAGAAGCAATACTTATCGATAATTATCAACAATTTGGCCCTGTTTTATTGACTTTTCAAATATATAGACAATATATATAAATTTTGAGGCAGCTTACTATTGAGATTATGCTTGTATGTGTTTTTTTATACAATCTTTTGGTCTACTAAGTCCATTTGACCCTGATAGTCAAATTAATGAGATCGAAGTCCTCATTACGTTGATAGCATGTGCTTCACAATGATAGGCTCCTGCAGAAGTAATCATTCAGAAACTGATTTCCAATAAAATCCAGTAACAGCCTTTGTTCCAGTGACCTCTTTTCCTCAACGACATACAGCTCTAACAGTGAGAGCTTTCTGTGTCTCATTGTACAATGTTAGCTCTTCATTCTTTGTGTTATGTACTTTCAAGTGCAGTTTCAGAGGGAAAGAACAGATCAAGATTCTTTGCGGATGGATTTCTTTAGATCAGTGGTTCCCAACTTTTGTCCTCGAAGCCCCCCTTGCCTGTGTCCAAGACAAGCCAGGCCCCCCCAATAAAGTGCTTAATCACAAACTTTTATTTGCAAAAAATAAACAGCGGTTGTATATACACACACACACACACACACACACACACACACACACACACACACACACACACACACACACACACACAAGCATTTCTCAATTGCAACCAGACCTACAATATAATCCAGCTGCATAATTTTGTTAAAATTATGCTTATTCCTTCTGTGAAGAACATAAAGAGAGGATAAGCTGGAGTCCCCCACCCACTCCTCACAATCTGACACTGATTTTTTTTTTGTGTATAGCAGTGGTAGTCCCAAAATTGAATCAGCATGCAGGCACTTCCTGCTAATCCCACTACTGCTGTAGGACCTGGACACAAACATCCAGAACAGCATCACTGTAAGTCTGCGAAAATGAAAACCTTCTTTTATTGGCTTTTTTGCGCTCTACCATGGAGGACTGTTGTGCAGTATCTTTCTAACCCTTCCCACGCACATTCTCACTCTCGCCCTCTCTCTCTCTCACACACACACACACACACATATGCACACATACACACAGGTTTAAGTATGTGTGTTTAAGTATTATCCAACCAACGGTCAGATTGCTATCAAAAATAGCTTTCCAGAGTAGTTACTATATTTATTTAACCCTTATACTGCGCTAATTTGGACTCTGTATTGAGATTGGATTTGACTGTGGACTTTATTCACTGTCCTTGAGAATACATTTGCTGAGTAAACAGCACAACAAATGCAGACACCTTTAGAATTACTGGCAGCCTTCATGAAAACAAGTTCGGCTTGAGAACACTTGTGTGTAATTTCTGCCGGCTCTTAATCTTTTTATGATGATAATTCCACTTAAGTCCACAGTCTTGTGTCTCGTTTGAGTTAATTGGTCTCGTGTTGCTCCTGTTGTTGGAAAAAAGGGATTTCGCATGCGTGAAACTTCCTATTTATACCACAGGCAAATAAGAAACAACCATAATCAACTGTGCGGTTTGTGGAGACTAGTAGCAATATAAAGAAATATTTTTTGTTTGACAAACATGCACATTTTCTTGGATTTATTTAAAATTTTCTTTAGCAGAGCTAAAGATTTAAAGCATATGCATGTAAAAAAATAACCTAAACCTAACATAAACCTGTGGAAACACATTTACTCAGTAAGGAATATCAGTAACAAAAACTGCACATTACTGCAAGCAGATACTACACAAAACTAGATAATAATGTAATAGTATATTATAAAAAGCCAAATGTAAATGTGTTTTTTTAAACACGTGTACGGAATGATTTACTGAAACATTTGTAAATAAGCCTCAGTGGAATGAATTAGCCCTTATTGACCTGAAGCAGTACAACCTAGATATGATAGTGCAGATAAACAATAGGCCAAAGGCTCCACTGCTTTTCTACTTTTAAGCAAACACTTTTAAGCAAAAACGATCTAGTCAAGATGTTACAAAAGTCTTATAGCTTCTTACAGTTGTTACTTATCTTGCAGTTCATTAAAGCCATAAAACGTAGACCCATCTGTTACAGACCTCTTTCACAAAGAATTATTTTAGTCATTTATCTATTATTTATTTGCTATTGGTAGAATTTTATATATTCATGAGATGGGGAGAAAAGTTGATCTAAATAATTAATACATGACTTAATATTGAGTTCAGAGCGGTGCTCTTAGAACAGCTAGAGAAGTAAATGACTGTGCTGTGTATAGAGTACACTGCTCAATGAGACAAAGGTATAAAGGCATCCAAATATTTATGGGTGTTCTCGGTTTAGGCACATAGTTTGTGGAAAAACCTGCAACTGACATGAAATCTTTGTAAGTGGAATTTTTTTGACTTATAAAGCCTCTCTACATTTTTTACTTTCATTTTTAAGAGTGTATTTGAATACATTTTCAGTAAATTAGTGTTCTGAGAACGATGGCTGGCTCTCATGACTATGATAGATGGCCCTGTGTGTATAAATGCATTCTTTTTGTTCTTTTTGATAAATGACACACTATGAACTGTCTCCAAGTCAAGCAAGAGTAAAACCAATTCAGGGCGGTATCAGCCTGATACACTTCTGCAGACCTAGTAGGAGTAGCTTGTGGTCAATAGTGTCAAAGGCCGCAGTCCAGTAGAACAACCATTGACACTTTGTTGGAATGAGCATTTGATTTCAGCTCATTTACAGCTTTCATTACAGCGATCCCTCTGCTACCTGCTGTTAGGGCACAATCTTGATTGGATTTTTTTCCATTACTTTCTTTCAGGTCAATTGAAGAATTGAAAAGGGCGTCCAATTTAAATGTAAGTATATCTGTTTAAAAAATATAAGATCACAGTTTAGCCTTCAGGACTGGCAGCTTGTATTATGGGGCTGCAGTATTTTGATGGGGTAAGGTCTGTACAAGGTCATATCTCAGAGGATTAGATGTAAGCCATAAATTCTTAACGCAGTAAGAAAAAGTCAAGATTAACGCAGATATTTTTTCCATATGCACTCGGTGAAATCAATGATTCATTGCTTTGGGGACATTTATAAACTTGCTCAGCTATGTGTGGCTGATAACAGGACTTATGAGTAAGAATAAGGCATGTAAATCGATAATGCTATTTAATTGACAATCATTTCCAGAGGACTTCAGACACTGCTCGAAATCCGATTATGACTCTACAGTGTTCTGTCATTGAGAAGACCTTCAAAAACGCTTTAACACCAAGCTAGCGCTTAAAAATGCTCGGGAGTGCAGTTGGAGTTGTTGGATTCCTGAGGCTTTGTTGCGCATTATGTTGCAAATGCTGACCACATAGAACGATATTGGGTTGTGAATTTGACCTGAATGTGTCAAGGTCTTTGCTAAATGGCCCCCAAAACAATGTTGTCATGTTGATAACTCACTGAGAAATTGTTAAATAGGCTACATCCTGTAAATCTCAGAACAAACCAGGCCACGTTGTACACTTGCGGCGTACGAATGCAGGGAACGAGGCATCCAGGACATTAGCTCTAGCTGTGGTTGGGTGGTCATGCTTCAAAAAATCAATAGCGGTAAAATTCAAACCGCAGCCCGTTTGGAGAACACAGATTCTGTTGGCGGTCGTTTCGTGTTGGGGCTGTTATCACTTGCAGCCAGAGAGCAAACTGGCTTACATTTCATCCTCCAGTAAATACGCATTGATCTGCTTGTACAGGTAAAACAAACTGAGGCAAAATATTTGGTCTGGCAGTGCTGACATACGTCTAGTTTAAAAAAAAAAACAATTCACCATCAAATAATCTCCTATAGAATGTCATCTGTGGCCAGCATGGGTCATTCAGAGGCTGCAGTTTTCTTCACCGGACAGTTGAATTTCTTTGAGTGAAATGATCTGTTTAAACACGTGACTAAATCAGTTATAAACTGAGCCTGTGGGAAACTGTGGAAAAAGACAGTCTTGGTCCGAAATTCCATTGCTCATAGGAAAATGATTATTCTCTCTGCGTGTTTTGCGTGCTGATATGTTCCAATGCTGCCTTTCTAGAGTGAGTACAGTGTTATTTTGTGCTCAGTGTATTAGATAGAACACAAAAATACTGTCTTGTCAGCCCTTATCAAGTAAGTGTATGCTTTGCTTTTTACTGAAGCAAAAAGCATTTTCATGTTTTAGAGAGGGAGAAAATGTCTTTGTACTCCCTCTCTCTCTCTTTCTCTCTCTCTCTCTCTCTCTCTCTCTCTCTCTCTCTCTCTCTCTTTCTCTCTCTCTCCAAACCACCCAGCCCCCACCTCTTCCATGCAAGTAACCTCATGCCATAGTGTCCCTGTCAGATGCAATTAAAATTTCCCCCTGCTCCTCATCATGGACACACACAGAGAACACAGAGTGATATGCTTATGCAACACTTAGCATATTAGTTCCTGATTGAATTACACTTGCTCTTGAATGTGTGTGCGTCTGTGTGTGTGTATGAGACAGAATAAAAGGACAGAAATCAGTCCTTGGCTGCAGATCAGATGCTAGCTTTGCCTCGTCTTGTGACTGTTAGAGTTAGGGTCCAGCTATCAGAAGCTGGTTCCTTGACCCACCCAAGGGCAACTTCCATGCAGCACATGACCAGTGAGTCACATCTAGATGCGGCATCACCAGCAGGGCTGACCCCTTCTGTACTCTACAGTGAAGCAGCATGGATAGCCACAATCATTTACTTACTCATCAACCTAGCTCATTATCTGATGGTCATTAATACTGGCTAGTTGCTAGTCAGAGCTACCAGCATCGACCCACATTAGGAGGAGAAAGCACGAGGTTCGGCTTTGTCATGTAGATGTCACGGACTCTCACTAGCAGGCATGCAGGGGAAAAAAACGTGCTGCCAGATATCCTTGGGGCACCTCCAGGCGAAATGCAGCAAGTTTTGCCATCAAAGACTTGCTCTGTCATGGGAGAGCTGTTAACGTGGTGCACAGTAAAACATTTAAATCAGCATTTTCCTTTCAGGGGGAGCTTTGTGTTCGCCTCCAGCCTCTCTTGAAGGCTATCAAATAGTGTATGTTATAATTAGCATTAAATGGATACATGTTACAAATCTGAGATTTGTTCCAACGTTTCCTGTCATGCAGAGCATAGTGCTAGCCTCTAGCCTGTTTTTAGCACTGTTTAATGCTGCATGCTGTAGCTGGTGCTTAATCCCTAAAGTCTTGAACTCCACTTGAACTACATTTTTTTTTTGTCGCCTTGAGCTCAGGACTCTTACTATCACATGATTCCACCAACATCAGGATGGTAAAGGATAGCACATGCTTCTTCGGAGTCATCTGAAGCCAGTTGCCACATCTTTTTGGTTTACACACGTCATTGGACCATGTAATGCGCTTGGAGGAGAACACCAACCACCAGTTAGGTTGGGTTAGCTAGCAGACACCCATGCGAAGGAGCGAAGGAGGACGGGGAGCCTATCCATTTAGAGAGAGAGAAGCTAGTTATGCTTTCTTGGACTTCTGGCCATTAATGACTGCAGCACCACTGGATATTGAACTCCCAATGATGGGGCCAATGCTCAGACAGTTGTTGCCATCAAGAGCTCAATACTTGCTTAAATGTTTTCCTTTCAAGAGGGGCTTTAGCCTCTCTTCGAAGCACCATATCTTTTAAAAATGCTTTTTTTATGTAAAGGTTTACATCACTATGTTCCAGACCATTTGCATGTATTTCCTTAGTTAAACTGCGAAAACAATTCAAGAAAACATGCTTTAAATTGTGATGTCACAACAAAATTGCAAAATATATATTTTTTTAATTGTTGGTAATATGAGGTTTTGTCCTGATTGCAACAACATACCTGCCTAAGGTCCTTACCAATTCAAATTCAGTTATAAGTGTTTTCGTCTAGACTGCTTTGAATAAAGTTTAATGCAGAGCTGGCAATGAGAGGCTGTGTAACAGGTTGACCATTTTTGATACATAAACACAAACACATGCACACAATAAAAATAAAGTCTATTAATTATATTAGACAAATGTTATGAATATTTGAGACTTGTCTAGCAGCTGAGGTAGCCTCGACAAATCTTCCCTACATTAAAACAGCACTGAAAAGAAAACGCATACAGCTAAAGGTCACTGAATGTCCTTAGCTTTCACAAAGCGTAATAAAAAACATGACCTCATTGGCCTGAACGGTCAGTTTCTTTGGACACTAGGAAGAGAGAGAGGCTCTTCTGCAATCACTAGCCAGCATTCAGGGTGAGGGAAGGTTGTCTCTTTGTGATTCTTTTTATCCTGCTAATGCACTCTTAACCCTGAGGCTGCACCCACAGGCCCTTTGTGTACTCTCCGTCTGTCACTTAAAGGGCGGACTCTATGAGTAAGCCTTAATTGAGCAGCTATCCTTCATTTCACATATGAGCACAAATGTATCTATCTCCCTGCCAATAGCAGCACTCTCAAACATGAAAAAAACGAGGCTAGACAATGGTGAATGAGCGCTTCAGACGGAAATGGCGTCTCCAGCATGAAGAAAGCCTCTAGCTCAGAGTGCTTACACTTCATTACAGCCAGGAGTAATGTCTCTATTGGATTGTCTGTCTCAAGAACAAAGAGAGTGAGGGCTTGACATCCATTTTTTTGTTTGTGGTGAATTGAATATTGGCTAACTGGCTCAGTGTGTCACTGACAACGTAGACTGAAATCCTAAGCCATGTTTATATGTTCCACTTTACAATGGGAAATTGAATTTAGAAATAGCAGCTTTTCAATTCATAATGAAACTGAAGAAATTGGATTCCTAAAAAGTTCCAAATTCATAGAAAGAGGGCTATACTCAGTTTCTTCATTTTTTTTAGCTGATTGGTGAAGAAGTAGCTATCATAAAGCATAAAGCCATAATGTACTGGCTACAGTACTGATTGTCTTCTAGAATAAATGCAAATGTACAAGGGAATTCTAAACAGGATGCCAAATATTTTTTTCGGTCTGTCTTTTTTGAACAGGTTGCCAGTGTAGGACCAGACAATGTTCCGCAAAAAGAAAAAGAAGAGGCCGGAAATTTCTGCACCAAAGAACTTTGAGCACCGAGTCCATACCTCTTTCGATGCTAAGCGTGGGGTATTTGTGGGGCTGCCAACACAATGGCAGAGTCTTATAGAAAACCTGCGAAGACCCAAACCCATGGTGGACCCTTCCAGAATAACACCCGTGGAACTGAAACCAAAGAAGGTAGGCATCCTACAATTCGTCAAATCTTCTAGAAAATATTTCAGGTTTGAACAAATTGTCCGTACAAATACTGGGAAAACAAATACTTATTCAATGTTGTATTAGATTAGATTAGATTAGATTCAACTTTATTGTCATTACACATGTACAAGTACAAGGCAACGAAATGCAGTTTAGGTCTAACCAGAAGTGCAATAAGCAGAAAGTGCAGGATAAAGGTATAAGTTATGAGTTATAAATTATGAGTATAAGTAAGGTGATATGTACAAGAAGAAACTGAATAATATTTACAGATGGATGTGCAGTAGTATGAACTTAATATACATAATATACAGTATGCATATATGAAGTATGAATACAGTATGGATATATGAACATAATATACAGTTTGTATTAACTATAAACAGGAATTTCAAGTGGATAAACAATTTTACAGATTGCTGCATTGATCATAAACAATGGATATTAACAAAATATACAGTTTAATTATCTACTATTCCGGGATTGATATATGTATAAAAGTGTATTATTGGAAATGTACAAGTGTATATGTGCAATGGATATGTATATTTATAAGTGGCTATGTGCAGTGTAGTGCAGTGATTATGAGCAAAGATGTGCAAGATTAAATAGTGCAATGATTATCAGGAGTGTATGTGGGGGGTCAAGAAGTTAAGTAAGGAGACGGCTCTGGGGAAAAAAGCTGCTCCTGAATCTGCTGGTTCTTGTCTGGGGTAACCTGAAGCGTATAGGCAAGTATTGGGACGCTTGACCATTACACCATCAGGGACTTAATGACATTGCATTCATATGCATAGACTTTAATATTGGTCCCCCTTTTGCAGCTATAACAGCTTCCACTCTTCTTAGAAGGCTTTTCACAAGATTTTGGAGTTTCTGTGGGAATTTGTGCCCATTCATTCTGTAGAGCATTTATGAGCTCAGGCACAGATGTTGGATGAGAAGGTCTGGCAAACAATCTCCGTTCCAGTTCATCCCAAAGGTGTTGGATGGGGTGGAGTTCAGGGTTCTTTGCAGGCCAGTCAAGTTCTTCCACACCGAACTCATCCAACCATGTCTTTATGGAGCTTGCTTTGTGCACTGGGGCACAGTCACGCTGGAATAGAAAAGGGTCTTCCCAAACTGTGTCCATGGCATTGTCCAAAATGTCTTGGTGTGCTGAAGCATTAAGACTGACCTTCACTGGAAGCAAGGGGCCTATAAACCCTGAAAAACTGACGTGTCCCAATTGTTTTGGCCATATAGTGTACCTTTTATTTTCCTACGCAGTTCTTAAGAATCACATTTTCAGGGGATAATTAAAGAAAAAGGAATTTCCCAGATTTTTTGTGTTATACAATGAAAGCTTTGTTCAAGATGCACATGCTTCCCAGGCTGTATCCATTTATTTGAATTCATTATAGCTGTGACATCACACCCATTAACCTATTTACATAGGACCACCTTTTCAGTTTAGCCTGCTGTAGACTGAAGTTTTACTGCAGACAGTAGCAAAGTTCTTAGAAAAGAAAGGTGTTAGGAAGAAACGGCTTGAATGAGGTTCTGTTCAAGGCTGTCAGGAAGCAAATGACCCCGACAGGATGGGGTGTTAGCTTACAATGTTGTGTCATAGTTCCAAACTTGAGGTCAGAAACTTTCGATAGGAGCTCAGATCTTAGCCCAGTTTTTGAACCTTCTTCTACATACTGAAAATTCCACTATTCATAGCCACGACAGCATTTATTTCCCTTAAGAGAGTGTCTTGAATCAGGTAACAGCGCTGCGGACACATGCTTTTTTACCCTACTGTCATATTGCCTTCTTATCTATCATGGGTCTCGACTAACAACCCTGCTATGTACACCAGCTCAAGGATGGGAATCCTTGGAGGGCACCAAGATTTATTACTCCATGCTGGCAATTAATAACGATCCATGCTGCCTAGCCACCAGTGTCAGACTCAGGGAAAAAACTGCAGCTCCAAGCAAAGGGAACGCTGCAGAGCACTAGAGCTCAACCATCCTACATTTCTTCATGGTCATAGCGGATGATCAGGCCTCATCATACATAAAAACCAGTAAAACCACCCACTTGGTGTCCTTGTCCACACCTATGTTGTTAAAAGCCATGGCTTCAGAGTCTTTATGTGGCCTTTAGCAAATACAGTGTGATTTTAGATTCCGACCTGCAGAAACTGTAAAAAGCTGCTTATATTAATAGTAACAAAGCAATTTTATAAACTGCAGTATATGTTAAAGTAACGTTTATTCCAATTACAGTTCATTCTGGATCATTTAGTCATATTGACATTGACAACGTTGTTCACATCAAATTATGAAGACATACATTTTAGAATGCTGAACACCAGATGGGTTTAGAGGTGCTACCTTACCTGTTTCCTGGTATGCTCACAGCATACACCTTCTTTTTATCCCCTCATGCTCCCTTGCACCCACAAAAGAGTGCCCTTTTCTGAAATCAAGCATGGCTTCCCTTAAAGATTGAGTAAGAGACCGCTGGGCTTTCATTTGATAGGTTAACTAAGCCAGTTCTCCCGAACCACACTGGTGTTGTGCGTCACTGCTTCGTTTGGGGCACATTTATACCTCCTGTCAAGGACAGAGTGATGGAAGCACATGGCAGCTGACAGCAAAAGTCCTTTGTGGCCAAAAAACGCCTGCAAACCTGCTTTGAAACCGAGGCTGGTATCAAAGCTTGCTTTAAAATAATGGGTGCTTTGTGAGGCCACAAATTGGCCATTGTTTTTGCTGGTCATTATTTTATTTTAATTTATTTCTTTACTGATAATCTTAATGTTTATCCAGATCATTAAGAAATAAACATCCGTATGTCACAAAATCTTTTACTGTTTTTATATCCTGCATTTTCTTGCTGTCACTTTGCAATTGAATACAAATAGCTGAGCACAATTCAGACATAATTGTTGTATTGGCAACACTCAAGTTTAAGAGTTTGTCTTGGTAGAGAGAATGCATTTTCTTCACAGTCTAGCATCTAATTCCACCCACTACCTTGCACTTCCCCCTATTATGTGATACCAGTGAGACTTGGAGTGTCGCCATCATCATCATGAGCACCCCACAATGTGCCATGTTCACCAAACATGACAAACGTTAGCTGTCTGCATGTTGTAATAATCTTATTAGCCTTTTTAGTAAACTGATCCATTAGGTCCAATCTATTTGGTTACCCACATAAAATAAGATAATACATGAATCAAATATTTAATGAATATTTAATGAAGTTTGTGTTTTCAATGCACTTTTTTATTCATAATGTACCAGTCAGCCATGACAATAAAATCATTAACATTTGAAGTGCAGAACATTGATTCTGTCATTACAAAGCTACCTGTCAACGGATGGGATATATTAAGCAGTGAGTTAACAGATGGTTCTTCAAGTTGATGTGTTGCATAAGGCTTTGAGCGACTGGGTTGGTTAGATGACTAGGTTAAAGCATTTCCAAAATGACAGCTCTTGTGGGGTGTTCTGGGTATGCAGTAGCAAAAGTGGTTTAAGAAAGGACAACCAGAGATGACGACAGGGTCATGGGCACCCAAAGCTCTCTGATGTGCAAGGGGAGCGAAGGCTAGGCCGTCTGGTCTGATCCCACAGTAGAGCTACTGTAGCACAAATGGCTTGCTGTGCATGGGGCCGTTTAGCCACAGATCAGTGGCCAACAGCTGGGCAAATGTGAAGAAGGCAAACCTTGGCTCCATATTCCAATGGATGTTACTTGCGGCGACACTTTACCGTCTGCCTAAACATTGTTGCAGACCAAGTTTATCCCTTCATGGCAATTATATTACCTAATGGTGGTGGGCTTAAATGTACCCTGCCACATTGCAAATACGGTTCATAAACTGTTTAAGAAATATAATGCAGACTTCAAGCTGTTGATTTGGCCTCCAAATTCCCCAGATCTCAATCTGATCAGGCATCTCTGTGGCATGTGCTAGACAAGTGTGTACAAGTGCATCTGCAGTTCATGCAACGACAAAGGCATATTGTGCAGCTTTTGTGTATTGCTAAAAACACAGTAGCACCTGTCCCAACTACCTTATCAGCAGAATTTACCAAGATTCATATTAGGTGAGGATAATGTGTTATATTTTTTCAATAAAGAATAAGTTTTATTCTAAGATTTAATTATTAACTTTATGGAAAACCATGGAAAATGATTGCGTTTCCAGGTCCAGGGAGTTTTAAAAAATGAGATGTCCTCAAATTTTTCTCAGGCAGTGTGCATTTGTGAAGGAATCTTTTTTATCCTCTGAGCCCCAGAATAACCTTACTTTAGGGGAGTGTGAGATCATTCCCACGTGAATTTGCACCACTCAAGTCTCATAAATCATATCGCATCTCTCTCTCTCTCTCTCTCTCTCTCTCTCTCTCTCTCTCTCTCTCTCTCTCTCTCTCTCTCTCTCTCTTTCTCTCTCACTCAGACGATCGTCCGGGGCAGCTTTGTGGGCCATGGTGACTACATCTCAGCCATGCTGTCGGATATGAGCCGCCTGTCAGTGACGAGCTCCAACTCACTGCGTAAGAGCAGCCCATCGACCCGCAAGAGGGCCCAATCGTTAGGCCGCTTGGGTGAGGTGACGGAGGGCGACACTTATCAGTATGAGGACCTGGACCAAGGAGACCCTGAGACTGATGCGCAGGACCACTGGGGGGTCCAGTCACGGAACATCCACAGTGAGAGCGGGACACCCTACATGGGAGTGAAGAAGAGCGTCACCCTGCAACCCAACGGTGTGCTACCCAGAGCAAAGTCCACCTATGAAGTCAGCATCAGCTCCCTTGAGGGCCGTCTAATTCCACCTGCGCTCCCTGCACCCCCGCCCCCACCCTTCCCTGTACCCCCAAGGCCTGTGTATGTGGGGGATTTGGGGAGCCCTAATGAAAGGCTGATGATGAGGAGGGAGTTTCCCATAATGCTCTCTCACAACCCCAGACCTATCTCCTGCTTCTACAGCCCCACTATGCCCATGCAGCACATCCAAGGAGACAGCGGGGGGCTCACAGCAGACCTGCGGACCGCTGACAGGCTGCTGGTTCACCCTCAAAACAGCCCTGGGAGACCATATTCTTCATACGACCTGAAGGTAAGCCATTTCAGCTCCACAGCTCCAGCTCAACATTTCTTAAAACACTAACTAATACAAGTGTGTGATTGTTGGGACACTCTAGAGCTTTCATATTCAGTTCCTGAGTATTTGCTCCAAAATGAAGACGGTTCTAAAATATTCATACCCCAGTTCACACTGTTGTTGGGTAGTTGCTCTCCATTTAACATCGCTGTGTGTGCTGTATGCTGGGCAGCTGGTGGTCTAGTGTTTAGGGATCTGCTGCTGCAATCGGAAGGTTGAGGGTTCGAATCCCACGACTACCAGTAGCACCACTTAGGTGCCCTTGAGCAAGGTACCGTCCACACACACTGCTCCCTGGGTGCAGCTTTTCTGGCTGCTTCATTTGGTGAATGGGTTAAATGCAGAGAAGAATTTCATGCTGTTCACACTGTGTGCCCTGCTGTGGTGTGTTCATGTGTAACTAATGGATACTTTACACTTTACACATTAGACTGAAGAATACTCTCTCCTCGAGAATAAGCAGAGAGGGAGGGGGCCACAAACAAAAATTTTTGGTGTCCAAAAAACAACGTAAACCTTTTGGGATATACACCAGTGTGGCTTTAAGCAGATACTATAACGCAATTAATGTGCATTTTACTGTTAGATACGTTTCTTCTGCTTTTTTGGTAAAATGAATTGGCAATTTAGATATAGTAGTGTTATGTACTCGCATTGCGAGTTTGCATAGTACCAGAATGTGCTTAGCAGCTGCCGGTGTTAAGAACATTTTCTTAAGGATGTGCACTGCTAAGATTTATTTAGGCTGGCTTAAAGTATTTTTTGAATAATGGTTTTGTTATGTGTTGGGTCTTAAAGAATTGCTGTAAAACCTTCAGCAACAACTGACTTTAAGGTTCAGATCATTGTAGTTAAATTCCAGAGAACACAGTAAGAAATATATATTTGTATGATATTAAATTAAATTGTTATATTAAACATCAGCAATTTAATAAAACTGTTTAAAAACAACTCATCAGAAATATTAAAGAACTGTATGGTCTTTTCCTATTGGGTGAGCAGCTAAAAATATACTGTATGTAAAGTTGTAAAGTTGGCCCGGTGGATGAACAAATTAATGCATGAACCAATGGAGGACAGGCATAGAGACAGATAAGCTAATACTTGTTAGGTTAGTTTTTATTCAGTTGGCTTTTGCTCCCTACATCCTCTGAACAGAAGGAGACTAGTGATGCACCGAAAGGATTTTTTTTGGACCGAGACCGAAAACCGAAATTTTTTTTTAAATTAAATTATTAAAAGAATCTGTTACAAAACTATGAACATGTTTATTTGGCATTCAAACAATGCACAATATAATATATAATTTCAAATAAAATATTTTACTTGGCCCCACTCATGAATAGCCTAAAAGTAAGATAGCTGAAATATTATACAATTAAATATCTTCTCTCATAAAATCTATCCAAGTGCATTTTAATATTCTGAACATAGTGCATGAACAAAGTGCATTCAGAGCAAGTGCTTCAAAAACTGGTGAAAAATAGAACAACATTTTCTGGAGTGTATTAAAACAGAGACTGGCAGCCCATATCTTAACCATAATCACTGGAAGAGTGGAGTGTGTGTGCTCTAAGGGTCTTGCCTCTTCTGTGCTTCATACTCTGTCCCTTTGTGGATGCACTCTCTCTATAAATGTCATTCCACGCTTTACAAAGGGCTTTCCGAGTGTTTTTCTTATGGGGGTTTCCACTGACTGGTTCCAGCTCGACTTGGTGCAACTCTACTCGCTTTTTTACTTTTCTGTATCTAAAATCTGAACGTTAGCATTAGCATATGCTAACGTTCAGATTTTAGATACATAAAAGTAAAAGGGCTGTAACGTTGCTTCTTTAAGCCTTGTCTGGTAAGCCAATTGTGGCAAACAGTCATAAACCAAGAAATAAAACCCCTCTGATTTCATCCCCATGCTGGCAGTTGTAACGATGCCGGGTTGTTTACCTCAGCTTAGAGCCCCCGCGCGGGCTGTTTCTCAGAACGTTTGGTTACTATAGCAACCAGTTGTAGTGGAAAACTGAACGTCCGAAACCAAACTGAAGAGAGTAGAACTGAACTGGACCGAACTGAGCTGGTACCAGTCAGTGGAGAACCCCCTTTAGATATATGGAAATGCGCCCACATTAGAGACAAGTTGACTGTAATCCAGTCTGGTGCGTGCAGTCTGCGGTTGTTGATTGCGTCATCACTGCTTCGGTCAAGTTAAAAAAAATATAAATGCATTTTTTGTCATTTTCGGACGAAAATTTTCGGTGGCCGAATATTCGGTGCATCCCTAGTTGAAACCATACTTTTGTTAGACATTGTGTAGGCATGGTGATGGTAATGCTTATGTAAGCTGTACCCAAGATTATCCAAGTGTTAACTATTGGAGAGTATTAGCAAAATATATTGGTTCCCAACCCTCAGCCAGCGGAATGGTATAGAGCTGAGCAGCTGGAAGAAAAATCCCATTTTAAATCAGTCTAATCTATTCAATTTTTGCCATAAATCAGCCAACGACATCGTATTTACATTTACATTTACGGCATTTGGCTGACGCTCTTATCCAGAGCGACGTAACTCAGTGCTTAAGAAACATTGTGATGTTTGCACACATTTTGTGCACTGTTGAAGTCATGTCAGTTTTATTTAAATGTTTTATCACACATTATTCCTGGTTTCTGGTGAAGGCAAAAGGACGTTTGGCAGACACTCTTATCCAGAGCAGCTTACAATCATTAGTTACAGGGACACAGTCCCCCTGGAGCAACTGAGTTTTAAGAGTCTTTCTCAAGGACACAACGGTAGAAAGTAGGGGCTTGAACCTGCAACTTTGGGGTCATCAGGTTCACAGGCAAGTGTTTTACCCACTAGGCTACTACTCATAGCCATGAAATGGGTATCACCAATCACAGACTGTCACATTCTTAACTGTGTGGGGTTGGTGCCAGAAAAGTAAAAAAATAGATCAAATTTACTCTGAAATAAACCTTAGTATAAACCATAAGAAGTTTTTGTCACAATGAATAAAAAAGGGAGAGATGCAAGACTGTGTGCTTAACATTTTTCATGAGGGAATAAACAGCTTATCCCACAAAGCACTGTGAATTATATCAACCAATAACCTTCCCTCAGCTTTTTTTCAGCTTTTTTTCTCTGGTGTTTGCATTTAACTGTTGTGGTTTTGTTCATTTTACTTTGGTTTAGATGGCATTTTAGTTTGACTGTTTACTGGTTTTGGCCCCTTCCCCAGTAGAAGTGTGTATAAAGTGATGGTTATGATTTTTGTTTCTTGGGCCTAATCATGTGCTACGCAAAATAGTGTGTCAAAAAACACAAAAGCACAAAAACATTCATGTAGACGTGATATATTTTATTTGAATGCTGCCACTTTTAATCACAAACCATCTTTTCAGCACAGGCCATAATTTTACCATTATAGAAGCTTGTAGCTTGATGACTGGTTGGATGTAGCATCACTACACAAAATGACTCCCTGATGTGGGGCCTGAAAGACTCAAAATGAGAAGGAGCAAAATAGCGATACTCTTGTTTTTGTGATTTCTGAAGAATTGTGATATGCTTCCTAATCTAAAAGGCACACTGGTGTCTTCAGAACACCAGGAAGTACCTCCTGTTTAGATGTAACGTGCAGCTACAAAACAAGGTTTTCATGTAAATGGACTAATAGATGTGTGAAATGAAATAGGTTTCCTGCCCCTTGGATAGTTCTCTAAGAGTTCAAAGGAGAGTTTAAGAGACATCCATTCACATACAGGCCTGATTTTATAGCTGTAATTTACATCTAAACAGTGAAGTGTGAGCAAAGATATACTGATAACCTGAACCTGAAGACTTTTAACCCCAAGTTGCTCTGGGGAGACTGCCCCCTGTAGTTAGACAATGGAAGTGGCTTTGGATAAAAGTGTCTGCTAAATGTTGTAAGTGTAACATGAACCGTTAACATGTAGTAACACATGACTGTAACAGTATAAGCAAATAAGTTAGGAATAACTAAGGCCAGATAGCTGACACCACTCCTTTCATTCTGCTCCCCGAGGAAGGTTTTACTTCAGAACTGTGTTTAAGTGCTCCATATAGCCTGAAAACAAATAAAAGTTCTGCTGCACCATTTTTCTACATTTATCACAGTCTCATATCAGAAACCTGAAAGCTCTGCTGTAGTAAAATGGTATAAAAAAGAGACTGTTTAGAGAAGTTGCCAAATACAGATTTTCTATGAAGTATTTATAGCAGCTGAAAGGCTTAAGAAAATAATACGTTAATGTAATATACTGAATACTAATATAATTGGTTGTATGCAAAACACTATGCAAAACAAATCTGTAACAGGCTTAGTGAGTTTGCATATAATGCTAGGTTGCAATGTAATACTCAATTGCATGCAATGTAACTGACCAGCCATAGGTTTATCATTAGGTAACAATGCACCATAATTTAAAAACAGGTTGAGAACAACTCAAATGAGCAACAGAACCATGTTATAAGTGTATGTCTTTGATATTAGATCTAAAGTTGTTCTAAGACTGGTGTATCTGAAGATAAAGCACACTGGCATACTCCCCAGTCTTTGTAAACCTGTTTAATTAATTTTGATGGATTTCTCAAGGTAATAAAAACCATGACGCCAAGCATTTAGATCCGCAGTGTCCCTGTGGTGCTGGCGGGCTATTTTAGGAAACCCTCACACACTACTTAGGAGTAAACGTTCCTAGTAATTGCAGCACACTAGCAGAATACACAGGGAGGCAGTGAATGGAACGATTGCAGGACTTGCAGCTATATTGCAGACCTATTGGCTAGAGGTCAGCATCCAACATTTCCATCAACTCAGGGTTTATTATATTTGTCCAATTCTTACTTATTTTTTAATTCTTTAATTAATTAGTAAGTATTATTTGGTAACAAGCATGAAACTAATTTGTAAGGTTATGTAAGCCCCTTAGCAGTATGAACCAAATCGCTTACAAAACATACCACATTTCTTTCAGTTCATTAGAAAGAAAAGGGAAATAAGGTCTGACAGGTACTTAGAGGTGTAGTTACTGCTGGTGGTAACAAAAATACTTGTAATTGTATGTGGAAAAAGTCAGATATTTATCATGTAATTCAGTGTGTACTTAACTATGTGGTTAAACCTATAATTGTACAGTAATAAGACTTACCTTGTTTCTGAAGCTCCAAGCAGACACGGCTCTGAGACCGCAGCCAGGTTTCTTCCACAGTGGGACCAGCAGTCCTCTGGTGAGCGGCGCCCGGCCACAGAGAACAGTCCGCTCATCCTCCAGCTACACCATCGGCCTCTCGCCCAATATCAGCTTCCGTCCTGCTGGCCCTGACCCCTTCCTCAGACACTCTGGCTGCCCCAACCCTGGACTCTACCCCCGACAGGACAGCCCCTCCCAGCCTCGCCCTTCACCTACCGGCTCTTTAGCCACCAGCCCACCTGGGACTTGCTCCCCTGCCTTCAGACCCCCTCAGCATCCTTCCCCCCGACCGCCCCCCGACCCACCCAAAGTCACCCATGAGCAGTTCAAAGCTGCGCTGCAGATGGTGGTGGACAAGGGTGACCCACGCTCGTACCTGGAGAACTTTGTGAAGATTGGAGAGGGCTCCACAGGTGTGGTGTGTATCGCCCGGGAGAAACACAGCGGCCGGCTAGTGGCAGTCAAGATGATGGACTTGAGGAGGCAGCAAAGGCGAGAGCTGCTCTTCAATGAAGTAAGAACTTCTTATATTGGTCTCATATAAATTTGCCCTATATTGTTAGAAATGTCTTGTAATGAACCTCTTGTAATTTATTTATTAAACAATGCACATCATGATTCATTATAATGGCTTGAAGCTAATGACCCCTTAAATTATAAGGACCCGTGTCTGGCTTCACGCAACTTGCTCCCTTTATACAGCTGTATGTGAAAGTTTGGGCTCCCCCATGTCAGATGACATGTATTGTTGATTTTCTAAAAGGAGGCTAATACAAGATATGCATAGAACAAACTTAATTATGACACTATAAAAAAAAAAACAAAGCCAAATATAATGAACATTTATATAAATATTTATTATTATTAACATAAATGTAGTATACTAAAAATAAAACTAAACAAAAGTAAGTGCAAATAAAAAAGCATGGGTATCCGGTCAGCTGTTTTTGTAAGGTCTCAGAGATTATTTGATAAGTGAAACTTGTATTTTTACCAAAATTTTAAAATTAGCAAACAAATAATAATTGTGCATTAAATAAACAAAAAGTGTAATTTGACCAGAAGTGCCCAAACCTATAACTTGTACTGAACGTTGTCTTGTCTTGCACTGTTGCTCTTGTTCTTTGTTCAGTCTGCACCTGTGGTCTTGTGTTCTGTTCTCTTCTGTTCTGCTATTGTGTAGTGTGTGTATATGGTAGTAATGACAATAAAACCTGCTTAACTTGACTTGACTTGAACTTGTACTCTTATAGTACCAAAGGTGTTCTTCAGAGTGGTGCCATCGACAGAACACTTTTGGTTTCCTAAAGAACCTTTCAGTGAATAGTGAACGTTTTTAGAATTCTAAGGTCCTCCACATTCTGTAGATTCTACAGTATTTAAAGCCTTTTCTTATAATCCTACAAGCAAAGTAAAAACAAATATTGCATTTGTTTTTCATGAGTGTTGATTTTAGTCTTGTAATCATCACTGACTAATTTACAGCAGTTAGTTTTGAAAGTAATTTCTGAATTAAAAGGGTGTGGGGTGACACCAGTTACTGTAATAGCGTGTGGATATTATTTTAGAAGGTGTTGGTTTTAGAAATGCGTATTACAAGTTGATTCCATAATCCTTCTACCACATTGAGGGATTCCATGATACGCCCTAATTAAATAATTAAATAATAATTCAATAAATAATTTATGTATCTTGTCTTTGTGTAATTAGTAAATAAATGTGTATTTATTTGCAGGTGGTGATCATGCGGGACTATCAGCATAAGAATGTGGTGGAGATGTTTAAGAGTGCACTGGTGGAGGAGGAGCTCTGGGTTATTATGGAGTATCTCCAGGGAGGGGCTCTCACAAACATAGTGTCTGAAACCAGGTAAGTCATCATGTATAAGTCAGCACCAGGTCTCATTGCTGATTTTGTCTAAAATTAACATATGTATATTCTGTATTTGGAGATACACTGTATGGACAAATGTATTGGGACGCCTGACTAACAAGGACTTTATTGCCATTGCATTCAAATACACAGATTGTGTGCAGCTATAACTGCTTCTAGTCTTCTTGGAAGGCTTTCCACAAGAGTGTTTCAGTGGGAACTTGTTCCTATCATTCTGTAGAGCAACACCAGGTGCTGATATTGGATGAGAAGGTCTGGCTCACAATCTCCGTTCCAATTCATCCCAGGTGTTGGATGGGATTGAGGTCAAAACTCTGTGCAGCCAGTCAGGTCCTTCCACACCTAACTCAACTAACCACAGCTTTATGTAGCTCGCTTTGTGCACTGGGACACAGTCATGCTAGAATAGAAAATGTTTTTCCCCAAACTGTGTACACAAACCTGGAAGAATGGCGTTGTCCAAAATGGCTTGGTATGCTGAAGCATTAAAATCACCCTTCACTTGAGCTAAGTGGTGTAGCCCAAACCCTGAAAAACAGGTGTCCCAATACTTTGGCCTTATATGACTATCTCCGAAAGGTGTTACTCCTGTTAAAGTTCCTGATTGGTTCCTCGAAAGGTTTGTTATAGTCACACATCTGATTTACCCAAAAAGGTTCTTTTTGAACTCTGTATGAACTCTTTTTGCTACATTGATTAATAGTGTACATGACAGAACTCAGCTTTCAAATGATTTTAGATTTTTTAGATATGGTTCTGTCCCAAATATCACTTTAATAATACCTGACTCAAGCCTGGCAAACCCTAATGCTTTTTTTTTTACTGTTGCCGCAGGCTGCTACCTCAGAAGAATGACCATTCTAGAAGATTTGTCCTTTATTCACTGTGTGTAAACAGGACCTGAGATGTTCTGGGTGATGATGTCATATTGCAGGGTTTATTTAAGGTGTCCCTGATGGCGTTTTTGGACTCGAGTGCCTTTGTTGTAGCAGCTTTTCTCAACCACAAGGGGCCAGTAAACTGTTAACTCAACAGCTGATGAGGCTCTGTCGGACAGTGGATGTGCCTTCTAATACTGCGGCATATATAAAAAAAAACCTTTGACTCTGTGTGTGTGTGTGTGTGTGTTTTGGGGGGGAGGTGGCACAATGATTCCACTACGTAATTGAATTTGCCAGTGCTGTGATGACATGCGGGAAATTTGGTTAGCCTGAAAAATGTATTTTTTTTCCCTACTAATGTTGTCCCGAGCAGAAACAGCCTGCTCAACACTACGTGGAGTGACTGCTATGTCCTACATCTTCCACTCTCTTTCCTTTAAGCACTCAACCTCCAAACTGGCTTTGGCACCCTAATGGGACAAATGCTGACAGAAGTGCCAGCTGCTGGATTGCAAATGAACTGGATTTACCTCAAGCAGCTGGCATATCTGATCTGGGCCTACTAGATTTTTATGAAGCCAGATTGAATTGGTTGAAAACCATAAACATAAAGTATAATATTCCTTTGCATCTACATAAAATAAACAGAAATCTTACTCATTTCTAGCTCTGTTGACCCCAAACTGTACCACTTCTGTTAGCTGTAGATGGCCATTCTGTGATTAAGTTTGTACATGAAGGCTGTAGTTATTCCCATAGAGATTCTTTCTCTCCGGGTCAGCCAGAGGAGGACGGGTTCCCCGTTGAGTCTTGGTTCCTTCTGAGGTTTCACCCTCCAACTTAAGGGAGTTTTTCCTCGCCTCTGTCCCCTTTGGCTCGCTCACCAGGGACTTAGACCTGGACTCTGTAAAGATGCTTTGTGATAATTTTGGTTGTAAAAAGCGCTATATAACTAAAAACTGAATTGAAATAAATTGAATCATTTTTGGATAAATCCTAATGACGAAATCTCGAATACTAATGCTAACCAGTAAAAGAGAAATCGGGAAAAAAACATCTGAAAAAAATCACAAATACAACCAGCTTGGTTAGATTTACTACATCAGTTGTAGTAGATCAGTCAGGACAGATTTGTCATCTCAATAGTTTTGGACACAAGCCTTGTAATTTGAGTTACAAGGCTAATGTTGTGTTTCTTACCACTAGATTACACCCCCCTAAATCATCACACCTTCTTCAAACTGTTTGAATATAATTTCAAATAGCATTACTCATGTGGTTTATGCCACCGTTTGACATACTGTAGTCTATTCAGTTGTTAAAAGTACAGACTCAAGCTTCGAGATGTCTGGTAATACTGTTTCAGCTATGTTCAACTTTCCCAATTTGTTTAGATGATCTTTTTTTGCCTTTTGCCTCATAGTTCCTGTGTAAAAAGGGATAGAATGTGGGCATCAAAGATAAAAAAAAATTGCTTTCACCTCATTGTGTGCTGAATTTAGACTGATCAGCTGTGTTAACTGGGCTGTGCTGCTTGCTGCAGGCTGAGCGAGGAGCAGATTGCCACAGTATGTGAGGCTGTCCTGCAGGCACTGGCTTACCTACACTCACAGGGCGTCATCCACCGCGACATCAAAAGCGACTCCATCCTGCTCTCCCTGGATGGAAGGGTGAGTTCTACCTTACTTTCAGTCCCTCCAACCCCAATCTGCTGTAAACACATTAGTAGGGTTTGACCACGTTATGGATCATGTGAAGAATGTAGAAATGATTATCGATTGCTTGGAGCTGCCATGAATAATAACAATGCACTTCTTCCCAACCCCGACAGATCAAGCTGTCAGACTTCGGCTTTTGTGCCCAAATCAGCAAAGACATTCCGAAGAGAAAGTCATTGGTTGGGACTCCATATTGGATGGCCCCTGAAGTTATCTCAAAGTCACCATATGGCACTGAGGTAATGACAGAGTGCAACAGAAAGTAAATTGAATATTTTAGCTTACATATTATATATGAATTTCAATGTTATTATGTAATTATGGATGAATTATCTGCTATTTTTATACTTTGAGGTCTTTTTTCAAAAAAATATTACTTTCACTTTGGTGAAGGTAGCCCAGTGGGTAGGATACTTGCCTCCGGACCTATCATGGGTTCGAATCCTACCTTCAGCATACCACCACTGGGTCCCTGAACAAGACCCTTATCCCTAAGTTGTTCCAGGGAGACTGTCCCTGTAGTTAGAGAATGAAAATCTTTTGGATAAAAGTGTCTGCTAAATGCTGTAAATATACTTGCAGTAAAAGCTAATATTTAAGGATTAGTCGTGTTATTTGTAAGCAACAGGAGAAATTTTCGTTACTCATCTTGTTGAGTTCCTGAGTTAAGGCTGCTATTCTTTGATGAACTATTGCAGTTGTAAAAACATAAGAAATCCATCCATATGTGTTTAATGGTGTTTGTATAGCACCTATTCTATGTGATGTATTCCAGCAGCTTCACTCCTGATTAAGATGCTGATGGGATGTAACAGAGTCACACATGCACACACTCTGCTCTTAACATTTTAAGTGTTGCAACTGTAAAATAATGTAAGAGTGTTGTGTAGTTAAGCATTTCCCAAGGTTTAATAAATTGCTCATATGTATTATTTTCACATTTTGTCCAAACATTTTTGAATCATGTGTGGTCAGTAGGGTATAAAACAATAGTGACCTGCACATTTTACACAGACACACTCCCAAAAGTAGAAAAAATTATGCAGCCTCTTGTTTTTTTCCATGGCTGTATATTTATATAATTTCCCTTGTCAAAAAATATGAATGTCCAAAGTTTTATATACAACTGTATAAAGAAATCCTAAGCTCTTAGCAGTAATCAAAATATTCTCCTTCATTTGAAAGGCTTTTTTTTAAAATTGTGAAATATGACAGGTGGACGTGTGGTCAATGGGCATCATGGTGGTGGAGATGGTGGATGGAGAGCCTCCATATTTCAGTGAAACTCCAGTGGCTGCCATGAAGAGACTGAGAGATGAGCCAGCACCAACCATCCGTAACATTCAACAGGCAGGAGCACACAAACACACACAAACACACACACTGAGCTCCCTGCAATTGTCATACATCACAGCAGTAAAATGTTAATTAGCAATTCTAAAAGAGAGAAAAGTAACATGCTGATGTTAATTTGCTGTAAATTGGCCCATTTTGCACAAATGATGCTGAGATGCATAGCTGTTATAGAATAGTGAGACCAGACATCCTGACTGGTTTAAACAACTAAAGCCAGTAACATTTTTTCTATATTATTTCAATTCAATTATGCTATTATATAATAAATGACATAATTATAATATATATATTTTTTAAAAATATAATGGGTTTTTTTTTCATTTTGAAAACCAGTTCATGTACTATAACTTTCATTCCATTTAGTTCATGATAAAACATCTCTTCAACCTGTAAACACAAATTTGACTAAATGTATAACATCTTTGTCTCTAGTGGGACTTCTCTAATTGTCAAATTGTTAAATGACAAATAATTAATACCAAATTTCTCTTTGGTAGCACCGGCAAGCACCCATGATAACTACAACATGGGCTCAACACACCTGTAACCTCCACTAAAGCTGCAAACAGCCCATACTCTTGCCTTATAATGCTCTTGTCCTATAGGTGTCTCCAGTGCTGAAGGACTTCCTGGACCGCATGTTGACCAGAGACCCAGTGGAGCGTGCCAGCGCCACTGACCTCCTGGAGCACCCTTTCCTCCTGCAGAGCAGCTCTCCGCAGTGCCTAGTGCCTCTAGTGGAGCAGTACCGCAAGCGCATGTCCCGCTGCTGAGCCCCCATTGCCTCTCTCCTCTGTTCTGTGCCCACTGTAGGCTGTCTGTATGGCACTGCAGAGCCCCAGGCTCTCTCGCCCAGAGGCCCTCTTTGCCCCAGACCTACACATGTACGTCCTGGGTGCAAAGCGACAAGCGGAAGAGGCTGTTATGCAGCTGTTGTAGACTTGAAAAATAAAAAAACAGAAACTACGAGCACTTTTGGCCTTGTGCGTGAAAGATGACGAAGCATTGTGGTTGTCCACTGGTCGCAGTGGAGGGGGAAGAACTGCACCATAGGACAATGACAAATATTCTTTGTCCTGACAGCCTCATGCTGGGGACACACACTTAAATGGCAGCCTAGACACTATGAGGGTGTTAATATCTTCAGCTCT
The DNA here is from genome assembly GCA_037974485.1 of Hemigrammopetersius urotaenia. Lineage (NCBI taxonomy): Eukaryota > Metazoa > Chordata > Actinopteri > Characiformes > Alestidae > Hemigrammopetersius > Hemigrammopetersius urotaenia. The sequence goes on from JBBPDC010000001.1 coordinate 36,739,807, forward strand.
CCCATGAAGAGAAACCTTAGATATTATCGTGACTCAGAGATATGATGCTGGATGGCCGGATTAGGTCGATTTTCCACCAGTGTTCTTAGCACAGAGAGACTATTGCACCTTGTCCAGGACCGACTTGCATGCCTATGCAATGGCACATGTGGGCTGACTTTTGTGAAATGACTCCGAGATGAACTTCAGAACACTGACATCGACTGTTGTTCCACTGCTGTGGTGGCAACTGTTTTCAAATGAGCCATTGGAACCTGAATATGTAATAATGATTTAGCTATTTATTGTTTCGTTGAGCTTTTCTTTTTTTTTTCTTTTTTCTTTTTTTTCAAATGACTGACCCACCTGCTTTTCCCAAAGGTGTTGTGAATCGTTTGTAAAATGTGGAAATTGTAAATATTGCATCTCAGCTTCAAAAGCTGAATTTTAAATGGGCAACCAAGGGAGGAATACTGTACATACAATCATGTTAGGAGTTGATACTGTGTGTGTGCATTCTGGTCATTATTATTGAATTACGAGTGGAGCATATGAAATGTCATACTGGCATCAGTGTGTTTGTTTACAGTGTGTGTGTGTGTGTGTGTGTGTGTGTGTGTGTGTGTGTGCGTGTGTGTGTGTGTGTGTGTGGTATGTTTACACTTGGAATGTAACATTTCCACATCCAACCTGTTGTACTGTGACTGGCTTACTTTCTTAACAAGTCCTTGATTTGTTTTTTTCAGTAGGTGAGTGTATGTGTGTGTGTCTGTGTGTGCTGCTAAGGGACATGAGAGACTGTGATCGTGTTTATGTTTGTGTTGGTAAAGCACACCGTTTTTTTGTATGGTTTGGGCTTGTGCTGAAGGGTCTGTCACCAGCCGAGTACGTTCTGTACATCTTTGAATTCATCTTTGAATTCTTTCAATTTGACATGATTCATTGTGGTTGTATTTGTCAGTCGTTCATGACAAAAGAGAAATGAAACCTAATTTTAATTTTGTAAAATGAATAAAGGATGCATACTAAATATTCAGTGCTTTACCTCATTTTTATCTCCTCCCTGTTTCTCTCTCTTTCTCTCTCGCTAACACGAACACAGGCATGCATGCAGTAAGGTATGCTTTTATTTACAGAATACAAATGATTGACATTCGCAATATGCATAGTTAAATATACAAAAAAAAGGGAGAAAAGCTTCACAGGTTCACAGCTATACAGTTAGGCTCGCTGCAAAAATACAGTATTTATCTGATTTGTAAACAAACATACGTACATAAAAACAATAATAAGTGTATTAACATGTTTGAAGTTTTGATCATACATAACTGTTGTAAAAGGAATGGACTGTAAATTACATGAAATTTAGTAAATTGAATGAACAGATATTCTGATATTGTAATAACGATTAAAATTCAGAAGTATAGACAGTTTTAAAACCTATGGCATAGAACTGTATACACAAGCATCAGTTTAGACTATTTTACATAAGCCTGGGGAATAAAATTGTATGTAAATAAATAAAGACACAAATAAATAGCTCTGAAGACCCAAACAAACACTAAGGTTTAGACAATTCTACATAAACCTGCTGCATTAAAGTGCTCTTACAGAAACCTTCGGTCTGACAGAAGACTGAAGCAAACACTACTGCATGTTACACACTAACGACAAGTCCTGACATAATTATATATTCATTTTATACATTATGTATTCCTGTACAATGGCAAGTTAAGCTTCACAACTACAAAGCAGGTTTTACCTTGTTGATACTGCCTAACGTAGCTTGAATTAAGTGCTTTCAAAAGACATCCCTGCAAGTGATCCCTGTAGAACGGCTGCACGGCTTGCAGTGTGAATTAAGAGCGACTCACTGGAGGGCTGCCCTCGAACTCACACCTCACACCGCTGATGCTGTCAACGCTGGGCTGGCTGTTGACCATCTTGTGGCCGTGTGTGAAGGGGAAGGTCTCTGACCGCGCAATCTTCCCCTTGCTCAAGCCCGCGCCGGACGGGCAGTCCCTGACCAGCCTCATGAACTCAGGTGCTGTGAACCGCCGCAGTAGCCTGGTCCCAAGTCCGCTGAAGCCCTGAGGCCGAGGAGCTTTAATCCTCTCTGGCACGATTTCCTCCCTGCCCAAGAGCAGTTTGCTGTGCCTTCCAGTCTTGCAGTTGCTGCCCCATTTTGAGTCTCTGTCGTTGTCTCCATTGTGAGGCTCTGTTGATGTGTGTGCCAGTTTCTCGTAGGTCGTTTTCGAGGATGTGCTGCTGTGACCATGAAACTTGGCACTAAGAGCTTTCTCATCTTGAAGAGAGGCTCGTTTGAGTTTGCTGACATCACGCATGTCCCCCTGGTAAGACTGCTTTCTGCCCGGCCTGAGTTCCAAGTTAAATGACTTTGCTTTCCCCCACATGGGAATGTTTTCCCTCGTCTCTTCCTTGTTGTGAACTTTCTGGCAGTGCTCGGAGTTGAAGTTTAGCTGTCTTGTGACACCAACTTCTTTTAGTGTGGAGTTCTGAGTCTGTTTAGAGGAGAACAGGGCATTTTGGCTGTCCTCCGTGAAACGTCTCTCTGAGAATTTGCTTGAACTTTGGTGGTAGCTCGAGTTAGATCTGTCAGGAGACTGATGACTGAAGCGCCTCTTTTCATTGTTCCCTTCGGCAATCCACAGCTGCCTCTGAAACAGAGCTGGCAGTGGTTCTTCATTTTTGCTGGGGAACTGCTTCGAGAACCGCTCTAAAACGTGCTTCGGTAGCCGCTTGGGCCGAGGGGTTTCCTCTTGCAGGTTCTGTTCTTCAGTCTGCTCCATAGAGCTCACCCCCTTCCTCCCTGTGACGCTGAGCACTTGAACACATTGGGTATGTCCTAAGTAGTTAGCAATTTCAATAGCAGAGTGACCTGCATGATTCATATGGTCCAGCTTCAGCCCAAGCCTCTTGAAGGCCCTGATCAGAAACTCCAGGACCTGACTGTGCCCACCATAGGCAGCATACAACAAGGCGCTGTTTCCCCAGGAGTCTGTGACTTCAGGGTCAGCATTAAATTGCACCAAGATCTTAATGGCATCCAAGTGACCAAACTCGCAGGCCAGACTGAGCGCTGTGCGCCCATGGTCATCTCGGCTGTTGACGTCCGCTCCCTTCTCTAGGAGCAGATGGGTGAACTTAGACCTGGTGCTGTGATCCTGGAGGCACACGGCAAACATCAGCGGTGTGCGGCTGCTCTCCGTCTTCGAGTTGATGATGCGCCCGTCCAGGGCGTCCAGCACGAAGCGGGCCAGGTGCACCTTGCCACTGTTCATGGCATCCAGGAAAGTCTTGGTGCCAGATCCCTGGCACAGGTCCTTGGGCCTAAGCATAGTGGGGTGCCTCCTTCTCTGGGTGAAGCCTTGTGGGTTCGAGAGCGAGTGTGTCAACCTCAGTCTTGGCACTGCCTTGGTTTTTGTTGGCAGGCGGCTGCTGAGTTTCTGAGCCTCAGTCAGGGACCGGTGGTGGTTTTATACCTCCCTCTCTCTACTTGCCCGCCCCACGTTGCTACGGCAACAGCCATCTGAGGCCCAGCACTGCTATAGCATCCATTCAGAATCTCCTCCTCTCTTCTCAGGCAGGAGGCGAGAGATACTGCGTTTTGAAAGGCGTAATTACTCAGAGGCGAAAAAAAAAACAGAGCTGTGTTTTAAACACTTGGAATAAAGCAGTTATGCTTTCATATTGTGGACTAATGGACTCCTTGCCTTGCAAGAGGAGAAAATTAGTATTAGTAGCATTTTTCATTTGTAACATCTCAGGGTTACAACACTGGCCTTTTGTAATGTTTATATAGGTCAGGAAGGACAATGGATATGTAAACGTAGGAATCATGATTATGGGCTTCTCAGAGAGCTCACATATCAAATGAACAGGAAAAATGAATGGCATTCATCCCTGAAGACGAATCAGTTTCACCTTGAACTCACTGATGGTTAGGTGAACTACATTAGGTGATAGCCTCCCCTGCCAGTTCAAGCTGTTTAGGACCCCATAGGACCACTGGTGCACAGGTATTATTTACGTGCTGAATCATTCCCTGTACTCCACTGAAATGGCAGTGTTATGTTAGTGCGTGTGTGTGTGTGTGTGTGCATGCATGTGTGTGTGTGTGTGTGTGTGTGTGTGTGTGTGTGGACTGCATAAAGTGGATCACACAGCAGTGTAGCTAGAGTAACCTAATGGTCCACTTTGCAGATGTAATGTTATATGATGGTTTATCTGCTTCTGCACAGTTTGTGTTAGTCATCCTTTAGTCCGTCATCAGTTTCCAGCTTTTGGCCACAGGACGCTTTTGGTTGATGGGCTATTCTCAGCCCAACAGTGACACTGAAAATGAACTGAGTAAAGTGGAGATAACAAATTATGCATGGAACAGATGGACTGTACCTGTCCAACTACAAAGTGTCCCTGTGTGGTAAATGGAGCTGATAAAATGGAAAAGGAATGTAGACAGAAGACTGGAGAACCTAGTCAAGTGTCCGATGAGTGTAAATATTTTGGTGATTGAACTGTTAACCACAGAAAAACATATTTACTGTACTATTTTATGTCTGGAAGTATATGTTTGTGAAAGTATCTTGGTCATCGCCCAGGGTTTGTTGTTTACTTGCTTTTATAGTATAATCCCTGTGACTGTTGGTCTGCTACTCATTTCAGTGTCAGGTTTTGTTAACCCATTTGGGCAGAGGCCAAAACAGGCTGCTTCAGGCCTTTTACCATTTCCCACTCCAGCTGAACCTTTATCCTCAGTAGTGCTGGCAGCTGAGTGGGTGAGGGTCATGTTTGAATGGGTGCTGAAGCTGATATGTGTTGATAGTTGAGGTTTGAGCAAAGCTGTAACAGACCATTTGCACAAAATGCCGTGAATAGTAAATATAGCAGAATTATAGTCAGAGAGAGTGAATTTAGAAAGGAATATTCTATGACCAACGTACAACACCTTTGAAGCCTCTGGTGTTACAGTGACATTAAGAGCAGGGACATCTGAAAGGACTCGTCTATAATCTGTCCTTTTGCACATTGGAAAAAAAGAACAGTTTTGTGATGTATGATGCAATCTGCGTCCTTTCAAGTCTCATTTTTTTGAACGATGATTCTCTACTGCAGCCCCTTTGCCTGAATATGATCAATAAAAGCCGTGGCAAATACAGCTCTGGAAAACAATAACAGACCGCTGCAAAAATGTTCAGTTTATGCTGATAAAATTTCTCCTCATTTCCAAATATTGTTCTTTAAAGCATCATGACAACGCATTAAAATAAGAGAAAGGATGCAGTGTTTACAGAGCTTGAATAATTCAAAGAAAACAAACCTCGAAATAGCAATAACTACATATTTCTAGTAGTGTTTACCATCCAACTGCTCACATTGCAAGAGGAGAGTGTTGACTACAGCAGTGTTTTTTTACTGTTCCTCATTAAATAAGATTTGATTCAGATGATCAGTAATCAGTACCTCATAAAGCAGAATGAGGTGCTTGTGTAGGACACTGGCATTGAATGGTTGTCACACTCAGAGATTCTGATTTAAAATGAATTGCAGCGGTCTCTTATTTTTTTTTCTTTCTGGAGATTGAAAATCTATATGGAGATCTATAGATTGTTTATGTGCTGTGTACTTAAAACACAGACCTTTAACTAATTCAGAACACCTGCAGAGCATCAAATATTATCTCTGATTTATTTTCAGTTTTTGGTCTTAGTTTTTAAGTACATTTACAGCATATGCAATTCTGCAGCATTCTTATAAACACATAGAAAAAGCATATGGTGTAAAAAAAACATAATAAAGCAGTTATGCGTTCATATTAGGACAAATGGACTCCTTGCCATGCATGAGGAGATAATTAGTATGCTATACATTCTTCATTTGTAACAACTCAGGGTTACAACATTGACCTTTTGTAATGTTTATATAGGTCAGCAAGGACAATGGATATGTAAACGTAGGAATCCTGGTAATGGGCTTCTCAGAGAGCTCACATATCAAATGAACAGAAAAAATGAATGGCATTCGCCACGGAAGACGAATCATATGGTTTCAACTAGAACCTACTGATGGTTAGGTGAACCATTCCTGTTTTTTCCTTAAAAACCTTTGTTATATAATATACTTTTGCCTGACTGCTTCATGAGCTACTCCAACCTTGCATGAACTCATTGTCCATATGATCAGTTCCACTTACTGTATAATTGCTCTTTGTAGTTCCACAGATACACAGATCTGTTTGTCTACATTAGGTGACAGCCTCCTCTGCCTGTTTAAGCTGTTCATTAATGTTTAGGACCCCATAGGACCTCTGGTGCACGGATATTATTTACTCCACTGAAATGGCGGTTAGTTATGTTAGTGTGTGTGTGTGTGTGTGTGTGTGTGTGTGTGTGTGTGTGTGTGTGTGTGTGTGTATTTATGTATGTGCTGCATAAAGTGATTCATGCAGCAGTGTAGCTAGAGTAAATGGTGATGTAAAAACAACATAAACCATTGTTTTATAATAAAATAGGTTGTTGTGATACATAAACAATGTTAAAACATACTATGTACTCCATGGTTTATATTGTGTATCTGTAAATTTAGATGCTGTAACATTTGCAATGTCACAAACCCAGCACATTTACATACATCCACCTATTCACCCAGATCAGTTTAGCTCCACACATTTATTCTGAAGTTATAAGTAATCTTACATTCAAAAGAAAGGTAGGATGAGGGACTTTTAAGTACAACTTACTCAACTTTACAGGAAGAGGCACAAAACATACAAATGCACGGAAGCCTCAAAAACAAACATAACCATTTCCTGTTATTACAGCTTCTATTTGGGATAAGTCTGTGAGGCGGCTGAGGTGGGTTTTGGGCCAAGATTTGTGTGAATGTAAGTTTCTTTTTGAGACTATATTTTATACCTTTCTTGTCTGAGTGTCTCTGTGTGTCTGTCCAGCTGTAACATAAGCAATTTTCTCAAAGATCTGTAAAGTTTTCTGATTCTCATTCTGATTCACATTCTGATCTTTGAGGTAAGCCAACGATCACTTCAGAGCTCATCAAAGAGGATCCACACTTTTAGTGGCACTCCCAGAAGGCCAGAGGAACTACATCAATAACCTATCCTTCGTTTGAGCTCAACCACAAGATTCAGCTGATTGGAGGCTAAGTTTGGAAAGTGCAGTATGTTTATATGGTGACCACAGTGCAAGCCAATACTTTGACAGGCACAGATATAACAGTTAAAAAGGGAGGGCCAGAAGGCAGCACAGGCATGAGGGCACCAGCACCCCTACTCCGCAGTCAATAAACCTGAGAGCAGTGTGAGAACGGTGGCTTGACAGCATTAATATCTCAGTTCTACACCTTTAGCTACACACACGCATTTGAGTACCTTTATTAGCCTGAAAATTTCATCCACCCATCCATCCATCCATCCATCCATTCATCCATCCATCCATCCATACATTATCTACCCTTTTTTCCCCCGCATGCGGTGCCGGGGGTGGGGGGTGGCTTGAACCTATCCCAGCTGCAATGGCCGAAGGCAGGGTACTCCCCGGACATCGCAGGGCCACATACAGAGACAGACAACCATTCACGCTCACATTCACACCTAGGGGCAATTCAGAGAGCTCAATTAACCTATCCCCAAAGTACACATGTTTTTGGTGGTGGGAGGAAACCCACGCAGTCATGAGGAGAACATGCAAACTCCACACAGAAAGACCCTGCACCCAACCCGGGAGTCAAACTCAGGACCTTCTTTCTGTGAGGCAACAGTGCTAACCCCTGCACCACCGCGCCGCCCTGAAAATTTCATATTTTTTTAATTAAATAGTCGTCCATTATAGTTATTCACACTGTGTGATATGTTCACATATGACAGAAAGGTCACTTTCACTTCACTTTCACTTATAATTATAATGTGAATCACCAGACATTTAGACGTTTAAAGACATTTAAAGACCTGTCAAGTGACAGCCAATGGGCTGAAACAGTTAACTGGATCATTTAAAATGAAAAGACACACTGGAATTTGACTTGAATATATATATATATATATATATATATATATGACAGAAATGGAACAGAATTTACCCAAATGTGGAGTGCAAATACCAACAACTTTTATTCCAAAAGGCATAAAAAAGACCATTAATAGAAGGTGGTCCCATAAACAAATAGAACTGAATAGTCACACCAACAAACAGAAGCAAAATAGTCAGGGTACAATAAACCAATCCAAATTTGGGTTGTGAGCTGGGTCTATACTACGCAAGCTATGATGACTTTCACCTTGATATTTTAGCGCTGGCGTGTACCTAGCCGAATTGCTCTGTAGGGGCCAAGAACGAGTCTTCGAACCTGCCTACTGTGAAACAGGGATGTCACTAGGACGGAAAGAAAAGGGGGGCCCCCAGGGTTGTGGCCCCCAGGGTTGTAGGAAGGAATTAGCGTGTATAGAGAGCTGAAAACTTTTCACCAAACCTTTCCTTTCACTTAAGGAAACAAGTAAAGTTAAGCAGTGAACAGTTATGAACACTCATAGTATTGTTCTGTTGAACTGAAACGGGCTCCGGTTGCTACTCACTAACAAGCAGCGCCGTGTAGCTCCGCCTGGGTCCTAATGCCCGTCTGCTACCTACAGCAGCTTCAACAGCCAGTACATCATTTTAATTCAATAATGATAGCTAGACTTATTATTTTTAATGTCAATTCCTAGTATCTGCGCTCAGTGCTATCTTGTATGAAATGGTTGGATATATAGTTTAAGAATAGTAGAATAATGACTATATATTTAGGGCGACTTGGGATCATTTTGGGGGCTTCAGACCTTCGGCAGAGTTAAAATGAGCCGTTTTAATCTAGATTAATTCCAAGATTACAGTGAGATTAATCGAAATTTAAAAAAATTATCTATGCTCACCACTAGTGAAATTATATGAAATTTGCTTTTTTCCTCCTGTTGTGTATGTGTGTATAGCAAAACATGTGTTAATACAATACTTTTCTGTGAAAAATTTCAGGGGTGCCAACAATTTTGGCCATGACTGTAAATGTGTATGTGTATAGGTATTTATTAGGCAAAAACAGCCCAAATCAACAACTATTCCTGTTTTACAGGAAGCATCCTTGTGTTATCACTGTCCCCAGCTTAATCTTTATTCTTTTCTCAGGTTTTAAAGGAACATTATATTTAGAGTACCTTTAATATGAAACACAGCAAGCGAGATGTGAGGTCTGACTTGGGTGTAGCCAAAGCGACAAAACTCCAGCAGGGCTTTGATTGTGTCCTGTGTGACCATATGGCCACTGTTATTAAAATCAGCCAGGGGGCTGCGGAGGTCTACGGGATGTATACGAACGTGCTATTTCTGAACTGTCAGATGTTATAAAGATGTAATCATAAATGTGGCACCAATTTTTTATCCTCTACTCCAGTAAATGATATAGTGATTATGAACTCAAATGTGGTCAAACCGGAATCCCTTTTCAAAGCAACAATTTAGTGGAAAAAACACAGAATTGTGCCAACCCATCTGCTATCTCATGTTGTGTTCATTCTTGTAGAAGAGTAATGGATGTTAAGTAATGGATACAGTAGCATCATGCATCACAGCCAAAATCATTATGTTTGTCCTAAATCTCAAATTGCCTATGAGTTCTGTTATCCTTAAAAGGCACAAACATATACTAAACTAGCTAAAACTAGCACCAGCTGACATCTAAAAGCCCCATTTTGTCAGTGTTTATAGTAATAACAGTGTCACAGAAACCACATAAGCAAGTAAGGCAAGTTTGGCTTGGTTGAAACATGGCAGTTGGAGAAGCTTCCATTACTAGATCGATCAACCTTACAGCTAAAACTAATCATGTCTTCTCTGATTGTGAGGGAAAGTTGTAAGGGAAGTTTGCGCAAATAAAGGCAATGGTCTATTTCCCATTTGGAAGGATAAGTATTATTAAGCCAATCACAGCAGTCAAACATCTTTGCTAGTTTCCCCAAGCTTCACTTTTCTGACAGTGATTGCAATTGTGTTAAAGAATCATATCTGTCTCATGAGGGATCTTCCGGAGTCTGCTAATTAAACTTCTGTTCCAGGATTAAAGATGTCTGGTGCTTCCATATCCTGTCCTGAAATGGATTCCTCATCTAAAGCCCTAATTGTGTTACTGATCTGATGTTCCTCAGTTCTAATCTGCGGTAATTCACAGTATAGGATGGATCAAGAGATTCTGTTGCATTGGTTTCTTTCCTTTAAAATCCCAGGCCTGGGGTCTAATATTAATGCTGTGCTGCCACGTTGATCCGTAAGCCCGTTTCTGTGTTGGGTATTATTTAATGCATGTTTTACGGGAAGTGTCTAATTCTTTTGTGCTCGCAACCCTTGGCTACTATTTTAGTTCTGTGCTGCTCCAGAAATAGCCTCCTCAGTCCTCGCAGGCAGCCTCCTAGCTTGAGGTGAGTTATTGTGTTGGGTCAGTCGCTCTTGGCGAGAATAGATAATTCATGTTTGAAGGTAGCGGCTTTTAGGATGAGTTGGTTTCTATTTTTGGAGAGACAAGCAGTCTAGCAGAAATGTGCGCCAGGCCAATGAATGAAATTTGTCCTGGAAGCAGTAGTATCATGGACTCAAACTTGGCCGCGAATACATAAGGGAGTCGTTTATATTAAGCAGCCACGCAAACAGAACAAGATTCAAAGTGAGGCCTAGACTTAGGTGTTGTTGATCACCCCTCATTTCTGTAATTGAAGTCAAAGAGGGACTTTGCTAATCAGATTTTTAAAATATCTCATGTGCCACGCAAGTGGGCTGAGAGAAAGACTGAAGAAGGCAGCGCGGGGTCGACAGCGGTACGGGGTAATTGAGCAGACGCATGGAGAAAAGAGAGGTGTCACCATAAATACCCAATGTGCCGTTCGCCTCTCAGCCCGCACCCAAAGCCAGTTTCTCCGAATAGCTAATTAGAAATTAAAGCTCATTTCAAGCTAATGTGTGATCATCAGTAAGGGGCATGTGCATCACCCACAAGGGGACAATTCTGCTTACCAAGCAGCATAGCTGTGTCCCTGCGGATGTTAGAAAGTCATCCACAAGGCCTGTGTTGCTGAAGAGAAACCATATTCAAGTGAACAGTTTTAAAACATCTGGATGGTTATTTATTAACCAACCAAAGCTGTGATGTCTTACAATATTAGTATATGCACAGGGCAGCAGAGCTATCAGGGTTCAAGGTCTTTCTCATTGTGATTTTAGTGTGGAAATGATTTTAGTGTGGAAATCATAAAATAATTCCCTGGTTTTATTAGTGGTAGATGCTGCGTTTAAAAGTATTAGTATCGATAGTGGTATTTTAAAAAATATGCAAACATTCCACGACACACATAAACTGATGTCCAGACCTTTGGGATGGAAACCCGTGCATCTATGAGCCAGATCTGGGTCAGACTTCACAACTCAGAATGAAAGACTTGAGGAAACTCCTCTCCGTGTTTGTGTGTGTGTGTGTGTGTGTGGCCCTGTCTCTCATGATTGCATTCTCCTCCTGGGTTTTCTTCAGATGCAGGGAAGTGTGATACTATGGGTTTCTTGCTACTGCTAGGACTGACTGGAAAACAGAAGTCATACAGGACTAAAAATACACAGGAATAGTAGGTACACCTACCAATGGCCATTTAACAGCTACGCCTACAATATAGAAGCCATTTGTAGGTTTATATTTGCTTACTGTTTATGGATTTGATCTTCATTGTTAACCCTTGATTTCAAACAGTATATGAAGTTTTAATTTGAATCGTTGTATCCCGTAACTTGATTGTCTTTTTATCATTTGACATGCGAACAGAGTTTTGATATCTTCATAAATATGGCCGATTTGATGAGTTTTTATTTTAAGACTTTTATTTTTATTCAGTTAGCTCCAGTGCTAACTATTTAATGCTAATTTTACATGTGCTTTTTTTTATTTTATGTAATTTGCACAATATACTAAATTAAACTTTTGTGGAAAATTGTAGGCATTTAAAAGAGGGATTATGCTCATTTGTATAAAAATGATGACTGCTACAAAGTCACTATTAACCAGTCATAGCTTTACATTGGTTTGAATGCACAACTGCAAGGCTGCATGAGCACAGCCGAGGATACAGAGCAGTTCAGGGCACAGCATGTTCCAACGCTAGATAATGCCAAACATAATTGCAGAAAAGCAAGATATACACACACACAAACACACACACATGCGCGCGCACACACACACACACCCACACACACACACACACACACACACACACACACACACACACACACACACACACACACACAC